>JAVGVS010000016.1:4024913-4624913 GCA_032718565.1 Distichodus sexfasciatus
CTTTAACAACATTTAGCTCCAAGGAGACTGTCCCTGTAACTAGAAAATGGATCTCGCTCTGGATAAGACAACTGACATAAACATAAAACATATATATATATATATATATATATATATATATATGTTTTATGTTTATGTCAGTTGTCTTATCCAGAGCGAGATCCATTTTCTAGTTACAGGGACAGTCTCCTTGGAGCTAAATGTTGTTAAAGTGGTGGTAGTTCTGACAGTAGGGTAATGATTTGATTAACGACTTGATTCAGCTCTGGACAGGCCCACCTTAAAGTCATAAAGCAGGCACCCTCAACAAACTACTCGAGCTATGACTTCTGTGTGTAAATGCACAAAATGCTTGCATAGGACAAAGTCAGTGTCCCCACTCCCATCTACATCCTTTTTCCGGTGTGTGATGTGCTTATTTCCGTCACAGTGATGGCTTCTTCCAACGCGAGGTCAAAAACAGCAAGAACCTTTTTCAAAATAAGATTTTAAGACACAGTCAAAAGAGGTCATAGAAGTTGTTAAAAGAAACAGCAAAAGGGACTGAAATTGGCCTGACTAGTCCTCAAATCTGTTCCTCTCAATCTTCCATTGTCTATTCCTTACCCCCCTTATCCTTTATTCTTCCTCTAGCCGAAAAGGTGACCTCTCTGGGGAAGGACTGGCACAAGTTCTGCCTGAAGTGCGAGCGCTGCAACAAGACTCTGACAGCGGGTGGCCATGCTGAGGTGAGTGAGCTAGATAGGAGTATTTTATGAGGATACATACATATTGTTATGATACATTATTTTATATATGGGCTAGACTCATGGGCCTGTGTTACCACAGACCTTCCCTCATTTCCAGGCTAGCGCGGAGAGCTATATATTGACTTTCTGACACTTTGTGTTTGCATCAGACGGTCAGTGGCTGAGGGGAGCTTGTTCCATTTGAACAGGCTGGCGTTGGGCTTCATTGCTCCCGGCAAACGGCACGTGGCATTGCGTGAGGAGGGTGTTGGGCAGCGCTGTGCCATAGCGTTTCGCTTTGCTTAGCATCCACAAAGAATGAAAGAACCTATGATGAGATTACAATATGTGATAATGATGAGATTACAATATGTGATAAATAATTAAATACGTACGCCCTACAGTCCATTAAAAATGCCTCAGTCGAACAGCATGGACAGGGAGAGTTATTCAGTTGCTTAGTCATGCCATTTCATTGTTGTGCGTCATGCTGAGCCATTTTCTTCCTTTTGCAGTTCGCCAGGAGGCTGCTGCTGCACTTTAATTAAGCATTTAAATGATCCCTTGAGGATTGTCTGCTGGCTCTGGCCATGAGTTATGTGAGGATCGGACCTTCCTGTTTTCTGGTCTTTGCGCTAATGAAATTCCTCTCGTTGATTGCATTCCAACATCCTGTGACGTAACTGTAGCGGTCTGCAGTGTCTAGATCAGAGCCGAGAGAAGGAGGATGTGATGTTTCATTGGAGTATAGGGAGAGATCGGACTCATTTCAGTTATGAAGCAGCAGAGGCGCCCTGCAAAACAATTACCGTCTGTTCTGACTGAAGTTAGTCTGGAATTGTAATCTGTAGATGATATTTATACTGTATATACTCTCTGACATCACCCCCAAAATCAGATTTAGGTCGCTATGGTAAGAGCCTTGGTCTCTTAATCCTCTGTCTCATATAATATATAAAATATGGACCAATTTAGTGTCCTACCTTAATGACTGAAATTCTGTTGATGCTTCTGTGTTGTTGGCAATCGAGCGTTATCACACAGATTTTGTGTTCATTTAGAGAGGAACCCAACATGGATCCCTCTGAGAGACTTCCATCCCCTGAGGATATTGACAGATGGTCTTCCAGAGATTATTTGAAAGTCCTCGCTGTTTTAACCTCCAAATGCTTATGAGCGGGAGGGACATCGGCATTCTGATGGCTGGGTACTCCATTAAAAGATGTGGTGGGTGTTAGAGGAGTGATTACTTTCCCCCTCAGTCAGGTTGTAGGAAACTAAGGTTTCTGGGAAATGAGTGGGCTGGCAGCACTAATTTATTCCACTAGTACTCACAGAGAAAGATGGACGGATCTGTTCCTGCTGTGAAACTGGAGCTGGTGCGGTGGGTAGGAAGAAAATCTCTGCCTTCTGTGGTAGTCTGAAAAAGCCATCCCAGATTATCATCACCTTGTCTTGAGGAGATAAGCTTTGGCTCTTTACCTTTTTTAGTATTCCTCATGTGTAAGACGTGACACTTTTTTCCAGTCCTGCCCATTTCCTTTTTGATATGGTGTGTTGTAGTGTCTGGCATTACAGGCTCCAGGGCGTTTGGGCCATTACCAGATTTTTCCCCAACTTGCCTCGGGTGGCACAGGGCCACTGGTGCTGACCCTTCCTGTGACTTCCTCAAGCTTGCAACTGCATGTTCCGTACTTCCAGTCAAGGGTGTCTGTTCAAGTCTACATTTTCCATATTTATAACCATCATACACACATACCCAGACATACCTGCTTGCAGAGGTTTGGTTTATGAATCAACAGAGGCGGTGTCCTGGTAACCGCTGTGAGTTTTATCTGGGAAATAGTGAGGGATGGTGCCAAGGGATAACAGGGCTTTCTTTGGCATCACCACTCAAGTGGATTAGTTCTGGAAGGATGGTGTACAAGCAAAAGCTTAAAATGGAAAGCGAGCATCCAGCCAAATTAAAGCCACCTCACGCAAAAAAATGTGTGCACACAAACTGGCATGAATGGATTAATGACCTCAGACTCTTACAGAATCTTCATTGTACGTATGACTACCGAGTTTGTTTTTAATTCATGCCTTCCTCACATTGTTCTCCATCTTCCTCACAGCACGATGGGAAGCCCTTCTGTCACAAGCCATGCTATGCTGCCCTCTTTGGACCAAAAGGTGAGAGAAATTCATGACAATGAGGGAACATGTTACATTAAAATGAGTGAACCTATTAAGACTGTAATAGGTGAGACCATGAAATAATTTACTAAATAAGACCCCTGCGATCTAAATGTATTTGCTGTACTTCATGTACTTGCAAAGTTAATTAACATTTTGCTCCTCTTTGCTAATATGACTGTGCTAATAATTGCTGGATAAAAATGCCTGCAGCCATGGCCGAGTGGAGAGAGTGAATTACAATACTCCCACATTATAGTATAATTCTTTGTGAGCGGTGCATATCTCTGTTGTTCACGCTAAAGGCCTTCAGCATGGTAGGTGCTGATTAGTTACTATGACTAATCAGTAGACAGGATCCTCTGTCCTTTTCTTTTCTTTGTCTCGACATACAAGGTCAAGGCCAGCTGTACAGCAGATAAAGCAAATTGGATCAGGAGCTACAAGGAAACCAAAACAAATGAATTTAATTTGAGCTGATGGATGCAGTTGAAGCTGCTTCATTTGTGTCATCTTCATCTAATCCCAATATGCTGATTACTCCCTCTACAACCTCTTGTGAAAGAGTGACCTCTGGTGGAGAAAAGAGGTTGCATCGTAAACAACGAAATTACCACTAGACACTTCTTTGTGATGTAATTAACAATAATAAAGCTTCTATTTAGCTATTTTGAGCAGATGCCTTGAACTAACACCTTGAATTTTTTCCCAGGTGTAAATATTGGGGGAGCAGGCTCTTACGTCTATGAGGCACCGGTCAATAACAACCCAACCATAACCACAGGAGATGCTGCCCCTAAGCCTGAAGAGAAGAGGGTTCCAGCTGCAAGCAGACCTCCGTCTAAAGGTACGCTGAGAACAGCCATTACTTTTTCAGCTTTGATTAAGTGAATTGTACAGAAGTCATCAGAGGACACGCGTCAAAATTCTTTTTCTTCTGATAATATTGAGATAATGATCTCGACTTATTTTCGCTCGTGATCTAGCAACATGTTTAGTTTCTTGGCAATGATGAACATTAAACTGTGTTTAAGTAAAGTGTAAGTTGAGATAGAAGTATGCCTATTGCTGCTGGACAGTCATCATATCATTCATTCATTATCCGAACCGCTTAATCCCAACTGGGGTTGTGGGCGGACTGGAGCCTATCCTGTGAACTACGGGGACAAGGCGGGGAACAACCCTGAGCAGGCGCCAACGCACCGCAGGGCACACACACTCAAACCTTACAGGGCCAATTTTAGAGTCTTCAATTAACCTATAATGCAAATAATATTCTGCTGTTTTTATGACGGCAAAACGCTAGAAGAAGGCACACTTTGTAATTTTTCCCTTTTTTCAGCTGGAAGCATCACTACCTTTTCGGGGGAAGCCAACATGTGCCCCAGGTGTAACAAGAAGGTCTTTTTTGGTAGGTTTTTATGTCTTGCTACAACTTGGGAATCTATAGAGATTTGTCAGATTCAACAGAGAATAACAAAACTTTCTCATGACAGCTGAGAAGGTGACATCTCTGGGTAAAGACTGGCATCGGCCTTGTCTGCGCTGTGAGAGGTGCAGCAAGACCCTGGCAGCAGGAAGTCATGCAGAGGTGAGAATACTAGAACTGTTTTATATACTGAATTCTGGTGAAGAACAGTGCAGGAGACAAAATGACCATTGTCATTTCATCTGGACTGTTTGTAAATGTGAGCTGAAAGATTATTAACAGTGAATTGTTGGATTTGCTATTTGGATATGTTGTTTTTTCAGTGTGTAAAAAGGGTTATAAGTACACAAACATTGTGTGTGTGTGTGTGTGTGTGTTTTCTCAGCATGATGGCAAGCCCTACTGCCACAAACCCTGCTATGCTGTCCTTTTTGGGCCTAAAGGTACTACTTTTAACCTCTAGATGGAGCTGTTCATCAATTCAAGAATTTTCTGTTCCTATGCAAAATTCAAGGGTTCCAATAATCCATGCATATGTAGTAATGACCCTGAAAGACAGATCTTGGCAGTTAAACAAATTAAATATTATTATGTACATCATATATTTTGATTGTTCTATGTTGCACATTCATCATGATGTGTATTGCTTACTGTGTACATTATTTCTCCTAAATTATGTTCCAGGGGTCAACACAGGTGGAGTTGGCAGCTACGTCTATGAGAAGGAGCCCAACACAGAGGCCCAGCCATGAGCTTGTATTCACAACGTCCCTTCTTAACATTGACACACCTTCACACAAACACAGCCACTTCCATCAGCTCATACATGCTACCACACACCTATACAAACACACAAACGCACACCCCACCTGAACCTACTCCACCCCCCACCGACTCCAGCCACACCTGCTGACGACATCAGTGCCAAGTAACTCGGACCTCTGCTGAACTGAGATGCTACATACTACAAAGCCTCTTTGGTCCTACATTTCTCTCTTGACCAATCAACTTCTCTTTGTTCAACGGAATTGACCCAGTCCCAACAATTTAACATCCTGTCTAGAATATGATCTGTGAGGCGTTTCAAGCAAGAAAAGATCTGATCTTCCACACTCTATCCTACAATTTAATCTCATGCAAACCAACCCGTCATCATCATTCATAAAGTTGTTACTCTGACTACTGTTACCCTTTCTGATTAATTTACTAAGATTATAAATGTCTTATTACCCTTTTTATTACCCTTTATTGCAGTTAGGCTTGGAAGGCCCCAGCAGTTCCACATGAAACAATAAAGAGACTCACCTTCGAATGGACCAGCCTTGATTTTAAACTCACGCACAGGGTGGTGTTCCACTGATACAGTATCTGCTAAGTATAACAGATGAAAGTTGTGAGGGAGTTTTTTTTTAAGTGTGGAGGAGCTGGACTGCTATAATGGCCTGCTGACGGGTAGATCAATCTCACCTCCATCTCCTCACACAGGTGCAGCACAGGAGCACTTTGCCATAAATCTACAAAATATTCACCACCCTGATTTACTCTTTGGCAGCTTGATAGCATTCCTGAGGTTTGGGGTTTATTTTAAAGGCCTGCAAAACTATCCACAGATAAAAATGCTGAAAAGTACGGCCTTGTGATAGCTTACTTATTAAGTAGTTTGGGCTAGTTTTATGGAACTTTTCTAGCAAAATGTCAAAAGTTTGGCATATGACCAGGAAGCAAAATGAGAAAATAAGCTGTTCAGTGTAATTATATATACAGTATATATATACCGTATATATCTCCTTTTAAAGAAACCAACAAGAAGTGTTGAAGAATTTAAGAGTAAGAATAAGCCAATAGTTAAACTTTACTGACAATACGTTCTTATGGAATGTGCATTAGTACTCAGTGACTCTTTATAGCTGATTTGACTGTTGAAATCACAGTGTTTCTGTTGCTATAGTAAGACAGCACACTGCTAGGGATTGACTTCTTTTTGAACACAGTCCTGGCGCTTGTCTTTTTAATTCCATAATAAAGTTTATATACAGTTTCTCTTGACATGGCTTATCTCTATTTTTTTCTCCTAAAATGATCAAAATAGAAAAAGGAAATCACATATATAAAACAGTTTATTCAATGACGTTACCCTCAAGCCAGAAAACCTCATAACCTAAAACTTTAGACAGTCTGAACTGTGAATCTCATGCGGTGTCATGCAGGTCAAAAACAAAAGTGTCTGTACATGTTCTAATGCTGATGGAAGCACCTTAATCACGCAGGCCTGCTGTTGGGTCTTTTCCCCACCACACCCTGCTGTTAACGCAAAGCCAAGGCCAGGCCTGGCAGACAAACACAGCCATAATGTAGCTGTAGTTTGCCTTCCCGAACATGTTGGTTGTTTGTCTTCACGCTGCAGATCACTATTCATGAGCCATCAACCATGACAGCCTGTGAGAAAACACACCTCCCTCACACAAATAAGAAATACATTCCAGTTGATCTAGCCATTATATACACCGGTGTGGTTAACTGGTACAATAAAGATGCCTTCATCTGTTGTATGATGAATTTGAGTTCTGTGTTTGGGCAAAGTTGTAATTATTTGGAGTATTAATCTTTGTGTTCAATGAGAAAAAAGGACAGGGGTCAAATGCTTTGAGATACACAGTACTGTGCAAAAGTTTTAGGCAGGTGTGAAAAAATGCTGTAAACAAAGAATGCTTTCAAAAATGGAAGTGTTAATCATTTATTTTCATCAATCAACAAAGTGCAGTGAATGAACAAAAGAGAAATCTAAATCAAATCAATATTTGGTGTGGCCACCCTTGCACACAGTTTTTGAAGGACCTCGGCTGGTAGGTTGTTCCAAACATCTTGGAGAACTAACCACAGATCTATAATCCTATAATCCTACAAAATAATATAATGACTACAAAATAATATGATATTAATCCTACAAAATCCCTGACTGTGTAAGTGTACCTATAAGAATTGATGCTGGTTTGAAGGCAAAAGGTAGTAACACCAAATATTGATTTGATTTAGAATTTTCTTTTGTTCACTTACTTTTTTGCATTTTGTAAATTGATAAAAAATAGTCATTTATATTTCTGAAAGCATTCTTTGTTTACAGCATTTTTTCACACCTGCCTAAAACCTTTGCACAGTACTGTACAAAGGAAGTACAAAAAATTCACCACTGGGAAACTGTGAACGTCATGCTTATTTTTATACAAGCAGGCGTAAAACACACTCCCCAGGTGTTGATCGCCATGTAATGCAAAGTTAGTTGTGGAGTTTCAACCTGACCTCATACTGAGTTTTTAGTTTTCTATGTCTAGAGTCAACTAATCAACTTAAAATCTTAAAAAGTACTGTTGAAAATATAGGTATAAATATAAATAACCTATAACCTAGTTTGCATGGTCGGCCCAAGCCTTTATGGGGCCCTAAAGAGAATTTCATTTGGGGCCCCACACCAGCGTTTCCCAATCCCGGTCCTCGCGCCCCACCGCTCTGCACATTTTTCGTATTTCCTGCACTGTCGCTCGCTGGTCCTACGTTGCTAATTAGCTGATTATTAGCATCAGTTGTGCTGTTGGTCAGGAAAGTCGAATCTGTGCAGAGCGGTGGGGCGCGAGGACCGGGATTGGGAAACACTGCCCCACACCATCACCTCAATGTAATTTTTGTAACTATTTAATCATGATGTTTTGATCTTTCTAGCGCTCTTGGGGGCCCCAAGCGGCCGCTTAATTCACGTATGCTTTGGGCTGGCTCTGCAAGTTTGCATACACACCCCCCCGAAAATGCACACAAATCTGAGGAGTCACCCCAGCACAGTAAATCACATATAGAACCTTCCATATCAAAGCCACTCAGACGCCACTGGATGATATATTCCTTAACGCAAAGTTTCTCAAATGGCAATTCATAAAAAATAAAAAGAACCTAAATAATGTCACACCTTTTTTTTTTTTATTTCACCGTCTGAAGAAATATTCACCAGTCTTTTATTTTTGGCATGGTCCTACAGGAAAACTACAGTCTGTCTGTAACTCCACTGTCTCTCATCACACCGCACCCATGGAAGTAATGCCGTTGCCTGGACACACATCTGCAGAACTTTCCGGTTACATATGCGGCAAAATTGGTGAACTCCTGACACTGAGGACTTATTGTTCCTCTAAGAGACTTCATTAATGACGACATGCAGTAGTCTCAGCCACAGACAGACACACACACATCCTTGGTAGTCCTCTGATGTCAGCTGCCAAATAAAACTTGGTGTGACTAGATAACGCCTGATCCAGAAGGGGCCGTGTTACAACTTCCACAGATCAACACAGTATAAATGGTGCTGACTGTGAGAGCATGATCACTCCAGATACAGCCTCAGGAACCCCTCCAGACCAAAAAGCTAGACATAATGAAAAGCACTAAAGTCATAGAGAATCACATCTTTTCAATCAGTCCCATCATACATTGGTGCAAAGTCAAAGCAATATGCAGCATTAACTAAAGTGGTCCATGAGGCAGAGGCAGAGGGGTCAAATGTATTGGGAAATACAGAGGAAGAACATAAATTATAGCAGTTAAATGGTGAGAGACTGTAAATGTCATGTTTATTTGGCAGCTGCCAAATAAAACAGTCTGGCCAGATAAAGCATGATTCAGGAAGGGTCAGCCTACAAGTTCCACTGTAACAGAAGGTTGATTACACCATACCGACAGTAGATAGCAAGACATAAAGAAAAGTCTTACTTTACCATGGTTCATTTCAATTTCTGTTCTTTTCTGTTGTAACACTGCATTTGTCATGAGGATGGTTATTTTCAGTCCCACATCACAGTAAAGTTTGTGCAGTCCTCCCTGCAAGAAATATTTTCCAGCAAAATGAAAAAAAAAATCATAAATTAATCTACCAGATGGTCTGATCCTTCAATAAAGAGCTTCAGCTACGTGGGGTCTGAATAGGTCACTGAAATCATTTCAGGGCCAAAATCTGAGTACCCATTACATCACCCTGGCCTTGGTTCAATCAAGACTTTCCATTGTTTTTGTTCCAGATAAGCAGAATGCTGCTTCACATTAGAACATGTGCAACTGCTTTTTTATTGCCAATTCTTGATGTAAAGAGAGTTTGGCATGTGACATTTAGGACTGAGAAGTGTATGACAGTTTTCAGCCTCTGACTTCAGCAAAGCATAGATCTATTTAAAGCAGCCTCCAACAGACTTTCTCTGTTTCTCTTCGGATGAAAACCAGATTCTCCTCACCCGCTGGCGCAATGCTGCCAGCTGTTCCTGTTTCTCTCAGAGAATTAAACCCTTAAAATCTGTGTGAAGAATTAATATGGCGCCCGTTTTTAATAAGCCTGCTGTGACTAAAGCCTGGCAGAACTGCTGCTACGTATCTGGTAGCTGGACTTTTTCTTAAAACCTTTACTAACTCATGGATATGAACTATGGCCTAACATCTTAGCAATAACATGTTGGAGAAGCAAAATCATAACCAGAATCAAAGTCTCCATCCATCACAGTCTCTCACACTCACTTTCAAAATGTCTGATAGCACCTTGTTCTAGTCTTGGGCTTTCACTTCTTTTGCTCTTCTGTGCTTGATCACTTGTTCCCTGTGGTAACAATGTGCAGATGTTAATCTGAAGCCCCATATGTTCCTCTGCCTGAAAACACTTTGCATTTCTTATTTATTTGTCTGTTCTGTCTTCCGTCCTATCTGAGGTGAACATGGAGAGTTCTGAAGTATGGCCAGATGTGCAAAGGTTCGTATTCAATAGCTCTCTTTCAACTCTTATCCTTCTAACCTAAGGTCATTACTTACTCAGATCTCTGATTTCCATAATGTCCCAGTGATGAGAGGCAATGAGAGACTGTAGAAGATCACTACACCCTAAGGGGCCAGGTCCCCAATTTCTGCTTAGTTTTAGCACACAGTCACACCACACAAGTGGACTGGTGAACCTGGTTTCATTTCAGTTGACGAGTGTCACACTGACACTGCAGAGTACAGCATTCTGCCGTTTCCAACTTTATCCCCCTCTCATGTGTTTATCCGATACTGTGAGTCCTGTTTCCCCTCTGTACTCAGAACTCCCCAGTTTACTCGTCTCACAGATATCCAGAACCTAAGAAAAAAGATGCTTGTATCTAACAGGAACCAGCTGCCTCATCGCGCTATCATCTAACTCCTTCTGTGGTTTTCTGACTGGATTGGACCAAACAGGGGGAGCTAGATTCGCACGGATAATCACGCCTCTGTGCTCTGTTTCCTACAGTCCAGGGTCTTTCTCATTAGAGATCAAGCTGAGTCTGAAATGTGACAGCATCATGGTTCCGTCGACCATCTCAGCCAAGTCAAACAGGACGGCTATTCAACTGCTTTTCTGCTCCGACTATCATCTTACCAGTAAGAATAGCTCCAACATGGTAAAAAAGGCACAGACGCAGGAAAGGAAATGACCGTTTCCACTGCTCCTGCCAGATGAGCTGGTGGTGGCAATGGAGATGGAGGTGGGGTGTCTCTCCTAGTTGGAGAGCTCTCCCACTTCACTGAAGCAAGAACAGAAACTTCACATCACATACTCAAAGGATTATCTATCATAGTAACTTTAGCAGGGGAGTAATGAATAGCTCTCCTGCCTCCTGCAGGAGTTCACAGCAATAAGTTATTGGGTCTTGAGTCTGAGTTTTACATTTTCGTGCCCCGTATGGCTTGTGAAAGGGTTGCTAAATCGCTTAGGTGAAATTAGAGGCTCTACCTCATGTCTCTCCTGATTCCGACCTTACTTTTATCATGGAACTTCCTGTTATGAACATGTTTATTTTCAACCTCCCCATCAAAGCATTTAAACTGGGCTCCTTTCCCATAATTAATTTTACCTAGACCACTCTCCTTTACCTTCTCTGTATTTTACTCTTATATTTTTGTCTTGATCCTGCTGGACCACAATAATTTTGTCCTAATACCAAACACGATAAGCATACACTCTCAGAGGAATCAAAAAGAAAATAATGTGAAAATAAATATGTGAAAGTGAATATGGGACTGCATGTTTTCAAGGCTTCTGTTATCCTTGTTCCCCATTTGGTTTAGATCAACTTTAAGTTTTTATTAAAAGATCTAAACTAGCAACAGTCCAAAGGCCAAAAACATAACCCCTAGTGACATCAGTTCCACAGTAGATATAGCAGATTTAGCAGATGCTCTTTTTGAGAGTGACTTAAATTGTCTAACTACAGTCTCATTGGAGCAACGTTTGCTTAACAGTTCTGCTCATGGGCGTAATGGTGGTTGTATTAGAGGTAGAATGGATCCCCACCACCATCCCACTAAGAAAAAAAGAAGTGCAAAGATGTTTGTTAAATCAGGAACAATAAAACCTGAAGCATCTCATTTAGAGCCACCTCTACCTCCAACAAAGGCAAAATCAGCGAAGGCTCGCCCACTTTTATTCCTTTATTGCTTCTTACAGTTGCATTAAAATTGTGTACTTAGCCTAAATGATCTCTTCTAAAGAGACACTGCAGGAAACAAAAAGCACAATGACCTGACGGGTTTGTACTTAATATCCTGTACGTGCTACAGCTGCAGATCTGCTACTATTTCACAGGGCTGCATTCTTCAGTGGTCTGAAATTATTCCCACATAAACCCACCATGGCAGCCCTCCGGTCCAACTCTGCCGCTTGGGAAAACATTTCCACTGAGCTTTCCTTTTCTTGTCTGGAGAGCAAATCAGTCTTTGTTTATGTTGTTGAGAGTTATGGTTTCCATGGAGACATGAGCGTTCTCAGACGTCCAACATTCCAAAATATTTGATTTCCTCAATATCTTTTCTTTAATATTGTACAATGGACTGTATCTTATGGACTGTATCTGAGTAATGCTGTTTTTACAGACACATAGACTTTTAAAGAACTGAAATTTAGAAACCACTGATAACCACTTTCCATGCAATTTTAAACTTATTATCGGCCAAAAATATATACAACAAATGATTACGATCTGAAAGTACCACTGACTGCTGTAACTAGATAATTTACATTCACATTTTCAGACATTCTCATCTAAAGTGACATATTTCTTAACTACAGGTACAGTTTTCCTTGAGCTACTTGGGGACATTCCTAGAGGCTCAAGCATTGTAGATTGGAGGGTAAGATAGATTAGAACTTCCCACCTCCTGGTCCATAGGTACCACTACATCACCTCTGTGGTCCCCTACAAGAGGAAATTTCCACTTAAGTTTCTCCTCAGTTATGTCTATTGCCAAGTAATTGGTCAGTGACTATTGTAATGCACTACAATTACCAGCAGCTGCATCCTCTGCACTTCAGAACAGATGATCATCCTATTTTTTACTAGATCATCTTGGACAATCTTACAATCTTCTGGGACAAGCCCAATCTAATTCCAAAGAAGACTATCCCATCACTAGAATTAAACCACATCAATAATGGTAGCGAATACAGGTAATAAAGTGAGTTGTGAGAGCCGTCTTTGTCAAGCATAAACCCAGCCTAAAAGAGTTAGCAAGTCCGTTACTCTGCCTGGTCTTTTTTCCACGGTTCTGTGAGCTTAACAGCTCATGACCATCGCATAGCCCCAATCTCTTGCCAAAGGCCACATCAAACAGACGTTCTTAAATGCTTCTCAAAATAAAATGATGATTTCCCTATGCAAAGGAGAACAAAGTCCAGAAATATGGAGAGTTTACATGCAGTCCTGCAAATTACCGCATACAGTTGAGAGGTGAGACCAAGCGGTCTGTGGAGCGTCAGCTTGAGACTTTAACAAACGATGCCAATGAGCCATAATGACATAGACAGAAAACAGTCCTTTAGATAAGTCGCTGTGATTTTAGAGACTCAAGTGAAAAAGGTGTGTTTCTCATTAATATACCATAAAGTCGCAGGGCACTCTATTCAATGATGCTAATTTACTAGACGTTTCCACAGTAATGCCATATTTAATGGCTGGTTTTATAGGAACAACAGTGGCCATTAACAGCAGACCATAAATAGAACCACCAGCTTCACGTTTGATTGGTCCTTGATGATGGGAGCTTTAGCAACAGCATTAGCCAAAAGAATTTGAACGCGCCAAGTTTTCTATTCCGCACTTTCTACTTGAAAATGTGCAAAGGGCCATCATTAGCTGAATGAAAATGATCTGTTATGCAAAATATGCAGTTTTAAATATTAACTGTTTAAAACATAACTGTTGTGAAAATTAACTTTTAGGATGAGTTTTAAGCAAGGATTCCAGATACCACACAATGCTGGACCACTTCCAAAGACAGAAGTGTAATCACTTATCCAGCCTTCTTCTTGGGACCCTGATATGTAAACCTTTTTTCCTTCTGTCTCACATATTTCCCTAATGGCATATTTTCCATATAAAAGACACATACATCCTCAATTTTTTTCTCTGGTGAAGCATGCTGATCAGGAAAAATCCAATAAAGTTTCAGACATTTCGTTACAGTTACTTGGGGCAGTTGGTAGTGTGCTGCAAGTACTTCTCCCTGCCAGCTGCCCACTGCCCATTTTTTTAAATGAAAGTAGATGAAAATATCTTTAACAGTGACTGGTTACGGCAGTTCCGTTATTTGTTATTTTCTGTCTTTTTTTTGACCCCTTGACCAGCTTGACCTGCAACAAAGCAGCAGTAACCAGAAAAGGAACATTATATACAAGTGTGGTGTGTGAAGTGGTTTATGTTTAATTCGTTGCTGATGTTTAGGAATATCCATTTTGACATAACTCAACCCAAACTAAATACATTCTTATTTCAGTAATACTATCCTGCTTGGACAGATTTCAGCGTGACACACTGGATTTTCAATGGAAGCAGGGAGTGGAAGCCAAACCCCAATTCTAAGCCTTATAAGACAGCAGTAAACCAGCACTGATGCTAATTACATGTACTGATGTGTACCAGGTGATGGTTGTGAATAAGCTTGAATGAAATAACTGGGGGAGTATTATCTTGTGGTACATTAATACCATATCTGATTAGTGCTGCTGGTGGTTTATGGTGGTTTAAAGAACAGAAGCAGGGCAGATTGGATGATTGGTGTACTTATGCAGCTTAAGTTTAATATTAAACTATGCAATGCTTTTTAAACTTTCAGAGAGAGTCTGCTGAATGTAAAATTGTAAATCTAGAAAGCAGCATCAACCTTGGATTCAAATACGTTTTAAAAGGGCTTCTAGGTCTGCTACTCAATGCCAGAGTGTACTGTAAAAGTTATTTTGCCTCATGATCATAAGTATTAAAATAACTTTGAGCTAATGGAGAATTAAACCAACTCCCCTTTGACTCACAGCATGTGAGGGCAATGGACTGGTACAGACGGCTGGAAAGTTGGCACTGAATGGGGTTGGAAAATTGGGTATGTCCGGTAGGCAAGAAATCAGTAGTTTCACACAACGAATAAAGAGTGGAGAGCCCTACCCAAGCTCTCTTCACATTAGTCTGATGTCATCCCTTCCCACCCTTTAGTTGCCATAGCTGCAGCACTTGTGATTGAATTCCACCCCAGGCTAACTGTCTTGCGTCATTGCATCAGTCCATCTCAATGTGAAACTTCTAAATGTAAAATATGCCAAAGACAACAAGCTGGGAGCGTAAATTAACTTTCATTATCTATCTAAATACCATGTTCTGTGCGACTGTGAACCTACACAGACATATCTAGATAACTATCTTCCCTGCTTCTTGAGTCTGTGGTAACAGGTTGTTTAACATCTTATAAAGTGATGTTTAAGTGTTTATTTTGTAATTGTGTTAAACATGATTAAAACAGAATTTTAATATAATACCTTGATAGGATGATTTTTATTTGCTATGAAGTAGAGTTGGGGACAAGACCACCTAAACCGAGACAGAGACAAGACCAAGACCAGAGTGTGTCGAGACCGAGATAAGACCAAGACTCTGATGGGCTGAGACTAAGACGAGACCGAGACCAGGGTGGGGCGAGGCTGAGACTGGACCAATGCACATTTTACACCACATGACAAATAAGTGCAACATGGAAAGCCTAAGCAACATTAAGCAACTTGTTCAATATTTCTCTCTTTCATATCTATAATGAGTAAATCGCTTCACTCGAAGTAGTTATCCAAACTGATCACATCATATATTAAACTCAACAAACCACAGTGGCAGAACAATCCTTAAGAACAAACTCACTGTTTTATTGGCTTGCAGAGTTATTATGCAGAGACGTTCTATGGCTTAGTACTGTGAACAAAAATAAGGTTAGTGCCAGGCGGAAACGCGTCTTTATCCATTTGGTATCTATCAGGACACAGACAACTGGCAAAATTATTTGATAACAAATAATATAATTTTCTGTATTTATTACTTCCCTATTGTTTATTCTCTAACATTATAAAAAGGAAAAAAAATATTGAAGAAATTACAGATGAAATGCTTAAGTTTTGGGTCATTTTAAGCCGGTTTAGACTCATTTTTGGCCTATAAAATAAGTTGCTCTTGGCCTTTCTGGAAAAGAACTAAATTTTTGCGCATGATGGCGTTCCATATAAGAGTCGTGAACGTCAACACTAGTGTTTACATCGAGAATAATGTAATAAGGACAATCTATCTAAATGTTGTAGGAACCTTATGCATGAACAAGAGGCTGATTTCAACCATACTTTTATTCAAACACATTTTCACGATGCACCTGCAATTCTGAGAAAACCTAAAAATAAGTAGCTTTTTTTTAAAGAACACACTCAGTCTTTCCATTTCTCTAGAAAATTAGTAGTTAAACACAACAGACAAAGAGCCCTACCCTGAATGCAAACTTACAAAATCAATGTATATTGATTTTTACAATCAGGAAGTCTAAATGGGTGTGCTTTCAGGTTTCTTTACCTTAGAGCTAAATGACTTGCACTGCACGTTGCTGGTATCTGTCCAGCAGTTGTCATCACTGTGTCATATCTGTGTGATGTTTCTTCAGCTTTACACAACATGTTCTCTCAACAAGCTGCATTTGTCATGTGGGTGGAGAGGCCATGAAACTACAGCGAACATGACAGTTATGGTGTTGCGTGAAGTAAGGGGCAGTGGAACTAGTGTCACGTCTACTTTCAGTGATGCATGATTCATTCGAGAAAAACCTGATGGAAAAATGCAGGAGAAGGTGATGCAATATTTTACGCTGAGATGCAATCAGCAATGGCTACAAGAAACATGTTTCATAATTTATGAGGTGATATATTAAATATCCCAGAATATCATCTGTAATATTTTTTTTACTGTCCAGTGGTCAACAGGTACAAAGCACTTTGCTGTCAGGGGAGAAAATACTACATAGAGTCTTCACTCACAAATTGAGCATTAGTAATTCAAACAAATATAAAGCACTGTTATGTAGCAAAATGTCAGTGCAGTTTTTCTTATTCAAAAGCATCAAGGCAGTATGACACTGTAAACGATGTGTAATTATATTTTTTAAATGTTAGTAAAATCAAAGCAATGTCAACTGAACGGCCCTCTTGATAAAAATCTCACTGAATCAGTATATAGGACCTGCAGGTGTATAGGGCTCCTTAATTCCATAATTTCATCATGTTTATGTGACTGGGTTTTAAAACAGCATAATGTACTGTATATGAGAGTCAAATACAGTGTAAGATCAAAGCACTGTCTTATAAAATGTATGCTATAATATTCTGCAATCCAAAAATATATATTGTTCATTTTTGAATATTTTGCCTGAATACAATATACTATGTGTTTCTTGTCTACACAAGCCTAGTGATTATTAAACAGTTACAGATCATGAAAATCTCTCACTTCCTGTTTCCTTTTCTCTATTCGTTTCTTGTTGCCATCACACACAGGAAGCAACCCTAAATAAATAACTATTGGTTACTAAGGAAATATGCTTTGTTGTTTTCTGTTTTATTTTTGGTGAGAATACTTGCATGCCAGCACAGAAGAAACTTCCCTTAATGATGATCGCTTGCATATGGCTGGATAGAGATTAGCATTTTTAAATCAGCCTCCTCTGACTTTCATAAACAGATATAATCTCTTTTACATGAGACATGTTCATGCACAAGATTTGTCTAGCATTTCTTAAAACATTTTGACGGATTATCCTCATTAGAACACAGACTTAAAATTAACATTCTTGGCCGAACTGTAACAGTATGCATCACCGAATTCATAGTGCAAATTTACACACTTATACCCACATATAAACACACACATGCTTGTAGTCAAATTTGTTCTGTTGTGAAACTAATTAAACTCTTTGCAATTTTGGAACAAACCCAATTCAAGCGTCTTGTGCTTCTACTGGGGTCTGATACTGCAATCATTGCACAAGTTTTAAGCAAATATGTCAGACATGTGATGGCTTGATGTTCACTTGTGCATGACATGAGAACTGTCACAACAACATAAAGTGCTAACAACAAGTGAGCATCAAAGATGTTTATGGAACTACTAAAGCTAACCAAGACCATGTAAAATGACTTTTATGCATTATTTACCCATTTTAAGCATAATCAGAATTCATGTTTTATAAAGACTAAAGGAGCTGTGTCTGAATAGGAATAGCCCCCTTTTTTACAGATAGTACTCTCCCATATGTCCCAAAATGTTCATTTTGTCATCTGTCATGGGTCAAAACTGTCATTTATATTTCTAGTCACAACTTTGAGGAACATTTTTCCTAGTACTTGGTTTCCGCTGATTCGACTTTATTTGTGTTGCTAGCAAGAGGGCATCTAAGATTTTTCCTTTCATAGTCAATTCAGACGGCATTCCTACAGTAAAACCATATGATGAACTGACAGACGAGAGACAAAGAGGCAAATGTGTCACCATATGCAAAAGTGAACACGTGCATGCAAAATCAACACAGAGTCACATGCGCATGCACACAAAATACAGTTTTGTGTACATTTCCAACTCATTTCCTACAGTTCCATTTCCAGCATGAGCTAAACAGAAAAAAGCAAACACACAACTTTTTTTTATATTTGAGTATTGTACAGAATATTTGAGATACTGTTACTCTAGTTCTCTACTGTGTTCCAAACTAAACATCTACAACAGTGCATTGCAAGCAACTAGAGCACACACATAGTTCTTTTAAGAGCAGACGTAATTTTCCCTTGACTTAATTTTTTTATGGTTGCACCAACCAAGATGTCTGCACAGGTGTTAGCTGAGAACAAAAGGAAATATGGTTTACAAAATAACACTGTTTTTACATTAATAACCCAATCTCAACACTCTTTATAATTTTAAATGGGATTGCTGTTGACAGATTGGAACTAAGACCAAGAATTACTTTTATCTAAGGGATATTTATAGGTACTGTGTACTGTGATTACTGAGGATATGCATGTTAGCAGGACGGGATAAGCCACATTGACTGATAGCCCAGGTGTTGGTGTTTAGAAAATGTCAGCTGAAACAATGGAGGTGCCATAAGAGCCACATCACATGTTACTTATGTCATCCATATTCATATCAAAGAGTATTGGTTTTCATGATGATACAGCCAGAAGCACTTAAGTGTCCTGACAAAGTGTGTGCATGGCAGTGACTCGGCTTCTTGTTATTTCCCTCATTGTTCCATTATTTATAAAGTCTTTTTCTCCAAACTCCAAAGACAGCCCAAGCAGCTCTAATTCCTCACAGTTCACCTGAGCTGTTGTTGCTCCCAGGTTCCCAACCTTTCAGTTGTACACACAGCACAGAGATGACTTTAACCCCACCTGCATCTGTTGTTCCAGCTGCTCTGATTGTCTATTCAAAGGCGGCTGTGTTTGTTTGATTCTCCGTTGCATTATAAGCCCCAATTCATCATCCACTCCTTCAAAAATCTTGCTCATAAATACAGCCTTTAATATTCAAACAAAAAGGCAGTGTTCTGAACTTTCACGTAGATAAATTGCAGGAAATCAACAGAACCCGGCAGCGCCGTGCAATACTCCGAGGGGAATATACATGCCAAACCTTTGCAGACTGATACATGATCGTGGGTTCCCCTCACAGTTGAACCACACTAAATATTTGGATCTTATGCTTGGATCTCATTTCTGTCCAAAAATCACTTTTAAACTATATTAAATCAACATTAAGCTTGCAAAAGGCCAAGAAATAGTTTATGTGTGTGTGCAATAGGCCAAATCCCTGCAGGCTACACAGTCAGTCTGTAGAACAGAGAGCACAGAACACTGTTAAAGTTAGTTCTCAGTTGTTAGTCATGTCTGCTCTCCTTTTGTCTAGTAATTAAAAAAAGGTTACCTGCTGCCAATAACACCTGCAGAATGTCTGTAGTGGTAGGAGGCTGGCACCTCATCAAGAATCAAAAGGGGCCCTGCGGGTGCTGAGATGAGATAGTCCTACTGGCATGAGGTGAAGAGAATGGGGAATGAGAATGATAACAGAGAAAAAACCAAGATCGCAAAAAAAAACATTATGCAGCTGCATGGTCTTCTGGATTACAGTGAAAGATGATGAAGTTCAATGGAAAATCCTTGATGGTAAACCTCCCAGTGTCTAAAGCATGGAGTTAGAGAAAGAGAGAGAGAGAGTCCAGGTTTGTAATTAGAGGCCTTAGTGCTGGCCTAAGGGGGGAGATGAAACAGAGACTGACTTCTTTATGGTTTCATGCCCATGAAGATGAGACGCTGGGGTTTGGTCGGGCATAATCAGGGTAGCACGAAGCAGGGATTCAATGTTAATGGTTATCCAATTGGTAGAGATGCTATGGAAGGTCAAAGATCTTTCTCATGCTCTACCCTAAACAATAAGCCCATCTCAATGATTCATTTAGATAAATATAAATACTGATGCATAATTTGTTGAACTTTCTCATGAAATTCAATTTTCCTGTCTGCTTATAAATATTGAAGCTATTGTGTCCTCATTTCCCATCTGTGTTTACCAGAAGAACTTAAGTCAGCTGAAGTACGTCAGGCCACAACATATGCAAGAAATCGACATAATACAATTAAAAGAAAACCCGGGGAGCAAAGTTCCCAGACCTCTTACATGCCACAACAGTGAGATCAATGTGTGCTGTCACTTACAAAGTTGAGTTCATTATTCTGTTTGGGTGTGTATTTGTGTGTGCCCACACACTTACTGTTCATGAAAAGCAACTGGTTGCCATGGCATGTTTGATTAACATACAGTTTAGTGAGAGGCTTCACTATCTTTTCTGGCATGAGTCAATAATGAATGGACCAAAGGAGGTTCAAAACAATGTTTGCCTTAAATGCAAAGTGACTGCATGCAGGCAAAACACACCCACACACACGCACGCACACACACACACACACACACACTCTCTCTGTATTACTATCTTTGTGAGGTCCTGCCATAGACTCCCATAATGACTAGATGTATATAATTTTACACCTACACCTAATCCTAACCCTAACCTTAACCTCAGTAACCAAAAGTACATCTTCTACCTCTTTTAGTTTCTCAAATAAAACAAGCACATTTTCTATAAAGTCATTTTCCTCATGGGGACCACTCAAATGTCCCCACAAAACCAAAAAAGAAAACCAGATAAAAGTGATTTTAGGGGACAAAAAGGTCCCCACAATGCGATAAATACATGGACACACACACACACACACTTTTAAAGGTATGGGACCATGGGAATACAAAAAGTCTGCTTTCTCTTTAACCTTTAAATTCACCAACTTTCAGACTGAATACAGCCTGAATCTTACAATTACTTTAAATAATTTGCTGTACTGCTCATTATGCCTGCTTAATACTTTAGTGCATTCATATATTTTAAATGGAAGAATTTCACACACTACAAGTTTCCACTATTTCAGTAAACAGAGCTTATCTCTTCAAATGGTCCATACCAATGACTTATTCTACAACCAAATCAACCAAACACCCAAAAACAACCAAATCATTGACACTGAGTGAACTTTCTATCGGGGTTAGTGTTCTCCATTATTTTGGGCCTACATTAATATATCAACACCTTCATTGTTGTTAATTTGGCAAGCCAACATATAACTATGTATAAGATTTTTCAGATTAAAATATGTTTGATGTTGGCCACAAAAGTATAGTCTGTCTGTGGACAGAAAATGCAGTGTGGGGTGATCTGTGGCCTTGCCAACAATAACTCACATGACATCAGAAAAGCATCATTTATTAGCATTTTTTAAAATAGACAGATTAACAACAGATCTGGCCATGAAATGACAGGCGTTGTTTTCCCAATCTACACCACTGACGCTATTTACTTGGCCTGAAGGGTTCTTGGATAAAGTTAAAGAAACCAGGGTTCAGATTTTTCAGCACAAAAATGCATTTTTTTAGTTTTTCATTATTTTTCATGCAATTGCACTATCATACAAAATCCCATCAATCAGTATAGATCAGATTCAAGCAAATTGTTCCTGTATTTGTTATTATTGCAAAGCCATTTCCCCAGTATCATGCAGCCCTAATTGGTAGAAATGAGGTCTGCACCTGTTTCAGCAAATGATATTTTGGGACGTTATATTTGCTACTTTTGATTTCGCAAAATGCAGGCGCGCGCCCGGACAATGGCTCTTCTTCGCGACCCGCGCGCGCGCGCTATTTCCTCCGCCGTATAAAGGCGCTCGCGGATGAGGCTCGCGCGCAGACCTAGGCGTGGCTCCGTGCCGGTGGACCGCTGCAGCTCCGACGCGCAACCTTCTGCACAGTGCAGTTCTCCCTGGAGAAGAACGTTTCTACCCCTCCGCCAACATGCCTAAATGCCCCAAGTGCACCAAGGAAGTCTACTTTGGTAAGAAAACACTTTTCAATAACCTGATTTTAATATAAAACTAGTTCTAACGAAATGTAACAAAGTTAAATATACTTTTAATTCATCTTGGTGAGGAGTGAAAAGTTACCATGATTTTAAAAAGCAATTAAAACATGCCGCGATATTTTCAACTGCTCACAAAGACAGTGTCAAGGAAGTCAAACAGGCTTTCTACGTATGAACTCATTTCCTGCTTTTAGTAAATCTGTCACAAATCGTACGCACTGGGGAATTTATTTGTATATTTTATTTGTTTGCGAATTTTCCTTCCTATTTGTGAAAGTAAATAAATCCAATGCAACTGTAACTCCTTACAAAAATTCTATAATCGTTTGTAGGTGTGCAGCACAAACACTGAAAAAGCCTCAGGTTTCATTTCATACATATTTTCAGATAAGCGTGTGCATGAGTAAATGTGAAATCTATAAAAGTAAAATAAAAATAAAAGTATGATGCTGTATTCTTGGTGCATACTTTGGGTTGCGAAAAAGGCATTACAATTATTCATCACTGATGGGGTGACAGCGCATCATAGCATGTCCTCTTAATCTATGTCTTTATTAATACGGAAAAAAGTAGAGAAAATGCTTCTTCTGCAGTCTTAATTTATGGCTACCAAAACATGATGAAGCCTACAAAAAGTTGTACAATTATAAAAGTATCTCAATTACCTGTGCATCTGTATTAAAATGACCAAAAGTAATAATAAAATCTAGGAAGCAGAGTTCCTTTGCTGAACTCTAGAATGAATCAGAGGAAAATGAGTTACGCATGTCAGCCGTTCACCTCCATCTAACTCAATCCTGAGCTTTTCTCTTAAGTTACAGTACAGCTGAATTTCCCTGAGGCACACACCTCTGCTGCGGCCAGAAAACAAAGTCATAACACTCCCCTTCTCTGTCTCGTTCTCTCTCCTTTTTTCCCTCCCTCTCTCTCACCCTCTGCTTCTTATGTCTGGCCTCCGGGTCACTGTCCTGACAGCTGGATAAAGTGGTTTTTCCTCCAGATTCACTCCCTATTTTGTCTGCCTTATTGGCCAAAGTAAACGCTCCCGGGTGTTTTAGTGAAACACTCCCAGTCCATGGTTACAACAACTGGTCATTCCTTTTAATATAAAGGATTTTTCAAATCAGATTATGCTGGGGTTATGCCTCTCATCACACTTTTAGAGCTTTTCTTAGGTCATATCCGTCATTTGTTCAGATCCAAGTGAATTGCTTCTTTGACCTTCCTCGTGGCAGAAAACACATGGTGTTCTAATGAAGTAATGAAGTACTTAAATTAGAAACTGCGACAAAGCCCCTGCAGGAAGAAAATAGTTGAGAGAACAGTAGCTTATACAAATGGTGTGACAGGTGAAAATTCCTTTTGGTTGAGGATATTTTAGCATAATCTGCTTTAATCCACATTCATTAGTACTCTTCTTAACTCAGAAAAATCAGTTTTTCCACTTTCTGCAACCCCAACCTTCTTCTCACTAGTTACATGTCATGTTAACTGCCTGGCTGCCTCAAACAACATTAGTAAGACACTGCTGTTCAACTGGAAACAATCATGCTACCACAGCCTCAATAACAAGGGATGTTTGGTCTCTTACCAGAGAGCAAAAACAATAAAATCCATCATCAAAATGATCCAACATCCCTCTCTATTCCCTCCCACATCTACAGAGCTGGTGTCGGAAAGGGCAGTTTAGAAGGAGGCAGAACAAGACTTATATTGTCTCCACAAGCGTAATGTCAAATAAAAGTTTCAATTACCAGAAAACCCACACAACAAAGCCGCAACATAAAGTCTGAGCTCCTACAATCTACATTGTTTGTGCCAGAGCTTGCAGTTTCAACACATGTGAAACCTCTATCCAATTTTGTGGTCCACCTGAATGGTTGTCACAGAACACTGAAAATGAGTGATGGACATCACCCTCTAAATCACTCAAGATCAAGGATAGAAAATGTCCAGATGAAAAACAGCAATCCAACCTGTAGGTCTCTCTCTCTCTCACACTTGCTCCATCCTCTTTCTGTGTAACACTCTCTAGGGTGCTTTTCATGGCACGGTTTGTGTGTGTCTTGGATGAGTCTCTAACTCCTCAGTACTCGGCCCTGGGAGTAGTCAGGACTGATGTACAAACCAGATCATCTCAACTGTCCATCACACCCATTGAATTGTTGAAGACATTACAGCAGACACACACAACTAAGCATTATTCCATGTGCACTTTTACACAACATTACACAACCTAGCTGCACACTGCATCTTGCACACTTTTCCCCATTTGAATTTGAATCCTGTATTTCAATCTAATCATTTTCACATTCATTTCACAGATGGGAACATTATTTGAGTCCCCATTCTGCTCTTAAACTGAGCTTAGGCAATCTCAAATGTAAAGCTTTGACATCTCTTCTGTTTTATGGTAGAAATCATTTTCCAACATCTTTTTTTTGGGGTTAAAAACTCTCTTGAAACATCACACAATAGCTCTCAATGGATGTGTTTGAGTGTCTGTAATAATAAAAACATCTCCTGGCACATGACGTTCTGTCCTCACTGTGCATTACAACAATCATCATGGTGCGATTATGAGAGTCTCTCAGGATCTGTCATGCGTAACATACAGATAAAGACTTTCTTTTGTGGCATTTTTGAGAAGACATGGAGGCGGCATTCCTTAGGGAGCGTCCCTCGTCTTGGAACACACCCACCTAATCTTTTCTCTAGCAGGATTTATTTGAGGGAGGGAAAACATTTTTGATTACTGACCAGAACAGGCTTACATACACAGCCTCATTGGTCCCTTTAAAATGCATGAATAGGAAAGAAAACTGGCTTGTTTATTTCAACTTTTGCCTGTTTTCCCCATTTCCTTTTTCATGTTATCACACATAATTGAGACAGATGACATTCATTGCTCCATAAACCCTTGTTGACGCTTTAATAACTGCTAACATATCCTTGGATTGTAACAGTGTTTTGTTTTTTGTGTTTTAGCCGAGAGAGTGACATCTCTAGGCAAGGATTGGCACAGACCATGCCTGAAGTGTGAGAAGTGCAACAAAACACTTTCTGCCGGCTCCCACGCAGAGGTAAAATCCCTCCGCCATTCAAAGTTGTATGCAACCTTAACCAGACTGAGCACACTCTCCCTTTGGCCAAGACTCTGCAGTCAAAACATTGTCTGCAGCTACTGTAGCAGAATGTTTTGGGCTGGAGAAGGTTGCAAACGTTGGGTCTGCTCCATAACCATTTATATGCCATAAACTAAATGATGTGTTTTCTCTTCCAGCATGAAGGAAAGCCGTACTGTAACAACCCCTGCTATTCTGCACTCTTTGGACCCAAAGGTAGGGCCAGTGTTCATGATTACATCACCAGAGTTTTGGAGTACTGTTTTATGTAGCCAAGGTTCTTGTCCAGCTATGGTTATAAGATCCAAGCTGTTTGTTATGGTCTAATTAACCCAGTAAACCCCACTACGATTGGTTTAGAACAGTCTTCTAACCCAACCATAAACTCTTCTCACATGCATTTTATTGAACTTATTTTATTGAGTAACAGCCTTTTAGAGATATGCCTCCTCCCTGTCACACCTAGTAACACCCAGCTTCTTACATAACTGCATTGCATGTGGCCATCTGCTTTAAAAGGTTTCACTGGAGGAACTGTAGGAATTTAAGGTCAGCTGACACAGGTTGTCAAAGCAACAGTCCCTGTTCCAGAGTAAACTTCTGTCGCTGAGGGTCAAAGAACACAGTGCACCGGAATTTCCACTGTAGTGGGTCAGCCATCACCGTTTCCACACAGAGATGAACTTTAACTGTGTGCTAAAATGGTGTGACTTTATCTGAGTCAGTTTCTCTCTCTCTCTCTCTCTCTCTCTCTCTCTCAGGGTTTGGACGTGGAGGCACCGAGAGTCACACATTCAAATAAATGGTGACCCATGTAAGTTAATACATAATTCTTACTATCTTTTTTTTATCCTTAAAGACTTTCAATATTTAATTCTGATGGACTCATCAATGGACGGTTCAGACAATCTCAAGTCATGATTATTTAGAATGTTTTCTGTCCAAACATCGACTTTTTAATCACAATTTCTAATATTCTCTTTAACCTTTGCTACTTCTATTTTGTTTACAGACATCCAGCCTCCACAAACCAGCGTTTGCAGAGGAATGTAGACCACCATTCAACAATCTTCTTAATTCCAACAATTGCAAAAACCAAAGAAACAGTGACCAAAGAGGCCTTTCTGTTTTGGGTATATCAGTTTAATATCATGTTTACCGATGGCCGGTTTCCCAGACTTAGTTTAAGCCTAAGCCTAGACTAAAAATTGGCTTTCAATGTTGTACTTTCATTGATATTTTCAATGTAGTCCAAGAGCAGCCTTACTCTATGCCCAGGAAACCAACACTGTAGGATTTTTTTGTTTTGAAGAATCTACCGTAGTTTGATGGCACCAAGCTGATAAATGTTTTTAAAAGCACTATTCAGTCATTTATTTTCTAATTAAACATTCAGTTGTATATTTAAAACAGTGTGACTTTCATATATTTTTCTACTTTTTTCACCCCCTTCTCTGTCTCTCTCTTTCTCACACACACACAAACACACTTCCACTGTCTTACTCTATTAGCACTTTTCACCTTAGGAGAGAGCAGAGCCAACACGGTTGGCCATTAACAGTTGGAACCGTACTGGAACATACCAAATAAATGAGTTCTTACAAATTACATTGCAATTCTCCTGCATTAGAGTAGCACATGCTCCCAGGCATCCGTAGAAAGCAGTGTCAATACAAAATAAAAGTCACACTTTGAGTGTTATATAGTTAACTCAACAATTTCTCCTGAATTAACTCATTCAATTGCACCAGTTACACCCAGACGAGTCAATGGTCTTTCAGTTCTCGATACAATTTAGTAAAAATTGCAGTCTTATCTCCTTATATGGTAATATTCTTTCACTGAGGCACTACATGTCGAATACTCAGATCCAGAAGCCTGATTCAAAACGGGAGTCTGTGAGTAAATGTGGTGAGGCTCTCTGGTTTGGCCCTGATACTAACCTACCACTCCCATCCGCCGTCAACTGCCCTCCCTACCACAATCGTGCTGGCAACGACTTCCTCACACTGTCAAAGGACAACCGTCTCTATACCAACAGACATAAACAAATGTCAACAGAGGCCCGGTTGACACTCGCCCAACCTCTCTTTCTCCTTTTCTCACCTTTGCACTTTGGACAAAGGTCATTTATCTCACCTCAGCCTGTAGATGAAAGATAAAGAAAGAAAACAGACGTTCTTCTCGGAATGCCTTTTTGCCCCATCACTGTGTATGACAATTAAATAAGGCTGGACGTTGGTGATGCTGAGACAGCAAAAGTGATCTCTGATTCCGATGTAGTTTGTGCTGCCTCCACCCATACCAGGCTTATCAGCACACAGGAAGGACACGCTTAGCACAGCTCTTGCCATAATTATGAAATTCAGCAAGTATACAGGAAGTCGAATCATCCCGGTATTTTTTGTGTACAACTGGTGCAGTGCAAATCAAGACAAGCTCTCTGCAGATCCACTTTCTCTCACTGATCAATACACTGATTCGACAATGCACTGTAAATTGTGCTTGGAAAAAACCACTGTCAACCAGAGCATTCTGCAATAAGGCCTATTTTAGCAAATGCAACATTTCTCTAGTCAAAGAACTGGCTCAAGACTGCTGTATTTGAAATCTGTCCGAGCTTTTAAAGTCTTGTACTCTTAACTAAACAGCAGGACGATTTCCCTTTGCTGCTTTTATGACAGGATATTTCTCAGGCTCCCTTGGGTAAAAGACATTACATGGACAAGTACAAAATGTAAACTTAGAACTACAAGAGTTTAATGCATTTTCCCCCAAAATAACTGTGAATAGTTTAATGGGGTTATCAGATGCCCAAAGTGACTGAGTCACAGGATTACTATAAAAAGGCCTGCCAACAGTGGGCTTTTAGGCTATAATTTAGCTTATTAGAGTGAATTCCAAATGGGGGTTTTTTTCAGTAAAATGCTTGATTCCTTTATGACCTCTGAAACGTGTATTTAAAAATAATCTCAGATATGTAAGTAAAATTTGCAGCAGTGCATTTAGGGATCTAAGTTGCTGATTATGAACCCAAGGAATTCATTTAAGTTAAAAAGTTTAAAGTTTAAACATCAGAAAACATCCTCATGAATGCTTTAGCAAATTAGCATCTGCCAATCACTATTTGAAGACGATCATTTGAATCCTGAAGTCATTATCATTACGTATGATAAAATACTTGAGAGTGTTTTTTTTACATGGAGTTCACACAGATTTTGTAACTCACTGCAATCATCAAAGAAGCAGCTAAACAGTCTCTCTGTGCTTACTGATGCAGCCCAATTTTAGCTCCAAATTACTCTTGCAAACCCCTGGTCCAACCTTTCCTAGATCATTACCACAGTGACACATTTCATACCTGATTCATCCTGACGGGAGCTCATTTCTTCCACATTCAACTTTATATTTTAGGCGGATTTTTGGTTTGCAACTCCAAATGGACCTTCACAGAGGGAAATTGGGTTGCATGGTAACAAACAAAATCAGTAGTACTATACAGAATAAAGTTTATAAAGAATATTATACCATTTTGCATAAATAGTTTGATAATAATTTCCATACCATGTACAGCCATTTTAGCCAAGTGCATGAATTTCACATAATAATCTTAAACGTATGTGGTGTACCCCTATGATAATTCCAATTGGTTTATTCCAAAAGGTGTGGCTTGTAAACTGTCTGCTATTTAAATAGTTAGTTGTGTGTAGCTGCAGGGACTCTAAAATTTAAAGTGATTAAAGAATGGAATTGAACATTTATAATCAGCTAAACTTAAGGTAGGTTCTCTAAAAATGGGTAGGTGATGACGGAATTCATACTTTTTAAAGCAAAATGTCAGGACGTTTTTGGTAAAGATAATTTTTTAAAATAAAATATATTTATTATATTCAACATAGTGCATCTAAAAAGTCACTTGAAAATCAAGTCATACATTTTAAAAGATTTTTGTTCATTTAAAAAAAATGATGTGAGAAAAGAGACATTCCCTAGCAAAAATGTTATTCTTAAAATATTTTTCTCTTCACATTAATGCAAACCGTTTTTTTTCCCCCCATGCAAACTTAATATACCAACACTTCCAGCATGTATAAAGTATTGTCAGGCAACTGCCCCATGAATCATTGTTCATTTTCCAAATAAATCAGCCAAATGTGTTAATACAAGAGCGCCACTAAAACAGAGTTTTATTCATAGCAGCTAAGCGGGGGAGTTGCTGCTGAATCTGGTCTTCGTTTCTCTAATTGACCGAGCTTGGAACACAGGCCTATTCCCAGCTCTCTCATCCCTTTCTCACTCCTTCGCTCTCCATCTCTTCCACACTGCGGGAAAGGCAGAGAGGAACTGGAAGTGATTAAGTTTGCTGGAAGCATCTGGCCTCGGAGCAGCTCGTCTCTGTAGATGGGCTATAATGAGCATGCTAGTGTTTGCTAATGAGGTCTGAACGAGGAGGAGAAGGAAAAGTCAGTCCTGGCCGTTTGCACCTGTGAGGTGTGAAATGCAGCTTTTCCATCTCGTTTGCTCCCCTGAATAAGGAATAGGGTGGACCTCCATGAATGAGCCTTAGGCTACAGGGTGATGAAGCACAAACCACCTCCTATCGGGTTGGGTTGATGACATGACGGGGAGTCCCAAAGGTCCTTCACCTCAGTCCAGATGTTTTAGTGAGGACTCATATTGAGAGGGTAATAAAATTAGCAAGGCAAACAGAAGGAAGCAGTTTTGTCTGCAGTTTGGTCAGTTAAGACTTTCTGAAAACTGGATTTTGTGAGAGTTCCTCTTTTTAACAGATGTTTTGCTATTTGGAGATCCTGACATATAAGTCTAAATGCCCTAAGAGCAACAAATGAGATCTACAGAGATCAGGTTTGTGTACGCGTGTTACATGTGCTTAAAAACGTGCTCTATAATAATTACCAGTGTTGGTTAAGCTACATTTAAGCAGTAGCTTTTAAAGTTACAAGCGACTCATGATTAAACATTTTAATACAGTTAGCTACATTACAACTTAAGGAGAAAACTGGCGAGGGCTCAGGTCGCTGAGAAAAATAATGGAAAAGCTACAGCGCTGTAAAAGTGGAGTTGCTACTGATGAGCTTCTGAAAAAAGTAGAAGCGTCGCTAATTTAAATGAGGTGCTTCCCAAACACTGATAATTACAGTGTTTAAATGTCCGCGCCTAAATACTGTTGCTTAAATTTCAAACATCGTGCCAGGTGGACTCCAATAGTCACCACAAGGTCATTCTTGCCATGCTTTCCTAAATTAAATCTCAGCTACATTCACTGGATTCCGAGTGTAATTATAGGGTTGGTTATTGTAGTCACTAAAAAAAGGTTTGCATGCGTTTTACTGCTCGTTGATGTGGCTGCTGAGAGACTGCATTTACAAACACTGCTGCTTTTTCACTCTTTGATGCCTCCTGTGATTACTAATATTGGAAGGAACATGCAACAGAGCCATAGCTAAATAATCTGGTGCAATTAACTAAAACACTCTCTGATTAACAGACTTCTGCCACTGGCGGCTAAGAGGTAAAGTCCGAAGTCGAAGTTGCAGATTTATCAAGTCATAACAGAACTCCTCCGATCACCTCCATGTGTCATCCGAGCTGCAGAGCTGGTGTCTGCTGCATAATTATCTAATTTTCTCATTTTGTCTCAATAGTGTAAAAGATTGTTAAGATTTTAGACTGGCATTAAGCGTTTTGTATGTGAGTTTATATTCAACATTGTCTTTAACCACAAAACAAGTTGTCGATCCCGGTGTTCTTACTTTCAGCCTGTTTCCACAGCAACATTCTGGACTTTCCCCTGATATTTCACACGGCTCCTACAGACCACAGCCCTACCATAATATGAGTAAAACCCTGATATTGGCATACTTACCTTGAAAATAACCCGAACATACTGGACCTGATATTGCTTTGTTTGGCATCATTCGTTTCAGTTATACCGCTTAACAAATGCATATCAAGCACCGAGGACATACAAACTGATGGTAGGAAGAGAAGACTGATAATCACAAACTCTTTGGTGCTCAGTATAATGGTCACTGTAAAGAACTGAACTTAAATAAATAAAAAAAACTAAACAAAACATCGCAGAACAGCAACTCTTTCATTCTTTTATCGGTCTGTTTAGCGTAGCTGAGTGGCTCCATCTGGTGGCCACTACTGAAAACACAGCACCAGAGACTTGCCGTTTATTTCTTCTGGAGTTTTATAGATTCCTCAAAAGAGAAAGTGATATTCGGTCTCAGTTGAAGACACTTAACCTGATACCAAAATCTGATAGTGTGCATATGTTCTATTTTATCTATCAGTCACAAATTAAAGGTGCCATTAAGGTACTCATGAACAAAGTACCGCCCCCAAGCATTTAAACGTTTCACAAATCATACTGGAACTGCAATCAATAATGTAAAAATAGACACTGTATTCCATCACTATTGAGTAGTGAGACAGCATCCAAGATGCAGAAATTAGTTGAATGTCAGAAAGACTGCAGTTGATTCTGCAGACGTAAATTCACACTAATTTTCAGGAATGCAGGGGCAGATGTCTTCATTATCCACCAGACAGATCCCAAAACACACTTTAGTAAAACAGGCAGTGTATAATTTCTGTGGGTTGTAGTATTTGTGGGAAATACTGCCATCTAGTGGCACATTATTTCCTGTGGTGAGACGTGTGATGTATTATCTACACTTTACAAGGACTTTACAACCACTGCACATTTCATATTTATTATTCCAAAAACAAGTGATAATCATATTTAACACAAATAAGTTATACTGTAGTAAAAAGCACTTGATATTACTTTCCATGGTCACCATTAGTGTACGAGCCCCTATGAAAATAGCATAGAAAGTATACAATTTGTTTCTTTTTCATATAATAATAACTATACAAGCATTTCCCTTGGCTGAGTGAAAGCAAGAAGAGTGGCTCCGTGGCAACAAATCCTGCATCATTTTAATTTACTGCTCGACATATAAAATGAAAATAAAAAAGAAATATCGGGCTAAACCATTTTAACACAATGCCCCCCTGCTTTTACAGGAAAGAAGCAGGTCAATCTCTAAAAAAACAAAAAGCAGAATTACAAAAACGAGCAAGAGCAGGAAGCTTCGTTTTTCTCACTTGGCTCTGAGTTTGAAACAGTTTTGTTTATTGGTGCGACACCTACACATACCCACATACGCTCACACAAACACACAAGCACACATGCACATGTATACAACAAAACAGCCATGTGCAATGTGCATGCATGCGCACACACACATTCACACACACAGAGTGCATAGCAGGCTGGAGTGTGTTTAGCGGTAATTGGAGCTGTTTTTCTTGCTTGTGAGCTCCCCAGTGTGGCTTTTCTTAATGGGGGGGGGATTGGGGGGAAACTGGAGGAGGGAGGGTTCGGCAGTCTCTTTGTTGCCATGGCGACACAGCCAGTGATGGACCGGCAGAGAGTGAGGGAGAGGAAGAGAGCTCTTCATCACCACCTCGAAATTCACAAACTGCGCTCAGTTTGAAGCTGGGCTCCACAAGCACAGAAACACGTTTGTTCTCCTGCAACATTAAGAAGCTGCTTTCCAAAGCTCTTGTTCAGGTTAGGATTCAGGGTCAGGTTCAGCACAGGCTGGAATCTAACGGGGCAGCTCATTTACATCAAGATTTTACTTGTTCTATTGCACTTCCATGTTCATTTAATGTCTTTTTGCCCCCCTCATACGACCACTCAAAGAAGCTCTACAAATCGCAAACACAGGTAGCAAACGTCTTAAATAAACGGTCTGATAAGAAATAAAAGAAGTTCAAAAGCAAAGTTATAAAAAAACAACAATAAAATAATACAACAGCAATAATAATTATTATAACAATAACATCAGTGAGTATACTGAGAATGTCCATAGTTTGTTGGATATAAAAAAAAAGAACGTCACGTAAAGATGATTGTCATGTCAAGATGAAAAGTGTCAAAAAAATAAAACACATCCAAGGCATCAGCGAGGTGGCCATAAGGAAACGGGAACCAGAGCCCAAAGTTACGGCACTAGAGGAACCAGACGAGAGCTTGTGAGGTGCGCGAGTACGGCTGTGCAAGCTTTTGGCAGTTGACTGGAAAAAAGAAACACCCACGAAAATCTAACAGTTAAAGGCCGACGCTCACGTAGAAAAATACAGAGAGAAAGAAAGAGAAGGACGCAGCCGGAGTGTGTAGGTCTTTCTTGGGAGACGAGACGTGTCCACGGTGATGGCTGGATGCTGTAATCACAGTGGATGCTAAAGGGACGTAGCGATGCTTTTAGGAGTGAGTTGAGCTATCCGGCTGTACCCAAAATCGGATGAGAGGATATGAAAGTGCTAAAGGGCAGACATTGGCACTGCCCTTTACTCTACAAACACACTCACACACACACATTGGCTTATACTCCCTGTAGCCCTTTGTCTAAACGTGAAACCCTGAAAGTCTTTAGGATACACACTCAGTCTCATCTCACACACACGCACGCCCACACACATACACAGAGTGAAGTAAGCCAGTCCCTGAAGACGTTCCATCTTTCTCTCCCTCCTGAGAGGATCCTGAATCTTCCAAGCGCATGACATGGAGGCACAACTCCCCACCAACAGCGTCTCTGCAGCCGGACAGCGGCTCTCGGCTAGTGCCAGTCTTCGTCGTCCAAGTCCTCGTCCTCGTCCGAGGAATCTTCGCTGCTGGCCCTCCTCATTCCTGTCTGTTCTGTTCGAGTCCCGTTTTGCTGAGCGGCCAACACAGCTGCCGCTGCCGCCGCAGCAGCTGCCCGCTCCTCCGCCTCCTTCTGCCTCAGGGCGGCCGCCTTCTTCTCCTGCTCAGCGTGGCTCTTCATGTGAGCGCTGCGGCTCTTCACCTTGTAGAAAACCCTGCAGGAACAGCAATGCTGGTTTAATAATTCAATTCAACAGACGCCGTCACAAAGCAGCTTCACAAAAAGAAACCTCTGAAGCAACCAAGCTTGGGCAAAACCAGGAACAGTCGGCAGCCTAACGATCAGCACGCAGTGCACCACAACCAAATGTGACCTCTGCATCTGAACCATCTGTGAAAGAGCAGTGGGCAGCTAACATGGGCAGTGACCAGGGAGCAGTGCTTGGGGATGGTACCGTACTCATGAGTACCTCAGTGTTACCTTTACCGGTCTGGGATTTGGAACAGCGATCTTCTGATCACAGGGCGAACGCCCTAACCATTACCACGCAACGAAATGATGATAGTGCTAGAGGTAGAATTTGAAAGCACCAGTTCTTAGTCCAGAGGCGAGCATCTTAAGCACTAGATCACAATCATCCACGTTTCGTTGTGGTGCACTGTGTGCTGTGGTGAGTTCACAACAACAAATTATCACCCAATTATCTTGCTTATCTCACTTCGGATACCTCTTTTCCACTGCTCTGGCGCTGGTGCTGAATTTGGGAACATATCTCACTGCCCCCAGTGGAAGCCAGGTGACAACACTGTGAAAGTTACTTTGGTTAAGGCTGACTGTACTAAGGTGAATTTGATAAAATACAGTATTATGCAAAAGTACTGGAGTGTTGTGTATTTATTGTTCTGTCTATCTGTTGTGATTGTTTTTGTATTGTGATGCTCTTGCACTCCGTCTGTCATAAGCTGCTTGGATGCTGATGCTGCCAATGTGCCTTAAAACATTACTAAGCAGTACTTGTTTACACTAAGCAATACTTGTTCACATTCCATCTCTTCACTAAATGTCACTTGTGTACTATATTATTGCATTCGTTCTGTATTTATTGTTTTGCTTGTTGCACACTCTGTCCTGTTGAATGTAATGTTTCTGTGTTACTATATGTTGTACCGGGGCCATGGGGAAACGCTGTCTCGTCACACTTTGTACTTGTATAAAGCGACTGATGACAAAGTACCTTGAACCTTGAAAAGTCTTGAGCCTCATTTCTTCATATTTTGCTTCCAAAGAGTCAGACTTTCTTGTACTTTTTTTTTACTGTAGTCTTGAGGAACAGTATTTGATGGGGCGGTTCAATACTTTTGCAAAGTACTGTACATCCTGAGAACTGAAATCATTTCCACTCTATTTGCTCAATCTCTTTTCAAGCAGCGGCTCAAAGGACCAAAATTGCTGTGATGACGTCTAATGATTTTTACACAGCAGTTGGAGCACGTTGACATACAATTCAGCATTTTTCAACAGTGAAATTTGAGTCCTATATGTGCTAGAGTGTTTGTAAAACATGAGACACAGTCCAACTGGACCTGAATTGATGTGATTATGATGATTAAAGATTTCTTCTTCATATCTAAAAACATTTGTTTACATCACATCTTATAAAAAGATAAATAAGAGATAAAGAGATGTTTCACAGATAATACGGTGAAATGCATGCAGTTCATTAATGTAATAAAAATGGTGGTTTATGATAAAAAATCTTTTTGGCTTTAGAACACTGTGTTGTTCAGCAGCGCAGTGGTTAGCGCTGCGCCTCACAGCGTGAAGGCCCTGGTTTCGAGCCCCATCTCAGCCGTGGGGTCTTGCATGTTTGCATGGTCTCCCCGTGTTCGTGTGGGTTTCCTCCCACAATCCAAAAGCATGAACTATGGGTTAGTTGGTGACTCTAAAATTGGCCCTGTAAGATGTGAATGTGAGTGTGATTGTGTGAGTGTGAGCCCTGCGGCGTGTTGGCGTTGTTCCCCGCCTTTCGCCTGTAAGTTCCCGTGGTAGGCTCCCCCCCCCACTCCACACATATCGGAGTAGGTACAATGATGGTAAATAAACATGTAGCTAATTAAATGGATGCTTCATTTAAAGGTTGGAAATCAAAAAATAAAAACACCACCATTTACTGTTCCTAAAATCCAAACAGGTCATTTAGGTCTTTTCTATCTGACATTAATCGCCCTGCAACCATAAATTCACATATCATGATGAAGTGTTTTGATATGCCCAATGAAAACACTGTTGGGACAAGACTTAAGGCCTCACACTTTCTGGAAAACATCTCATTCTAATACGTGTGAAGATTACGACTAGAGTACAAGGAGAGAGATAAAATGGCAGATTTTGCTTTTTGACAGCGGATACACTTCCAAAACACAGATGGGCAGCAGTGGCTGATGGTGAGTGGGCAGGATGGAGTGTACGAGATGTGCACAGACACATGCACATGGAGCCCCCCCCACACACAAACACACACACACACATCACGCACAGTCACTGGGCAGATATGCATAGAGCAGAGGGCATGGCATTCAACATCAGTTTAGACTTTCGGTTGCTAAGTTACTGTTGATAATAAAGCCAGTGGTTGCCATGGACGAGAGGAGATGTGCCCCTGGAATCAGATGTATCTGCTTTATTGCTTCCTACTCCGACAATCTCGAATGCAGATTGCAGATCGCAAACAGGAACCATTGGGCTTCATCGGGCACCTTCGTAAAAAGACCGTGCTGCATCACGGTCAGCTGACGCATCCAGCCAACACTCACAATGCTGAAAAGTCATGCACGCTCAGTTTAGCAAAGCAGCAAAAACAGAGACACTTTGGAGAAATGTCAGTGTTTAAACTAGCCATAAACTAGGCACGCATTCAGATGATACTTGACTATATCATGACTTAAGAGCACATACAAGCCACTGCTTTTGGTTAAACACAGGACTAATCATTTGAAAACATTGTGATACTTGTTACATAAAACATTACGTAAACTAGTTGTTCCCGAACTTTTCTGCAGCCCTCACACCTTTTAAAGAACATTTTCAAGCCTCCTAAGATCAATCAGGATACAGATGGTCCCGAGTTACGATGATTCAACTTACAATTTTTCGATCTTCTGAAGACGATAGTGTTACAACAAAATTGTACAAATAGTTTAAGTTTTGCACAGTAGGCAAACATAGCAGCGCATGCAGTACAGTATGTTGGGGCACTGATGAGGGAATTGTCTTAGTGTTAGAGCACATTTTTTGTTTTTGGCGTTCCAAAGCCTAATTTTAGGGGGAAAAAAGCATGTATTCCAAATACCCAATTATGCCTCCTGCAGATACTATACTATTTCTGGACATCACAATATTTTTTAGTTACGATGGGGTCAGCGGAAAGCATCTCCATCTTAAGTCTGGGGCTAACTGCACTTTATTAAAAACAAATTTGCCGTTCAGTACATTGGGAGATTTCTCCTCACACATTGCTTTATTATCACCTTTCAGTCACTCAAGTCTAGTTTGGAATAACGTTCCCCATTTCCAGTATATCCCAAAACTACACGGACTCTCTCAAAAGGCTACCTTCTCTCTGTAATAAATGTTTACAGGTATGTGATCAGGCTAAACATATCAAGTATAAACAATCTGCACCCAAGTTACTGGTAGAAGTCCAACAGACATATGGGCCAAACTTGGTCATATGATTAATTTGCTTTCAAACTTAACCACCTTCCTGGGAGAAAAAAACCCTAAAACTTAAACATTTGATCAAACAGGAGCTTGCGGCTATGAAACTGTCACACATTTTCAAATTTTTGTCTCAGTCATTTGCCTTGCTGTGCCTCCTTGCAATAGTTTGCACAGCCCCCTTTACGGGAATCACTGCCATATACATTACTGCAGTCAGACATTAGAAAGTATAGAATATAGATATTAATCTTTTGGGCTTCTCCACACCATAGTTTTCCAAGATGTGGGAAAGACCGTGAAGGTGGGCAACATACATTTCACATTATTCTCAGCACAAAATTTGCACTGCTGGCCCTAATGAAACTAATGCTTGCCACTTGCACGAATGACCAAAAGTTCTTCTATAGCAAACCCAACCACAAATATCAACGGGAAGCTCCCGATGGACAGTTTTGGTGGAAATGGGGGGACTGAGGTGCCCATTTGTTCCACAGAGACTTGGGCAGCTGTGGTTTCATTTTGTTGCATACAATATGTGTGTTGGTATGTTGACTTTACCCAGCATACTGTTGCTGTCAATACACCACAAAGACTTCCTGTCCTGGGCACAGACATCCCAGTGAACCAGAGTGCTGTTCTATCGTGTTGATACAACTACTCATAGTTTTGGATCACCTCGATCAGAGACCAGATTCACATATTTACAGCATTTATCAAGCGCTCTCAGCCAGAACGACTTCCATTCCCTAATGATTACAGGGACAGCCTTTATCGGGGGTCCAACAGTGATTCCTGGAATTTGAAACCCCAATCTTATCATTAATATTATCGAGTTTCAGATAAACTGTGAGCAAATTCTATGAAATAGTCGAACAGCTAGTGCAGGTCAAGCACCCTGACTTCACATCCTCTCTTCCTGCTGCAAGACTTCTGATCAGATTAGACACTGTCCTATATTTGATGCTAAATGTGTTTCCTACGTCACCGTGCAACACAGTGCACAAAAGGAGCAGAACGGATTGCCGTTACCCACCTGCCACACTTTTTGCAGGGGAACTCTCCCTCCTGTCCTGTGGTGCCCTTGCCTCCGGACCCGGCTCCGGCTCCGGCTCCGCTCTTCCGCACCGTGCTTTCTGGACGGGGTTTATGAGGAGCTGATTGAACCTGTCTGACCTCGAACGTGTGGTGTTCCCTTCTTACGTCCTCCTGATTCCTCAAGACCAGGACCTCACCGCCCTAGAGAGATTTAAAGTCAGCCAGTCAGCAAGGTGAAGTTAAAGACGTGACACATTTTGAGCCGTAGCGCAGGAGTTAATCAGCACTTTACACTTAATCTTCAGTCGTGAAGAGAATAAATACAGGAATGTCACTGCACTTGTTGGTGCTGCCTGCGGCCACAAGAGGGCTCCATGCCAAACTGGAAGCATAATTTTGCTTTCAAAACTGTATGACATTCATATATGGGCTCGGACTCATATGAATGGTTTAAAACTGCATTACACAATGCTTTTCCAACTGTATGACTATCTGTCTGATCATCTTTACTCAGATCTTAGCACATCTCTCTTAATACTCACACTTTCAGTGGCCTGTAGAGATTGGGTCACCCTGGCAGGGCTGTTTTCTCGCTTCCTGTCACCTGACACCTCCCACTTCCTGTCATCTTCCTCTTCCTTTCGCACTTCGTATCTCTGCGAACTCTGCGGATTGGGAGAGAAGTGATTTGATTTTACTGGGAGACACGAGACTCTAAACTAAACATCACCTCAACTAAACATCCACACATACAGGATGAGAAACAGCAGCTGCTTCCCGGTTAGATATTCTATTTTTATGTGATTGTTGACTTTATTTATTTATTTATTTATTTATTTTCAAATGTTACCATTCAATCTCAAAATCCTTCCTGTCTTGCTTGGCAGTAACACAACTTTCAAAATCAACAATAACTAAAAGTGTATTTATTGAGCTGTGTTCAACAAATAAACCCACGCTACCCAACATGTCTTCAAAGAAATAAGAAATCTGGAAGAATGAATAAATCTGTTTGTCGAGGAGTTTGGCACAGGAAGATATGCAGTTTGTAAGGGAACCGACACCACGCACATTCCTCCCCCAACACCCACACAAGCTTACTTTGTAGTCCACCTCCTCCTCTGTGGGCCTTGTTTCAGGAGGCTCTGCTTCTCCGTACGTGAGCGTGCCGTTCCTGCCGATCTTCACCTGCTTCTTGTAGGTGTAGTAAAACTCCACGCACTGAGCTACGGTCTTGGAGCTCACCTACAGAATAAACACAAACTCAGCATGGCTAGTGAACGGACCCCCAACGCACGACTAAGGAGTGTAACGCTCCTCCAAGTTTATGGTTCATACCTCGTTGTTTTTGTTAAGGGGGTTGCAAAAGAACACAGCACTCACACTTGAACATCATTGTACACACAAGGCCCAGACACATGTGCACATAGTTCTTGGTGTAAATGAGGAATCCTCTTCACGTAATGTGCCATATTTACCAATCTATTCTAGTGGAATTTGTACTATTTAAAATGACTTGTTATTTTAGCAGCGGTCTCAGACCTTGACAGTGGCATTGCTCAGATTCAAAAGTGAACAAGACGCTACAGTTTGAACTTCTCTGATAAGTTTTTTCTTTACCATTTTCTGCACCATGAAGAAGTCCTTCTTGTAGGCAGAGATGCCTTTATTGAAGAGGCGTCTCTCCTCGGCCGTCCAGTTGTCTGAGCCTGAGGGACACACCAGGACAGAGGAGTCAGTGAGACAGACACTTACTGAGGAGTCTATACACTTGCAGAGGGAGGTAACACACACACACACACACGGCAGGCAGCCAGGACACACACGGCCAGATAAACAATGGTGCTCCTGTCCTCGTCCGGGGATTAACTGCATGCTGCAAACGCTCTCCCCCGCCCTTTCTAGCCTCTCCCACTCTCTCTATCTCCCCTCACCCTCTTCCCTAAGTGTGGAACCCAGCAGCCCTGACCCACCCCCACCCTTCCACCCAGTAATCCTTCCATCCCCTCCCCTCTCCACAACTCGACTGGTATTGTTTATGACAGAGACGTGGCCCAGAATTCCAGCACAGCAACAAGCACAGCGTACAGAACAGAGACACAGTTCAACAGAAACAGAGAGAGAGAGAGAGAGAGAGAGGGGCGTGGACGAGGGAGCGAAAGGAAAAGTGACACAAATGAGTAAACAATGATAAAGGGAGGTACTTACCCGAGTAGTGGTAGTCTGCCAGGGGGTGAGATTTGGGAAAGATGGGGGATTTCAGCAAAAGCATGGCGAGGGCACTCTGTAAACCAGAAGAAGAGATTTTTTTTAAACTTACTGTATGAGCCGCGAGGACAAAACAAGTACTACAGTTGATCATACAATGTTCATTCAGGGGCTACAGAAAGGTAGCCTGTGCCTGAGCAGGAAAACAACAGGTCAACATGACAAAGTGATATCCAGGACTGTAAGCTACACTGATATGAAGAGAATAATGAGTACAGGCAACCTTATCTCCCAGCGCGAAAGGACAGTAAAAGAGAGATACAGGCAGACAGAGACATTCACTGATATGCTGCTTTCTAAATCATTCTTTTCAGTACCTCTGAAAAGTACTCTGCTATCCATGTACCATAAAGTGCAACAACTACCCCTCAAACCATCCCCGAGTTTTTTTTAAGTAGTCTTTTTTTAAGTAGTATTTATGTGATTGCACATGTCGAAATAACTCTTCCTGTTTTCTCATTGTTCCAGGAATACTGATTGATATATTTACTGCAAAAAGGTAGAATGATTGTAAATGTATAATTGAAACTGTACTTCTCTCCACTTAACTGCTGTTAAAATATTTCTATTTGTGCATATTACTGATTGTAATTTTATGAAACATTATCTGCACATAACATTTTTTTGCACATACTACTGACTGTAACTTTTCTGCACTTGACCGTTGTTTTAATACTGGCACATGTTATTGTACATATTACTGGTTGTGGTTTTCTCCATTTGACTGTTGTCACTATATTTAATAGACCTCCTGTTTAGAATTTTCATATTCAGCTGCCACATATCGTATGCACATTCAATGCAAAAAAGATAATTCCAGGACCAAAACTGTGGTTTAAATTCCACATGTAACTATACTGTACAGTCTCTTTTTCTACTTCTAGTTAAGAGTTTTTATATTTTCTAGACTATGCATATATTTTTGCTTACTGGAGCAAAAATATACTGGAGCCACATCGTATTGTCTCTCATTTTGTTTACTCATTTTCCTAGCAAAACATAAAGAAAGTGGGTAGCTCAAGAGTTTTGTAGTACCGTATATGACATTCAGTATTTTATGATATGATTCAGGTACAGTACTGTGCAAAAGTTTTAGGCAGGTGTGAAAAAATGCTGTAAACAAAGAATGCTTTCAAAAATGGAAGTGTTAGTCATTTATTTTCATCAATCAACAAAATGCAGTGAATGAACAAAAGAGAAATCTAAATCAAATCAATATGTGGTGTGACCACCCTTTGCCTTCAAAACAGCATCAATTCTTCTAGATACACTTGCACACAGTTTTTGAAGGAACTCGGCTGGTAGGTTGTTCCAAACATCTTGGAGAACTAACCACAGATCTATAATCCTATAATCCTACAAAATAATATAATGACTATAATCCTACAAAATCCCTGACTTTGTGCAAGTGTACCTATAAGAATTGATGCTGGTTTGAAGGCAAAAAGGTAGTAACACCAAATATTGATTTGATTTAGATTTTTCTTTTGTTCGCTCACTTTGCAAATTTAACTTTTGTAAATTGATAAAAATAAACAATTATTATTTATATTTCTGAAAGCATTCTTTGTTTACAGCATTTTTTCACTCCTGCCTAAAACTTTTGCACAGTACTGTAGATTATGACATGGAAATATAAGATTTTAAAAAATTGCTGTACTTGGAAAAATGGAATCCTTTGAGAAAGTTTGGGCTGATATTACTAAGACTTTATTAGTAGATTAGTCTTGAAAAGTGGGAAAGTACATCTATAAGCAAGACGCTGAAGCATGAGGTGTTTGATTTTGATTACTTACTTGATATTGCATGTTACAATGTTACTACATGCACACAAATGTTGATTTTATATATATAGTGCAATCCTAAATGTATATAAATACCTCTGTCCACAATATATGTAAACATTTTCATTTGCGCAATTCCTCAAATATTCTCATCGTTCATGACGGGGCAGGAGTACTGGTGGTCTAGTGGTTAGGATACTCGCCTCAGGACCAAGAGCTTGTGGGATCAAATCCCACCCTCGGCTCTACCACCACTGGGTCCCTGAGTAAGATCCCTAACTCAATGTTGGTACAGAAGAGTGTCCCTCAAGTTAGGGAATAGAAGTCGCTCTGGACAAGAGCATCTACTAAATGCCAAGAATGTAAATATCTTATATTTACGTGGGGACACAATTACGTTTCCAACTCCAGTTTCAAGCAACAAATAGGACTGGAACCCAACTTTTGTTCCAGTCACTAACAGAGAGTTTCAGACACTATACCAAAATGTGGTGTCTACTCTTACTAACACTCTCCACTCTTATTTAGTTATCTACTCTGCCCATTACAAATCGCTCTTACAGGCTGCATACGGTGCTACATCCACAAACTACACAACTGTTATATCTGCCCCTTTGACTGTCCCAGTGGCTGTATTTTTATAGCTTGTCTGTATCTTTCTTCCACTGACCTACTGCTGCTCATCATGTCCACATAAACGTAACCAGACTTGTACTTACATTCCACTTGACATCTATTTTGGTCTTTCATTTTGGCTGCTGATGCAACCTTTGTACAAATGTTCTCTTGTTAGACAGAACTACTGCACCCATTGAGGCTGGTGTAAGAGTTTATATATATAGTGTATATTTGAGTGCGTGTTCTACATGCCTTTTTCTAGCCTATAAAAAGCCACATAGCCTTGTCTCTCCGTGTAGGTCTATATACACCATATTGCCAAAAGTACTGGGATGCTTGCCTTTACACACACACGAACTGTGATGAAATCCTATTCTTAATCCGTAGGTTTAAGTTGGCCCACCCTTTTGCAGCTATAACAGCTAAAGGTTGAGCGATATAGTTTTTTTCAGGGACGATATCGATACAGATTATTACTAGTTAATGGATAACCGATATTTGGAACCGATATGAAAACAAATGAACAAGAAAAAAAATCAGTCAAAATTTTGAATTTTACAAACACCAAACTCAGCTGAAACTCTCCTCTCTCCTCTTCTTCTCGCTGTGCTCCTGTGTGAGAGTGGTGTGAGTGACAACAAAGCTTCAGCGTTAATTTGCTACTACTCATGTGACATACAGCCAATCAGAGGATGTTGTGGGTGGAACATTAAATGAAGCAGTTGGTCGAGAACAAATAGCAGGGGGCCACAGTAGTGTATCTTGCAATTACTTAATATTGGTGATGGTCAAATTTAAACAACGATAGAGATAATCAGCAAAATGCCTAATATCAGACCCTGATAATCGGTCGACCCTTAATAACAGCTTCAACTCTTCTGGGAAGGCTGTCCACAAGGTTTGGGCGTGTGTTTATGGGAATGTTTGACCATTCCTCCAGAAGAGCATTTGTGAGGTGAAGTCGGACAAGAAGGCCCGGCTCGCAGTCTTGGCCAGTCAAGTTCCTCCAGACCAAACTCACTCATCCATGTCTTTATGGACCCTGCTTTGTGCAGTCATGTTAGAACAGGACCGGGGCATCCCCAAACTGTTCCCACAAAGTTGGGAGCCTGAAATACTCCAAAATCTCCAAAACAATCCCATTGGAGCACCTGAATTCAGTGATTTGGAGAGGTGTCCCAATACTTTTGGCAATAGTGTATAGTGTGGCTCAGAGTACAAACTTTACATCAGCTTTTCTGACTTTCACTTGTGCTATCCTATGCATTTATTCTGTGCTGGGCTGCATCCTGTCAATCTGTCATTTGCACTGTGTTATTTCTTCACATATTAGTGGGGTTTTTTTGGGAGGAAATTTTCATGTCAGCCTGTATTAGTGCATACTGACTTCATTTGATAGACAGTGACAAAGAGAAAAGAAAGCAGAGAAGCTGAGGACAAGGGAAGCAGAATGAAAGAGAGAGGGAGAGAGAAGGCTGCCAGACACCCTCTATCTCCTTGGCAACGTGGGAAAGAGCATTTCGCTGGAGGCGTTTAACTAGCAGCGCCAGCCATTGGCTAATATTCCATATCGCTCGCTCTCCCTCTCCCTCTACTTCTGTTGCGATCTGTCGCTTTATTTCTCACTGCTGCAGCTTATTAGAGCTGTAAACTGAAGATGGCCCAAAGCACACACAAAAAAAGACTAATCCATCAGGGCCTGCTCCTGAGCACAGACAACAATGCCATTCAAAAGAGCAAACCCAGAGGGTGCTCGAGGAACAATCAGAGTGAAACAGGCACCAGCTCAAAACACCAGCACTGCTCCACCCTACTACTATGATGACAGGAAGTTTTAACCCCCACCCCCCGAACCCCACCCCCACCAAAGACTTCTTTAACCCTCAGGCACAAGCCTTGATGTGTTTCCCCAACCTACAAGTAGGGAGTGTAACAATTCATTGATTTACACTAATACATTGATTCTAAGGGTTGACAGATTATCGGCTGGGCTGATTATCGGAAGCCGATATTAGGCATTTTGTTCATTATCGGTATCAGTGTTTAATTCTGAATCACCAATATTAAGTAATTACAAAGTGTGCTACTGTGACTCCACTGCTGTCTCTTCTCTCTGTGCCATTTGCTCTCAACTCGCTGCTTTATTTAATGTCCCGCCCACAACGGTCTCTGATTGGTTATATGTCACACGAGATCAGGGTTAAGCACGCTGAGCAGCTGATGCTGCTTAATTTGAAAAACTAAAAGTTGCAATTTCAAATTAAAGTTCACAGTTTTATAATGTTACTAAAATGTTTCTTTAATATTATTTAAAGTTGAATTAAAATGATGTGAAAATCTTAAGCATTTATAAATAATTAGGTAATTTAAATAAAATTTGCATTGGTGTTTATAAAATTCTACATTTGACAGATATTTTCTTTATTTTTTGCATATCGGTTCCGAATATCCGTTATCAGCCCCGTTAACTAAAAATAATCGCTATCAATATTGGCCCTGAAAAACCAATATCGGACATCCTCTAATTGATTTATTTGAAAACATCATATGTGACCCTTCACGGCAAAACCAGTCGCTTGTCGCAAATTTTCAAAATTGAGTTATGTTTTCATGAAAAGGCATAAATCGCCCTTCAAAACGATACCTATATCGAATGAATCGGACGACATATGACTGAGATATCAACATTCAAAGGAGTCGGGTTTCTTCTGTCACGCCAAGTGAGAAACGGAGAAATCTGCCTTTGAAGTTGACTATCGCCGTAGCACTCACAGACGCTTGGTGCGGTCGCGGCTACGTTTGTATTTACAGTAGCCTACGCTGCATTCACAGCCACACGGATAGCCCACCTGCGTTAGGTTAACTGAACTCGGGAGACGAAGATGGATTCCGGAGAAGTATCTTCACGCAAATATTGAAGTAGAGCGGTCAACAGAAACTTTTAACATTCTGCTGGAATTGAATTCCTCACCTCAAGAAAGTCACGTTTTTAGGATGGAAAGGGTAAGTTTTTCAGAGAAATTTCTTCACAACAGTACAGTATAGACCTTCTACTGTTTCAAAACATTAAAAACAAAAAATCCAAAATTTTATCCCACGCAACATAAACGCTCTTTTTTCTCGGAAACCTCTGTTGCGACAAGCGACTGGTTTTGCCGTGGAGGGTCACATATTGCATCACAGACATCGCATCATACATACTGTAATATCATTTCAAACTGAACAGGAGGTCTATTTTTATTAGAGACAGATCTTGAATTGAACTGCAACAAAATCGCAGGAAAGTAGCAGACTTTGCGATATCGGCAACAACAAATTGCTGTACATTGAATCGATCAAATATTGTATCGTGATGAATCTTGTATTTTACGATCCTACAAGGCTGATCTGAAAAATCGTTCCATCAGGCTGGAACAGCTTGAAATTTGAGATCTAGTTCGACGGGCAGAGAAGTCAGGGACATTCCAATTTTCTCATCAAGCTCAATTTTTTTTTTACAAGTGAAAAATGACTTAGTCATGCTGTTCAGTGCAAAAAGCAAGAGCCCAACTAGAACAGTCTCTAGTGTGTGTCTGTGATTAACAGATGATGGTTATGGCAAAAGAGTGAAAATTTATCAATCCTCGTCTGCTTCTGGTTAGGCTGCATGAATGTGGAAAATGCATTAAACCACATAAAATTCCACTGAAGTGTTCTGCAATAATGCTGGCACAGACTTTCAACCGGTTCAACTCGTCCCGTTTTGTTGGAATAATATGAGGCAAAACAAACAAAGGAAAAAATGGTGAGTGTAGGTCTGAAAGCTTGAAATGAAAAGGAGACTGTACATGAGTGGTCTGGTGGAGTTACACCATGCTGATGCAGTTTTACATCATCTCACACTCACCATGACGTCACCTTTACACTCGTAAAGGCAATGCAAGGCCAGCTCCTGATTGGTCCCTCCTCCACTCACAGCGCTGGAACACGCCAGGTGCATCAGGTCATCCACTGGGGGAGAGACAGAGAGAGGAAGAGCGAGAGTCCGTAAGAAAGGGAGAGAAATAATGAGGTAGAAAGAGAACAAGAGAAAGGGGAAAGACGGGGAGTGAGCGTGTGAGAGGGAATGAGAGAGGAAGAGGGAGGAGAGGGGGAGTGAGTGTGTGAGAGAGAATGAGAGAGTAAGAGGGAGGAGAGCGGGAGTGAGTGTGTGAGAGAGAATGAGAGAGGAAGGAGAGGGGGAGTGTTTGTGTGAGAGAGAATGAGAGAGGAAGAAAGAACAAGCAAGAAACAGAATGAGAAAGAGTGAGATACAGGGACGGAGAGAGAGAGAGAGAGAGAGAGAGAGAGATAGATTCTGTGCGAAAGAGTGTGTGTGAGGAAAAGAGAGAATGTGTGATAAGGAAGAAAGAGGAAGAAATAAAGAGTGAAGGAGAAAGAGAGAAAAGAGGGGGAGAGTGTTTGCATGAGAGAGAATGAGTGAAAAAGAGAGTAAGAAAGGAAAAGGAGTGAGAGAGGAAGATAAAGGGGTGAGAGTGAACGTGAGTGCGTGGAGAGGGACAGAAGGAATGAGGGAGAATGAGAGGAAGGGGAAGGGACGGAAAGAATGAGAGAGTAAGAGGGGAGAGGGGGAGTGTGTGTGTGTGTGTGTGTAGGAGAGACTGACACAGTCAGTAACAAAACACAGAGGAAGAGGAAGAGAAAGAGTAAGGGGAAAGAGATAGTGAGTGTGCCAGAGAGAGAAACAGAGTGGTGCAGCAGGGGAAGGAGTACAGAGTGCCACTACAGGTAGTGTGTTCCTTACATCTCTGTAGTGTTACTTCATCTGCAAACAGTTACACAAGGGAAGCACTGCAGCTGAAGCGAGGGATGAGGGCAGACCTACCTCTCTCCTGCTGCTGCCTGTTAGACTCCAGCTCGGGCAGCGGCACCCACACCAGCTCGGCCTTGTGTGGGTCGACTTGAGCGGCCAGCGACTCCCTCAGCTCAGGAACCTCCGCCTGGTACCGCTGCCCGATGTTTATACGCCTGAGGAGATGGTCAGAGAGAGAGAGAGCGAGGGGGAGGTGACTATATGTTGCTGTGCTTACTTTAGAACTCTGATAGAGGGAGGGCAATTAATCGAAAATCTTGAGGTCATCTTGCCAATGACGATTATTTATAAAAAGTTGTTAATAAAAAAACCTTCTGTCCATTCTTTCTCCGGTGCATGTTCTTGTACTGTCTCATTAATAAACAATACTTTAAGAGTGTGCTGCGTATGGGTTTAACAGTTTAGCATAGGTGTAGTGTAAAGGTTAGGCAGGTGCACTGGTGTGTTCACAACTACAAATAATCACTCACTTTCACTTTCATAACAAGAGGCAAAATGTTCAATTAATTGTGCTACTGATTTCAGGTCATATCGCCCAGCCCTACTCTGACAGTGTTATTGAGCATTGCTTGTCCGACAGACAACACTAGGGGTATAAGTGTGCCGATCCAGACCCCAAAAAAGTGATATGAACACCACAATAGAGATAGACAACAATATCATGAATAATTAAATATGTAATAATTAGTGGTGGGCATAGATTAATTTTTTTAATCTAGATTAATCTCACTGTAATCTTGGAATTAATCTAGATTAATCTAGATTAAAATGGCTCATTTGAATTCTGCCGAAGGCATTCAGAATATGTGTGCTACCCAAATAATGACTAAAAGTAAGTCTTTGCTGGTCATGTATTCTCCTCATGATAGTTTGCCTCGCAGGTAGCTTGTAAGATGGGTCACCTGTGGCCGCCTGGAGAACAAGCTCGAGCCCATCATCTTCAACCACGCTGATGGGCCGGCAGCGCAGTGGCAATCCACTGAGCGAGGAGATTAGTTAGCTTGGCTGATAGAGCTGTGCTGACGGGCTTGCCTCGGCTGCACTCAAACATAGTAGTTTGACGACGACTCTGCCCCTGCACTACATCAGTGCTTGGCCCGGCATCTTCCGCATTAGCTAAGGGATGCTTTGCGTTTAGGTGGTACTTGAGACTGGAAGAACTCCTACAGTAAACTAATTCCGCATTGCACAAGGTGCAAACAACCTTAGTCTTGTCGAGGTTTCCATTGGGAAGCTTCTTAAAAATTAATTTTCCCTGAAGCAACGCAGCACGTTAACACCAATAATGGCCCACCACTAATAATTAAATATATAAATATGCTGTGATATTGTGATTTATTTTTCTTTATCAGTCTTTCATTTTGACCATCACCGATATTACAGTAAGTAATTACAAGACGCACTACTGTGGCTCCACTGCCGTCTCTTCTCTCTGTGCCGTTTGCTCTCGACTCGCTGCTTCATTTAATGTCCCGCCCACAACAGTCTCTGATTGGCTATATGTCACACAAGTAGTAGCCAATCGATGCTGAAGCCTTGTTGGCACTCACAGCACACTCACACATGTGAAGCTCCGAGAAGGAGAAGAGGAGAGAGAAGAGTTGCAGCTGAGCTTGGTGTTTGTAAAATTAAAAATTTTGACAGAGATTTTCTCTCTTTTTTGCATATCGGTACCTTATTAACTAGGAATAATTGGTATCGATGTCGGCCCTGAAAAATCTCTAGTTCTGAATGACGGTTCTGCTTATATTTCGATTAATTGCCTAGTCCTACGTCACCATCGTGATATGGCCCACCACCTGTGCATGTATTGCATATATGTGACCCTCCACGGCAAAACCAGTCACTTGTCGCAACGGAGGTTTCCGAGAAAAACGACCGTTTATGTTGCGGGGGGTAAAATTTTGGATTTTTTGTTTTTAGTGTTTTGAAACAGTGGAAGGTCTATACTGTACTGCTGTGAATAAATTTCGCTGAAAAGTTTACCCTTTCCATCCTAAAAACGTGACTTTCTTGAAGTGAGGAATTCAATTCCAGCAGAATGTTAAAAGTTTCGGTTTTGCCCGCTCTACTTCAATGTTTACGGTAAATCACTCGTTGACTAGCGAGTCTCCCGAGTTCAGTTAACCTAACGCAGCGTAGGCTACCGTAAATACAAACATAGCCGCGACTGCACCAAGCGTCTGTGAGTGCTACGGCGATAGTCAACTTCAAAGGCAGATTTCTCCGTTTCTCACTTGCCGTGACAGGAGAAACCCGACTCATTTGAATGTTGATATCTCAGTCATATGTCGTCCGATTCATTCGATATATGATTTATGCCCTTTCATGAAAACATAATAACTCAATTTTGAAAATTTGCGACAAGCGACTGGTTTTGCCGTGGAGGGTCACATATATCCCTAGTATTCAGTGTAACTTACATGCTTATCCATACTGAGGTTAAGGGTATGGCTCAGCAGCGCAACAGTAAAACAGAGCCCTCTTGAATCCACAAGCTCTTATTAGACGAGGATTCTACCACTAGACCACCCAGCCCCAAATGAAATCATTTCTGAATGTATTCTTTACAGGTTGGTCACATCGATGAAGATATCTACCCCTAAGACTTGATCTTGATCTTCTGTTTGTAATGTTTCTCCTTGACATGATCTCAAGCAGTGGTATTTAAGAGACAAATTTATGTTGTGGCCACGACAGGGTTTGCCCGTCAGAAACCAACGATCCAAATCTCCTCACTGCCAAGGTTTGGAACAGGAAAGACGTTTTACATTTTGTTACTTAGTTCCAGCACAGGGCTTTATCACCCTGTTGGCAAGCCCACTGGGAAGAAATGTCGCAATTCATAAGACCCGGATTGTTTGTGTTTGAGTGTGTGTGTTAAGAGAAAGCGTGAGTGTGTGAGGAAATGTGAGTGCTCCATGGTTCACCCTGCGACCGTTAGACACGGACAAACCAGCTGGTACCAGTCAGAGATGATATCCCAGCACAGTTCTCAATGCTGAGCCCTCACCTCCCTCTGCCTACACACAGAGCACCCCCCCACACAACACACACAATATCACACAAGCAGTACTGCTGCAGCCAAGATCGCAAACTCTCAAGCCATCACCAGAAGCTGCTAAAACTAGCAGCAAAAGCCGAGCGGAGAGAACGCCACAAGGATTTTACGGTCACTCATTTGGAACGTACATTTCAATTTGTGAAATTTGCGGTGTATCATAATGACCCAAATGACAAAAATTAGGGCTAACTGAGCGAGTGATTATTTCTTATTGTGAACACACCACAGCACACGGTGAACCATGAAATCTGACCTCTGCATTTGACCCATCAATGAAGGAGCAATGTGCACCTGACAGGCAGCGCCTAAAGAGCTGTGCTTGGGGTCGGCATCTCGCTTAGATGTACTTCAGCAGCGGCACCTCTGCCAGTCTGGGACTTGAACAGGCAATCCTCCGATCAACCCTAACTGACCGTTACACTACCAACTGCCCAGTACTTTTGAAAAAAGATCTAGTTTTTGGAAAAGGAGGCAGTATTTGAAACTGTGTGGGTTTGTGTGTAAGAGAAACTGAAAGAGCAAGTACTTACGGCTCTATGCTGACAGGAGTGGCCTCACTCATGGCCGACAGCACTGGAGGAGTGATTTCCGTGCTGTCTAAACACACAAACACAAAACATATCTTGTTCATTCATTTTGCTAATTAAAACCAAAAACCAATATTCTGTTTACGGGATACTCACTGGAGCGCAGGAGGCTGCGAGTGGCCGATTTGGGCGTAGCGGGTGGAGGCAGGCCCTGGTTGCCCGCGGCGGTGGCGACGGCAGAAAGGATGGTGGAGAAGTAGAGGCCCGAGCCCTCGCGCACGGGGCTGAGGATGGGAGGCGGCGTGTAGGGGGGCAGCGTGAGCGGGTTGTCGGCCAGCCGCACGGGCGAGCGCAAGTGGCTCTGGTAGGGCGTGATGCTGGAGTAGACGGGCGGGGCGATGAAGGTGCCCAATTTGGGCGGCGGGATGAAGAGGGGCTCCGGGCGAGGGCGTCGCTTCGACTTGGCCGATTTGCCCTCGGCATCGCCACCACTGTCTGCTCCGCCATTCTGGAGGGGAGGAAGAGAGAGTGGAGTCAGTAACTGGGACGATTCTAGAAGACAGCATAATGTAACAACGCTCTAGTGATAAAAACGACAGCAAAAACGATGCTTGGGGACGGTACCTAGCCCATGAGTACCTCAGTGGCACCTTTACCGGTTCTGGACTTGAATCGGCGACCCTCTGATCACAAGGCCAGTCCTTAACTGTTAAACTACCATCCATCCCATTCCTGTACTACAAGCCACAACAACCGACCAACCATTTAACTGGTGTCTTGTTTGGTGACATCACTTATAAATGTCCACCCAAAATAACCAGTATCTGGGCGACCGGGCGAGTCACACACGAGAGTCAGACATCAGCCTGAATGTTCACTTCATAGCCATTTTTTGCATAATAGAATAGAAAAATGATTGTCTTTTAATATAGTTTATTACATCTTGATGTTAGTTTGCTTAAGAGGTTTTTATGCATCTTTAATTTTACAGACGTTAGTTGGACGTTTACTTTGAATTATTACATTTACAAACTCCTCAAACTGGACTCATTTTTGTAAGATTTTATTTACCACGTCCAAGAATTTGTGTTAGCTTTAAAAGTATGATAAATGCATGGGGTAGTTATATGTAAAGCTGCTTTGTGACTTGTCTTTTGTGCAAAAGCGATGTACAAATACAACTGACAAACGGCATCCAACTGAATGAGCTCTGTGTCTTGAGAAAAAGTGGTTTATTCAAATTAAGGGTTGAAATTCAACCTAGTAAAAATGAATAAAAATAGCTGATTAAATATTACCAATAATTATCAATATCAACTGATAAACATTTTACTGATGGTAAATTTCGTCCTGCCCTAAGAGAAACGGCAATATACACGGTATAAGGGATCGTTTCCTTCAGACAGACGAGCGGCACTCTGTATCTGCCTGATCTGGGTGGGACTCTGTTTAGAATCTCCCGAGAGCGATGGAAGGGTGGTGATTTGGTTGAGGATGGGGGAGTCAGGGACGCAAAATGAGCCTGGATTAGGGTGCAGAGGTTGGGGATTAGGGTGTATAGACTTGAAAAACAAACACTAGGGATTACTGGAATGTTTAATCTGGGTTTTAACTGAAGAGGGTAAAAAGGGGATCACAGATCATAGATGAGGAACATTGTGGTCCAGAGCCATCAGTGACACGCTCACCTGGCCAGAGCTCTCGGACAGAGAGTTTCGCAGCGAGCGACGTCTCGTGACGATGACGGAGGGCTTGTGGTCGGGACGGTTGGGGTCATTGGGTCGGAGAGGCCAGCTGGCTGAGAGGGAGGCGTCCTCCGGGTCTGGGGAAGAGGGGTCAGCGCACCGCACCGGAACTGACACTGGGATCACCAAAGGCACGAGGCTCTCTTCTCTGGCCCGTTTGGCGCTCATGCCATCCATATCTCCGGCTCCTCGTCCGGGACCCGAGGCTGAAGGGCTCCACGGCCTGTGTGGCTCCTAGAGTCATGCAAAACAGCATACAAAAGTCTTAAATTGGCAAATTACTGCACATGTATTAATTAGACAAGCTACTAAACAAATTTTAACATTGAATAATATGAATGACAATGCAGGCGCTGCATTGCTTGGGATTTTCTGACAGCAATTTAATTTTAGGTTAAAAACAATAAGTCAATTTAATACCTCGGTGCCTTGATTAAAAAGTGGTTCATTCAAAATAAAGCGACTACATTTAACATTATTACCTTAGGAATTATTAAATTATCAATTAACATTTATTATTGTCAATAATTATAAAGATCACAGAGCACCAAGACAACGGCTAGATATATAAACTGATTAAATTCTACTTGTTTCTCCTAGGAATTATAAAAAAAAATGTGTTATTTATTATTATCAATACTTTCTGATATTGACTGATAAACAAACTTTTTAATAATAATAAATTATCATCAACAACTATATATACAGTTTAAGGAACAGTTTCCTTCAGAAAGTTGAACGGCATTCAGTAATATGCCTGATTCAAAGGAAGATAAAGTAATTAATACTTTATTCATGGTGAGAGAAATTATAAAGAAATAACCAGAAAAGTGATTATTTAGTTAACTCCATCACGTTGAATATAAGAATGATGCGTATTCGACCTTGTTCCATAATACATTCCAATTTTGCTAACCATGTGCCAACTAATTTTGTGTTTTGTACAAATCATGTGCTTTAGCTTAAAGTGTGGACTCATACTGAACAATAACAGCAACATATGACGCACTGATACACCCAAAATGTTGTCTGCAGGGAGGAGAAATTCTGCCCCAAGCTGAACGCAGGCAGTATGCATGCATAAGCGTGCATTTGTAATTTGTGTCAACAGTTTGCTAAAACAAACGCACGTAGGCCTGTGTTAAGATCGCAAGCTAATAAGACCTAGCTTTATTGTGGTTAGGTCGGTGAACAGAGCTGGTACATCTCTCAGCGGAAGGTAAATTTACAAGCCGAAGCACAATGAGCAGTGCTCTGAAATGATTTCTCAATTCCCTGCCATTTCCAAATACTCTTCTTTTTTAAATGCAATGACGCCTGAGAATGAGAAACAGAACAAGCCCTTCTGCAAAGGCCTCGTTTCCCGTATTGGTGAAAGATTTCCTGTTTCTCCTGAATGACCAGCCTCAGTCAGGCTTGAGAACGTTTGGGCTGCACTGAATGAAAACTAAAACGAGAGAGTTTGGGCCGATTTCATTTTGGTGCGCACACCAATCTGAAAACAATCCTCCAATACCACTCTCCATCAAGGTTAACCCCCTGCCCTGGACTTAATATCGGGCACACGAACAAAAAAAACAAGTAATTTGAGATGGTGGACAGCCCGATTTGAGTGGTTTTATGGCTAAGGCTAGGATATCAGCAAGAAGGTCTGAACAGCTGGAGTACCCTGCAATCGACCCCGCTGAGAGCCCTGGCAGCATTTCAGTTCTCACACACACACACACACACACACACACACACCATGAAGGTGTGCGAAAAGCAACAGTTTACTGTCATCACCTTTAAAAACAGGGTGTTCTTAAAAAAAGCCTTTTACCCACTGGTTTAAAACAGGAAAGTGTGGGCAGATACAGTGACTTCTTACACTAGTGCATGGAGCAGCATAATCACAATCATTTTACTGCCTGCACTGTCAGGACCACTTACGCAATGAGCAAGATCAGTAACACACGTACCCACACACATCCTATCTATTGTTACTGCTGTGTTGCCTTTGTTACTAGTAAAAATGGTTTACATAACACTACTTAATTAGGCAGGAGAAACACATACACTACATAAGGCAGTTCAGGTTCTACTTCACAGCAAAAACATATATATATATATATTTTTTATTTTTATTTTTATTTTAATCAACCCACAATATTTAGACATTCATAAATCAAAGCCCTGCAGAATAAATGCAAATAAGCACCAGAAAATCCCCTCTGCATTTAAACATTAACATAAGAACTGACAAACTTTCCTAAATGGAGGAAATGAAAATATAGTTCAATGGCCTGTATCTTCACCTCATACAAAACATGACTTGTTAACTATGGCAGTGGATTTCAATTGTTTTCTTAAAGAAGCGGTTAAAGGAGAAACATGTCTGGACTAGTGCACGGCCTACAATCTCATTTAAATGTAGGGGTTGTGTGATTTCAATCTGAGCTTTGTATGTTTATGCCCACAAAATGCAGAGTAAAGAAACTGTGACAACAGTATACAACCTGGAGAAAAATGTACTCAAATAAGCGCTAACGTGTAACATTTCCCCGTTACTCATTTACAGGTACAAAGCAAACAAGTCAAAGAGTGAAACACAAAGTTGAAGGCAACAGTCAAATTACATACGGGAATTACTTAGGGGAACTACTTAACCATTAACATGAACATCACATGTATTGATACTCATTCATCATCTCGGTGGGAACTAGTTGAGTACTAAACTAAGCCTGAGCTTCTGTAAATGAGGTGCAATATCCGGTATTTGCACTTAAGGTGTCAGCCATGCAGGCTGTGCATTAGCCCGGGGGTCATGTGACCTGTAAGGCCAACAGACAGCACCTCCCCTACTCAGATTCCTCTGACAAAGCCCAACTAGTGGCAAAACCTGCAGGACCAGTAAGCATTTCAAAATAGTTTCTGCCCTCTCAAGCAATTTCCTTTTCAAAAATTTCCTTCTCAAGCAGATGATCAAACACACATGTGCAGTGTTCTTACTAAAAAGCAGCTATTATTTATTTTCAGCATTGTCATTGTGATGTGTGCATGTGCAGCTGTTATATCGAACGGACATGCAATGTCTACGTAATAAGTATGGATGCACCGATCAAACTTTTTCTGTTACCAGTTACCAAATCCGATACCAGTGTATTTCTCTGTGAGGAGAAGACTGAGATTATTCTGTTATGCTTAAGGAAATACTTGACTTAAATACTGTTTTCCTAAATGAAATTACACACCCATATGTATAATGTTTGAGATGTTATTATTAAAATAACCTCTCAAATGTTATATAGTTAAACACAGTTCTGTAATTTTGTGACTGTCCCTAATCTTGCGGCGCTAAAACCATCAGGAACACCGAGACTGCAAGTGAGAGCTGGTGTTGTTAAGGAAATTAAACAGTATAATCAAATGTTTTGCATTTGGGGATGTAGTATGTTGTGTGGCTTGTTCTGCTCATTGTCATATCACTATGTACAAATTAGCACAAATGTCAAACAATAAACCAGCTTTACCGCAGTGCCACTTCTGATGCATAACGAGTTGTGCGTGCATGCATACACAAACATACAAAACCTACAATTTAATTGAAGAGATCAGCTCCATAGATCGGGCCAATGCCACCAATACCCGATGCAGCTATTTGAGTCATTATCAGACCAATATTCGATCCACATATCGGATCGGTGCAATCCCACCTAAAGCAAACTTAAAGCAAATGCCATGCAACAATATAGAAACAGTCAGACGAACAGTCGTTCGGATCTCATTTTACATGTCTAGTGCTCAAGAGTATTCTGTTAGATTTAACATAATTTACTTTGATTTAAGTGTTCTTAGAAAAGGTTCAAGAAAAATGGTTCACACTTAAAATGTCTTCAAAAAAAAAAAAAAAAAAATCAGCATTCAATGTTATCTTTATTTTTTAAGCAAACGCACCACACCCTTCCCAAAATAAAAACACCATAATTCTAGAATGATTAATTCTTTCTAAATATTGCTTAAGTCATTTGGTTAAAAAATACATATATATTGTATATCAATGTCAATTTTTTCCCAATATTGTACATCCCTGCTAAATAACTATAGTATGAAATTACCAGATTAATGCAAAGTGTCCCCTCATCTTACCTTGACGGCGTGCGACGGCAGCGACTCCATCTCTGAGGCCTTCTGAGCCAGTGTCTCCAGGTTGACCTCCTGGGACACTCTCCTCTTTCTCCGGGTGCTCTGAATAACCCCTGTTGGGGCAGCTCTGACATCATGCTTGGTAGCAGCCTCTCCTAATTCAGGTGCCCCATTCTGAGATGCTTGAGTCTGGTGATCAGCAGGCATGAGGAAGGGGTTCTCTGAGGAAGGTCCTCCCCCCTCTTTAGATAAGCGTCGAGACCGCCGGGGCCCAGGCTGCTGGGTCTCAGTGGACTGTTGAGGAATGCCAGAAGGGTGTTGGGGAACAACGTCCTGGGGTTCAGATGTGTCTTGGATTTGCGTTGCCATCTGAGCATTAGGTGGCTCTGGCTGTGAGGGTGCATGTGGATGTTGGCCGGCGGAATAATGCTCCCCTATGGGTTGCTTCTGATGAGTCTTTTGCAACAGTTCGGTCTTCTGCTGCATTTGTTGTAAGGGCTTTTGCGCCTGCTTTTGCTTTAATTGTTGAACCTGCTGCTGAATCTGGCTTAGATGCTGTGCTTGCTGTTGTACCTGTGGCACCTGCAGCATCTGCTGCACATTTTGTTGCTGTGGATGAGCTTGCTGCTGTGTTTGTTGCTGCTGCTGCAGAAGGTGGTGTTGTTGTAGTTGCTGCTGATGTTTATGGAGCATAAGCCTTTGTATCTGTTGCTGCTGCTGCTGAAGTTGCTGCTGCTGCTCTTGTTGCTGTATTTGCTGGATCTGGTGTTGAGAATTGGTCTGTGAGCTATAATTCAAATTTGGCAAGGTCCTGCCGCCCTGAAACACCTGATAGTAACCTGCTGCAAGGTTCTGCTTGGGCTGGCCAAAAGCTAGTTGAAAGGGTTGAAGCACTGATGTGTTCCCAGTTGTGGATGTGCCGTGTTGCTGAGGATTTAAGATTCCAGGCTTATGGCTTTGCTGAAAGGCCTGCTGCTGTTGCTCCCCCCATTCCAGGCTCCTGTTGGTTTTAGAAGCCTCCCTAAAGGTCTCACTGCCTGTGTTGGGCGCCTGCTGTTGCTTTTCAGCTAATCTAACAGAGGATGGTGGCTGCTGTTGTTGGGAAATACTTTCATGAATCTGCTTGGGAAAACCAGGCTGAGCTCCAAGGTAGGGAAAATTTTGTGCCCACGTGGTCATTGTGACGTTCTGAGACCAAGCTGCTGGCCTCTGCTGAGGTTGTTGAGGTGCGTCTTGATGAGACCACTTCATAGGCATGGTCTGCTGGTAATGTCCCCGGTTCTGATCACCCTTTTCTGGGCTGAAAATGACGGAATTATGGAACATATGTGTCGCCTCAGCACTGGAGCTTTCCACGACGCCTGCGTCACTGTGAGCTTGTTCGGCGTTCGGGGCCCCCATACCATAGTAGGGGCTCTCTGTGTGCTGAGAGGCCTCTTTCATTGCAACGCCCTGTTCGTTAAAGAAAGTGATGCGCTTGCCTGTCCTCTTTGTGTTGGCTTTCTGTTGAGGTGGCAAACTCATGGCTATCATGAATAAGGACACTGAAAGAGGACAGGAGTGGGTTTGCACGGTGGGTAAGAACAGTTCAAATTCCCAAACCGCAAAGACCTCTCTCCAGTTTGATGACTTCTCTCTGTGTCCCTCTTTGTTCACAAATGTTCAAATGAGGTCTTAAAAGAATCTATAGTCATCCAAATCTACTAAGCATTGTGGGAATGGAAGTTAGCTTTAAAAAACAAAACTGCAGCATCCCATTAGCTGAAATCACAGTATCAAGAGACGGACACTCAAACATGTCTATTAGCTTCCTTTGTGCCCAGTCTTCCACCACTCCCAGGATATCAAGACAAATTGAGATGCCTGGTGCTCAGCTTGTGTTGCTCATTCATGGGTGACAACCTGAGAAGAGAGTAGTCAAAGACATTGCCGTCAGCCCACAGTGTAAGTACTTTGGACACAGTGGGACTCCAATTGAAACGCCTGTCTCAGCTTTTTCATGAATAGAGTCCTAGTGAAAGGTTTGGGTGGAAAAGGCAAATTTAAGGACCAGAGCATTGGGTTGTGTCATATGCAGAACACACTTCACTGCAATTCACACAGGGCAAAAAGACTCACTCTCACATTTCACATTCATTTCAGTAACCACCAATGATACCACATTCTGACTCACTGCAGGAAATGTGAGAATGCTATCAACTGTGAGCATGGAAAAATGTGTTTTTACAAATGATTATTTATAGTGGAGAAGTTTGTAGGAGAGCAAGAGAATGACTGAAAACCTCCATACAATCGTAAAGCAAGTGGCTTAACTGTTAATGTTCCATAAGCAACGAAACTTGGCTACAGTTTTGTTGAATGTGATGACCCTGTTTCTCTTTGTTCAAAGATAACAACAGCATTAACTGTGTTTTTTCACCTGTATACTAGCTGCATTTGTTCGTCCTCACTGCCTGAAACCTTCAATTCAATTGTTTCTGTAACGCCAGAGGCCTCAGATCCCAAAACAATTTACACGTTTATAGTGTAGCATTTGTCTGCGGTTAAACACTTCTCCATGGAAACTATTCTGTTATATCACCTCTGATCATGCCTCCCTGCGAAGCTGACATAATATAGTTTAGAACACTGCCAAAACACTGGTTATGATTAAACAAGCCTGAGATGTTAAAACTGTGAAACTACAGATGTGACATTTACTTCTTCAAAAGAAGAAGTGTCTCAGATCAATTATTTATGCATGGATTTGATGCCCTACAAATCTGGTCAGCTACTCAGTTCCTTTTTCTTAACAGTAGTCTTTATGCATCAAAGAAATTAAAGCAACATGACAGTGAGGTCACACATGCAATTCCACTTATCAAGTGGAAATAGAACAGAGCACTAACTAGAAGAGATGCAGACTGGAACCATGCTAAAATACTCTACAACGAAAACAAACACGAAGTTATGTCGCAAGCCACCTTGTGCATTATTTATAACCTCGCATATGACCATCCTACTGAACTTTCATGCATTTTCTGCAAATGCAAGAACAAAAAGGAGCACTCTCAATATATCAATTGTTTGAAACAGTAAATAGGAAATGTGATACAATTTGTAATTAATATTCTATAACAAGTTGGGGAGACACGGCAAGACTACATATTGTGTCTAAATCATTTTAGACACACGTTCCTGACAATTACAGCTGCAGAAGTAGTGAGCTGCGTGTTATGATAACATCAAGAGGTTACAATGTCTCTACTGGAAATAGCCACTTGCAGCTGCTCTCTTCAGCAGCCCTCACGGAGCGCGGCAATGTAATCTGACTACACTGATGAGAAATGCACCTAGTCAGTGGTCTCTGTGTGTGTGTGTGTGTGTGTGTATTGGGGGGCTTATGTGTAAACAAGATCCTTAAGCTTTAAAAACGAATCCATATGCACTGGCATACATGTTGTGCACATGCGTGTGTGCACGCGTATGTCGGTGTGCATATTGGAGGTTCTTATATGTAAACAACATCCAGGATATCCAGCTGAGGCTAGCATTAAAAACAATTTCGCATACACATGCATAGCTTGCATTTCTAAGTGCAAGAGGGATTCCACGGAACAAAAACGGAAAGCAAAAAAGAAAGCCGACCACAAAACAGTCTACAGCACGCACCATGGCTACCATGTTGCGAAGACAAAATAAGGCGCAATCGACAGCGCAGTTACACAAGCCCTGGGTTTAAGCACACGGCGAGTCAACGCGTTTAATAGGCTTCAAATGTCAAGTACAATCGCCTAAATCCCGAGTGATTCTTTGCCGAAATCGCCAGCACGCCCTGAAAAAAAAATCTCCCTGCACGGACGCGACGTCGCGCTGCACTACACGGCCACGTTAAAGGCGTCTTATAAAGAGTTGATCCACAACAGCACGTCTCCACAAGAGCTATTTTGGTTCCCTAACACTGTTAGGAAAGAGTGCCATCGCCTAGAACAGTAAAGCGTGAAAGCGTAGTAAAACGCTGTCGGATGCGGGCTGTGTCAGAGTTACCCTTCATGGACCCCCCTTCCCGAGTCCAGCCAGCTCAGCGCTATTTACGAGAAGTCCTTTGTTGCAAAAAAGGGATTATCCAGTCACTAATTCCACGGCACACTGCAACAAAGTGTGGCAACAATACACCATATAAAGGCAAGCACGGGCTGCAAGATAATAAAAGTGGCCGTCCCGACCGGTTCTGCGTTCCTTTTCCAAGTTGTCACCTCTGAAGTCTGAAACTTATTCGCCCAAATCGACGTGGGCATTTCTAAGCCTCCGATAAGGCAAGGATGTGCGTGCTGGACCCACCGTAAGCCACACGATTTAAGTCGGTAGCGCTGAACCGCTTTTCTGCGCAGGGCGCTTTCCACAGGCGTCACATTTTAATAAGTTAACTTCGGACTCGACTGGAAAAGCTTAGCGAAGTTGTTTACAAACCCACCTTGACACGCATTCAGTCGCCAGTGCGATTCCACCATTTTGGCAAAGACAAACCCCCCTTTCCCGTGACCCAGTTTGTAAAACTAAGTAAAAGAAATCTCACCGTTTTCTTTCTGTCGCGTCCAGATCGCAGCACAAACAACTGTTAGGTCCACGCACCGGCGGGTAACGCAATAGTACCGAAATGACTGCATGCATATCCGAGGTTGAGTCATGCTATGCTGACCTCACTCCGGTGTTACTCAAGAGGTAGATTTTCCCGAACATTAAGAGGCATCAGTTGGAAAAGGGATTGCCTTTCTGCAAAACAAGAGACATATGGAAAGTGCACGCGATCTAGCCTTTAACCGAACGCGCGCGCACTTTGGGAAAAACAGTCGTTGTCAGCGCAACGTTTGAACGCGCAGTCAGAAAGCAGCACCGAAACAACACGGTCTGTTTCAGCTCAAGTCTTGTGATCCCCAGTCCAGTTGGCCACACCTACTTCCACTTCCATATAAGGTCTTCCTTTCCATGTGGGGCGCCGCGGGTACAGCAAATGCATGGGTCATGCGGGAAATTCCGTCAGTGGGAAACGCGTTGCAAATAAAGCATGGGGATCTTGCTGATCCCAACCTGAAATAATCACCAATCGAACCATGTTAAACTCCAGAGATTTCAGCAATTGTACAAGTGCACCGTTGAACAGAATCATTCCTGGACGAAAACATGAACAGTGAAATAACTCACAGGTTCGCTTTATGTGGTTCGAATATTTATATTTCAAAAAAGGGGGAGTTGCCACTTTTTAGCTGCCAGTTCAACACGACACAACATAGTTCAAATTCCTCAGTGCTTTTAGCCATAGACGTTTCACTAACTGAGTATGTTATGAGTAAGCTATAAGGAGGGTGAGTCACTTTATGAGGCCACAAGTCATAACAAATTTAAGGGATTGAGCACCAATGTAAATCGAATATAAATGTAAAGGTTAAAAATCAAACTGTTAGAACCAGGTTTGAAAACTGCTCATTAAAACATCAGGTTCCTTGCAAACCCTGGGGAAGTTACATTAAATTCTTTCTAATTAATTGTGGGGCAGTAGCTAGAAGATATATATTTACATTAATTTTACAAAGATGTGTTAAGATGGGTCAGACACCCATCTTAACCACAGAGGCATTTCACAGAGTCTGTTCTGAGTAAGCTATTAGGAGAGTGAGTCACTTCAGGATGCTATAAGCTACAACGAATATACAGTCCTACCCACAGATATAAATCCATTCAAGTTTTAAAAACGTCTTACTACATGTACATCTAAAGTACATTTGAAAACGGTACAATAAAAAAGTATGTGAGGCCTGAGCTAGGGACACACTGTTTATTTGCAATTAATTGTCAAGTGAGACAGTAGCTGTAAGATCTGTTTACATGACTTGTTAAAAGATGCACTCAGATAGGTCAAATACCACAATGCTTTTTACCACAGATACATTTCACTTACTGAGTCTGTTCTGAGTAAGCTACATGGAGGATGAGTCACTTCAGGAGCTATAAACTAAAAAGTAATGTCGAAAGTAATGTCCTGTGAGCAAATATAAATTCATTACAAGTTAATTTTTTTTTTTTTTAGAAATATGTCTCAGTCTTGCAGAGTCAACGTTCAAAACTAACCACCAACACAGCATCAGGGTGTTGGGGCCATAGCCAGGCCATGGTGTGCCATCTATTGGCTGGCATGTGTTCCTGTACATAAAAGATCCGAGATCAGGTTTATATATTAGCTGACTCATGCTAAGTCTCATAAAAATTGTATACTAGGGAAGTGTGTAAATGTATCCTCATGTAAGCATAATCGTAAGACATGTACATATACACCAGATACTTGGCAGTCAAGCCAGTCATATTCAGTGACCTTCTGGGCTCTGAATCTGTAATGGTATTTGGGAGAATCCCCCAATTTAAAATGAAAGCCGTAAATAGGCTTTAGAGCCAAGCCACTTGTCTCTTACACACCAGCAGTACATGTGCAGACTGTTGGACCATTCAGAACGGCTACAGGCATGACTGAGCATGCTTGCCAAGGGAAAGGAGACACTGGGCCCCAAAAGCCATGTGTCAGAGTGTGTGCATGCTGTCTCTGCTGTGGCTTAAAATAAAGTGCAAAGCCAACGAACATTCAGTCTAGCAATTCTTGATCAGAAGCAAGTTTGCTCGTTATGTGTATATTTGTGACTGTAAGTGATCTGATTGATTGGTAATTTTACACCATTTTGAGCAGCTGTGCCAAAAATGAGCATCTATTTCCACAGACACTCATCCCGTATGCCACATATGCAAAACTGGCCTGCACCGATTCGGTTTCATGCCAATGCGAAGGACATTAGAGCCCATATTAGACAGTGATCAAAATGTGAAGTTGATTGTGTAATAATTGTTTGTTTCAATCTATACATAACTCCTCTCTTTATGCCTGCATGTTGTGATCAAAATGGGTGAACTCCCTTATGGATTTAAGTTAACAGCAAACATAAAGGTAAAGAGGAGATAATTTAAGAAAGTTACAGCTGTTGCAACATCAGGTTGCACAACAAAAGAAGTTCGAGCTCTTTCCAACTGCAATACCAACTGATTTTTTTTTTTATTTTACAATGAAGGTATTGTCATTGATTTTTCTTGCATAATATAAGGCTAATGTTAAACAGATTTAAAAAGATAAAAAAGACAAATGCAAACAGAGCATTTTCTGCAAACGTAACCTTCCCTGATTCACTCTCTCAAAGGGGGAACCCCTTAAATCGAGCAGTTACTGTTGGCAGAACGTTACAGGTCTACAAAAGCCGATTTTTGACATGCACGTCTGGCGTTTAAGCAAAGGAACCACCCAGTTGAGCTTTTATATACCAAGTTCCCATTTTCGACGTTCTGCACAAAGCAGGCTAAACAATGTTACGCCGTGCAACAATGGACTGGAAACCAACACGCAGGGAAAAAATATGCGCGTTACAATACCTCAAAATGTGCTGCGCTGTCCGAATGCAGATATCCGCTTATGCGTGCTGCTTTCAAGAACGGAAAAAAACTTTTTAGCGTCACTTCCTAGTTAGTAACATGAGCACATCGCAACAAAACGGATATTCCCAAATTTGGCGCCGTGAAATAACTTCCATTAAGATTACATGCCAATATACATGAATCGCGTAAGCATTATACACGGCGGCTTTGGGTTTTGTTTTGTTTTTTACTAAATTGTGCGCAGAGTGCCATTAGGACAAAATGGTTTGTTATGGCCCATCTCGACGTTACGTGCCTATAAACTGTAAGAAGACATCATCTCACTAAACCTATGTATATTTATCACATTTTATCTTACCTGTATGTTCTTTATCATCAAAAAGTTGAGTGCATGTAAATGCGTCATGTACATTTTGCTTTTATTATGACAGCCTTTACCTTATGAATAAAATGTGAAACAGGAGTGTAAATATATCTGTATTCTATAGCATTTTTCCTGCGAATGAACCACGTAGTCAGTGTAACTGTTTCGATAGTAAACCAGCAAAATCCACACGATGAAAACATTTTCAATCACATTTAAACACGCCTGACCCAAATAACGCGCACGTCCCGTGCGTGCCCTAGTCATCCAGTCAGCCAATGAGAGGCGTGCGTGCACATGACGTCACTAAGGCGGAAGTTGCATTTTGTAAGACCTTTGTGTTGTGGAGATTGTAATAGCCATGTGATTTTCTTCCTATTTTACCATGTTGACGGTGAGAAGAGTTGTATTGTCCTCTCGCCCAGGTAACGTGGCCGAGGTGTTACTGGTTGTTTTTATGCATTATTGAGTTTTTATTAAGATAAATATTTTGTTTCAAGGAGCAAATGGACACCCGGTGCCAGAGAACTTCCACGTCGAGGAGACTAACTTACAAACGGAGATAAACCATGGAGAAGTCCTGGTCAGGACGCTGTATCTGTCCGTGGACCCCTACATGGTGAATATGAGCAGTCCGGGCTTCAGTCTCGCTTTTAGTAATAACGCAATCGATGTTGAAACTTGTCTGCACAATAATTTTAATCTTTCGATTTATGTTGTAATATAAAATATACAGGATTTTTGTATCTGAATGACTTGATTTGGAACGAAACATTGATTTTGCAGAGCCGTATAGAAAAGAAAAAATATAATAATAATAATAATAATAATACAATAATAATAATAATAATAATAGCATGGGTATTGCAGCATTTTCCAAATATTGTTCGCATTCTATTAAGTGATGAAACACAAAGAAATTATTAACTATTGTGTTTGGAAAGATCCATTCCTGCAATGACTGGAATATTTTGGCAGAGTAAACAGACAACTAACCTGGTACTTTGCAGACTTTTGCATGTTAAGTGAACTTTCTTCAACTTTATCCATGAATCCTTTCACAGCAAATTAGAATTTCTATATTATAATGGTAAATAAGAACTACAAAAATAAATAACTAAATAAAATGTAATCACAAGCTGAACTTTTATTCAATACCTGAGGTTAAAAAGAAACTGAACCCTAGTAAATGATTTCTCTTCATCAGTCCTGTACCAGATGTGATTCTTACAAAATCTGATTCACTCCTCATAAATGTCATACATAATGAATGTGTTCTATAGTGCCTATATATTTAGGGCCATTGTGCGTCTGGCATTTTGCAAAAGAGACAAAAACTCTCTGCAGCGCTGCCGCATGAATGATGATTCAGGTGCTGATTACCTTTCACCGTGGAGACTTGGGGAGGTGTTGAGATGAGGTGGGTTATATAGTTGGAGGCCAGCAAAATGAAGCCCTGGTCGCTGGTGGCGCACTGGGTTACCTTCAACTGGCCCTGGCAAACCCATTAGTGTGATCACGGCCACCTGCTGCAAAAGGTATTTATTATTTTTATTTAGGGTGCCACCAAATGCTTATGTCATCTAGTGTTATTTTATTACCAGCTTGTTTTGTTGTAGCTAACCTCAAGATGGTTGATGGACACTCTGTCATATTTTCTGGGGGTCATTGGCCCACAGACCCACTGCACTTCTAGGTGTGAGAGAAAAGGGCCATGTGACCGCAGGAGCAGGTCAGACCATGGTGATCAGTGGAGCAGCTGGGGCTTGTGGGTCAGTGGCTGGACAGGTATTTTAATTGAAAATTAAATAGTGTGTCAGTACTCTAACATGCTGTGTGTATGTATGTATGTATGTATGTATGTATATATACTGTATATATGAAATGAAGCTCCAATGAATGTTGATATTTGAATATGTTCCGATTATTATGAATGGATGCCGATATTAGTTTTCTACTCTAAAACATCTGCATACAAGTTAAATAACTTCCTTTGCCATATCCGCTTTAGTGAGTGAGTGAGTGAATGATTATATATGTGTATATGAATTACATGTCATTTTATTTCTTGTTGTGCTGTAAGATCGGCCTGATAGATAGCTGTGATCGAGTGGTTGGGATCTGTGGATCAGATGAGAAATGCAGGACTCTGGTGTCAGAGCTGGGCTTCACATCGGCACTGAACTATAAAATGGCGGATATCTCATCAGCCCTGAAAGAGCAGTGTCCCAAAGGAGTGGACATCTACTTTGACAATGTCGGTGGTCCTATCAGTGACACTGTTATATCACAGGTAGGGCTTTGGAGTTCTTATATACACCCACCTCTACATTATTGATTTAATTACAGATACTTTTACTGCACGCTGATGTAAGTACTGCCTGTGTAGTGGGCTTGTTATTAGATTACCACATTCTATTTATATGAATTATGTTTGCAAAATGAATATTTTAGGTGATCTCAGATCAGCAAGTCCTTGTCTAAGGACTCCAGTGGTGGTAGTGCTGTTGGTAGGATACGAACCCACAACCTCTTGGCCCAGATGTGACCACTAGACCATCCTAACCACTAGACCACCACTACCCCAAACGATGGGGTTTCATTTAATGATAGATGGAGAACTTAAACAGTAAACACAAATGTCAATTTGTGACCAGATTCAACAACTATTATCTGGTATTGCACCAACAAGCACAAGGAACAAGCTTAAAAATGCCCCTTTTCACACAGCCATTGCACTATGTCACAAATGCTCTGATCGATTTCATTGTCAGTGACACTTTTCTTCAGACTGTCTCAAGACACTCAATCAAATCTCAGGATATCCTAAAATATTTCTGTTCTGGGCCTTTTTTTACAATCTAACCTCTATACTGCAGATGAACTATGGGGGTCACGACATTTCCAGTCAAAATCTCAGCAACAAAAAGATATAATTTATCCACCACCACTATGTCAGAGGACCCAGGATGTTTCCTATCAGCAAAAAAGATTACTAGGTGCAAACCTTTATTTCACAAAGACATTTTGATATGCAGTATATACGCCATAGAAATTAGTTTCATCTGTCTGTTTAGGGACGCTTTTAGTGTTGAGCTACATGAGAAGTTATCAAAGAAGCCTACAGCAACTGGAGTCAGTTGGTGAAGACAGGCCGATTTAATGTAAGGAGAACAGTTTTGAATCGAGAACAAATATTTAGTATATAATTGTTATTTATTCCAACTCGTTTGACGGGTCCCTCAGGTGTTGGAAACTATAGAAATGGAATTTCAGCATTATGGGAGGTAAGACTTCACTGCTCCTCACATGCTACATTTTACTGCTTGGTGGCGTTGTTTTTGTTTAAGTTTGGTTCTGGACATTATTTGTTAAAGAAAAAGATTTGCTCCATGATGAGGAGGCAACATTGGGAAGCAAATTGTCAAGATTTCTGACTGAGCCACAGCTCTGCAGTTAGGGTACTACTGCCACAAACTGCTGGCTGACATTGGTGGTTGATTGTGCGGGGATTTATCATTAACTTACCTTAGTACTTAATTTACACGATGTTTACCGTATTGTTTGTGAAAGGAAATGTGCTCAACAAAATAGTTTTTCATAATAAGGTTTGTTTGTATTTTAAAGAGATCATCATGATGCCAATATGCTCTAAATAGAGTGAAGAGTGTGTGCAATTTTTCTCACAGATGCCATAGAACATTTTCTGTGCTGTACTCACCTCTGTAAGTAAATACTGGCTACTTTTCTGCATTGAAATGAACTGGTGGCTGACTTTCTGTCATCTGGGAATTAACATTTTGAAATAAGTACTTTCACCGAGTAGGATTTGTGTCTATGAAGTCCATTTATGTCACAGTTTTATAAACCTGTAAAAGGGAGGGTTTCAAAATTTGAACAATAAAATTCTACCATTGTATTATTGTGATACAGATTTTTATTTGGTCAGAAAGGCAAATAAGGGCAAACCATGTGATATTGATTCAAAGTGATGCATGGATGAAGCTTTTCCTGACTTCCGCCACGTTACAGAACTACAAATCACTAAAACATGGGATCGGACATGCAGAAGAACACAGACTACAGAACTACATCAATATGGATCAAAACATGAAACATTTTCAAATCAAAGTATTTTTAAGTAACATTCATCACTTCACCATCCCGATATAACGTACAAATACAGGAAAACCAAACACTTTCTACTAATATGTACCAAATAGATATTTCAAAATAAAATGTAAAAATCCAACCATTTACATTTTTGAGTAAGTAATCCTTACAGCAGCCCATTGTCAAGTCTTAACATTCCTGAGAGGCAACAGAGACTTTGCATGACCTAACAGAAAGGCAGCGAGAGTCAACCAAAATATTCAAGGTAATAATATAAAGCCGACTGTCCAAGAAATGACAACTCTTATAAAGGTCAAGAGTTTATAGTGTCTAAATTCTTACTGTTTTCCAGTTGCTTTTACCTGAACATTTCAGCAGACTTCATGGCGCAGAATGACCCTCCTAATTAGTCTCCTGGGAGCAAACTCTAGGGTTAAGGATCTGCTCTGTATTTAAAGTGGTGGTAGTGCAGCAGGTAGGATAGAGTCAAACTTTCTAGAGTTTGTAGGTTGTAGTTGCATGTGATAAAAAATTGCTTTAATCATTAGTCCTTTTGGGTACATTCTTCTTCACATGCTAAAGGCATGTCTAAGGGCAGAATGAAATGGCAGCATAACCAATAAACATCCCCTGAATTCCAGCTGATTTGGCCTTTTTAGACATACTGACGATTAAGTGCTCAGTCTCAGCTGATCTACACTGATTGCATGTTAATGTTACCATGGAAATCCTATCAAGCTTCCAACAGTGCATAAAAAATATCAAATCTACCCTCAGTTCCTGTAGGTTCACAAAAATAGTGGTATTGTTCGCTATATGAATCTGCTGAAAATCGCTAACACAGTACTATTCTCCACAGTAGTGAGTACGGGTAAAATTGTTCTGTCCTTTCAAGGTCTAAAAGTGTCTCACATAATATTGTAAACCAACCACGTCTGTGATTGACAAAAAAAGATGCCAGGTGGTTTGCAAGATGGTGTTGGTCGGGAAATAGTTCTCCTTCATTTATATGTTTGTTAATTATTTGATCACTGATCATTTCATGTTCAACTGGTGTGCATTTTTTTTAACTAAAGGAGATGGAAGATCCTGTTGCTATTTGTGGTTTCGTATTACCATTTATAGCAGCACTGAAAGGCATGTAAGGAAAAAAAGATCTATGACCATGCTTACATATTTATAAAAACCAACAAAATCCAACACAAAGCTATGAAATCGTGACCTGGTTTTCTAGGTTGTCTTACTCCAAAAATAACCACAGGCATTTTATCACAAGTGAAGTGTGTCTGTTCACACGTGTAAAGTCTGGCAGGAGCAACGTTTTTTTATTCGAGATAAAACTCCATCTTTAGTTTGATCGACTGAATAAAGAGGGTGACCCAGTCTCAAAATGTTTGATTTTTTATCACAAACTATAGACAACACCCTAAAACTCACACGATCCATAATGTACCATTGTATAAAAGAGTTTGCAGAACGGCACAAACAAAAAAGTGTGCATCGGTGAGATGTTAAAAAAATACAGTAAACTAGACGATGATTGTGTCTGCCGTGGTCATAACTGCGAACTGTTCCTGTTGTTGGCAGTGAGGCGTGGAGCTGGTTGACTCCAGGCCTTGTAACTCAATAGCATGCCCATCATCAGTGCCCAGGTACGCACTGGCGACAAAAAGAAAGCCAGCAGCCCGTACGTCCACAGCAGGAAGTAGCAGGAGTAGGCCTGCCAGGCAAGGAGAAGCAGCATCAGTGTGTGGACGAGCAGAGACCTCCAACGGCACCCCGGCCGGCAGAACTGCGAGCGAAAGGTACATCCACGGCAGCGCTGGTGCAGACTCCAACAGAGGTAGTAGGTGAGGGGGATGTTGAAGAAGACCAGCTGGAGAAGACAGTTAAAGAACTCATGTTGTGAACTGTGAAAGGGTTATATGGATGGTCAGGGATTTTTTCATCATCTTCTGTAAAACTAAAATCTGCCTTCAAACGCCCTTTTTCTACAACACATTAATAACATATTTACATTTATGGTATTTAGCAGATGCTCTTATCCAGATATTCCCATTTCAATTTCTGTGTACAGGTCTCTGGCGAGAGCAGTGGTAACGTTAGGCAGTTGGTTCATGACTGAGAGTCAATGTCAATCTTGGACCAGTAGTTGGGCCACTAAGGCACCTGTGAGTAAGGTACCCCTGCCATTGCTCCCGGCGCTGGTCCATCAGCTGCAAACTGTCTTTCCACAGGTGAGCCATGGTGCATCAGTTGTGGTGCACTGTAAAGGTGTTGTGCTCAGACTGGCAAATGAGCACTTTTAATTTGGAGTTTAGGGTCTTGTTACTAGGACCCAATGATGGTATTGCTGGAGGAAAGATTCGGACTCACGACCTCTCGGTCAATAAAGTGCCTACTCTAACCACTAGACCACCACCACAAATATATTACATTTCTTTTCATTTTGAAGAGTGACTACTTATTTTCCTTCCCCTTAGACTTAAGATCATGACATGTTAACATGCTCAATTATTTTTTTTGTGCATTTTTCTCAGTGTCACAAAACATAATTAAATTAAGGAGCTTGTCCTCTGTGAGTAAATATTAAGCAGTACTTTTAGGCACTGAAGTTAACTGTTAACTTTGTGGACAGTTGGTAGCTGAATGGTAGGGTGTTTGCCCCATAATCAGAAGGTTGCAGGTCTTAATCCAGGACCGGTAAAGTTACCACTGAGGTACTCATGAGCAAGGTACCGTCCCCAAGCACTGCTCTCCGGCGCTGCCCTTGTTGGCTGCCCACTGCTCCTTCACAGATGGGTCAAATGCAGAGGTCACATTTCGTTGTGGTGCGCTGTGGTGTGTTCACAAAGATAAATAATCACTCACTTTTTTCACTTCCAACTGTCATTTTAAATGAGAAGCCTCTCTTTTAGCCTTCAGCAGACCAAATGTACTGTTTCAAATCTTTGGTTTGATTATCCATAACTTGAGTCCAAGTTCTTACCTGCAACACACCCACAACGTAGGTCAGACTGCCCTCCAGGAAATGTCCTCCCACAAAGACGCCGAAGCAAAGCAGGCTTCCCACTGTGCCCATCAACCAGCTCTCCGGCGAACCATGGCCTTAAAACCACCACAGGACAAAACAGGTTCACTTTTAGACACTACGGTTCTCACAAAACATTTTCTACTTTCATGTTTTTTCAAAACATTTCCAGATTATCTGTACATCTTTATAAATAATGAATTTAATGCAAATACTGTGGCGGTCCCTATAACAGAACCAGTTGAAAACCCCCAGATTATATCATAATGACATTGTTTAGTGATTTTCTGGCTATGGCATAAACATTCTAGTTTAAAAGAACAACCTGGTAGTAACTATGGGATGCATCGTCTTGCATCAAGATTTGAGATAATCAAATCAAATGACCTGATAATCGTAATTGAATTGAATCGTGAGACGAGTGAAGGTTCACTTAGTTTGTGTACAAGCAGAATTCCTGACAAACAACACTAGGTGAATTCGAAAGAGAAACCCCTGCAAGTACAATAAAATAAAGACATACAAAAAATGCATAATAAAATATTGGCTGAAAACAGTGGGCAAATCTAAGCATTGGTCTGATGCCGATGGACTTAAAAACAATAACCGATTCCGCTAAAATTCCAATATTATTGTGCATCCCTTTTAGGAACCAAACCGTTACACTTCTAGTAATTACATAGCTGACAGTTGCTAGCGTAGCGGTTTGGGAATTTGCCCCATGAATCGAAGCTCGCCAGTTCAAATCCCGACCAGTAAAGGTACCACTGAGGTACTCATGAGCAAGGTATTGTCTCCATGCACTGCCCATGTCAGCTGCCCACTGCTCCTTCACTGAAGGGTCAAATGCAGAGGTCACATTACGTTGTGGTGTACTGTGTGCTGTGCTGTGCTGACAATGACAAATAATCACTCACTTTCATAGGGAACATGCTTTCCTGTAATATTACACTATTACAGGTACTCACAACTCACCTATTACAAAGTACAGATTAAAAAGCAGCAGAGTGTAGCAGAAAGTGTTGATTTATGACCAGGTGCAAGGACATCAATTCTTGGGAAAAACGTCCTAAAAGAACACAGACTGTTGTTTATCACAATCATTCCAGACGCAGCCATGATTACCACAAGTCCACCATAAATCTCACACCTCGGCCAGAGGGCAGCTGCATGAATCTGAAAGCCACCAACGCCACAAGGATCAGCAAAGCAATGGCTACAAATGCGATCCGTGCCTGTGAAAACAAAAACAAAGCTTAAAATATATAATATATATATATATATATATATATGTATATACTGTGAAATATGTACTGCATTCTTTTCAGGTTGGCTTCTTTACCAAGATATAGTGATCAGTGAGCAGGATAAAAGACTGGATGTAGCCAAAGCTGGGTGTGAGGTCCTCCTGCAGAGTGAAAAGCTGCTCCCGCACCTTGGATCTACCTGCTGAGTCCTTACGCACACAAAGATTAGTACTCAGTATTGAGCAATAACCAAAGATCAGGTATCTGTATCAGGGCTATATCGGTGCACCACTAGTTGCATGTGTACATTTCAACTTATGAACTCAAAAACACCTTATAAACACAACAGCAGCAGCTCGTAGCGAGCAGCCTCCTCTTACCTCCACTTTCACCCTGATTGTGTGGAGTCCGGTGGAGTACAGGGAAGTGTCCCAGGGCAGCACATGTAGTGGACCTCCAGCGCAGACTGCCTGACCCAGGGTTGTTCCATCCACACTGACGTACACAGCTGTGATCGGTGCTGCTGAGAACACCAGGATCCTGCACACAGCCCAACACGTGGGGGTAAGACGACAATCAACACTAACTGTCAAATATGCAACTAAAACCAAAAGTCATACACAATCCGTGTATCATGCGTTCATTTGTTTTCCAAAATTTCAAAAAAAAAAAAAAGGAATAAGAGGTCAGATCATTTTTTTATGATATTAATAGAACAGAACACAAAAGCTTGGAATGGGTGGTATCCAAAAATAGTGGTACACAAATAGACCATTGATCATGAGCTGGACGCTAGACATATTTCTTACATTTCTTACATTTGTACAAGCACCTATACAATTAACACCAAGATCCTCTTCTCCTTCTTGGAGCTTCACGCTGCGCTCGTGTGTGAGTGACAACAAAGCTTCAACGTTGATTGGCTACTACTCGTGTGACTGTTGTGGGTGGGACATTAAATGAAGCAGCAAGTCGAGAGCAAACGGCACAGAGAGAAGAGATGGCAGTGGAGCCACAGTAGCACACGTTGTAATTACTTAGTATCGGTGATGGTCAAAATTAAACACAGATATCGATAATATCGCCCGGCTGTTAATCATCAACGCTTGCTATTAAGGATGTAATTGATATATCAATCTACATTAATTCAATAATCAACAAGCCCACATTGATACAAAATAAAATAATTGAGGAGACGTGATAACACAGGCTACTGAGGACCATCCAGTAGGTCAGGAATAAAAATGTTATTTTAAATGTTATTTTAGCTACTTTTCGTGATTTGATCTAAATGGAAGTGATCGTGTTAAAACATCTGATACTGTCACATGTTGATATTCTGTGATATAGACAGAATCAGTATAATATTGTATTATACTGAAACTTGAGCTTTATCCCCCTAGTTCTGAAGTAGTTGATAATTTTTAGAGTGCGAATCAATTTTTCATGAAGAAGATTCTGGCTGAGATTAATGACACTAACTGGGATGATGGGGGCGCAGTAGGGAGTGATTTAAGATGAACACACAAAGAGACACACACAGAGGAGAGACCTGATGTGAGTAGAGCTGTGAATGCGCTCCAGTGGCTCGGCTCCTGGGTGTAGGTATTGTGCCTCTTTAGGGTTGGTGATGACCACCGCAGGCCAATCATCGAAGGTCAGGTCTGAGAAGCTCAAGATGTCATGGTCAAAAGCCAACACTCTGTATCTGTGTGCAGGAATAAGAGAAAGAAGCAACGTGTCACCTCAACTGCTGTTGTTCAAGAATTAAACCAAAGAATCAGATCGTCAACTTACTATTAGCCACACAAATTCATCTCAAGGTTCCTATCAGTGAAAACCTTTTACCCTGGCATTTACACAGAATACTAAAGAAAAATAATGACTGAGAATCCTGCGTTAGTGTTAACTACAGGGTCTGGGTTGGGGTCAGGATCTCAGCAAGTGTGTGTATGATTTTGAGTTTTAGTGTTTGAGATTCAGTGTTTTCTTTACCTACGGTTGTCCATCCAGTCTCCCAGCTCCAGCTCCAGCAGGCCTCCTGGGTGTCTGCTGTGCAGAACGGGCATCATGCCCCCTAGCGTGTGCAGGTGCCCGCACAGGTAGGCCACCGCCGTGCTGCAGTGAAAAAACAACGTGCCGTGATCATTTATGAGAGTTACTCCTCTTCATCTGTTTTTACAGTCTTCTGTGGGTTACAGTCACTTTGTGTCACCAAAATGGAATATCAGTGCATGTTTTTTCCATTTTTACAAATGGGTTTTCTTTTTAATGTGAAATCGTATGAACAAACGACAAAGATTTTAGAGCATCACTTTCTATCAGTCTTCTGACCTCATCAAATCTCTGACTCCAGGAAATGGGGAGATCATCGTAGAAGTGGTGTAGTGGCCAAACCAGATGGTCTGGTTACTGCTGAGGCTCTCCTGCTTAAAGGTAGCCAACCTGTCCATCTGGCTCTGTAGGACACATCAATAGATGACGATTAGTGAAGCTGAAACTGACACTCATAAATAGCTACTAGACTGCAATTCGTCCAAATACTTACCTGGTTAAGTATTCCAAAAAAATTAAAGGGACGTTTAGGCCCAGGGGTGAGAGTGGCATCAGCACAGATAAATGAGTAGTTCCCAAAAGGAGTTCTGTGAACGTAGTGGAAAGAGCCAACCTTTTGGATGGCAGAGTACTTCCTAAAATTCCAAGGAAAAGGTATTTCAAAACTTCCTCTTTCAGACTGAGCAATCTTAACTTCAAAGCAGAAGGTCAAACTTCTCAAGTTACAGAAAATGGAGATTAGGAAAACTAAACTCAGTTTAATCTTGGCACAAACCTGTAGTAGTTGTTCACACTGTCTAAGGACATGATATTGAAAGCATCTGAGGAGAAGAAGAGAACAGCCAAGGAGAGAGGAGGGGGGAGAGAGAAAGCTTTTTGTAATACAACACCAATTGTATAGAAATAATGTGGCATGGAATCACAAGGATGTCTGGGTATAAGGGCTGAGCTTCCAGGGCCTTTCTAGAATAAAGGCAATTAGTCAATTAATGCCCCAAGTACTTACTGTGATGGAGACGTATAATACAATCCCACAGAAAACCTTTGCATTAAGCCTGAAAAATGGGAGTTCCTCATCACAGTCATTGATGCAAAACAGATCTGCTGTCAAGTCATTAATGTGGGTCATACAATAGAGGGCCATTATCCATGTCCAACATAGGGATGCACCGATCCAACTTTTTCAGTTCCGATACCGATGCCGATGTCAGGCTTGGGCTTTGGTTATCAGCCACTCCAGAGTACCGATCTGATACCAGTTTTTTTTTACCTTTACAGCCCTAAGAGAATTTGAGCCGTTTGTCTATACCTTTGTTTTTAGGCTTATTATAGTGTTTGTGTAGAAGTCTGCCATACATGTCTTATGTTGTTGTGTTTAGAACATAAGGACACTATCTGTTTTATTAGATTTCAGAGACTTTATTATGTAGAGATATTCTATAGCTTAATACTATGAAGAAAAATAAGGTTAGTGCCATTTGGAATCCATCTGGACATAGAATCAAATTATTTGATAACAAATAATGCATCTTTTTATGTTTATTTTTTACTCTCTAACACTATAGAATGTAAAAAAAAAAGTTTTACTAATTAATTGACTCATTTTGGACTCATTTTTGACGTGATGGGGTTCCACATGAGAGTCGTTTGACATGATGGTGTTCCAAGCAATAACCGGTGACTGGTGCATCCCTAGTCCAAAATTTGTTTTTCATGCTGACAGATTTTAGACATGACTCACTGGATGTTAAAATAATCAACCGAGACAGATGCAAAAGTAATTTAAAAATATTTCATGTTCATCCTTTTGCACATTTTACCCTGTCTCACTCATTTGGTCTAAACACAGGTTTATTCAAGAAAAGAGAAAATGTGAAACCGGCACCTTCATCTTTAAGGTGAATAATCAGTCATGTTGTGTTTTTACACTTGGAGTGTGTTTGAATGTGGAATAAAGCACAGAGATATTCACCATGGTTGCCCCGAATGTCAATCCATTTTGTGCGTTCCAGCACTCGCGATTTCTTCAGGATGTTGTGGTAGGCCTGCCATTCCACCTCATGCTGAAGTGAGCCCACTTTATTTTCTGTCTTTGCATCTGTCAGGTCCCCTTGTAATATTTGTGATAAAAGTAAGAAATGAGAGTTAGATCAGTCGTAAGTCTGCATACAGATTTGTAGACATTCATAGAGGGAAGAATATGGATGGACATAAAATAAGATCTGCAACAGGTCTAAAGCATACAGTCAGTACTTGGTTGTCTTCATTTTTCCTTTTTCAAATTCTCTTTACCTCAAACAGATTACATAACTTTTTTTCCCCATCAGCCTGTGTACATAACCATTTTTCCAAATTTGTACATTTGCCCCAGAAATTGGCAACCTTTATTATTACTCACCTGTAACCAGCACAAGGGCAGGCTTAATGATATCAATAGTTTCTGTACAGAACCTGTCAAAGTCTGGAATCCTTCTTGGATCACGGAAGCGGCTGATGTGGATGTCTGATACCTACACAAACAGAGCAGAACAGGATCTCAAATAGCAAGTTTCCATGTGACAAATTCATTAGAAACAATGACATGCCGTATCTGTACTTTATTTATAAATGTTTATTCTATATACCTTTTTGTAAACTGGAGCCACCTTGTCTCATCTTAATGTATATGTATATATAAATTAGATGACAATGTTTACTTTTATTTTACTTTTTTTTGCATTGCTATTAAACAATTTAAACCAACAGGAGCTACTGAGAACAATACGCTTTATTCAGTTGCTATTGCAGTTGATGTTCCATCAGGAAACGAAAGAAATCCCTTTTCCTACTCTTCTTTATATATTGAGAGTGTCTAGGGTTAAGATTCATTTAGTTGATGCAGACTAGAAATGACAGCTACTTTACACGTCTAAGGCATCTCAGCTAAAATCCCAGCTTGAATTTTCTCTTAATCCTACAAGCGGTAAAATACCAACTTGTAGTACTGTTGGCCTAGTGGTCTGACAATCGTCTTTGGACCAAGAGGCAGTATATTCAGAAATAGTTCTTTTATAATGCCAGCTCTACCACCTTTTGGGTGTGTACCTAAAATCTTTCATATACAGCTCAAAATACAAATACCAACATTTTCAGAACAAATGTTTATAAGTACATTTTTGTCTACCCAACTGTGCTCAAAAAGAAGCCACTGGCTTATATTTGTTCATTCATGTTCTTATATCAAATTACTTGCATCTACCTGAACAGGAACAACTTTATATGCTAGGCATAAACAGAATTGTACACATTAACACAGGAAAGGTATATAAATGTAATGACTGTACTTAAGTAGTGTAGACGTAGGTGCTTTAATTCCTTTAGTAGATTTGACATAATAACAAAAATTCATTACACGCTTTTTAAGCTATATTTTGTGAACAAATAAATCATGGCAAAGGCAAACATTCAAGGGACTTTACAGGACTGTTTTTGGACGTGCCCCACTGCGTAGAAATTACGCGTTATGGTGCTTGGAGGATACTATTAAATTAATATACAGCGATACTTTCTAATTGTCAAACGATGCATTAAAATATCGTTCACTCGTTGTACTGCCCAGTCTTTCTTTCTTTTATGTATGATTTGTAGACTTTGACTTGTACTCTGACATAATTTGGAAAGGTAAGTAACTTTTCCTGCAGTAACTCAGTTGAACAGCAGCTATTGATTTAAGTCTAACGTTACAGTCTGGAGAGCTGGAATCGAAGGCAAATGAGCTGGTTTGTCCAGCTGCCTTTTCTTCAAGCTCTCAAGACTACCCCGTCCTGGACGACTGAGAACCTACACAGTCGTCTAACTTTACAAGTCTGAAGAACAGGTTCTCTCGTTGGACTACAAAGCTCAAATAAACGTCTTGCTGGTGATGGATTTTGCTCAATTATATTCTTACAACATACGTAGTTTGTAGTCACCGTATATGTGTGCATTTTCTGAGATCTATTTTCAGGGAGCCTCTCATATTTGCTCCTCTGTTTCCCAGTCGTCCCTGGTACATCCCTAACCTAACCAGTCCCTTGCCCTTATATTCTGTCCCCGCAAATCCATATAACCTGTCACCCTCAATCCACATATTACTAGGTGCAGTTTTACTTCTTACCCTTTCCCCCAGTAACGAACTACATCTTAACAAGACAAAATAGACCCCCGTGTTAGACTTGGTCCTTGAGTCCAACACTGGATAAGCGCGTCGGCAAAATACCGTAAATGTAAATGTTGTCCAATGCAATTTAATGCACAAACCCTAACCCTTAATCTCTCCAACGCAAGTGCAGGACAACTCGATGACCGAATGAAATGTCAGATTGCCTGGACGCCGCTTCTCGACTCACCTGCACAAACCAAAATATATTTTCCAGCTCGCCTCCGGGATGCGGCGACTCCGTTTTCCGAACGCGATCGACATCAGATGATTGTGAACTCCGTTTAGGGTGCCAAGCGGTGTCATAGCTGTCCAACACCCAGGAGGCGAGACACGCCAATACCAAACCGACCACTAGCAAAGCAAATACCTTCAGCACCATGACAGGACCGGAGCGGCGCTTGCGGCCAGCGCGAAAATTCACAGAGGAGTGAAATCAGTGGTATTTAACATGCGTGGGTGCCCCGGCCATGGCCTCTCCTTGTTTGTCTGGAAACATCTGTAATTTCGAGGACGTTAACCTCCTCGGGGGTTCGGTGGAAAGAAGCCCGGCAAAATCATAACATCGGGCAACCCAGTGCGCCGTCATCACGGACCGCGTCCTACACTTCCGCTTTCGCTGGATTTGTTTGCACAGGACAAGATTACAGATCATGTAGATCATCGGACGTCAACAAGATGCGCCACTCCGAAAGGAGCGTTTTCCGCACATGCGCAGAAGAAGGTGTCCCAATAGATGGACGGTTACACAGAGGCCCCACGTAGTGACAGGAAGTCATTTTGAGTAAAGCATCTGGTCAGGAGAAGAAGACCATAGCAGACAGAATGATCAGACCAGTAACAGTTTGACCTGCTAAAATCATGCAGTCCTTACTGTTATAATAGACAGACTCAGGAGCTTTTATCCTAATGCCATAAGACTTCTCTCAACCACGACATGCCATTACCGCTTTTAACTGTTTTTAATAAAACAGACTGACGTCATGTGTGGACTTGGCCTTCCAGCGATATGGCACGTTGCACTTAACCAAATAATTATTCTATAATATACCAAATGTTAAGTTGTTTACAATCGTAATGTCTTTTCTGTAATACATTTCAATACTTAAGTTGTAGTGAAATTGATTTAGATTTTCATTTTTAAGACTTCATAAATTACTGTATTTGTTTACTTCTATTTAAAGGTGCTCAGTGTCAGGACCGAATCAGTATAAATTTCAATGCTTGCTGAATTTGTGTAACTGTATATGTCGCAGAAACAGAATTTTGAATCCTATATAAAAAATAGGGAGCTATATATATATATGTATATGTATATATATATATATATATATATATATATATATATATATATATATATATATATATATAATAGATATAGATATAGATATAGATATAGATAGATAGATAGATAGATAGATAGATAAATTAAATAGTATATATTACGAGAGAGAGAGAGAACCAACCAGACTACTGTATCAGTAATAATAACAATAAAGTAACATTATCAATTTAAAAAAAAAAACATTTAAATTTAACTAGAAATTTTGATTAAAGCGGACTGGGCGCCCTCTATAGACACGTCCGTCTGCGCATGTGCGGCATCTTTTACTTCCGTGCTGTGTGACGTCTCCTATAGAGTCAGGATTCTTGTAGATGTGAGATGACTTTATTTTCGCGTTTGCTTTAGCCGCACCCGGGTCGTCTCTGTTCTGTCCACGTCACAACATAGTTGTTTTTATTTCTGTAGCTGCTCCGAAAAGAGATTAGTAGTTCCGAGCGTGTGACCATACATCGCAGCTATTTGTTTGCTAGCAGAGAAACTTTGACAGTAGTGGCGTTAGCGGCGAGCCCAGTTAGCATCGTTAGCATATAGGATGAACTGCGCTCGGTAGCGCTGCAATTATTCACTCACATTCGAACATCAAGAGGCAAAACAATCGGCACTGATCGCGTTGAAACGCTTACTGTTTACACACCAAAATGGCTAAAAAGACCTACGACCTGTTGTTCAAGCTCCTGCTGATTGGAGACTCGGGAGTTGGAAAAACTTGCGTTTTGTTTCGCTTCTCTGACGACGCATTTAATACCACATTTATCTCAACAATCGGTAAGCAGTGCGCAAACGTGTCTTTTTTTTTTTTTTTTTTACTTTTCAGCAAAGCACTACACTGTAAGACTGCTATACTAATCTCAGCCCAGCCCAGCAAAAACCCAGCCCCAAATTTGTCATTTTGTCTTGTAGTCCAAGCAAAAAAAAAAAAACTCGGGACTTCTGCTTTATTAATAATCATAATATCCGAGTTTAATCGAGACATTACTCAAAACTGCTGAAATCACACAGAAGTAGTGCTTGTGTACTAATGTCTGTTCCAATTGCCCCCAGGAATAGACTTTAAAATCAAGACAATTGAACTGCAAGGCAAGAGAATCAAACTCCAGATCTGGTAGGTGATCTATTAAGAAGGTTAATAATTCGTAACTACATGTCAAAGTGTTGTACATTCTCATGGTGAGTTCTAATGGTTTCTCATTAGGGATACTGCTGGACAGGAGCGCTTTCACACCATCACAACCTCTTACTACAGAGGAGCGATGGGAATCCTGCTGGTTTATGACATCACCAACGCCAAAAGCTTTGAAAACATCAGCAAATGGCTGCGCAACATTGAAGAGGTAAGACCTTTGACTGTGCTAGTCAGGCTAAATATGATTTTCTGTAGAGGATAAGATGTGATTATTTTGACAGTCATAGATGGCTGAGAAAAAGCAGCCTTATAGGGTAAGCAAATTGGGGTTAAAGGACCTCTGCGGTGTAGTACTGGAGGCAGAATAGCTTGATCCATAGCTGACTCTCTTATTACTAGGCCTGTACCACCCAAACACAAAGCTGTGTTCTCTTCTCAAGCAGTTGCACAATACCTGCAGCATGAGCTGTTCGTGTTCTTTAATCCTTTGAAGCAATACTGCATCATCGCACAAAACGGTTGACATTTTTTTATGCAAAAGCATGGTGCATGGCGGCGAAAATTACGCAAGATTATTTAACATGTTTATACTGCTGATGGCATGCTGGATAACTGAGATCGTTCTCCCTTAAGCATGCGAATGAGGACGTTGAAAGAATGCTGCTCGGCAACAAATGCGACATGGAGAACATGCGCGTGGTACCAAAAGCAAAGGGAGAGCAGGTACGTTTCTCTGACAGGGAAACAATTTTATTATACCACGAATAACTAAATTTATGGTATGTTTTTTAGATTTTAAGGTAGGGTCGTGATTATTCAGGTTTACACCGGATAATACTGACACTCCTATTTTTGCTTTTCCAGATTGCCTCAGAACACAACATTCGATTCTTTGAAACAAGTGCAAAAGCAAATACCAATATCGAGAAGGCTTTCCTCACTCTTGCTGAAGACATATTGCGAAAGGTTGGTTATCAGAATTCTAAATAAAAAGATGCAATTTTGTTGTGTTTGCTATAATTTCATTGGTTGTGCAGATTACTCTAGCTAGAGCATTTGGTTGCATTGGAGAAGCACATCTTTAGTAGAGGAGTGCCACTGTATCCCAATGATCACACACATTTAGATCAGTTAATACCAGTTAAATATCAGGGACATCACAGATCGTTGCTGCGCTTGAGCAATTCACTAACTACTCACTCATCAAATGGCTAAAAAGAGCTACAGCCTGTTCTTCCAGCTCCAGCTTATTGGAGAGTCGAGAGCTGCTGCACTTTGTTCCACCAAGACTGTATTAAATGTGGTAACATTTCACAGAATTTGACCAGTTTTTCTGCAAAACCTCCTATCGTTGTATTTCATCTGGGATTCTCCTGTCTTTCCTTTAGACACCTGGAAAGGAGGCCACCAATGAAAATGTGGACATGAACAGCAGGAGTGGCTCTGGAGGAAGCTCGAGATGTTGCAGTTAAACTGTAGTTTGGCCGCTTCTCCACCAACACCCCCCTTCACTTGACCAACACCATACCTAATCGGTCTCTTACAAGTACATTAACCTGAATGCACATTGTGCTGGAATACATCTTTTACCTCTTACTGTACTTGACACATTTAAAAGAACCCCACATTTCTCTCTTCTATTTCTAAAGGAACAAAAAAGGGCATTTGGCATATTAACGATAATCTGACATCAGCACTGTGTACAGGAGGAACTAAGTCAAACCGTCACTTACTACATAATTGTTCATAAATAAGATAAATGGAAACTAAAAATAAAAGGGACACATAGCAGTATTCATGTTAGGATGAATACTAATTGTGCCTTATATGCCATGTAGAAACAAAGGGGTTTAGCCAATGTAACAATCTTGGATGAGTTTTAATTACTGACCTATACATGAATGTTTTCATAATACTTCTCCCCCCAAAAACCTGCTAGATTGTGCCTTACCACAAGCAGCCGCGAGGGCTGCTCTCTATTATTCTGTGGTATTTTCAAGGTTTTTTATTTCTACTAAAAGGAATGCAGAGTGCACATACACTACCTGTGAGGGCACTGGATAGATTTTTCTTTTAAAATATTATTTTAATTGAAACTTGCATCCAAGTAGCTGGTCAGCCTTATCTACGTAAGCAGTCAATATTCTCAAACTTTTCATATCGTGTTTGGATGGAAAAGAATCGTATTCAAACTGAATGATTCTTTTTGTAGACTGAATCATTGGTTACACTTTGAACATCCCCAGTGAGATGTAAACTGATGCGTTAAGTGAAAACCGCTGCTGTCACGCCGACCGTACACAACATCCGCCTGAGATCGTGCACTTTGGGGACTTCTCTGAAGTCTAGTCCTAGATGCGATGGTCCTCTCTGGAAATACACAGTAAACCCTGCCCTGATATTATGATCTTAGATGGATAGCTGCTCTTTATTGCATATTTCTTTTTGTGTTGTATGTGTAAATTTCACTTTTTTTTACCGTCAGCACTATTCATGTAATATTTTGCTCTAGGTGAATATAGGACACTTTTGGGGGATGGCGATGGTACGTTAGGGTTACACTGATATTTCCGAACCTCAGTTAATATTACTCGTTTTCGGCATGGTTAATGGTTATGAGTGATTCATTTTCTTCGCACCTTTACTCCGCCTTTTCGGTTAATGCTCTCCTAATCGGGACACACTAGTATTCTTGAAACGTTGAGTGATTTGAAACCTATAGTATGTGTTTGATTTCCATCTGAATCGAATGACTTTTTAACGATGCATTTTGCACTTTTCTCCACAAGTTTTAAGTTTGCTTGTTCTTGTCAGGCTATTTTGCCCGAGTGGACACTGCCCATTTATAATCTTGACACCTGCAACTGAACCATTAACTAGTTGACAAGTAAATGTATTAGGTACCAAATTCCCTGTTGTGGGTGGACCTTAGACCTTCAACTAAGTCTAACAGCTGATATTGATTTACATTTAATAACTCAGAAATTACAGTGATCATAGATGACGTGTTTTTTTTCTGACTGGTGACTTGTGCTTGTGAATTAATAAGTAATGTATGAGTTTCTGCTCCTATAGTTCTGTATAGCCACAACTAAAAAAAAAAAAAAGGGAGTGGTGGGTTTGGGATTTTAGTTTTGTAGTGCAATAAACTCACTTTTCACAAACATCTTGGGCTTGGATTATTAGAACAAAACTTGGAAAATACTAACTGCAGATAAAACTCTACTTTTAGCATTTTACATGATGTAGACAGGAGATGATGGATATATTCTTGGTGCAACAGAAAGTGGTTACACCTTGGTCTGAGTAGCTGTAACTCTGTTTTTGGGATGAAAAGATTTGAGAAGAATGGGGGTTGAATTCTGACCCAAAACAGTGCCGCTACAGTGAGAAGGTCCTGGGTTCGATCCCCGGGTCGACCATAGGGCCTTTCTGTAACGAGTTTGCATGCTCTCCCCGTGTTCATGTGGGTTTCCACCAGGGGCTCCAGTTTCCTCCCACAGTCCAAAACCATGCAATGTAGGTTACTTGGTGAATCTATATTGGCACTGTAAGGTGTGACTGGGAGTGTGCTTGTGTGAGTGTGTGTGTCCGGTGGTGTGTTGGCGTCTGCCCAGGGTTATTCCCCGCCTTGCGCCCGTAGTTCCCGGGATAGGCTTCAGTCCTCCCGCAACCCTGGTTGGGATTAAGCAGCTCGAATAATGAATAAATGAGCCCAAGGCAAGGCCTTTAACCCCAAGTTGCTTCAGGGAGACTGTCCCTGTAATTTAAAAATGTCACTCTAGAAAAGTACCTTGTAGATGTAATGCAGAGTCTCTAACTTCACCCAGATAAGTGTGTAGAAATGGACAAAACAACAGCTGCAAACATTTTATGTTTAATGTTTTATGGATCATTCTGCATTGCACTGGTTAACCAGTGTTTAGAACAGCTGCTTCACATACACATCAGTGTTCTTGTATAGCTATGGCAAGCACACAGTTTTTAGGACCTGTTTTACCTCCCAGGCTGCCAGGTCTTCTCCCTATAGACTTATTATTTTCATTTACAATCTTTAAAAAAACAACTATCAAACACATTTACAAAAACATTATCAAGAAAAACGTTTCATTATTTGATATGCAGAGGCCCTTCACATGATTCTGGCCTCCCTCTTTAAGTGCTTCAAGTCAGTTGTTTTGTGTTACCAATGTCAAAAGGGGAATTAATTTAGAGTCGATTTTAATGGCACTTTAATGTCACTTACGACTTGTTTTTTGTCTCATCACTTGTGAAATCTTTTGCTCGGGTCCTTGGCATGATCAAGCAAAAGCTGGCATGGAGTGAACTGGTTTCCGTACACCTCCTCAAACCTCCTCATCTTCTCCACTAATTTGTCAGCACCAAAGCTATCCACGAAGCGGAAAGGACCTGTCAAAGAAAATAGGGGTTTTCATTTATGGGATTTATCAAATGAGAGTAAAAAAAAGACTGATTTGAAGAAAAGACATAACATGATAGGAACTAGAGCAAAAAGGCCAAATAAAGAAAGTAACAAGTCATTGATGCACAAGTTTTTATCACAATTTTAAATAGTATATAGTAAAACCTGTAGACTGCATCAATTGTTAAGTTGCATTACATTTCTTATATGTCTGGGAGAAAGTAAAGCAATTAGGGATGCATCGATCCAGCTTTTTCAGATCCGATACCAATACAGTGCCACTTATGATGCATAACGAACTGTGTGCACGCATACACAAACATAGAAAAAACAACAATTTAAACGAACAGGGGTCCGTTTCCCAAAAGCATAGTTGCTAACGTATTGATAACTTTGTTAGCAACACTTTTTGGGAAACGCACCCCAGATCGGCCCAATGCTACTGACACTAAATCCAGCTTTATGAGTCGTTATCGGACCGAAATCCGATCCCTGTATGGGACTGGTGCATCCCTAGTAAGAATTTTGGCGGCAAATTCTACATTGGGCATGTCTCTCACCTCCAAGGCACGGAGGGAAGCCCAGGCCAAACACGGCTCCAACGTCACCCTCGACTGGGTTAGCTAGGATGCCCTCCTGCAGGCACAGAACAGCCTCATTCACGAAGCGGGACACCAGCCTGTACTGCACGTCTGAATCTGATGACCTGGATGGACAGAAGCACAACATATTATTGGAATGCAAATATATTATCGGAGGGCATGCAAACATCACACAGAAAGGCCTTACGGCCGTCCCCAGAGAGCCCAGGACCTTCTCGCTGTGAGGCGGCAGCGCTAACCACTGGGCCACCATGCCGCGCTCTACCCCAAACTGATTTGTACATTCTGCTCCAGACACCTCGTCTCAGTCTAATGATATATCAACTTGGAGACTATTGTTCTGCAAATGCTACACATTTTCTTTTCACAGGTAGTCAAATTCCCTGTGAATTTTAAGGTCCTCGACTGCTACACCCCCTATTAAAAACCATCTATAACATTTACACAGATAATTTTTTCCTCTAGTATTCCTCAAATATAACCATACATTGTTTCCAGAATAACTATAATTATTTTTAACATGTGAACCAGTCATTACATCCAGAAAGGAAAGCTTACACTCCAGGGTGAGGCGTCAACTTGTATGGCTCAATAATCTCCTCAAGGTCTGGGTTGACTTCTCTGCTCTTGAGTCCAGGCTGGTACACGTAGCATCCCTTACCGGACTTGCGTCCTGCCAAAACACACAGGAATCAGAGGAGAATGCAATACAACTCAAAACGTTTGGGAATGTTTTCAATAATACAAAAAGCAAGATGTTTATAGCATGATGATGTGTAGGGCTGTACCATATGACAGAAATCTCATATACTGATATGTGATTTCATATTCCGATAATGGTACATCACAATATTGTACATTTTCTGTAAATTCTGTTGTACGGTCACAAAACTAAATATGTCTGTGTGCGCTCAACTCTACCTACACGCACAGTCGAGACACTGCACACAAGCAGATGTAATGCCAAAGGGACCACAATTTGCCTATATTTTTACGCAACTGACAGTACAACACCCTTTTTATGCCATTTTACTTGTTATAAACGCAGGTTTTTGCCTCGCTCTAATATACTGGCACTTCTTGTGGTGCTCTGGTGAATTGTGGTCAAACACCGCTTTTTGCCGTAAACTGGCTGTAAAAGGTGGCGCTTTTTACGGCGTACTAGCAAGGACTGTGGCACCTTTTGACGATGACAGGCAAAAGAGTATATGAAACAATAGTTATTTCATCACACTGCACAGCCCTAATGATGTGCTAATATTGCTGTTGAAAAGTCAAATATAAATCTGGATTCCAGAACGGCAAGGCACAGTGTATACCCAGAATAATTTGCATTTGCAAAGTGGTAGTTAAATTGAGAAGAAATCTAAAACATAAGTATTTATTAAAATAATATTGAAATTGATGTTAAAATATGTTGATGATGTTTGTCCAGTTTGCATGGCCTGCAGTGCAATTTAGTTTAAAAAAGTATCAACAACATCATTTTATGTAATGACACAATCTACACTTCATTTCATCAATAGTCATAATCCTTTTATCAATACTATTTACATGTAATACATTTCTCAAAATTGAATGCACACTTTTATATAAGATCAATACATCTGGATTTCTGGTACCTTTAAATCCTTTCTCCACCATCGTCTTTAGAAGTTCGGGATTTCCTCCACCAAACCTGGAGCCAAAAGCTTTGCCCAGGTCCTCGGCCACGTGAGCCGCCACGTCAATGCCAACCTCATCCGCCAGAGTTGCAGCTCCCACCGGGAAGCCGAAGCCCATAGTGAGCGAGTCCAGCTTCTTGGGGTCGACGCCTTCCTGAGTTTGCCAAAGCAAAGACAACAAATTAACAAAAGGTATTTTTTAAAAAAAGGGAAATGTTATAGCAGCTGAATGAAGAGAACTCCAAACCTGCATGACTCTGACTACTTCAGCCAACACGGGAGCTAAACATCTGGTGGTATAAAACCCAGGTCCGTCCTGCAAATGTAATCATCATCATTATATCTAGATTGGGGGTCAGTATCAACATTGCCTTATGAAGTAACAAGAAGAAAGTCCTACCAGTTGTAAAAAACTGTTTTGGGCATCAAACATGACACTCACCCCAACAACAATGATGACTTTGCCTTGTTTAAGGCCTAGTGCCACAGCAGAGGCGGTGGTGTCTTTAGAGGTTTTATCAGTAGTTATGATCTCCAACAGCTGCATTTTGTCCACTGGAGAGAAGTAGTGCATTCCGATGACCTGAAACAAACCACATGGGATTTGAGAAGAATCGACACAGAAAAGGTCAAAGTAACATGAAAAATAAAAAACTAAATTTGCTTCTAATACCACAACAAAAACCGCTGCAACATAGGGATGACCTGTTCCAATTGGCAGATTAATTATCGGCCTGATAACTTAAAGAGCTGGTTCGGAATCTGTGGCTTTGGGCTGATCTATGGAGCCAATCTAGAAATACACGCGCACACAATTCGTTCTGCATCATCGGAAGTGCCACTGCTGTATACCTGGTTTATTGTTTGACATTCACACTAATTTGTACATATTGATATGACAGTGAGCAGAACTAGACACACTACAACTCCAAAAGCAAATAACGTGATTATAATGTTTAATTTCCTTAACAACACCAGCTCTCGCTCGCAATCCCTGTGTTCCTGATGGTTTAACACTGTAGGATTAGGGACCGTCACAAAATTACAGAACTGTGCTTAAACAAATAATGATAAATTAGTTTTAATAACAAATAATTTCACATACACATATGGGTGTGTAATTATTACATAGTTTTAGTTAATTCAAGTACTTTCTTAAGCATAACAGTCTCCTTCTCACAGAGAAACGCACAACTTAATAATTAAAAGCTGGTATAGGATCGGTACTCTGGATCGGCCGATACCCAAAGCCTATTGGCATCGGTGTCAGAGCTGAAAATGTTGGATCAGTGTATCCCTTCTGCAAGATGTTGGAAATCTCAGCATACGTTTTCTCAGACTCAAACAGCACATTCACTATGTACCCGAAATGTTCGAAATGTTGTCGAAACCTCATTTGTGATTTTTATTGTTTTACCATTTTTCAGGTAACGGTCAATCCAAAATGTAATACGAGTGTGTTTTTTTTGTTTAATTTTTTTTTTTTTTTAGTGTAAAATGGGGAATCGGAATATGATTTGTTATGCTTTTCTCTTTGTGATTTTGGAAAGGACTACTGAAAAAAATGTTGATTTTAATTTGACAAACAATTGAAGAAATGATGAACGTATACCCAAATATGATCCAAAAGGGTGTTATAGTTTCCTGACCTTCTCTGGCCTTTTACTGGCAGCGGCAATGTCTTTGATCGGGAGGGCTGATGTGTTGGAGGCAAATATACAGTGGGGAGGAATGACCTGTGAGGGAAAGTGGAATATGTGAGATATACGAAGAAACCATGGCTCAATTTGATTTGCATTTGCTATGGAAAACTGCATATTTTTTCTGAGCATGAAAAACCACTCACTGAATCTTAACAATACGACCATAGTAAGCAAAAAAATGATGTATTTTTACATACATTTCTCTTTTAGAAGGCCAACAGAGCATGAAAACTGTATATCAATACTACTTACAGATTCAACTTCTTTTAGAACTTTGTGTTTTATCGCAATGTCCTCAAACACAGCTTCAATAACCATGTCAGCCTTTTGGAAGTCGTTGTAGTCGAGCTGTCCTGAAAGGCTAGACAGTATACTGTCCCTTTCAAACGAGGTAATGCTCCTCTTCTTAGTCTTGTCATTTAGCCTGGAAGTGACAGCCAGAATCAGTAAACCAATTAGGGTGCAGGGCGCAGCCTGTAAAACTGCAGAAAAGAAGTAAACAGTACATGATCATATTTTTCCTCACCCTTTGTAAACTTGCTGCTGTCCCCGGTTGAGTCCCTCGAGTGTGGTGTCCTTCAGAATGGTGTGAATGCCTTTATCCACAGTCACCTGGGCAATGCCTGCCCCCATCAGGCCCGCCCCCAAAATGGCCAGGGTTCTACAGGAATTAATTACAAGAGAAACCAACCCTATTTTATACCATTCGCATCACTGTGCTTTTCTCTCAATTCTGAGTGTACGCAAAAGCACGTACTTCACTTCCTTTTCTGCGGTTCCAAAACGGTTCTTTTTGCAAGCAACTTGTCCATGGTAAAGTCCTATAAGAGCGTTGCTTTCAGGGGTCATTGCTAATTTACCAAAATTCTGTAAAAAAAAAAAAAATAAAAAAATAAAAATAAAAAAGTGAAAGTAGGGGGCAGTTGTTGGGCAGTTGGTTGGCGTAATGTTTAGGGAGTTCACCCCGTAATCGGAAGGTCACCAGTTCGACACCGCTGAGATACTCATGAGCAAGGTACTGTCTCCAAGCACTGCCCCCGGGTGCTGCCTATGTCAGCTGCCCACTGCGCCTTCACGGATGGGTCAAATGCAGATGTGTGCTGTGCTGTGCTGTGCTGTGGTGTGTTCACATTTACAAATAATCCCTCACTTTTAAGCTGTTTACTGACAAAAGAGTTTGTCGTACCTGTGACTCTGCAAGATATCCTGCATCCGAGCCCTGCTCCACGCCAGCTTTCACAGCCTGTTAAAGTGGGAAGAACTGAGTGAATATTTCTGATTCTACAACGTACTAAAAATGTCCCACCTAGTAATTTAACTGTTGGTAATATATTTTCCAATACACTGCCACCTATAAAGTCTTCCTCAACTGCAGAACCCAATATGATCTGGAGGAAAAACGGTTTCTGAAAGACGCCCAACCAGATTATTTTATAAGCTTGTTACAGATCTTACAGATTTTGTATGTCTGATATGTTGAAAGCTGAAAGCGAATTAAAGGGAGCCAATGTTTGCTCACATTAAAACTAAGCTCATTGACAGAGATGGATTTTCAGTTTCCTACATGTGGAGTTACTTGACCATTGCCATCGCACATGACAGAAGAGAAGAAAGATATTTCCAGTGTACCTCAATTATTTTCAGAGGTGCAGGGTACAAGCCTTTGGTCTGATTCATCACTTTTTTCTGAACAGTGTTGTAGATCTGATTTCGCACAAATGGATAGCTCAAGACGTAGTCCTGTATTTCTGCAAGAACATGAGATTTAAGCATGAGGACACCAATGGGAAAGCAAATACCAAGCAAAAGAACAATAATATCACATTCTAGGGCTGTGCCATATGACCAAAATCTCATATCCTGATAAAAATATATATCTATGGATGTATGGAATAACAAAAATTGCCACAATTTCTCTGTATTTTTATGCAATTGAGAGTAAAATGCCAGTTTTTTCTGCCATATTATTTGTTAAAAACTGCAATTTTTTTTGTGGTGCTCTAGGGACTTGTGGTCAAACTACTGCAAACCATCATCCAAACCATGAAAAAATGCTGCCATAAACAGTGTACCACAAAATAGACAATAAGAGTAAAATATTAAATGATACATGCTTTAATTTCGTCAACCAATATATTCTGTCATATTGCCCACATGCTTACTATCCCATACATACTTTGCATCAAACCCTTTTCTTTAGTGAGCTGGATTTTCTTGTTGGCAATTCCGCGAGCGTAGTCTACAGCCACTTCCTCCAAATAGTCGATGGTTCTCTCTTCTGGACTTTTCAATCCAGGGCCTGAGATTACATTTTAAAATTGAGCATTTGACAATCAATTACAATACAATAGAAAATTATGAATATAAAAATAAAAACAACAAACAGAAAGGGAAAAATAGAAAATTACCAAGTGTATCAACTAACTGGTCGACCAGCCCCATTTTCTTGGCTTTATCTGCACGAATGTTCCTTCCAGTCAGCATCATGTCAAAAGCATTGGGAAGACCAATCTAAAGCAAACAAACCAACAAACAAAACCTTTTAACTAAGTAAGACAGTCAAATATTTAATTAAATGCATTTGTGGAAAAAGATTTTCATGCATGATTTGTAGAACACAAATATGAATTATTCCTGGCTTTATATCAAAGTATACAATTCTGAACATCAAGAGTTGGTCCAGACCATTTTGGGAAGTCTTTGTGTTCCTCCAGCCCCAGGCAGCAATCCCAGCAAGACCTCTGGAGTGGCCAGAACCGTCTTCTTGTTCTTTGTGGCCACTCTGTACTGGCAAGCTACAGCAAACTGTAGAACAGATATTGTGTAGAAAGGAACATCACAACAAGATTTTGATTTGTCGAGTGTAAAAGTGAGACTGTGCACCTGAAGTGGATCTGCATGCGTCATATGGCAAGAGAGTGACACGGAACTTGTTAGTGTTGCAACGCAGAACTGATTTAATCATGGGGAAAGTGTGTTGGTTCATCACTACCAACTTGCTCTACAATATCAGTGAGATATAAATGTACTGAATATTATTACATCTTATCAAGCTGGACTTTTATAGACTTCTAATGGCAATGTGTTTTTAAAAAATAAATGTAATAACTGGAATAAATGTCTAATATAATAACAGAATCCAGATGAAAAAAAAAATGTTTTGTTTATGGCAACAATTCCAAGTGTAATAACCTCCAAGCCTCCGCCAAGACATGACCCATTGATGGCAGCCACAATTGGTTTTGGAGATTTTTCAATTTGCTCAAACATCTTCTGCCCGTCCTGAGAGAGTTTGGTCACTTCCTCTGGACTCTTACAAGCTTGAATCATGCTGAAACCAATGAATACAGATTAAGAAGAGAAAACTAAAAAAACTCAGTGAGAAATGACGCCAAAGAGACCAAACATGTCTAGCACATTCCTAAAAGGGTTTTTTTTTTTTGCCAAAATGTACTAAGATATTAATATGAAGGGAACATAACATACTTTATGTCTGCCCCTGCAATAAAGCAGCCAGGCTTGCTGGAGATCAGTACAGCACTTTTGACTGCATTGTTCCCCCATATTTCCTCAATAACTTCAGTCATTTCCTTTTGCATTTGAAGTGACAGGGTGTTCACCTGTCAGAGACGCAAATATAAATTGTTTTAATAACACAAACAGAAGTGAAGCTCACAGAGCATAATGAACATTTGAAAGAAAAGCTTACCCTTGAATTTGGATCACTGAAGCGCACAACAGCCACATCTCCCTTGATCTCATAGTTTACGTATGTACGAGCTGGGGGGAAAATTGCAGTGAACAAAACATGACAGCTATACATACCAAACAATTCCAAGTGACAAGGTTAATGCAAGATCATTAACACTGCTAACAAATGGCATAGCACTAAGGGCTTTTTAACACCTGGCTTGTTTGGACTGTTTGTTTCAGACCCTGGAGCTTCTGGCAACAAGGTTGGTTCATTAGCAAAAGCAATCAAATTCAGGTCTGCACCAAAACAATCCATCTGAGACCACCCAGTGGAGGTGGACTTCGAAACGATACCAATGAGAATGTGATCCGACCCAGAGGATCAAAGAACCGACAACAATATGTATGGATGAAGAGTTTTTGCCATTTGTATAGTTGCAGCAGGGAGATGTCATAATGAATTGGGGGTTGACTTGGTATGCAATATGGTGCATACCTGTCCCAGCGTGACAGAACTAAGCAGCAATAAAACCTTGATCCATTGGCTTTATTGTCTTTGACCAATCAAAATGTCGTTCTCAAGACGTAGTTTTGACACTAAACCTGTATGTTTTGTGCACGTAAAAGAAGGTGATGTTTATTTAACCGTCCATTTCCTATGTTCTGGAAGATAAAAGTTCTGACCAACAATGGCACAGTTTGCTGCCATGATTCTGATCCAAGCATTTGCACTACAGGTCTGAAAATCCCCTCTACACAAAAGGACAGATAAATAAATATTTACCCATTAAGGATGATGCAATGCTGAACTGTCTTCTGGAAGCACTTTTGCACAAGGAAGCAGAAAACAGACCTGCACAAGCGCAAAGACAGTTGTACATTACAAAGTAAGCAAATAGGATTTGGATGCTATTTGTTATTAGACCACACATTTATTTTAATTAAATTTAACGCAACATTGGGGGGGAAAAAAACATGACAAATATTGGATAAAGTCCGGCAAATAAATGGATGATCATGAGCCTAAGAGGTCTGGTCTATTAGGTCAGTGTGTTAGAGCAGGAGATCAGCAGTAGAGGCACAACTGACAGTGGAGGTTGACCTTTCACCCATATTCTCTCCTTTCTTTCACCATAATCCCAACGCAGGCCAAAATCTCACGTCGAAAAAGACTAAAGAAATAACGGGCTAATAACCGTGATGAACATACAAATAAACACAGGAACTACAAACACCAGCGATCCAAATTCTTCATGTTAAAACCCGGATTTGCTAAGGAGAAGCTCTGACAGTAATAGCAGCAGGTTCATCTCATTTAAAGGTAACTCAATAAACCAGCACTAATGCGTCAAAGCAGACCATTTAAATAAAATGCAACAACTTTTTTTTTTATAACAAAGAAGGTGAACGTTGATTCTTTTCCTTCATTTGCCCCTGAACGAACCGGTCTGAGCCTGAACTGAAATACTGTAGCCAAAATGCTAAACCAGTCTGTCAATTAGCTGCATTACAACGCGCTATTAATTTCTTTATATAGGTGCGTCGTATTAAGCTACAACAATAACCATCGTTTTAAAAGTGCAACTTAAAGGCTGTTAATCCAGCATACGTTAAAATCAATCAAAAAGTTAGCCAGCAAATATCTTGTCCTTCTTAGCCAAGAAGTTGCACAGCTATTAGACCTCAAAATTAAAAGGAACTCATTAGATTTTGAGTAAAGATTAAAGCTTAACAGGTGCAACGTTTTAAGTAACCCCAGTACCTGAAAATGGTGTGTATTTGCCTCTTAATGTAGTTTTAGACAGAACACCAACAGCTCGTACAGCTGCCATCTTGAGCGAACTGGGGCGGTCGGATTCGATGCTCCGAAGCTTGTCTATGTTCTTTTGAAACTGATTCCTTTTGATTCACTGAACCGGAGCATTTACCGATTCATCTCGTGATCCGAGAAGCCCGTCAGTGAGACGCGCCAAAGAGTTTCGTTTGTTAGAATAAAATGTTAAGATTTTTTTTTTCTGAAAAAAAAAAAAAAAAAAACAATATGGATTGTACCCCAAGTGCTGAATATAAACAAACTGGGTATGCCAAAAACGGAAAACACAATAAATAGAGCCGCAAGCGGCAACGAAGCATAAGTCAAGCATGACAAAAGGACAGCAAGGGTCACCACTGACCATCAGCAGTGTCTGTCTATGTGTGTAGAACAATAAAGTGAAATATGGTAAAATCACGTAACTACATTAATCATATCAAGACATAAGGAGTTTGAAAATAAACCGAAAAAGTGACAATTAAACTAACTTCTAACAGTGTCCATGAGAATGGGGTGATTGTCTATAATTTCATGTAAATTATTTTTTTAAAAAGTCTGTTATAACAGCACAAATTTGTGTAGTGTTTTAGTGTTCCCTAGTGATTTTGGCATGTGGCGAGATGCACACCGTTCCTACTTGGCCGGAAAATTTCAGCCTTCTGTGACTTGAGGTTCAAGCTGCACAATGCGTTTGCGTGTATTGCATGTAATTGTTGTTGACTGATTTTATAACAATAAATGATGTGAATCTACATAATAATCTATTAAATAAAATAATAATAATAAATATATAAAATGTTCATATGTTTGCAAACATCACAAAAACCCTAATAAGAACTAAAAAGTTGAGAAAAGGCTAAATCTAAGTTCATAAAAAATATACAGAAAATATCCCAAAATAAACATACATTAACAGTGTGCACGAATAGCAAAAACAGTTGAAATGTAATTAGCAATAACTGAGATTTTACCATAAATTCGTAGCCATAAGGACTGAGACACGGGCGTTGCAGAAATTCAACCGGAAGTGCCACCGCACACCAATGAAAACTGACAATCTTAGGAGGTCCGCAAATGCAACTAGTCCATAGTTCTGTAATTTACGAGCGTCAGCCTAGTCTAGTGCACAGAGTGCCATCTGCTGGTGTTCTTATTATCAGCAGGAATAAAATAATCACATCCAAAAAGTTTATTGGAGTTTACTATTTTTATCAGCTAGTATGAAAATAATGACTTCCAAAAATGTATTGGGAGTTTGGCATTTTTAGTGTTTCAGTATTTTCTGCATAAAACAATGCTTGGTTCATAGTCTGACAACTTTCCTTTTTAAAATTCAAATGATGAGAAGACCACTGGGTTCAAGTAGGTGTCTAACAACCTGTTAAAATACACCAAAATCCAGGAACTGGCATCGAGTTCATTAAAATTTTTCTAGGGGAGGACCCCTACACCTCTGGCAGTGTGGAATACAGTAATTCTATTGTAAAAAGAACTTTTGACCAGAACTCAGGAGTCATCTTACACAAAAATGTATGTAATAAGGTTTGTATGTAACATGATTGACACATGTAATGAAATCAGCAAGTCTTCCATAACCAATGTGGGTAACATTCCGCCTCACAATAAGTAAAAGCTCATCATCACCTCCTTATAAATACAAGTCTCTTATCCAAGAGGACTAATTACAGCATGATCAATATGTGTAAATGTACACAATAGTAGACATTACATTTGGTCTCTTATCCCAGACGACTGATTGGAGAGCCGCATGGACTGAATAAGGGCCATTATCCATTGTTGTTTGACACAGTGCCCCATACACTGCATTAGTGATTGCGTCACACTGCCCTCATTAAGTTAAATTACACTGTGTTCCCACTTTATCCAGGCACTGTAACAGCCTCCCTAACCTTCATTTAAACAATTCTAACTAATGACAGTGTTCGTAAGCTGAGGCGCAATGAATAGATTAATGTGTACAATCTGTAGATAGTGTCAAGGTTCATCTGAGACACTGTGTTTGGACAGCTGTGATGGGGATAAAATGTCATGCAGCATGAGAGCTGGCCTACTGAGCACAGAACTCACATTTATACATAGCCTGAGTCACAGAGAATCCAGGTTAATTTGCTTTTGCAGTGTTGATACAGATCAATTTTTTTGTATTAGGGATGATTATGTGACTTAAAAAAACGTTCCGTAATAACACTATGTGCTATGGCATCCTAACAGTTGATTAAGAGAAATTATTCCAAGCATTAACATGTCAGTCAAATTCAATGACACAAGGCTTTTATTTTGAGAACAGATATTACAGCAATTTCTGGACAGATGTCCATTTTGAAACATGCTTAATACTCATCAAAAATAATTAAATAATACAAAGTGTAATTAAGCCTTTTATATCTAGAGCTACAAATTTCACTGAATAAGGCACAATACTAATAATAAAAGATATAATACTTCACTGAGATAAAAAGAAGTAACATTCTATCCATAAAGTGCTCTAAAATTCAAATTGCAATTATGAATATCTAATAGATCTTAAATCAAGGTAGGTATTAACATTTGTTACATAGGTTTGCATAGTGTTTTGGCTAAAAACACCAACAATGGGTAAACCACTCTTAGAACATAATTCATCCATAAGCTCTTTAATTTGGTGCATTTAGCTGACTTAGCACATTTACTGCAACAGTACTGTAGACCACCAATATACAATATTCACAGTTTAAAAATCTTAAGATCTCTCCCATTACGGTTCAGTCTGTCTACTTCCTGAGCTTCTTTAATTTTAATTTTCATACTGAACTTAGACCGTGGATTCCATCTGTGTCTGGGGAACAGCATTTGACTGAGACATATTCTGGCTAGAGCATTCTTCTGCGCCTGTGACCATCTCCAATTCCTGCCCAGACCTCCAGCTCGAGTCACAGCAAAGCTTTGGCGCACACTTTCTATTGCAGGTGAGGTCACACTCTGAGAGACTTGTCTCTGAGGCATTAGAGTGGAACTCCGGCTGAACTGTGGTGGCATGGATGCCTTCGTCATGGAACAAGCTTTTGATGTGTTTGGCTATTTCCATATAAGAGTCCGGGTTGTCAACCTTCACATGCACTGTGGCAATGATTCGACTCTCGGCCAGCTGCCAGATGTGCAGCTCGTGGACGTCCAGAACCCCTTCCACACTTCTCAACTTGCTGCTCAGCCTGTGCATGTCTACCTGCTTGGGCACAGTTTGCAGGAGGATGAGGGCTGACTCCTTTAGGAGGGGGAAGGTGGTGTACAGCAAGATGGCCACCATTATTAAACACAGTGTGGGGTCCAGATAAAGCACCCAGCAGGGTCCAACTTCAAATATTTCCCTTGTATCATTGGTGGACGAGGCACTGAAGTGACAGTCAGAGTAGTGGCTCTCGTAGCAGGGATTGGAACACATTTTCTTACCATCACATGGCTTCCATACGTAGGTGAAGATGACAGCATTAACTACAACAATGACTGAGCCGATGGCATCGCCCAGAACATGGAGAAATACACCATGCATGTTAAGTTGGGAGGCCGGCTGCAAGTTGTCCTCAAGTTCTAGAGGGATATTGCCATTCAACTGAACATCTCTTACAATTGTATCTGGAAAAAAAGTATAGCATGTTCATTTTTTCATATTAATACAATAAACAATTCAATCTCTTAACTGCTGAATTGGGTTTTCAGTTGAACATCCTTCACTGAACATATAACTTCATAAATCTGTTCTGTGGACAACACATTTAGACATAATGACATAATGAATAATCAAGAACACATCTGAGTATACTGATTATTCAGAATATGCATTTTACTTGTATAATTATAGTTAGGGTTCAGAGGTGGACAGTAACGAAGTACATTTACTTGAGTACTGTACTTAATTGCAGTTTTTGAGTATCTGTACTTCACTTGAGTAGTATTTTTTTGGGAAACTCATAACTTTCACTTCACTACATTTCTATCAAGGTTCTTGTTACTCGATACCTTCAGTTTTGAAAGTGGGTGTTATTTTCTCACGTTTCTAAAACGTGATTGGTTTTTTAGCAGATAACAGCCTATCAGAAATCACTAGTTGTGTTACGTCACGTCTGTACGCTGTAACACTGCAACGCCAGCATTTCTTAAACACAGTCAATCAGTGGTGGGAGAATGGACGGAGACGCTTCATGCTCGCATCCATGGCCATATTTAGAGTCGATGTTTACTCCAACACGAATAATGTTAACTGAAGTCTTAATGTTTAAGCATAACCTGGCCAAAGAAACAGAATGTTTCCATTCTAATAACATTAACAACATTAGTTATGATTTCAAGTTTGAAAAGTGTTTGCTAGTATGTCAGCTCGCGCTTCACTGGCTAGATGGCTAACAAAGTTAGACTACCATGATATGAAACACTGTGATTTCATTTTGTGCATCTATATTTCTGTATTTGGTAATGTCAACATTGACCTTGCATAATTAAATAGCAACAATTAAACCATATCATTTGTGATATCAGTAGATGAAGAGTGAAATTAGCTGTCATTAAAGTGGTGACTCTGCTTGTATGTTAGCACAACTATAGTACATATATAATAATATATAGTACATACTCATACCTTTTGTGGAGATGTGTAGTGTACAATTAATTAAAAAAACGACTGGTTGTCTGTATCAGTTCGTGTTCTGTTTCATTCTGTAACCTTTTATGCTACAGCTTCTTGAAGCAAGTTAGATGCATTAGGTATTGTAAGTGTCGTGGCAATAAAACAACAATGCAGTGAAAGAAGATGTACTTTTAATACTTAAGTATTTTTGGAAGCAAGTACTTCAGTACTTTAACAAGTGAAATTTGACTGTCTGACGTTCACTTGTATTGGGGTAACATCTGTGGCATATGTACTTTCACTTAAGTAATGAAGTTAGGTACTTTGTCCGCCTCTGTTAGGGTTATAAGGGTTATGAGCTCAAAAACTATTGGACGAAACATGTTTTTATAATGAAAAATTAATACCTGATTCAATTTGTGGAGCGTGGCCGTCTTGATGGTCCCCATCACTCTTCACAATAAGACTGTACCCCTCTTCCTTAGCCTCTTTACTTAAAGATTTGTCTGACTTGTCATTGCTTCTGTGACTTGTCTGATTCGAGTCTGCTGCGTGTGAGTGTCCATGTCCATGGAACAACAAAAGTCCCAACAAATTCACCAGCAGTCCCACCACACCGACCCAGATCACCATTCGCGGATTCTCGATCTCCCGAAGTTCCGCGTATCGTTCTGTGGCCTCCAGGATGACGGTGAAGCAAAGAGCGACCAGAAAGACGGCGTTGACCAGAGCGCCCATCACATCCGCGCGGGTCCACCCGAAAGTATTTTTGCTGGTCGATCGCGTCCGATCGGAAAAGCGCGCGGCCACTAGACCCACGACCAACGCGATCACATCGGACAGCATGTGGAAGGAATCGGACAGCATCGCCAGAGAAGCGGTTAGTCTGCTCACCACAATTTCAACCACGAAAAAAAATAAAGTTAGAAACAGCATGCACAGGAGGCGCCCCTGCTTCTTGCCCATGTTTCGGGCACGAAAGTGACCAGTTTTACATGAACCCTAATTTATATCTGGGGCTACACTGCAACTTCTTCAGACCCCGTTATGCGCGTAAAAAACAGACAGAATTGTGGGCTAAATGTATAGTTTAACAATAATTACTAATGCAAGCAGGACGACACAATTGTGCCAAAACAACGCACGAAATATAGCCTGCCAGCCAAAATGTCAGTCGCTGCCGTCGCTGAGCACACTCGGAGAAACAAAACAAGATATTAAAGCCCACAAAAAGCACTTTAGAGTCGAGACTTTGCACCCGGACCGGCGAACTTCTCCACACGGTTATGGGGGCACACCCCCTTCTTTCCTATTGGTCGATTATTATAGGACCCCATGACGTCATATAAAGATGCAAAAACTCCGTCTAAAATACACCTGAAATCTTAAAAACACATCTTATAATACTGTTATATTTTTATATGAGCATCATGTCTATGCCTTAAAAATGATTGCAATAATTGTATAAATAGTCTATTAATAGGGTTTTAGTTTTTTCATATAATCAGTCTATTGCAGTCTATACAATCGTGTCTATTCCTCAATATATCTCAATTTTTTCCATAAAATAAACACACTGTCATTGGTTCCATAAGCTACACTGTAGCTATTTGTTGTAGCTATTTTAAGTGGGATGATTTTGCTTTCATGATTGGCTATGAGTATGACGTTAATGTATTACATTGTTAGGCTAAAATATTTATTAACGAGTCACTACTGCAAGGCCAACTTTGCAACTTTAGGTTCATTGTTGGGCATTACCTAACGAAGTCTCTCTCTTTTTTTTCTTATAACCAAGTATATTAATGCTTATCATAAACAAGCCTTCAACCCGTTATTCACTATACGTGTTACTACATGGGCGTAACTTGGGTTAACAACATTGGGTCGAATGAGGCCCTCACTCATTTCCCAAAACAGGTTTATTAGTGTGTGTGTGTGTGTGTGTGTGTGGGAAGGGGGTGTTCATTATTGGTTAGCTTTTATTATTAGGTGTCATGTAACCAATTAATTATTTGCATATAAACCAATCTATTTATGTCAAAAGAATGATATGACGTTAATGAGTATTACAATATGAAGCAAAATCCATATTTATTACCGAAACATTACTGCAAGGGCGTAACTTCGGGTTCATCCCTGGGGTGCTTAACCCATTTTCTCAAAAATATGATTATGGGCCAGTTTCGATGATTGGGGGGGGAGGGGGAAGGGGGGTACGCCCATGCATTACTTGCGTGGTGAAGTGCGTAATCAGATCGTATGGGCTGTGTAAGAGGAGGGCAAGGATGCGCTGCCTCTCAGCATCAGCCTGCGCGCTCCAGTCCCATTGTCTGCTACGATGCAGGGTGTGTACCATGAAGGAAGCGCGCTGGGCGGCGATCGCTTTCTAAGGAATGAAACTGCAAAAGCATCATTTCCATCCACAGGGACGATCTGTGCCTTGACTGGAGATTAAGGTAATGAACATACTATGGCTATATATTTGCTTAGCGACAAAAAATGCGTTTTGGAGTATATGAGAAGTTGCCGCTGATTGTTGACGTTTACACCTTCCACAGGACATCGATTTGTTAACGTTTCGCGTGTGCAACCCACGTAACCTGAATCCTCCAAGATGTCAAAAAGAAATAGCGCAGTGCTGCTGCGACCCAGGTCCATGTCTATAGGTAAAAAATCCGAAGCGGTGAAGGTGGTGGTCCGGTGCCGCCCTGTAAACAAGAAAGAGGAGGCGATGAATCAGGAGGAGATTGTGGAAGTGGATGTGAAATTGGGACAGGTGAGCGTGCGCAATCCTAAAGCGGTCGGCACTCTGATGAAAAGCTTCACGTTTGATGCAGTCTACGACATGCATTCCAAACAAAACGACCTGTACGATTTCTCCTGTAAGCCTCTTATCGACTCCGTCTTGCTTGGATTCAACGGAACTATATTTGCTTATGGGCAAACTGGCACTGGCAAAACATATACCATGCAAGGTTTGCCTACAGATCCGGAGAAACGAGGGGTCATCCCAAATTCTTTCCAGCATATTTTCACTCACATATCCAGGTCCCAGAACCAGAAGTACTTGGTAAGAGTGTCTTATCTGGAGATATATCAAGATGAGATACGGGATCTTCTCTGTAAGGACAATAATAAAAGGCTGGAACTGAAGGAAAATCCAGACTTGGGTGTCTATGTCAAAGATCTGTCGTCTGTTGTGACAAAGAATATCAAAGAAATCGAGCATGTGATGAACTTGGGCGATCAGTCCAGGTCTGTTGGATTTACCAAAATGAATGAACACAGTTCCCGGTCACATGCAATTTTTGTTGTAACCATTGAATGCAGTGAGGTGGGCATTGATGGAGAGGAACACATCCGTGTAGGAAAGTTAAACATGGTGGACCTAGCTGGCAGTGAACGTCAAAGCAAGACGGGTGTCCAGGGCCAAAGATTCAAGGAGGCCGCTAAAATAAACTTGTCGCTCTGTGCTCTCGGAAATGTTATTTCAGCCTTGGTGGATGGCAAAAATTCTCACATCCCATACAGGGACTCCAAACTCACCCGCCTGTTGCAGGACTCTTTAGGTGGCAATTCGAAAACCGTCATGGTGGCTACGATAGGACCCATCTCCTCTCACTATGAGGAAACTCTTAACACTCTGAGATTTGCAAACAGAGCAAAGAACATCAGGAACAAGCCAAAGATCAATGAGGATCCCAAAGACGCCTTGCTCCGGGAATTCCAAGAGGAGATTGCTCGTCTGAAGGCTCAGCTAGAGGAACGAGGCATGCTGGCCAAAGATAGGAGGAGGCGGAAAAATAGTTTGAGGATGAAGAGGAGCATGAGCAGTGGAGAAGTCGAGACACCAAGAAACCGAGAGGTGGACGTTGTGGAGATGGTGGAGGAAGAAAGAGCAGAGGAAACGTGGTGGAAGCAGCAGGTGGGGCAGATGGTCAAATTCTCTGCCAATAACAGCCCAGACCTTGGGAGGAAATTAGGTATGCTGAATGAAAAAGAAAAGACTGTGGAAGAATTGCAGAAGGAACAGCAGACTATGGAAATTATTATTGAAAAATACAAGGTTAGAGGATTATGCACATTTAACCCATTTTATGCAGTAATTTTACCTGAAGTACATTGTAGAATAAACAGCTGTGTCTTTGTCATGTTTGTAGGCCTTGGAAAGTAAACTTTTGATTGGAGGAAAGAACATCATTGATCACACCAACGAACAGCAAAAAATGCTGGAACTGAAGAGACAGGAGATTGCAGAGCAGGTAACAAATATGCACAAACTAAAAAGAACAAATTTCACTCATCCCCATAAACAGAACTTACGGTGTGTGTATTTCTGTGTTGTGTCATATAGGAGAGGGAGGAGAGGGAGATGCAGCAGTTGATGTTTGAGCAGGATGAGGAGACAATAGAATTGAAAGAGACCTTCTCCACATTACAGCAGGAAGTGGACCTTAAAACTAAAAAGCTTAAAAAGGTGACATAGACCTTCAGACATGCCATTAACCTCTTCTTGTATTTATATATACTTTATATATACATTTCTAGCAGAAGGATGTAAAAAAAACATACAATTTTCATTTAATAGTCAATTTTGTGATGAAATCGTTTGCATTCAGTCTCTTCAACCTTTGTTACACATACAATACAATCATAATTAACATAAAATACTTGTTTTTTGAACAGCTTTATAGCAGACTGCAGCTGGTGAGAGCGGAGACAGGAGACATTGTTGATGAACATGTGACAACAAGACAGGAGCTGGAGCAGACTCTGAATGAACTTACAAGAGAAATGAAATTCAAGTATGCACTTGTGGGCTATGCAGACATACTAGCAGTAAATTCCAAATTGATATTCCCATATTTAATTTTACACATTTCTAATGATCTTTTCATAGGAATCTCATCATCGACAATTTTATTCCTCCTGAAGAAAAAAACAAGATCATAAACCGCCTCCATTTTGACTGTGAGGAGGACCAGTGGAAGGTTTTACCTCTTCTTCCCACTGAGAAGTGAGTATAACACTTTAATTAAATGAATCATAAATGATTTATCACTGAGTTCAGATTTGGATGTGAAATTGTTCCCCCACAGTTCTCCTCGCGTCAGGCGAAGGCCAAATTCTGTTGTGGGCCACAAAAGACCAATCAGCCAACATGCACAGGTTGCTGTGGCAACTGGAACTCCTTCCAGATACAGGGTCAGTACACAACAAGAAAATTCCCCAATTCATTTAACTGGTCTATTGCTATTACTGGCAAACTGTGAATGCATCTGCTGAAGTTTTTGCACTTCCCAGGCTGAAAATGTCATGCTGTTGGAGCTAGACATGACACCACCAACCATGGTGCCCCTGGACTTGCAACAGCCAGAGCTGAGGATGCAAGAGCTGCTCCGTGACTTTGACCGTCACAGAAAAAGGACAACTGCATCCCGCGTCATGCGGGCCAGATCCTGGTAAGTGCCCCAGGTGGTAAATATTCCACTTGCTTTAATATTTTTTTGTTATAATTGTATGAAGATGTGAAAAATACATTTTATGGCATTTTGTATCCACTCTTATCCAGAGCGACTCACATTATTTAAAAACAGTATCCCTGAAGCAACCTGGGGTTAAGGGCTTTGTTCTTAATTCAAATGTACTCTGCTTGTTGGAAAGTTTTACATTAGTCATCTTTACATACTGTTTAAATTTATGTCTCAAGGTATCAAGGACCAAGTGAAGTCACTTCTACATCAACCAACTCTGTGGCCCCTGAGCCTCCATGCACATCTTCTACCATGGGGGCTTGTGCTGACATCCTCCCGCCATGAAGCTTTAAATGTGATGGTTTTGCCATGTCAGTGCACTACTGGTGGATTTTACTTAGCTGTTTTCTTCTGTGAGCTTAACAGCAAGATCATTCAGTTTTTACTTTGCTGCACAGTAAATTCTGTATCAAAGCTCTTGGTGAACAAAATATAAGCACAGTTTCCTCCTGTTTACCTGAAACTTTGATCTTTGTGTCATGTTTGATCCTTTAATGCTTGAATAAATATGTCAGCAGTAGTTCCTTATACTGCATGATAAATCTGTGAATTGCAGTCTTGTGAGTTATTTTTGTTGACAGTTAGTTTTGGTTTTTCAGTCAGGAATCCCGTTCATATAATTTAACATTACTGACCTCTAGAGGATACAACAGGTACTACGGCCCTTTTTTATTAACGTGAACTCAATGACACCAACCTAAGAAACATGATCTCTTTCTTTCGTCATATTTAAGTTTAAAATGACAGTTTACATGTTTCGAAATTGTATCAGCATTCATTTCACATAGCTAGTGGAATAACACTTAATCTAACGCTTAGGGTTTAACATGAAACTGTAATTTTCATAGGTTAAAAAAGACCAACAACGTTCTATAAAGCTAAAGATTTGAACTTGTTATAAAAGAATACACGGCTGCACTCGAAATTCGCATGCTTCGGTGAAATTTGCAACTAATAAAAGAAGCTATAAAATTCATTAAATATTTTTCTAGTCACATTTTTATATCTAAAATAAAAAAGCGAGAATTCCCAAAAGCAGCGCGGCGTGTTTTCCTGCGTTGTCACCGTACAGTAAGATGACGCGCCGCGCGGACGGGTCACATGACGCGCTACTTACAGTAAAAAGCCAGTATGGCAGAGATGGTCGCTCCTACACCATAACTAAAGCAACATTTCCCCACTTGGAACAGTAACACCCTTTGGAGTTGTGCTCGATTTTCACCTCCCGGCCGCAGACATGAGAGAAAGGCAGAAGAAGAAAAAGGGAAGGACGTGGGCGGAGGCGGCAAAAACGGTAAAACTGCGGGCTTGTTAGACGCTTGTTTGGCTTGTTTTCGCTCCGCGTTCCCACTTGTACAAACTGTGTTTATGAGTTCATGACCCGCTGCTTTGCAAGGCGGAGTGTTGAGGACGTAAAGCAGGGGCCTGTTCGGAGCCCCAAGCCTACAAAAACACATCGCAACCATCCGCTCACGGCAGGGCACGACGAATAAACACGTCGCTTGTACTTTCGCGACACTCGTCGCATTTTAAACTTTTCCTTCCGCGGACTATTTTTTGACGTTCCATCTGGAGACGTAGCTATGCGCGTGACGTTTATAGTCGCCCGCTAGCTGTGCTAAGCTAAGCTAAGCTAAGCGCTCAGATCGCCGTGCCGCTTCGCACACTAGTCGGGCGGCTAGCTAGCGAAAATGTGGCTCAGCCCGACATACAGATTTCAGTGTCAGCCCTGTCTGTATATTTGCGATTTTGGATTATGACAGCTTTTATGTTTGCTAGCCATTTTATGTCGTACGCTTTGGGAGCACATTTTAATGGTTGCTTTGGATTAGCATCTTAGGCTAAGCTAACTAGTGCAGCAGTGGTATAGTTGTGACTGCCAGCTAAGGGTCAGGCTGTTTACTTTAATTACCGATAAAGCTGGATTTGTGATGATTAATTAGTTGGGCCACGCTATTGTTTGCCACGGCGAGACGGTAATAGCACGCAATTTCAAAATGTAAACAAGCGTGGGATCGTGTTCCGGTGTCCCAGTTGGCTGATATGAGATGAAGAATATAAGTTATACAGTAATGAAGTCGTAGTTAATGTGTGTTTTGGTGTTAGTATGTTCATTGTCCATGTGGTTCTGAAAAATGGCACTTAATCCTTCTCTACACTTAATTAAAAGACAATCACGAGTGAGAAGTACACCACTGTGCTTGAGGTAAAAGCTATTGCAGTCTTTCAGGAGATGCTCATGGTTTCCCTCTGCCTGGAGGCTATTCCAAAATTCTTTGTGTTACAGACTTAAATACAAGTGTTTATATCATTTAGATTATTGTAGCCATACGTCCTTTTGTCTACGAGGGTCCCATTTGAATTTACAAAGACTTAGTTATTACAAGGCCTTGAGATTTCTTGACCATAACCACAGTGGAATGGCCGCAGTGCCGGTTATAGACCAAGCGGTTATAGATTCCAAGTTATTTCTTGTATCTTGCGTCTTAATAATTTCAGTTATATCTTCTGGCCACCATTCCACCCCTGAGCAAGACTGCAACACCAAGTTGCTCTAGGAGGACTATCTGTATAATTAGAAAATGTCAATTTGTATAAAAATGTATGATAATTTCCAGGCGTGTGAATGTTATGCAGTGTAGTGAAGTCCATTCATGCCACAGTGTTGTCATAAAATACCAGATCCTAATAACTAATAGCTTCAGATTTATAAAGAGCTTAAAAATGAACAGTCGAGTTAATACCATTGTAATTGAAAATTGTAATTAAAAGCTAACAACTCTAAACCAAACTCGGCCACCTAAAGTTTTGATTTGAAGAGTCTAGACTTGTTTCACATTGTCTAAGAGAAAGGAAATTGAGTCATGCATTGCTAAAGTCATGGTATCACTAAAGTGTTTTAATGATGACAAATCTCACCACCCCCTTCACACAGCTGGGAGCAAACAGCTCAGAGGCACCGGTCCAGTTACTGACCTCATAGCCTGTAAGCAAAGCTCAGAAACAGCTGAAATGTCCACATCCCCCAAACGACAAATAACAATGCACTGCGGATGTAAATTGGCATACGTGGCAGAAAGTGATCTGTTTGCATTTTGTGAACGGTCACCCACAGTCTACAAGTCTGTATACACAGTGCTGCCAGAATGCTTCTATATATAGTATGATACATCAGGGAGACTGATACTTTAAAGGCAATTTTTGCTGTCATAAATGATTAACTGATTAGACACAAGGTAGGGTTCTTTCACAAATATATTTGACTTTAATGATATTTTTAATAAATCCATCTGATTTACATTTTCACAATTTATCAGAATTATCCAAAGAGAGTGTGCCTATAACTAGGAAATGTAAGTCGCTCTGGTTAAGTTGCTCACATTTTGGCAGAAAATGTGCATGATTATTTTTGGCATTTTGGTAAGCATCTGCTTTCCCTATAGCAGGTTCTGATATTTAATGACAGTATTACAGTATGAATTGTCTCCTTTACACTGCATTTGTTTACATTAACAGTGGAAGTTATTTGTAATATTACTGGTGTTTCCCATACATGCAGTTAAGGAGACATATGATACATTTACCTTCATGGCCTTTATTAGACTCACCAGATTTATCTGAGTGATTAACTACAGTCAGCCTGGAGCAACTTGGGTGTAAGGGTCTTGCTCGGGGCCATATTCACAAAGAATCCTAAGGCTAAAAGTAGCTCCTTTAAGAATCTTAAGGGTAATTTAGGAGAAACTCCTAAAACAAATGGGCGTGTCAGTCTCAAATTTAGGACTCCTAATTGTATAAAATAAGAGTAATTCACAAAGCATTTCAGGCTTAAAAGTAGCACCCAAGTCTGGGAGAGCTTAGAGGTACTCTTAACTCAGTAACTCCGTTTTTTCCCCCCACCTTCATTTTATTTGCAGAAAGCGTCATTATTGGGTTTGCACTAATGTGTCATCATAAGTGCGTTTTCTCGGTTCAATATCATTTCATAGGACACAGGCTTGTAGGCTATTTCCTTATTTTTACTTGATGCATTGCGTGTGTTATTACTTTTCAATGGGCCGCCCTGTCACTCACCAACCAATCACTGTGGTCACTGCCTTACTGAGGAGTTTTCAGTTTTCTTAACAAAAAGTAGGTCTCAGCGGTTTTGTGAATTACTTTTAAGAAATAACTTCTACATAAAAGTGGACAGTGAATTTATATCTGCCAATATTAAAAAGTGCTACGATTTGAATCGGTTCTTAACCTTCTTTTTTTCTTATTATTGTTCATGGAAGGCATTCTTGAGTGCTAATAAATGCACCACTTAAAATACATTATTATTATTATTATTATTATTATTATTATTATTATTATTATTATTATTATTATTATTATTATTATATTATTATTATTATTATATCAAATAAAAGCCACTACAATATCGCAGGACATTTTAGATTTATGGGTACACCCGAACAAAGAACTGGAAGTATCTGTGTAGGTTGATGTATCATTACAATTTTATAAACCATGTACGTTACCACTGGGCCACCACCAACCTTAATAACAATGACATTTTTGTGAGATGTGCTTTCTTTGGACTGTGGAGGAGTGAGTCACAGTTTTTCTTTTTTTTTTCCCCAGGTCCTTGAGAAGTACCCTAACACTCCAATGAGTCATAAAGAGATCCCAGGTGATTCAGCGAGAACGACCATGAGTATAAGGTGAAATACCCTCTCTACAGTCAACCATTACTTCTCTTGTTTCATTACAACATACATGTATTTTAACCACCTCTGAGTATGTGTCATGCTAACGTCAAGTGGAGCAAAGCACTCATGTTGGGATTTGATTTTGGTTATCCATTTTTTGTTTAGCCAAATATATTGAGCACCCTCACACATTTCTAATTATTACATCTCTTTTTTGTTTCATTATTCCTTTTGTCTTCCAGAAGGTAAGATTAAAAAAGAGTTTATCCCCTTTCCTCACACTCAATCCAAGTCTAGAGATCTAGTTCATACCTTTGCATGCTATTAACCACCTCCCCCCACCCGATTGACACAGCATGCAAAGGATTTCTAAACACAATTAGGACGGCCTCACTGCCTGTAGCTCTCACCGTAGTGCTTTTACATCACAGTAACTAGAGGCAGTGTTACAGTGTGGCTCTTGTGCTCTGGTTGTTGGTATTTTCCTGTACTTCAACTCCTACCCATTACTCTCAACTTTGTGTTTTTGTGCCAAGACTTCTTAAATTCATTATTCACAATATTTTATTTGCTGTGTATGCACTGGGACAGACATAGAATACTGCTTTTATCTGAGTATATTTACTATCTTGCACAATGGTTAATAAGCTTTAGTATGTAATTTAGGCTTAATCGAAGATCAACAGAGAGCATGGTCTTGATATTTTTTCTGCTATTGGTGTGTCTTTTTAAAAAATATATATGTTTAGGTACCTTTCATTAGAAAGCTGTGCAAAAAAAGCCACTAAATAGTTGAAATGCAGAAAAATGTTCTATGCGTGTGCATGGATTTATGTGTTTCCCATTTCTCAAATTTTAGACATGACAGTGTGTTCTCATGTCTTGTTTTCTCCAGTGGGACGTCGCCTCTTGCTTGCCTCAATGCCATGCTCCACACAAATTCCCGGGGTGAAGAGGGCATTTTCTATAAAGTCCCTGGTCGAATGGGAGTATATACACTAAAGGTTAGTGTGCATCATGTAAAGCCAAAGCAAATCTAACTTCAAAAGGAAAATAGAGTCTAGTCGCCTTGGCAAACCTCTGAAACAGGAAGATGCGTGTATTTCAACATAATGTGATGTAAATCTTTCACAACAGCGTATATTGCCAACAGTTTTGACTGGTTTTTGACATTATTGTGAAGGAAACGCTAGACATCATAATTAAAAAGCCATCGTTACCTTGATAGAATACCTGATAGCTGACTCACTGTTAAAACTGGGCTCTGACATCAGCGGCCTGTCTGTGTTGCACAAACGACGGAGCAGAAGGATATTGCAGATGTGGGAGAAGGAGTTATCCCAAAACACAGAAAAACATCAACAGTGCCAGCAGCAAAGAGGATCAAGAGAGATTTGTGAAGAGAAGAGGTGCACTTTCTCTTAATATACTAATTACACCCAACTGTGAGCTGGAAAATGTGTTAATGTATATTCAGATGCTCTCAACTAAACAGATGCATATACAGATTCCAGCATGAGGTGCTGATGTGTCACTGACTTTATAAATATGGTATAGCAAATGTCAGATTGGCATGATTTGCACTGTAGATGTAATACTGCAAGTACAGACTTATACAGACAAGTACATTAATTATACATTTACGTTTTAGTTTCTTAATGTTTTTAAATTTTATTCAAACTGTTTAAGCTGGCTTTCATACAGGAATGTTTTTTTTGCAATGCGAGACCACTTCTCATCCTCATGTACCTTGAGAACTCCAAAAGAGCTGCTTCAGCATTCTTTTGCATCAAAAATTGTAGATTAATATATGTGATCAGAATGGAGTCAAACCGAAAAAATTACAGTAAGTATCTTATTTATCTGCTATCTCCAATCTGACATTCGGGATTATTAATGTGCAAACAATGACAAGTAATTAACATACAAACCAGAAATACAAATCTTGGCAGAAAATAACTTATTCGTAGAGTTTCAAATGTTTCTGAATGGTCCTATGACATTTCTTAGATCTATGTTTTTCATCGCAACTCTTATTAAATGTTGGCTGCTCAGAGTAAACTGTTATCGTTGTAATCTACTCTTTATAGAGTTTTAGGACAAGAACTTACTTCTCTTAAGTCAGCATTATATTTCATGGTTCATTATGAATATTATAAAGTGCTGGTAAATTGCAAAATGCAATTCTTGTATGTTTAAATTTATAACTCGGTTAATTTTTTCTGGCAGATTAACACTGTTACAGATTGCAGATTTGTATTGCTCGTTTGAACGGAACTGACCTTAATTAACTCTGCAAGGGAAATGTGTGTGTGCAGAAGTGAGAGATTATGTGTGCACAGTCTCATTGGTGTGTCTTCTACTGTGCTTGTAGGTCCAGCAAACTACAGTCACAGCTCGTCTTCCCCACAGTCTGCGAAGTCTTCCTCCGCTTTCTAGCAGCAAACTCATCTCTCCTCCCAGGTAAACATAGCAAGAAGGCATTAAAACAGGTGCTGTAATGTTACAAATTATTGCGGGCTAATTCATTTGCTTTTTGCTTTTGCTCTCAAACTTTCTTTTTTCAGGTTTAATTGCAGTTATCATCTTTATTCCATTATATTCTGAAGTCAGTGTTAAATACTATGATAATTAACTTTCTCAGATGTCTGTAAGTGCAAAGTAGTGAGACATGGCAGGACGCAGTTGTGAGTTAGACATGCTTTTGTTGACAGAAAGCAGAGAAAAGAGACTGGGCATAGCACTGACATCAAAACATGAAGAACAGCAGAAACACAGACTTGGAACTTAGAACTGCAGCAGTGAACAAACCTTAACTGAACAAATGCCAGTGCAGGGACCGAGATGAGAGGCCAGCATAACTAGATGCAGGTGAAACACATCAGGGCAAACAAACCATAGACACACAGCAGGGGAACATGGGTCACTGTGGCCACTGGTTTCCTTGATGAGGTCCATGGGCTGGACTCTGAATAGATACATATTGTAAAAGCATAAAACTGGTGGGCTTTTGTCATAATAAGGCTAGTTTAGCAAATGTGATTGTTCTCTAGCACTGCTCCCTACCTGCATTTTTTTAAGGCTCTAAAACAGCAACAGCAGAGGAATCAGCGACGGCAGTGTGGACTCCCAGCATCCTCCAGCCCTCGACTTCTACTTAAAGCAGTCAAAGACATGGCTGAGTCAGCATCCTCTAAATCGGGTATGTTCTCCACATCCCATTGTTTCCTTCCAGCAGCAAATAGTTTTCTTTATAAAGCATCTCAGCAAACCAGATACACTCAAGTATTTGCAAGTGTTTATTTATCAAGCATCAGTTTTACTGTTTGTCACTCTTGTGTGTGCTGTATTCGCTTTGGAGTCATAGTGCCCCCCTCTTGTCTTTCGTACTTCTTCCTAAGCAGGCTGGGAATGAAACAGTCTGAGCGGCTGCCCTGCTAGTCCCCAAAATTCTACTTCTAGCTCCTCTTCCTCCTCTGTCAAAGCAGATGTTTGCCACGCGGTTGGTGCCAGGAAGATGTGTCTCTTAGCTCCAGCTTGCCCAGTGCCCTAAGTGTTTTCAGCCATCTGCGCGATTTAGCCAATATCTGCAGTTGTCAGAATTGATTGCTGCAATCCATATTCTCAGGCCAGCTGAGACGTACCAAATGCGAGATTGATGTGGAGACGCCCGATTCCATTCTGGTCAACACTAATCTCCGGGCTCTAATCAACAAGCACACATTCTCCTTGTTGCCTCCAGAATGTCAGCAGACGCTTTTGAAGCTGCTGCTAGAGATTGACCAGCAGGTAAGTAGATAGATCAAATCATAGGAAATGGACACATTGTAAGCGTAGCTGCTATTATAGCTGCCAGACATTATGACGTATAACAATGATTGGTACAGTTATAGCAATGACATCATCGTTTATTCTAGTCTTCTATGGATGGGCTCCTGCGGGTAACCAGTTCTGCTTTGAACAATGAGCGCTTACATCTGCTGCCCATCCTGGAAGGAGGCTGTCAGAAGGTCAGCTTTGGTCGTGATACATCAAACCCACCTTAAATGAAATGTGTAATATATAGCATGTGTCGTAAATTCTGTTATTAATACTTCTTCTGTCGCAGGTGAGTTTACCCCTGAGTTGAGGCTCAGATGTTTACAGGAGATTGAAAAGGAAAAAGGTGGAGCTTTGGAAAGAACGCTTTTGAAAAAACTACTATGGGGAATAGTAAGACAGCTCTGTACGCCTGGCAGAAAAATTAGGGAAGACAGTTGGTAATGTTGGGAGAAAGTATTATTTACATCAGCCTTTCATTCCAGGTCTGACTGAGCATGGAGAATGCAGGGAGCTCATGAAGGTGGGAAGACTCTATACACCAGCCAAAGCCTCACCCCAGCCTAGAAATTCAGGAGTTCAGCACAGTAGCTAAGAAAGCCAAGCCACACTACAGAGGCCTGCTACAGGAGCTGAGGTCCAGAGAGAAGTGAAATCAGCCATATCTGTTAGCCAACATGAAACAGAGTCCCTCGATGCAAAGGTCACCAGCAACCTGTAGCATCAGATCCAAACCCACAACTTCAGACACTAAGACTGCCTCTGCGCCACAGGAGGAGTCCAAAGCGACTGTGGTCAATGTGAAGGAACATTCACCACAAATCATAACAGATGAAAAGTTAAAAGAGGATGAGATCAAGTCTACTGCCCCAACATCTCCTCAGGCCAGTATGAGTATCTGTCCTAAAGAAAAGGATCCTTTGGAGACCGAACCTGTAAAGGTTGAGGAGACTGTGTCCCCAACGTCTGCTGTTGCCCCTGAGTCTTTGAAGAGGAAAGTCTCCCCTGAACAAGATGTAGCAGAGAAAAAACCACGTGTTGCTCCACCAGAAGGCTTGCCCCTCAGCAACAGCCCAGTAACAACAAGGAACAGAGGCAATTCTCCTCAAAGTAGGTTTTCCTTTTACATTTTTACTTGTTAGTGCACATCTTTTCAAAATTGAGGTTGAATGTGATTTTTTTGATTACTGACACCCTCCATATTCTTTTTAGATCCCTGTGTCTCGTGATCCTGTCTGCTCCTCGAGCTACAGGACAAGTCTCCATGACTCCCATCCCTAACACCCAGTATCCGCCTGGATGCACCGTGCACGAGATTCTCCTTAGCTGACATTAAAGCTTGAAGCCAAGTTATTTAGAACAGCGAGCTGCAGTGCTGCAGCAGCAGGCGAACATCCCGAAGAGCCTCTTCAGAACCAGCTCAACTGCAATTCGCACCCTCCCAGCCCGGGCCTCATTGTCAGAGGAATTTTCACCAGCAAGCAGTAGAAGCCAATCTGTATCACCAGTCAAGATTAGCTCTGCATCTCCTGCCCTAGAAAGCACAGGGTTTTTCTCACAAACAGCTCTTAGCTCAGGTGCTACAGGACGGACTGACTCTGGATTTATTCACGGTCTGAGCATAAACCCAGCTGTTTCAAAAGAAGGCAGGACTTTGGTCAGTTACCAGACCATTCAGGGCACATCCAACCCACATCATGTCATCCTCGCACATACACCTTCTAATACAGTGGTTCAAAACCAGAGAGCACACGAGGTACCTTTTTCAGGCGCCTCGATGACCAAATCTGGCTCATCAATTCCCGCCAACAACCCTCTGGTAACTCGGCTCCTTCAAGGCAAAGAGGTTCCGCTTGAGAAAATTCTTCCAAGGCCCTTCTCAAAGATAGAGGCGCAGTCTGTAGCCACTTCGGCACAAGATAAAGGGAACCCAGGCATTGCTACAACAGCATTCATCAGGGCAAACCCTGCAGACGAGATGACATTTGTAACCGGGCACCTGGCTTCTCAGAGTCAATCTGTGATGTCAAGCACAACTGGGATTAGTGGGGACATGCTTGACAAGGGCACTCAGGAGCAGTTCCTTCATGTTCTGAAGCAGAGGGTTCAACAGAACCAGATCTCACTCTCCATTCCTCAGCTGCCCCACTTTGAGCCTTGTCAGCTAGGCTATACAGAGGGCTTTTTTGACCAACCACGGTTCCAACTTGGCCTTTTTGGGCGGAAGAGAACGTCCAAACCTGCCATGACGGGACACTACCTCCTCAATGTCTCGACGTATGGCAGAGGGTCTGAGAGCAGTAAACGACCTCACCTGGCCAATTTGAAGAAAGAAAATGTGGAAGAAGAGAAGGAAGGCCCTCATGCCTTCAACCCCACCGGCGTCAAAAGCTGAACATCAGGGATATCTCATCACAAAGCCGGACGACACACCAGGATTCCAACACTGTCCTCAAATAAAGTCTGAATCTCCTGCACTGGGCTGTTCCTCTATGCTGGGAGAAGCTGGCACCTCAAGAACCAAAGAATATCTCCAGGACTGCACCTTGATGTCTGCAGCAGTAAACAGGGTATTCAGGATCTTTAAGACTGTCACCCAAACATGACATCCTTCCAGTCGAGAAGTTACATGATGGACAAGAACCTGTAGGGTTCATTGTACGGTGGCCTGATCAGCATGTCTGTGCCTCCCTCGTTAACTCAGAAAACGACAGATTCCGTCACATCTCCTACCGTTTCTTGCGGTAGCGAGAGCGCCGGAGGGTGATGCCCTTTTCTCCGTAACTGTCACTACTATACCTGCCGTCACCTTGGATAAGAGCAAGGTGAAAATTCCTCACCTGAGCAGACCTATATAGAAGCTTCGCAATGGAGTGATGTTCAGTCAGTGCTACTGTCGGCTTAAAGCCATGATTATGTGTAAAGGATGTGGGGCCTTTTGTCATGACGATTGCATTGGTCCTTCCAAACTGTGTGTCTCGTGGTTTGGTGGCAATGACAATGGTAATGAGGACGAGGGGGAAAAACAGTTTAAAAAACATGAGTGTGTGGTGAGGGGGTGTATTTTTCAGTCTGCTTCCTTACTGTGGTGACATGTTCATATTAACCTATACCAGACTCTCCAGACATTGGAGAATGGCAGGGGAGCCCTATGTACATAATTTCCAGTGCAATGCAGAATAATACTTCTTTCTCTCAGTCAGTTTACTACAGGTGAGCACTTTTGCTCTAGATGCAAGACTCAATGACTAGTGGCAATATGTAAAACTCTTATATTCTGTAATATTTTTGTAACATAAAAGTTTAGACACAAAAGATAACAGTATATTGCTATTTTTGTAGATGTGAAAAAAATCAAGACCTCCCTCATTTACTTTTTCCAATCAGTAATTTTAAAAATACTGTGCAGCTTATTGGATACATTACCAGTAATACCAATGTGTACTGACAAAGCAATTTTTAGATAGTTGAAGATTTTTATATCCCAAGCAAAGAACCACACAGCTGAAATACCAATTTACACTGAAGAATTACTGTGAATATAGTTATTTTACTGACCTGCCTTATGTTCGGGCTAAAGTGGTACTATTAATTCCAAATGAATCCGTGATAGATTTAAAAAATAAAGTTTATTTATAGAGCAGACGGTAGTAAATATCACAGGCTGGCACTTCTGTTTAAACAAAGAGGTTTTTTAGAGATATGGTGGAATGTAAGAACTGATTTATATTAGTGATTGAAGGTGGCAATAATTTGTATATTTATAATATTTATACAAAAAGTTTAATTCATCTAAATTGAAAAAGAACATCAGAGTCCCTTATGTCTAAAAGAAAATCATCTATGTCTTTTTTTGGCTTGCACTTTTATATTCCTAAAACTGTTAACTTGAATGGACTGATTGCTGATGTAAAATGCAAAACTTTAGCATATGATGGGGATTTGAAGCACTTCTCAATCAAATCATGCAATATCCTCTCTCAGGAGCAGACCTGTGTCTTTGTCATTCTAATTACAGGAAATTATGCTTGTGTTGTTATGCTGCTCCAAATGAGCAGTGTGAACTTGGGTAGGGCATCTTAAAGAAACCCTGGGACTATAGCTCTTGTAAATTATTTTTTAGTTTTAAAAAAAAAAAAAAACAGATATTAGAACCTTAGAACCCAGTTGATGTATTGCATAAACATGAGCAATGAAGTACCATAGAACACTCAAAAGGGAGACGATGAAGACATTTGTTTTTATTCTGTAAATACTGGCTTTTTTGAGATGTACTAAGAAATTCATTTGTAGTTTGATTTCACTCCTTACTTGAACATATCCACTTTAATTACCAGAGGTTATATTCAACAAATATCTTAAGACAAATCACACTATAATTTGTGTTTAAACTCTAAATATCAGACTGTCCATAAACAATTCTGAAGAACAGGTACATTTTGATATGCAAAGTGTATTTGACACATGCACAACGTCTGCATGCTTAGAATCTGGGGATCAGTAACTTTTGTGAAATTTTCTGCCTTCTAAACGTTTAAAACAATTTTGCTTGGTAATGTACCAAAGTCAATTTGTGGGAATTAGATAATCAGATTTTGTTTTTAAATGTATGTCTAGTTTAAAAAAGTAATATATTTTAATTAATATATTTTAATATAAAATATTTACAAATCATTTTACAAAATGTTGAAAGAAACAGGGTATTTACTATATCTTTGTATTGGCTATCCCATTTTGTTATGTCTCTATCCAGGGTGTACATAACACTTTATATCTTTTAAATACCAGAATTCCCTTGAATAGTCCCAGAGAGGCCTGTCTTTGTTTTTCTGTTATATGTGACTGGAGTTTTGCCTAGAATACCTTTACCTGCTCTTTGGTAGGTTTATCACTGAAAAGAGATGATGTTTGTATGGCATTAACTGGTATCATTCAAATTTTCCTCACAAGTCACAATAATGACAGATTTCATCCTCTATATATACACATATAAGCATTGTTTTACTGTGTTTGTTTGTTGTGTGTGAATAGAATTCAAACTAGCTTGGTATTGTGTGGAATGTCTTTGGGTGTAAGGGTATTTTTCAGGTGACTTTTGACCATTGTTGTATCCATTAGTGACTGTGTAGGATCTCTGTCATTTTGCTATATGCAGTTCCGGGATACAATGTGTGTATTCCAACACTCACACACGTTAGAGACACAATTATAGAACTGTGATATTGTTTTTCCTTTTCTTTAGATATTGCATATAGTGATCTGGATTTAACCCAAAATGTGGTCGAATTTTAGACATCCCTGTTGGTAGGTGATAGTGAATGATGTGTATATTTGATATACAATATATAAGCAATATGGATTTATGTTGTCTGGGCCAATACTAATGAAAATAATGTAAAATATTGTTGCTAAACAATGAAATCCTTTGCGTCTATCATACACAAACCTCTGCAACTACAAGATATCCTCTATGTCTGAAACTGTTATGAGACTATATTACAGATGAAGTGAAATCTACCTGTTTCTGGGACTGTATATTAATATATTCCTCATTCTGTCTGGACAGACGTGTTCTGGTCAGAAGCAATTTTTAATCATAGACACAGATCAGAAAACTCTGTAGAAGGGTGCCTGCCTTTTTTATTTTTAAGAATTACATTTTATGTAAGAAAAAGGTGAATGTAATATAGTAATTGTAATCAGCACTTGTACGCAAAAGTGTATTTTATCAATAAATAAAAATAAAATGCGTCAAACTGGATATCTGTTGTCACTGTATATTTTGTTTGTGTCTCTTTATAATAATGAATACTCTTTACTGCAGAACTAATGTCAGCTCAGGGGTACGCAAATGCTCACTCCTGGCCCCAGGTATATGGGTTGACTGAAGAATTTATGAGGACCTGAGGTTTGAGGGGTTATGTGTCTTTGTGAAGACATTTTTGTGAGGACCAATTCTCACAGAAAAGTTGCAGCATTTATATGGAAAACAAAACGAGGCAAAAGATTAGCTTTTGTTTACTGAGGTTATTGTTGGGCTTAGGTGTAGCTGTGTAATTATGAGAGTCAAGGGAAAGTACCTCACAAAGATGACAAGACTTGACTATGAAGAGTTTGTGAGGACCTGGGGTTTTAGGGGTTTTGTGTCTTTATGAGGACATTTTGTGAGGACCGGTCCTCATAGAAAAGTGCAACATTTGTTTGGAAGACAAAATGAGTCAAAAGACTAGCTTTTGGCTACTGGGGTTATGGGTAGGGATAGGTGTAGCTGTGGGATTACATCTAATTATGAGAATCAAGGGAAGTATCTCACAAAGATGGCAAGACTTGACTTGATGGCAAGAGTTTGAGAGTACCTGAGGTATAAGGAGTTTTATGTCTTTGCGAGGACATTTTTGTGAGGACCGGTCCTCATAGAAAAGTTGCAGCATTTATATGGAAGACAAAATGAGTGGCATTATTAGCTTTTGGTTACTGAGGTAATTGCTAGGGTTAGGTGTAGCTGTGGGATTCCTTTAGTTTATTCTTTATTACAGACTCAAGGTCCAAAAAAAATTTATTATTATTATTATTTTTTTTTTTACATCTAGCATTCATGGGAGTCAAGGGAAGTGTGTGCGACTGTGTGCGCGCCTCTGCCGCCCTCTGCTGGCCGGTGACGGTGAGGAGCCGCGCTGTACGCGCACAGTGGGCGACTTCAGCCTGCTGCAGTTCCTAACACTGAATCCAACGGAACGGCAGGGGCGAGAGAAACGTGAGGATGGCTCAAAACCTCACGGGACGCTGAATTATTATCGAACTGTATTATTATATATATTTATAAAAGAACAAAGACTAGAAATTAAGGGAGAGGATCTTGTGTGTCATGCCTGGAGTATTTCCTCCTCACGATCCCGAGACCGTCAGATAGATGCTGGCGATGGTAGCCCAACCTGCCTGATTCCCTGCTGGTAAGATGATTCGCAAAATGATGTTGATTTTTATTTTTATTTTTTAACGTGGTACTCGGGATGACAACTCGAAACAAACGGCGACGAGTTCGGCTCGAGCAGCACACGCACCGTGCTACTGCGAGCGTTTCCATGTCACATCTGCGCGTTTAAGTAAATGAGGTAAATAGCGGTTTAATTAGCAATATGGCCGCAATTGACGCGTCTAGTCGTCTTCTTGTAGAGACGCAGAATTTCTCGTTTTTTTCCCCCTCTCGCTGTCGTGGTCTGTAAACTGCGTTTTTCTGTCGTGCCAGGGTGAGAATCGCATCCTCCGCTATTCGAGTGCTCACGTTGGCGCGATGTCATTGCCGCGGTGAGGTGCGGTTGTGTGTCATATTCGCCGCTTTTTTTGTGGGCCTGTTTATCGAACACAGTCCCCACAGCTCGGGGTCCGGGAACACGGCGTCGGGAGGCGTTATGAGGGGCGCAGAGCGTTATTAAGATGCCAGGTGTCGTAATGCTGTAATGATCGCGGTTTGTAATTCACACTCAGCAAACGATGCGTATGACATAATGCTGGGAGACAGGCTTCCATTCGCTGGAAAGAGCAGGGCACTGGCTCAGAGCGCAGCGTCTCACAGCCTAGAGAAATACTGCTAATGTTGCGTTTGGAAGTCTGTTTCCGAATCAAGATAATGATATCATATTAATAATACAGAATTAATAATAATAATAATAATAAGAAGAAGAAGAAGAAGAAGAAGAACCAAATGGCTATAGTATTTACAATACAGATATTAATTTCGATCACGAAATGTTTTAAAAATCATGTTGTATTCATAAATCTGATATATCGACAAAGATATTATTTTTTCCTCAGAAATACAAAGTATAAAGTAGATTTTAAAGAGTCCTCGATAGCATATATTGTGTAAGTTCTGATAAAAACAGTAACCCTCTGGTGGACAAATTACGCAACCGCAACACTCATAACAAAGTTGAATGATCTTTCTTCTTAAATTTATTTTATTTTTTTTAAACCAGGCATTATAAGCATAGCGATTGAGCTCAGTAGTAATATCGTGAATACCGATTTATTGGTTGGGTTGCAAAAATAACTGCAAGCAGCGAGCACTAGTCACCAGCAAGGAGAAGCTTTGCGACAGGGTTAAATTGGACAGTTAGAATGATCTAGTTTTGAATTCTGGGATTCACCCATTGTTTATTATCGTAATCCTCCCATAATTGTTCTGAACAGCTTTGCTGTAGTTTGTTTTGTTTGGGAAAATTCAAATCGGAGCACAGGGAGGTGAGATCCAGAATTGTTGTGCTGCAGCTCTTTGATTAAAAGACGTTTTGAGATTTTCTGCTCCTGCTTTCACCTTGAGTGCAGTAGAAGATGCACTGCGCTGGGAGTTAAGCCTATGAAATAGAGGTTGTGTGTCTGTCTAAACAGATTTTAAAAAGAAACCCCAACTCTGCTGTTTTAAGATTCCACATCTTACTGTCCCCGTCCTTCTGTCATAGCCAACCTCGTTTTCACACATTTGCACAGATCAATAAAGTGCAGGCATTTTCCAATAAAAATATTGATTATATGTGTTTGTGTTTACATTAGGTCATGCCCCAGTGTATGTTCCAAACAAGCTCCTGATAGTGTTCTGTCACTATACTCATTTGTGCTGTTTTACAAAAAAAAAAAAAAGAGACAAACATAGACGTGCAAAAAAAGCGTTTAATGATTTTATGGCTGCACTTCTTGATTTCGATAACTTTCGATAAGAAAATATTATTTCAATGATAAAGATTTGCTTATGTCTTAAGGTTTGATAATATAGTGAGTGACCTATCAACGTAGACACGTTGGACAGCTGCCAACCAACATGCCATGTTGCAATTATGATTATCCCCCAAGTAGAAGTTACAGTTATGCCATGAACATTCATGATTCAGGTCCATGAATCGATGGCATGTAAAGACAAAAGCAGTGTGATTCTTTGAAAAATATGCTGTTTTCAGGCATTTGCTAGGTAAAATCCATTTCTACTCAATGTGATATACTTATTTAAGCCTCCAATGTCCAACTTGGCCATTAGTCAGAGTAGCAGCATAATCTCACACATCTTCGTTTTAATCTGGAGGTAAATGTGTTAAACGCTGATATTGAGATGATATCAAAAAGAAAGCACACCTCCATTATAATCGCTTATGGTACGCCACTGCATCAAGGCAGAATCGTCCTTGTCTGCATCGCGATGAAACGATTATGCCATTAATTTCAACACCCCTACTAATAAGAGTTTGCTGATTGTTTTTTTCCCAAATGATTGTTAGTAAAACTGCAAAATGATATAAACTGCAACAAGAATGTAAAATTAATATTTTATATGGAAAATATTGATATCGATCAACAAAGGAAAAAAAATATCATGATAATATTTTTGAGTATATCATCCAACTCTATCTTGGACAACAACTACTACTACTACTGCTACTACTACTAATAATAATAAAATAACATACACTTTTTAGTACCAACTGCAGTTGCCCCAAATCTCAAGTGAGCATGCAGGGACACTGTGCGAAATTCATAACTCATAACTCCCGCTCCCCATTCCACTCTCTAAAGAGCCACAGTAGAGCTTCCAGGCTATCATGTGAATCATCATAAAGAGACCTTTTAGCAGCCTTTGTATCATTAGTCCACAGGATACTGCCATTGCCCAGCATTGAATGACATCAGCATTGGCAATCTCCATGTGAACTTAAGTACTCTTTTGGTTAAAAAAGCCCATATAACCCATATAACAATGATGAAACCGGTGATGATGATTTTTTAATGAGGCAGACATATATGCTCTTCTGAATCTTTTAGTCAAGGGTCTGTATTTTTTTTCCTTCCATAGGAACGTCTGAATTTTGCCTCCGTTTAGCTAAGATCCAGCTCAGCAGACAGGTGAGTAGCAGCAAACGTGATTTATTTTTTTAACGGGTGATTATAGCCTTTTACTAGTCACAGTTTTAAATCTATGCAGTGTTACAAACATTTGAAAATACATTCTTTGCTTTGAAAGCATGCATTTTTTTCATTAGATTCATTAATCAAGTAGTTACTAATCAACAAAAAAAATGCAGGACTTTTGTATTGACAGCATTCGGCAGTTTTTCCACAGGTATAATTTTTTTGTTTTACCAGTCAGTGTTTATTTGCACTCTTAATATCAGGCTGGACAGAGCAAAGAGGATGGCTTAGTGAACCTTTTGTGTGTTTGTACTTTTCAGAATGATTGAGGAGGGCAGCAAGAGCAGCAAGCCCATGGTGGAGAAGAGGCAGCTCTTCATGGAGATGAGTGAGTTAACACTTACTGTACAGTGCTTCATTTACACATGGCCAAACACACACACACACACACACTTGTAAACTTGTAAAGCTACCTTTGTGGGGACATTTCATAGACTCCTATAATGACTAGATATATATAAATCTATAGCTAATCCTAACCCTAACCCTAACCTTAACCTCAGTAACCAAATGCACATCTTTTAGGAAAAGTGGGAAGTAGCCAGAAAGATTAAAACTTGTAGTTGTAGGAAAACTAGCATTACCTCCCAAAAAAAGAATAGCATGTTTCATATTTATGCCATTTAACAGACACTCTTATCTACAGCCTCTTACATTTCCTAAATATAGGAACTGACTCCCTGGGGTTAAGGTAAAGTTTTAGTCTCTCCTAATATTCGAACCCCAAATCCTATGTTAACCAACCCCGAGTTTCAGTCATTCAGACTACTGCTCCTCCACTTATGCTTTTTACTGTTGTATTGTTGCCTAAATGATGGATCTTGTTATAAACAGGAGCTCAAAACTTCGACGTCATCCGTCTGTCAACATACAGGACGGCATGCAAGCTGCGATTTGTTCAGAAAAGATGCAATCGTAAGTTGTATCTCAATATTTATCACATTCATACAGTATTTAAGAATGGTTGATTATATTAATACATTTGTACGTGATTTTGATACATTATATGTGACCCGATCTGCCGTAATGAGTCGGAAGTCGGCGTTCTGTTTATTTAGATACGGGCCGATTATGTTGAAAAACGTCACAAAAATATCGATTTTTCTTTTTTGGAGACCAGATTAATTTTGAAGACCTTTTCTTTCATATAAGACCAAAAAAGGAAAAAAAATCGATATTTTTGATGTTTGTCAACATAATCGGCCCGTATCTAAATAAATAGAACGCCGACTTCCGACTCATTACGGCAGATTGGGTCACATATCAAGACTATTTTTGGTTAAAGCTTATATTCACAGACTTTGACTTAGTGGCTGACAGTGTTGGGGAAGCTACTTTTAAACAGTAACTTTTCAAGCTGCAATCTACAGCCAGTCTACTGTTTTATTTTTTTTAATACAGCATTTACTGATAAACTACTTAAAAAAAGCTTAAACCTGACTTAAATAATGCCAGACATTTTAATGATATGTGCGACTGAGTAAATGTGCTCCTGCCACCTGCTCCACTGTCCACTCACTGTCTTCTTTCAGTTCACCTGGTGGACGTATGGAACATGATCGAAGCGTTCCGTGACAACGGGCTCAGCACGCTGGACCACAATGCCGAGATCAACGTGTCTCGGCTGGAGACCATCCTTTCCTCCATCTTCTACCAGCTGAACAAGCGCCTGCCCACCACTCACCAGATCAATGTGGAGCAGTCCATCGGCCTGCTGCTCAACTTCATGGTTGCCACATATGACAGGTACGAGGGGGCTGATGTTTCACCCTTCATTATATTGTCTCCAGAATATCTGTCCTGAAATCAGGTGTTAGACAGCAGCAGACTTCATGTCAGGATGCAGAGCACTCTTTACTGAAGTTTCTCAGAGCTGTTGAGGTACATTAATTTTCCGTTGTACAGCCTCTATATTTCATGTCTTAAAAGTCTTAAAAGTCACAGGGTATCCATGACTGTTGCCTAAATCCCTACTGGAATGTCTGAGCAGTAAGAGCTCTTGATTTAAAGGAACTTTGGTGTCAGGGAATCTTTGGAGGCGCCGCTTTAACGCTAATCTGTATGCAGTTCACTGCTTAACACAGTCTCCACTTCAGACAGTCTATTGTTCTACAAACACTGAAAAACATGTCAAATTAAGCTGCTGTTTACACAGGTTAACACAAGGTATATTTAAGTTTTTGCCAGGCACAGATTAAATGTAGATTAGGATTATATTACAAAGTCTCCTCCATTCATAGGCATAAGACCTTGCTTAACTTGGTTGGATGCTGATCCTGTCTGTACTTGCTCAAGTGTGTATTTGTATTGCAGTGAGGGCCATGGAAAGCTCACCGTTTTTTCCATGAAGTCAATGCTGTCAACCATGTGTGGTGGGAAAATAGTTGACAAATTACGCTGTGAGTAGCTTCTGACTTAACTTTTAGTTTTCAAAAATGATTTATCCAAGGAAGGGATTCCTTAAAATGTATATATAATTACAGTGCAACATTCTGCTTTGCTTTTATCTACTGTAATAATTTACTTGAAGATTTGTTTTAATACATTAGTTTATAAATTAAGGTCTACACTTAGATCTCCATTAGTAGATGTGAAGTTTTGTAATGGACCTTTGCTGCCCTCTTGTGTTGGTAAATTGACCCAGCCTGCTTTAGAAATTCAGTATAACACAAAAAATATACTCAGTAATACACCTGGTTTTACTCAAGCCTATATTTAAGCCACAAACCCATTTCTGATAAATAATAAATAAGTCTTCATTCTGAACTTTTGTGTATTGATTTTCTTTACACGTAAACCCATATTTGCTTTTAGTCAAACTCCACATGCAGTTGTTTTCATTGAACACGTCGTGGTGCTGTTTCACGTTATTGTTATTTTCTCCAACCATCAAAATCACCTTCTTCAAATTCACCTGGCAATACAAAGTAAGAAGCATTTCACATTATCCTCCTATCTTCCTCCTCCAGACATTTTCTCTCAGATATCGGACTCTAGCGGCACCATGGTGTTTGGCAAGTTCGACCAGTTTCTGAAGGAGGTGCTGAAGCTGCCCACCGCCGTGTTCGAAGGCCCCTCGTTCGGCTACACCGAGCACTCCGTGAGAACGTGCTTCCCCCAACAGGTGAGCGTCTCCCTCGCGGCGCCGCTAATCCCGCCAAAACGGGCTGAGATGACTCAGCGTGTCCTGCTTGTGCTGATTGTCTCTTACCTATTTGTTGCCAGAAGAAGATAATGCTGAACACCTTCCTGGATGTTATGATGGCGGATCCTCCCCCGCAGTGCCTCGTCTGGCTACCTCTCATGCACAGACTGGCAAATGTAGAGAATGGTAGGTGCTTGATCCGCGTTGTTTACTAGCGTCCTGCTGCTTCTGGCTGCTTCCCATGCCAACATACGGCCCGGGGCAGCATCTGACGAGGACCAGAGTCATTAGCCAAACAAGACACTGGTGCTGCTACTAACGCCTGTTTTTCAATCTGTTAATCTGTTGACTAATTCTTCAACCGGTCGATTCGTTTTAACATTACATTTTTTATAGAGACGATAATATTTACTGTGGCCCCTGTTCACCAATATTATATTTATTCTTAAATATTTTCTCAAGAGTGCAATTGTAGAACTCTTCACAACTGTACATACAGAAATACAGAAAACCCAATACTCATCAGTCCCCAAGCACTGCTTCTTCACAGATGGGTCAAATGCAGAGGTCACATTTCATTGTGGTGCACAGTTTGCTGTGCTGTGCTGTGCTGTGTTCACAATGACAAATAATCACTCACTTTAATTCATTTGCACAAACATCACCACAATGTAATACATTACAGATTAGTAGTCACTGTTATTTAATTTGTCGCATTAAAGTGCAATTACATTATCAATCGTGCAAATCTTTCCCCTGATTAATTTGACAGTATGACTGTCTCCCAATTGTAATGTCTTACACGACCCAAGCATTGCTTTTGAGTTACTTTCACCTAAAGAACTGTGGACGTAGGACTTGCCATTCTAAAATGCTAAAATGTGGTTTACTGCAGCTCATTATACATCCAGTGGAGGGCGATGTGCTGACGTAAAAGTACTCTTTAGCGTTTGTAGATTCTGTCCTTACATACAGTAAGAATGGGTTAATGTCAGAATCTTTGTGAAAACTGCGTAGTATTAAGAACGAATTTCTACCTCTTCCTCTAGCTGCGCCTTAATTATGCTCATCACAATTATCCCCTAAACTGTTACCTATTTTAATATGCTTAATAATTGGAGAAATGTAATAGTACGGGTAAAGGTACCACTGAGGTACTCATGAGCAAGGTACTAAACAAAAGCTGTCCACTGCACCTTCATGGATGGGTCAAATGCAGAGTTGTTGTGCGATATGTGCTATGGTGTGTTCACAATAACAAATAGTCACTTAAATTAACTGCACATCACTAAAACAGTATATAACATTTGTGGGTTTACTCTTCAGGAGCATGTATACAACTCTGCTGCTGCTGTGGACATTAAACAGTGAATAAAACTTTTCATCTTCCTGAGCATACACGTTGGCAGGCTTCGTGATTTTTCAGAAATCATGCCGAGCAGGAGCCGAGCAAACAAGGACCGTCGTCATTTATGCAGCATTTATGTATCAATATGAAGAAATAAAAAATGTTTCATTTACAGTATATGAATCATTTTAGAAACCAAAATGTTTCTGTCAATTTAAAATTTTGTTGGCGGCAGCCCTAATGGACACGATAAGGCTTAATGTTGCCTGTGAGTCATTGCTAAAATGTTTCCCTTCGTTCCACTCTTCCAGTCTTCCATCCGGTGGAATGCTCGTACTGCCGCAGCGAGAGCATGATGGGATTTCGCTACCGTTGCCAGCAGTGTCACGGCTACCAGCTTTGCCAGAACTGCTTCTGGCGAGGCCACGCCAGCGGCCCCCATAGCAATCAACACCAGATGAAGGAACACTCCTCTTGGGTACGAAGCCGCTCACAAAGCACAACGCTTAAATGAGAAATTCCTGTGCGATCGCGGGCCTAATAAATTGAAGCACGCAGAGCGTTCACAATTGACTGCCTGGAACGGAGTGATAACTGTGCTCCAGGGTTGCTTCCCCCCCCTCCAAATGCCATTCCCCTCTGATGCAGGATTTTATAGGTGTTTTACACCATAGGCAACTGAGTTTTTATTGATTACACTCAAGTCTTGGTGACTGTCCTCAAGCTTAAACCATGTGCTGGAAGTTGGGGCTCAGGAATGAACTTGTAGCATTTCCCAAATCCAATTCTAAGCGATTCTCTCTCTCTCTCTTTCCCTCTCACCCCCTGCTCTTGCTGTCTCCTTTTTTCTCTCTGTTTTTCTTTCTCTCTCTCCATCTTTCTCTGTTAATCCTTTTCTATCAACCTTCCTTTCTCTCACCCCCTGCTCTGTCTCTGTCTCGTGTTTTCTCTCACTCCTCTCTGTCTTTCTCTTCCTCTCTCTTCCTGCTGTCAGTTTTTCTCTCGCCCACTTTCTCTTTCTCACCCCTGCACTGTCTCTCTCTCCTTCCACCACCCCTCTCTCTCTCACTCCCTCTGTCTGTCTATTTCTTACTCTCTCGCTTTTTAAGACCTCACTTTTTCTCTGTCTTGTATTCTGTCTGCCTCTCTAAATGTTTTCTTATTTCCCTCTCTCTCTCTCTCTCTCTTTTCCTTTGTGAGTGCCACCACATAAATAATTTCCTCCCGAGAGCATTGAACAAGGTCATGTGGGCTCACAGTTTGCCTGATTTAATCAGTATTTTGAGTTAAAGTACATCTAAAGTAAAGAAATATTCTTCATTCTTCAAAGTCAAAGTTCTTCATTCTTCAAATTGTCAGCTCATCTGTATACTCACGTACAGTGCGACGAGAAGATGGGGCTCCGGTGTCTACAAAAAAGGCACATCAAGTACACATTTATAAATAATGTATAAACACAAACCCTAATTATAGCCGCAAATGGAAACGAGTGAGGTCAAAGCAGAAGTGGCAAAAAGCAGCACAAAAGCAGCTGATGCAGTAAACGTCGAAGAAAAGAGTCAGTGAGTCAGAGGTCAAATTTAACGTAAAAAGTTCTATTATGACAGTGCATACATTTATGTAGCATATGTACCGCCCCGTATCGTTCAAATAGCGGCATTGTATAAATACCGCCTCAGTGAATCAGACGCTTTTCGGCCTATGCCAAGTTGCACACCATTCCTACTTACCCTGAAATTTCAGCTTTCTGCAACTTACGGTTCAAGGTGCGCAATCTGTTTTGTAGGAATAATAATAATAGTGGGGGGCATGGTGGCACAGTGGTTAGTGCTGCCACCTCGCATCGAGAAGGTCCTGGGTTCGATCCCTGTGTCGGCCGTAGGGTCTTTCTGTGTGGACTTTGCATGCTCTCCCCGTGTTCGTGTGAGTTTCCTCCGTGTGCTCTGGTTTCCTCCCACAGTCCAAAAGCATGCAATATAGCTTAATTGGCGACTCTAAATTGGCCCGTAAGGTATGAATATGAGTATGAGTGTGATTGTGAGAGTGTGTGCCCTGCGGCTTGTTGGCCCCTGCCCAGGGTTGTTCCCCGCCTTGCGCCCGTAAGTCCCTGGGATAGGCTCCGATTCCCCTGCAACCCCAGTTGGGATTAAGCGGTTCACATAATAATAATAATAATAATAATAATAATAATAGAAAAACTGAACAAATATGGCACTTCATGCTTGGACCCCTAAAAACTAGAACTAAAATGTGCGAATAGGTATCGTAGTTATTTTTAGCAATAGAAATGTATGCAAATTGAAAATGTAATATGGAATTTAATGTGAGTTATGGGGCAGTCTCCTGGACAAGGATGAACCTAAGTCCTAGACTAAATAGATTTCCGGAGCCAGTGGATGTCCAAAGTCTGGCTTAATCTAAGTCTAGACAAGCAACCGTGCCTGGTTTTAAATGGAGCTTGCCTGTATGACCAGTTTAAGCACAAATGTCAAAAGAGTGAATTCAATTCAGACTGCTAAAGTCTGTCTGACTTTGTCTCCTCTGTATTCTTTCCTTTTACAGAAATCTCCAGCCAAGAAACTGAGCCACGCGATCAGTAAGTCTTTGGGCTGTGTGCCTATCGGCGAGCCGCCTCACCCCGTGTTCCCCGAGGCAGCCGAGAGGCCTCAGGACCTGGCACATCCTACGTAAGTACTAATCAGTTTCTCCTTCCTGACCGTTACGGTCTGCTGCAGGTCAGACATTTTGGGTTTACAGCATTTATCAGAGGCTACATTCCTATAAATCCCTCAGGGGACAATCTCTCCTGGAGCAACTGAAGGGGTTGTTGGTGTTGCTGAAGGGCTCCTCAGTGTTTTTTAGGTTCTCCAAATCTTATGGTCTACAGTGCAGAGCACTTCACCATTACTGCGCAAAAACATTACCAGACTTACTACTTACTACTGATTCACCTAAACAAAATCGTGAGTCACTGCAGCTTCTATTGCTACTAACATGTAATTTTTAAGGATCAACCAGTTTTCAGCCAGGCCAATTATCAGCATTTTGCTGATTATCAGTATCGATGTATAATTTTGACCATCACCGGTGTTAAGTAATTAAAAGGTGCTCTACTCTGGCTCCACTGCCGTCTCTTCTCTCTGTGCCGTTTAATCTCGACTCGCTGCTTCATTTAATGTCCCGCCCACAACAGTCTCTGATTGACTGTATGTCACACCAGTAATAGCCAATCACCGCTGAAGCCTTGTTGTCACTCACACCACACTCACACACGAGCGTAGCATGAAGCTCCGAGAAGAAGAAGATGAGAGTTTCAGCTTGGTGTTTGTAAAATTCAAAATTTTGACAGGGATTTCTTTATGTTTTATCTGTTCCAAATATCGCAATCCAAATATTGCAATAATCGGTATGGACATCGTCCCTGAAAAACCAATATCGGTCGACCGTATTAATTAACCTGCAAGAACAGCAATGTAACAAGATTTACATAATTTATCCAGTGCATGCAGATGTAAGTAAAAATCAAGTTTGACTCTATTCCAACAAAGTTTTCCTAAGTTTGCCAATTATGCTTATGTTATGCATAATGTCATTATTTGCAAAAATTTCACTTAGAGCATCACTTTTGAGAAACCAGCCAAGTCTTTTACTGACAGACTAATGAGACACTGATTTAAGCTTCCTATGCATACTGAATATCAGCTCAAATAGGGCAAGTGTGAGCTCCACACACATCATGCTTTCATATTCACTCTGGATGTCCATGAAGTGCGTTAAGGAAAGAGACAGCAGGCACTTAAATAACGAGTCACATTAAATTGATATATAAAACGTCAAAGCGATAACAAAAAATGCTGCTTTTCCTCATGAAAGGTCACAGTGATGATCGTTGTCTATTTGACGCAATGCACAAAAATCAGAGACGGCTACTGCAGACTATTTTAGAATTTTCCTTTTGTTTTGATGGGGTCATATTGCCAGAGTGCAGTACGAGATCTCATCCACACACTTAACAACACATCATTTCTGTAACCGCTTTCATTGCATGAACAGAAGTGAAACGTGTCAACGTTAGTCATTTGCGAAATGTCACTGATGACCTCAATAAGTAATGTTGTCTGTTTCATGATTTAATGTGTAAACAACACGCCTCTCCAACAGCACTCTCTGCTTTTCCTAATAAAAAAAATGAACGGCCTAACAACATGAGTAATATTTTGAAAGGTTTAAATTTGTCAGTGGAAACTTATAAATGTTTACACATGGATTTCCAAACTGGTTTGGCATGAAAAGTGTGTTTTTATTTATCTTTATGGTTTCCATCATGGTTTGTCAGCAATTTTCACAGCATGGCACAGAAAATAACAGGGCATCCATCAGTAATCCTACCATATACTATCCTTATCGTATCAGTACCATTTAGTAGCTCAAATGTCAGAACAATAAATACATTTTACATCATTGAATAGATTCATTATCACTCCAAACTGTTCTTCATTCTAACTGCTTCCCATTACATAAGGATTGTCTCACACTATCACATACATCATTTTAAGGCTGCAGAGTTTTGAGGAGTGCACTGTTAGACCAAATATCCATTCATTTTTTTACAGTCATAGCTACATTCATCTGTTCATCAATAACATTCAAAGCTGTTTCTCTCTTTTTCTCATTTCCACATTGAGAGCGAACATTGATCGGAAAGTCTGTCACGGGGGGGAAAAATGTAACTAATGAAATGCCAAGAAGAAAGATACTGTTTGTAAAATATATATGACCAAGGTTTTCATTTTTATGGCATTATAAATATTACAACTTGCATCAGTCTTGTTGGGTAGTTATGGATTTTGTTTCAAAATGCAGAATTTTATGAAGAGTACTATACAACCGAGAAGATTATTTTGCACCGCAGGCCGTTTTTAAATTCTTTAAAGTGTCACGATGTCACAAAAAGGTGAAAGTTATGGTGTGCTGGCTTGATGCAGACTCAATATGAAGCTTCATAGTTCTTTGAGTGTATCATCAATAACAGAACAAAAAGGATCCACTATTGCTTCTTACAGAATCCCTCCTGGAAACAGAGCCGTGGTGTGAGCTCAGGTCGGCTGAAACTTGTCACCTTCAATCACACCAATCGAGAAGCATTGTTTGATTCTCTGAAACAGAATGAAAAGGCAGCCACCTGCACAGCGTGGCCCCACACAGTGCGGGAAGTGTCCTGTGGGGACTCGGTAATGGCCGGAGTGCATTCTCATGCTCACATGGCATTTCAGAGTTGGCAGTGGCAAAGCACTCAAAGGCTTAGGGGGCTAAACCTAATGGAGGCTGCTGCTGGTGGTTTATTCCCTGCAGGGTGTTGTGTTGTGGCCTGATGGGCACCTAAAAGGGTACTGCTGTCCCCCCAAAACGCTAATGTCCATTTCACACTAGATCTCACCAAACACAACCTCAGTCTCTATTCTAGCATTACTCCCTTTACTGTACAGTCACAATCAAAGGTGGACATCAGTAAAATGCTAAGTAAACGTTCGGCCACTGCTTTTCGTTGCCCAGCGGATTTTACCCAGAGGTGCTAAATAAGATCCTTTGTCACAACAAGAAAGTAGCTGAGACAACTATAGTATTGTTGTGGACAAAAGTATTGGAACACCTGGATATTACACTGGACGTTACGGCAGCCCATTCTAAATTCTTATGTGTCCGGAAAGCACTACTTGGGGACGGTACCTCGCTCATGCGTACTTCAGTGGTCCTCTCTTGAAGCTGCATCGTTCCGATCCCGGGTCCAACTTCCCATCCGTTATGTTATCCTCTGCCCTTACGGGAATAGTGGCAATTAATTGAAAATGAGTGAAAACTGACATTCTGAACTTCTAATCGATATCTTTTCCAAACTGATTATTTAGATTCTGAAATTCTTTTATAATTCTGTTAATAAATTCTTTCAGCAGAAGAAATATCCTGGCTTTAACAGTTGAGATTTATGGTATAAATCCTGTCAATGAACCACAAGGGCCAAAAGCAACCAACAAAACAATGAGTTAAAAGATTCAACCTATTGGAATATTGACTTTAGGTCACATCGTCCCAGCCCTGCATGCAGCTTTTGTGCTGTGGGTAAATTCCAGAGGAGGTTAAGAACTCTGCAGGTATTGAGACAACTGAGCATTGGGGACTTTTATGTACTATAGCCGTCAGTACTTGGTGTCCCTGCTCCCTGTTCCTGTTGCTTCCACTTTGAAATAATACCACCTATAGTTGACATGGAATATCTGACAAAATGATACTTTTGACAACAATGTGATATTTATGTTGGATGCTATTTATTTCATTCATTCATTTTCTGAACCACTTAATCCCTATCGGGGTAGCGGGGACCGGAACCTATCCAGGCACTACGGGCGCAAGGCGCGGACCAGCACACACTCGCACAAACACATTCCCAGTCACACCGTATGAGGCCAATTCAAAGTCACCAATCCGCCTAAAATGGATGCTTTTGGACTATGGGAGGAAAAGCACCCGGAGAAAACCCACTTGCCCTACGACCGACCCGGGAATCAAACCCATGACCTCCTTGCTGTGAGGCGACAGCGCTAACCACCACGCCACCCTGCAGTGTATTTGTAAATTGTAAATATTATTATGAAGGCCCAGTTTGGGCCAAATTTGGACCTTCATAATCTAGAAAGTAATCGTTTTGTCAACAATCTCTGATTGAATCATTTGAAAAACATGTTTTGAATGGAATGAACTTCTTACAGAACTTCCTACAGAACACAGTATTGTCCAGTTGATTATTCAGTCCATAATTCAACCAGAAATGTAAAAACGTAAACGTAAACCTAATTCACCTTTTCCTACACAGTGTCCACTTGAGTGGGCGACCATCCGTTGGTTTTGACTTAGTGGCTGAAATTTCATGCATAAAAAAGTTTACAAATACAGAAGCTGTTCCGAATCATCTCTCTTTTATTTATGACTATTTCACCCACCCAAAACCCTGAAAGATCAACATGGCTTTCATTCGGCCTGAACCATATAAGATGAAAGAAAGTGAATTTTGTCCAGCTTGAGATTGGGTGCGGCTCCTGTGTTAAATATAGCACCTGGGTAAAGATCAATGATAATTTACTGAATCCCATCAGCGAATCAGTAAACTTCCTGAGTAGATTCCGCTGTAATGATAATATCGACTCTAAATCCATTTTGACTAAAGGGCACATTTGCATGCTCTTCAGTCCAAGTCTTATTTTAGGACTTGAATTCATATTCCATGGGAATTAAAAACTGCCGCTTAAATATACTTGAAGACCGTTCACTCATATCGTCATCGTGATCCTTGCTGAAAGGGTCAGTGTACTTGTGGGAAGAACTAATGAGTTCTTTTTGTCAGGCAAAATGCTTGCTATTTACACTATATTTGATTTGGTTAAAAAGAAAGGAAAGCTATTAGAGCAAAACGGCTCACAGAAAATGTTTGATTTAAATTGTGAATGAGTCGTTTAAAGAGATACAACATTTTGCATGCAGGGGAAAAAATGCTGCTTGATTTCAGACGATTTTGTCTTTTTTAGACTCGTATGGCTTGGCTTAGTGTTTCATTTGTACTGTATAGTGAGCATGAATGGAGTGTTTTTGGTATAAAATCATACAAACCGATCTTTAAATACCTTTACTGCCATAAAACATATTGAATTAAAGTGCATGCAGTGCACAGAGAAGCCAACATTTGTAGACGCTAACCAAATCTCTGGGAAGTTGCAGACGTACTTTTATCGATTTTGACAAACATTAGGGTTTGCCGAAGGTCATGTTCTCTGTTGCTACCGGCATTTATTGACGTGTTCATATTTTGCAATGGTTCTAATAGAATTGATGCCAGTGTCTCACTGTGTATGTGTAACACAGTTTTGAGGCAGTTATGACTTGCAAGATCTTTGCTGAAATACAGCCAATAAACGTTGACAGCAACGAGTTATTATTACTGATGGGTTTTTTTCGTGGGGAATCATTTCTAGTGGGCCAAAGTTATCAATTTTCCTACACCATAATATCCTTGTAAACAGCATCTCAAAGCTTATAACATGCCTGACATATTACTGCAATATACTGCTCTCCATTCTATAAAGTCCTTGGGATCCCTTTGATTTTTTAACTCTTCAATCAATCGTGCAAATCTTTTTCTCTGATTTGTGTGGTAACTTGGATTACCCACTGTATTTCTGTAATTCTGGAAAGAAGTCAAGACTGGGATGACTCGAATCCCGCCCATGCTCGCTCCATAATGACCATCTGTAGCTCCTTGGGGGAGCAGACGCATCGGTGCAAACATATCTAACTTCCTGTTGCTGCTACCCTTAGCCTTCCCGTTGACATTAACCCCAGGACGGCGTCCTTTGGTGCAAAGCTCACGATTTTAGCAGCGCGTGCCGTCGGGCTTGCGGATCACATCAGATCAAATTCACAAATCAGACAGACGGATTTGGAAGTTGGGAGGGGTGGGGTGAGGGGATGGGGGTGGCAGGAGGTCCCTTGACAGACTGGCGTTGGTGCCCGTTGTTTGGTGTGGCACAAGTGTGTCTGATGGACTTCAGGTTTGTTTAGCCGTAGCATGACAGCTGATTGTGTACTGGGGCACAAAGTTGTCTTTCAGATTCGCTCAAGTTTGACAGATGGATATCGTTCGGGACTTACCGAAGTACAGACAAGGTCAGACAGTCTGTGTTTATTTGTAGCATAAGATAGAGGGATAGCAGTTTAGCTGCAAGTACCCAGCTCGCTCTCTGTGATATTATTAGTAAATGTTAGAGGTGTGAACCTTCGCTGGTCGCACGATTCGATTTGATTCCGATTATCAGGTCAACGATTCAATTTTTACAGACAGTTAGGGCATGGACTGTAGATCGGGGAGTCATAGTTACTACCGTGATGTTCTTTTAAACTAGAATTTTTATACTATAGCCAGAAAATCAGCAAGCAAAGACATAATGATATAATCCAGGGGTTCTCGTGTCTGTGTGTAAATGGTGGGATGGAGTATTTTTTTCTTTTACTTTTTAGATATTGGCATTAATATCGTTATTCATAAAGGTGCCTAAATCATCTGGAAATGTTTCGAGAAATAAATCAAATTAAATAATTTCCATAGTGAAACTGGATGTCACGGACCACCTGCAATCCCACTGCGGACCACCAGAGGGCAGCAAATCATGGGTTGCTCGATTAAACGTCCACATCTGCATCGCGGTGCACCGATTATGCGATTAATTTCAACACCTCTAGTAAACGTATTGATTAAATTGATTTGTATGTTAATTATTTTGCTGTATGAAGTAATGCTCATCTTATTTATAACCAGCAATATGTTTATAGCTGGCCTTGTTTAATTCAAAGCTGGTAATGGAACTGAGCTAGATCGCCAAGCAAGATTAAGCTATAACTCACCAGATTGACCAGCGTTAAATCGTCATTAAATTTGACTCTGCACTGCAAAACATGTTGCACATTTTCAAAATTGGATTATGATGTTTTCATGAAAGGGCATAAATAAACCTTCAAAACGATACCTATATCGAATGAATCGGACGACATATGACTGAGATATCAACATTCAAAGGAGTCGGGTTTCTCCTGTCACGGCAAGTGAGAAACGGAGAAATCTGCCTTTGAAGTTGACTATCGCCGTAGCACTCACAGACGCTTGGTGCGGTCGCGGCTACGTTTGCATTTACGGTAGCCTACGCTGCATTCACAGCCACACGGATAGCCTACCTGCGTTAGGTTAACTGAACTCGGGAGACGAAGATGGATTCCGGAGAAGTATCTTCACGCTAGTCAACCAGTGGATTTAGCGTAAATATTGAAGTAGAGCGGTCAAAACAGAAACTTTTAACATTCTGCTGGAATTGAATTCCTCACCTCAAGAAAGTCACGTTTTTAGGATGGAAAGGGTAAGTTTTTCAGCGAAATTTATTCACAACAGCACAGTATAGACCTTCCACTGTTTCAAAACACTAAAAACAAAAAATCCAAAATTTTACCCCACGCAACATAAACAGTTGTTTTTCTCGGAAACCTCCGTTGCGACAAGCGACTGGTTTTGCCGTGCAGAGTCACAAATAAGAAAATGATCATTTTGAAGCTATTGAGACTGGCCCATGGTGTTTATTTTTCTTGGTTGATGGTTTGTCCTCATTAAAACAATAGTGATCAGATTTAGACGCACATCCACAAAGCAAGTGCCAGGCAGAGCTTATTGATCTGTGAATGAAATGTCATTTTGATTTCTGAAGTGTAATTTTCGGGGAAACTTAACCTCTAATCTCTGCATAATCATAATGCTATTTATAACACAGATAGAATCCAGGATGTTAAGAAAAGCTGCTTTTCTATATTGATCACACTGCTCTTGTTAACTGTGCTATTACAGAGTTATCACTGTTTTACTGTGGATCTCAGGTGCATTTATATTTCCACATTTAGCAGAACCTTTTACCCTGAGTTACATTATCTAATTAAAGTGTCAGCCTCCCTTTAGCAGCTCAAGCTTAATGTTCCTTCTCACCGGAACAATTGTGTTTTCTTCTGGAATTTGAATCCCCAGTCTTATGGCTAACAACACAAGATTTTAGACCCCTGCTCCACCACTTCCCACCATCTGGCTAAAGCAACAAGTCTTTAGAAATGGTTTTAAAAGGCTAAACCATAGTTTATGGCTGACCGATACGACCTAAAGTCAATATCACAATTAACGGAACATTTTTACCTCTACTATAGTTAAATTAAAAACATCACAATTACTCTGTTTTTGTTTATTTTTAGAGATGCACAATGATATCAGAATCGTATCAGAATTGGTCAATAATTGCTTTTTAATCAGATCGATGCTTAGATTAGCCTGATATTTTCAGCTGGTATTTGATGATGCTTTTATTGTACGTCGGAAAGGTAGTGCTTATGCCCGAAAGTCCAAAAGAGCCGATTGTAGAACTCGTTTCTATTCCCATTTACAGAAGATGAATTTGACAATCGAGATTAGAAATCTGCTCTGATCACTTCGCCTTTTAGCTGCCTGGCCAGGCTCGCTGCTACCGCAATATCTCCAACACGGTAGCTCAGATTTGTTTCATTTTTTCTGGCAACTAACAGTACTCGAAGACCTCTAATAGTAGAGTATAGGTTCAAACGTGCCTGGAGTTCCCCTTTAAGGGGACGGTACATAAATGCACACTGGATTAAATTTAAAAAATAATCAAAATAACAGATGTGGGAAGATTGTGATGGTTTTGCTTCATTTTTGATGAGTTCTCCAGCCCCAGTTCAAATAATCTCAGATTGTCTTTCATGTAGGACATTAGGAAGTTTAAACAAGGACATTTTCCTTAATTTTTTTCTTCAGTTTGTTCTGAGAAAGTTCCTAAGAAAAGTCTTAAACTGCCAGTTTGTTCTTGTGATGATAAGTCAGTGTGTTCTTGTATACTGAAGAACAAAGAATAAATCTCAATGATTTGGTTAATGCCATAATTTTATCAAAAGTGGGTTTTAAGAACAAATTTCCTCTTCCCCACCTTGGTTGGTGATTGAGAACCAGTGTCTTAAACTGTTCATACATGAATTAATGGCCACTAAGTCATAACCTATAGAAGGTTGTCCACTCAAGTGGACATTGGGCATGAAACGGTTAATGGTAGTGGTGCTCATTACATGTGCAGATATAGAGATGAGCCATGAAAAAGGCTTCACTGCAACTGTCCTATTGCTTTTGCACCAGCGTGCCCTGAGACAGACGCATAAACACGCCGACGGGACCACGGTTCATTGATCACATTTATTCAGACGGGGACGTGAGCCCTCCACATTTCCCCCCTCGGCTCCATCAGCCAGACCTCACTTCATTGTAATTATCTGGGAAAAATAGGAGCGTCGCTCGAGAGGCGACCTCGTAAAAAAAAACAAAAAAAAAAAACGCCAGCATAATTTTGCCATGCCCTCTAGTAAGGGCAGACCTCTCCAACAAACGCATTTCCATTCGCATCACGTCCGATGCCACAGCTCTCACTGCCCTCGGCCCCGCGCAGTGTATGTTTTTTTTGACAAAAAAAAAAAAAAAAATCTATATATATATATATATATATATGTACATGCCAGGGACCTGCTTCAATTTGACCTCCTTGACACGATTGAATGGTTTGAAATAACTTTTTGAGATGCCACTTCTTTCCGGAGCGACTACTGATTGAGGCAGAGAGTGATGGCATGACAGAGAGACTCTGCATTTCAACTCCAAAAATCCAGTCGTAGCTATATACAGTATATTGCCAAAAGTACTAGGACACCCCTAAAAATCACTGAAAGGTTTTCCACTGGGGGTTGTTATTCAGGGGTTGGGCTTGGCCCCTTAGTTCCAGTGAAAGGAGCTCTCAATGCTTCAGCATACCAAAAGATTTTGGACATTTCATGCTCCCAACTTTGTGGGAACAGTGTTTTAAGCAAACTCCATAAAGACATGGATGAGCGAGTTTGGTCTGGAGGAACTTGACTGACCAGAACAGAGCCCTGACCTCAATCCGATAGAACGCCTTTGGGATGAATTATAGTGGAGACTGCGAGCCAGGCCTTCTCGTCCAACATCAGTGGCTGACCTCACAAATACTTGTCTGGATGAATGGTCAAAAATTCCTATAAACACACTACTAAACCTTGTGGACAGGCGTCCCTGAAGAGTGGTAGCTGTTATAGCTGTTAATACTAAAGCCTATACATTAAGAATGGGATTTCATTATAGTTCATGTGTGTGTAAAGACAGGTGTCCCAATACTTTTAGCAATTTTTACATCGTATTACATCTCAAATGTTGCTTTGATCGTACTCTTTATGCTCAAAAAATCCTGAAAAATTGAAGATCATCTTATGAGGTGGTTCATGATAATTTCTTGGTTATTATCGATTTGAGGTTCTTAAGCTTGGTGTCTGATCTCATTTGTCAAGCGGCTTTGAAACATAAGCTGGTGTAAAGAATTAAAAAATCCACCTAAACTATAATGGGTTTTATGGACCGGATTGGGCCAATGTCTTGTTTTCTTGTTTAGATCCGGCAGTGTTGGGGAGTAGCTGACTAAAATTAGCGCAGCTACTAACTTTACACACTCTTGGCATCTGCGAGATGGAGTCCGCGTTAAGAAAGATGGAAGTAAGAATCCATGGCCGTATTTATCCCAATTCATGACTCTGAAAGGTAGCGTGGGAATTATATCAACTATACTCAATAAATCTCGGCTTGTTCCACGTGCGATGTAGTAAATGACTGTATCTTGAACATAGAATACACATTTTCATGTTAATGTTAAACAGACAGCATGTACTTCTCTGCCCCCCTCAAAGCAGACATTTCACTCCTCTACCCCTCCTAGAGCATGCCCGCTTTGTGCCAGAAGTGGAGGGAAGCGAGCATGGAGAGAGAGAGAGGAGTGAATATCCACATGATTTCAGAGACATTATTAGGACGTGGAAGTGGAAGCGGACGACTTGTTTCTGAAGAAAAACAGCATTGGTTCTGTTATTCCGTGAACAAAAACGGAAGTAAATGCTTAAAAATGCATGAATGACATTATTCGCAATGTAAACCGAAGCCGCGTCACAATAATGCGATGGACGTACATCTGGAATAAACACTGTAAATATCAATTTAATATTTGTATTATGAGTGGAAAGCTGTCATTGAGTTTTGTCTGTAATAAAGGGGCATGTGGATGGTCATCACTCGCCAAAACCCGCAAATCCTGAATCTGTTACAGACAAAACTCACATTTTAGCTGATAAATAACATCATCATCATCCAGCTTTCCACTCACAATACAGCTATTTACTTGATATTTTCAGTGATTATTCCGGACGTGCGTCTATCACATTACTGTGATGTGGCTCCGATCTATGTGCGGGAGATAATGGAAAATGTAGTTCTCCCCCAGAAAGCAGAGCCGGGTGAGTCATGACCCACCCGGGTGAATCACTCGGCGCCATTAAATAACTCACAAGTCACAAATCTGAGGTCTCCATTATCCTGTGTCCATCGAGTCCTTCTTGATTACACCATGACTAAAATATAAACCCCGTCACGTACATACCTCTTAAAATCACTTCAAACTCATTATAAGATCAGTACAGCCATAGTAGCAAGTATAGCTGCTAAAAATGTCAGAATTTACAGTTCGTTTGCATCACCACACTCAAATGAGGGATCATAAGAACTTCCTACAGAGTTGAATCCTCTTTGTAGACTATGGGACTCGTGTCAGTCGAATCAGTAGTGCGGCGCGAAGCACGCACATTCGTGAATGAATCTGTTGGTAACTTCCTCTAGAAACGTTAACATACAGCCGAATCTGAAACGCTCACACGAGCGGGTTAGCGCTTCCCAAACCACATACAGAGTGAATCCGCTGGTTAACTTCCTCTAGTGCCTTTTGAAAATAAATATTTGCCGCTCTGATAGCCTTGTCTTGATACTTTGTCATTTAACTTGGAAGTGTAATCATTCTCATCACAAGCCACGTATACTTTCTTCTGTGAAAAACAAACGATTCAGCTGGCGATTTGGCAATTCTGACTCAGGTGACTCGAGTGAGCCGAATCGTAAAGAGGAACCGAATATTACAGCTCTACCAGATAGAGAGAATATATCGAGATATATATTGTGTATCGCAATATAGCTTAAAAACATTGCCATATTATTTTTACGCCGTATAGCCCAGCCCTACTGAAAGGCAAAACAGACATAACTTACACATTTTAGTGTAACTTATGCAACCTAAAAATCTAAACATTGTCCTACCTCCAAAAAGTAATGTAACCGTAGCTTGGCTATATTTAACAGCAAGTGGCTTGTAGCATAAAAAGCTACCGTTTAAAAGTAGCTTCCCCAACACTGAGAACGTGGATGATTTCAAATATTACTGTATTCTGCTAATGATACCTTGCAGCAAAGCATGGCACACTTTAACTTGTGAGAAAAGCCTGAAAATTACCGGAACCCTGCTCTTATAAATCAGAGCAGAAGGTTGTTGTTTTAAATGTTACTTCACTGCTCCCTGCAGTGACTGTCTTCTGTAAACACTTAAAGAGAAGCGTCTAGTGCTGTTTTATAGCAGCAGATGTTGTAACTTCAAGTAGGGCACGAAAAGAGTTATGGTAATCGTCGTTTATACGCGTGACTTTATGAGCGTGTGCATGTATTTGCATGTAAAAGCCAGAAATAGGGGCTGAGCAATAGAGGAAGACGGGTAGTGAGAGAGAGAGAAAGAGAGAGAGAGAGAGAGAAGGAGAGATGAGGATAAGACTGGCTGGGAAAGAGGGAGAGAAAGCACGCATCTGGATCGTCACTGCATCACGTGACTGCCAGGTTTCCTTAGAGACAGCAGCAATGTTGTGCATTCAGATGCTAGTTCAGTTGAGCAGAGGGCAGCACCGAACTGGCAGCTGGCCTCTGGATGTGTCTCCGAGCCGAACTGACAGGTGCTTCTTAACACTTGCGCGAGGTGAGGTGACATTCGTCCGGCTCCAGATGCGTAAGTGAACGAGTTGTGATCCGTAACGTGCAGCTGTTTTGGTCTAAGACGGTGTTGGTACCTGCGCTGTGTTCTTCACACTTGCAAGGGGTGTGAAAAATGCTTTTCTCTCTCTCTGTCCTTCTCCCTCTCTCATGTTTTTTAAGCGTCCGAAATACGATTGTTTAACCGCTTTGCCGTGCAGAAGGATGGCGTTCCACAAGTCTCCTCCCGCGTTGTTGACAGCCGCTGGGGAAATTAATGTGGCGCATGTGTCAGTAATGCAAATTGCATTGACCCTAGGAGCGACTGCATGTCAGACCGGGCGCATCCTCTGGAGGCACTGGGAGCAGATTTGATCAAAATAATCACGACATTGATGTTCAGGTGGAGGAAAAGCAGCCAGTTTTGGAAGTGAGGTTTAGTTGCAGCTGGGAGAGCAGTAGCGGCATTGTCTGGACATTACCAGCCCATTAAAAGACAATTTGGGTGGGGTAAGTGTTTGGAGATTTCGGTCCTCCCTTTTCTTCTGCTATGCTTACGCAGCGTGAGAAGCATGGAAAGAGGGAGAGAGAGAAGGCGAGCAGAGAGGGGTGAAAAGAAACAAGCCACAAGCTAAAACAGGAGAGGCTGGAGAGGAGGAAGGTGGCGGAGTGAAGTTGGGATTCAATTAGTCAAGGCGACTTTTTTCCCCTTCCAACTACTGCCATGTCTGACTGTGGGCGCCTGCGTTTCCAGACGTGGAATTTGCCTGATGAGAGAAACGAGGAGAGTGAGGGGGAGAGGAAGAGCGAGAGAAAGGGAGAGCGTGATCAGAGGAGCTTAAGTGCCTGCTGGTGTATGTGTGGGCCGATGGGCATCGTGTCCAGATGGAGTCCATGGCACTGTTTACCCACACAAATTACTTTCTACAATGTCACCTCATCTCTCTCTCTCTGTTTTTCCTTTCTGTTCTCCTTCGTCTCTTTCTCCGTCTTACTTTCTCCTCCCAGACTCCAGCTTTAATTAGAATTTCTCGGAACCCCTTTGTCTTCTTGTTAGCTTAATTAGTTTTGGGCAAATAGCATTAAATTAAAATGTCACTGTCGGGAAGCCAATTATAGAGAGGAGGTTTTTTTAGGTATACTTGAAATGGTATGACTCTTTCCTACATCAGTTTGACGGCTCGTCTGTAGAAGATTTGTGGTATTTTCATACGCCAAATGTCTGCACACACACACATAATACAACATAACATACAAACACACTAATGGGCAAGACCCTGCTTGACTCAAAAACTTTGTAATTTTGCAGTCAGCTGAAGCCAGTGGGCAGCAACATGAACGATACCGTTCTCGTGTCCCCCGGGGCTCCCACACCCGGCAAAAGGTAAGCGCTCCATGTGGGCTTCTGTTTGCATGCCGTTGTCCTTAAGCCCCTCTTCATGTAAGCCTGTTACGTAAAAAATATAGCAACTCGCTTTGATTTCTGTGCTGTGCGTGAGTGATGAGTAGAGGATTTTCAAACCTTTCTCCAAGACGCCCGTCTCTGCTCCGAATGCAGCCGCCTGCAGGAGTCGGGGCTATACGTTTGCCTTTCAAAGGCAGATGAGCCGAAGCATTGAAGGGAGAAATTGGCCTGCCTCTTTTTGGAAAGTCTCACTGCATTTTCTTTTTTTGTGGTTTGCAGCTTGGCCAAGCTCAAGGTGATTGGAGAGATAAAAGCACTCGGGATGGGAACCTTATCTTGTAAATAGCGCCAGTCATGTTGGCTCGTCCCCGATCCCGTGGCGCACGCTTTTTTTTTATTGGCAGGTCGTTACGGTGGCGTGAAATGAAATAACATTTACCATTTTAATAACTGGTTGCAAGACTCAGTTCGGAATAAATGAAAGGAGAACATTTGATTGCGTGGCGATGGGCTTTGGGCTAATTTGGATTATCAAATGAAAAATCGGAAAAACTCGGTTACAAGATTTCGCTGATAGTCTTTGTGCCTTCTTATCTGCCATTCTCCACGTCAAAGCTCTCGCGTTTCGTTCCAGTTCCACCTCCTCATATTTAATTTCGGCTGCCAGTATGACATCAGCACAGATGATGTAACAAATATTGCTACTAGGGAAGTACTCTTCCCAATTGCACAGAGCAATCCAGATGTGATGTGTGATGTGTGCTGAGCTTGGAGGAGGAGGAGGAGGTTCCTCGTATGCAAGCAGTGCTAAAAATAGCTTAGTACGGTGGGCCTGAGGCGGGGGGAGAAAGTGAGGGAGGGAGTGAGGAAGGGAGGGATTGAACGCATGGGTAAACACTTCATCCGACTTGAGACCCTTCACTGTAAAGATCACAGTCAGACTAAAAGGAGCTGACTCGTTAACCTCAGGCAGCAGGAGATGCTGCACATTTCGATGAAGCAACTGGCGTGGCGGACTGGACTCTGGCCGTCCTGGACTGGACGTTGTGGCCCCTGAGTCATGCAGTGTTCTTGGATGGGGGGTGCGAACTGTAGAGAAAGCTGTCGTTATTTGCCGCAGAGTTCTGGACGCATTTGTTGTTTGGTGGCTCCTGCCAAAAATCAAGGCCTCTCATTGAACCCTGGGTGAAGGTTGTAGGAATGGAGACAGAGCTGCTCACTGTTCTGATCTGATTATGCTTAAGGATGGCCTGCTTTTATTGATTATGTCTGCATTATGGTAAGATGTGGCCAACTTCAAAATGACTGTGCACATAGCAAGTCACTTGGAGTATTAAGGATGGCACTGGTGACGTTTTTTTGCCTTTAAGAAATGACCTTTTTGTCCATTATTAATGATGCACGAACACTATAAACAAACATACATCTTGAATCCACAAATATATTATGCATAGTACATTCATCAGTAATTAATCAAACGTCCCTCAAATGGTAAAGTGATTACAGTGTTGGGCAGCAGCGAAAATTAAAGACGCTACTACTAAATAGCGATGCTACATTTTTAAACACTGTGGGGCGGTTTCCCAGACAGGGATTAAGACTAGTTCTGAACTATATTTCTTTTTCAATGGAAAATCTCCATTCAAAACACTCTGTAATCCAAGACTAGTCTTAATCTCTTTCTGGGAAACCGCCCCTGTAGCTTTAAAAGTAATTTTTTTATTGATATATCAAAATGGTACATTGTAAAAATGCAGTTGTTTTTCTGTCTTTACCAAGATATTTTTGTGCCCTTGGCAGCTGCGAGATGGAGCTGGAGAAGCAAGATGGGAGCAGAAATCAGTGGCAATGAAATAGCTTCTAAGTGGTTAGCTACGACAGAGAAGTTTTTAATTGAGATATAAAAATATCAATGAATGGAGAAGACCTGATGCGCAAGCATGGGTCATTCCAGAGTCTTAGAGCTCCCTGAGACTTAAGGTGAGACCTTGGACTGTCAGCAGGTGTTTATTTGCAGACCTGAATGACCTCGGAGCTGAAACGGGATGAAGGTGATCACAAATGTCTTATATATGTACTATAATGAAAAGACCCAGTAAGGTGAAAGCCGTCCTTGGTTTGGTAACATGTGAAATGTGTCAGAAAAGATGTGGAAAATCCCTGAAGTCAGTTTTACGAGTTACGTAGCTTTTCTCGGTAGGTCTAAGTAGGATGGGACTAAAACACAGCCTGCTTACGTGGAGAGGTTATGATTAGCATGGCCCTGTGCAGATCTCCTGCTCTGGCCCTTACCACATGCGTAGCGTCAGTAGCCTATCTGCTAGTCTGGGCAAATTCGCTAAGAGAGTCTGTCATATGCTAAGTTCAAAGCGGTTCCTAATATCTCCGTTCCCTCACCGCCGGTGGCTACCGTTGAAACGCCTCGTGTAAGTTTAGCTATTTAGTGTCATCATAAACTGTGAAATGACATGCACATGTTTAACCTGTTGTAAAGAACTCCAAATGATTAGCGAATGCATGGGAACACGCAGCTAATCCGTATGAGCTAGCTTAGATGTGAATTATAGCGGTGGCGTAATGCATGGTAAAATGAAAGTTAGCAAACTATCTGCTCTAATCTATCAACTCTCTTGTTTTTGCTCTGTCATTTTAGCCTTTCCCCCGCTGTCCTAGTGCTTAAATATTTCCCTGCTATTATCTCGTGTTGTATTCCGTGTTAGACGGATTCCTAGACGGTGCTCCCTATCCTGTCACTGTCTTCATCCCTTCCAGTGACACGTATATTGCCATGGCACAACAAGGGACAATTTTACATAGTTTTGTTTGCATGACGTTAGAGTGATCTTTTTTAACAGTCACGTGCTGCACGTGTTTGCTGCACAGTCGATGGGTTAGCGGCTCTGTAGTACTGGGACATGCTTCAGTGCTTTGAGCCGACACGCCTACAGCATCCAAGCACAGAAAGTACCGCCTGTATTTTCACCACTTTGAGACTTAATTTTACCTATGTAGCAACGTTCATATTTGCTCAAAATTGAGGTGATTAGTTACTACTGTTTTTTTTTAAATGAGGAGCTTAGAGCCGACATTATTTTGATCTTACTGGGTCTTTAAACAGTAGTTTGAAAATATACTGTAGTAAAAGTAGTTTCCCTGTCACTGTTATTACAATTCTTAATATATTTTTTTGTGGTAAAAATGTCTGTAGTGATGGTTTGGCCTTTTAGTGGTTTTAGTGGAGTCCAAAGCGTGGATGAGAAAGTCAGTCAGTGTGCTGACACTGCACACACCCCATCAACACTCCTATACCTCGCTCTACCTCTCAAGGGCAAACACGGCGGCACAGAATTTATTGTCTGTATTGTCTGTCAAGTCAGGTTATGCGTGGCCTCGCTGTCAGAAGATGTATAACCTTTTCTCTGTGTGCTGGATGAGTTTTAAATTTGATGTTAAGTGAGAGTCGACCACCTGCCACTAGATATAACAAACGTGGCCAGCTTGTCATTCTGAGACTGGAAAAGTGCATGGAATGTCCAGTTCCAAAATGTACGCTCCTGTCGATATACATTTTTTGGAGATGCAGCCCTTATTGCATGAGCATATACAGTTTTACTGCAGTCATTTCAAGTTGTAAAACACGTTTAGAGTGATTCCCTCACTTTTCCCTGCAGCCCTACGAACCGGTTTAACATTAGCTTACAAGTCTGTTTCAATCACAGTAAATATTTTGGAGGACACTACATCTTATATAAATAAGGTCTACTGCATTGAGCTTAACCCAGTGTCTCCCAGAAGAGGATGGAGTCATCTTCTGTGTCTTGGTTCCTTTTAAGGTTTCTCTCTATTGAAAACAGAGGTCGTAAGGTTGTTGTAAAAAGCACTAGATAAACTAGAGATGCATTTCCACAAGAAAATGCCAATGTGATTGTTCAGGTTTGTAGCTGTGACATGAAAACTGGCCGAGTAGAAAGACTTTTAATTTAATGTGCATAAAAGTAAATGATAAAAAGAATGAGAAAAGCAAGAAAAAACGAGTGCGGGTCAAAACAGATTGAGATGTTCGTTCAGTGAGGTGGCCTGAGGTGGCATAAGAACCATGTTGACTGTCGTGCAAAAGCAGGCCGAGGGGAGCTTTCAAGTCCCGAATCCCACGTTTTCTTAACAGAAGAAAACGAATGGGTACTTATGGAGAAATTAAACGACAGAAAAAAGCATGAAAAAGAATCATGTGGATCATGACGGGTACAGATATGCGCTGAGGCCCTCGAATCACGTCAAATTTGGTGGCTTTGTGATGAACGGCGGCCGCGCAGTAAAGCATCAGAATTTGAGCTTCATATTAGTCTATAGACAAAAAATGTATCAAAAACGTGTACCAACACCCCACACCGCAAAAGGTTGCACGTTTTAGAGTTGTAACAAAGTTTCTAGCACAAAAGCTGCTAGAAATCACATAATAAAAGACTAAATAGTAAATATGACAGTGGGTAACAATTGCATGAGTTGAACTGAAACACTCAAACTGAGCCACCTTCCTCTGAGTGACACCAGCGGTGATCTCAGTCTTCGGTTTTATTTACACGTCCCGAGATTCTAATTCCAAAGCAAAAATTGAGGTCTGCTCGGTCCAGCAGATGTCTCTACGGGGTTATGGTCACATTATCTACAGGGTCCAGGTGATACTAGACAGTCTGTTGGGTTCAGCAGGTAGGTCTCTGCAGGAATTCTTGTGACATATGAGTTCTCCACAGGGTCCAGCGTGAAGAATCATTCCAGTGCACCATGGCAGGATCATTCTCGGGCTTAGCTTCATGCAGCAGTAGTGTGTATTCGGCTTGGCACAGGAGCATAAGACTGTTAAGCTTACTTGAAGATGCAATAATGTGAAGATAACTGATCTTATATACTAATATCTTTTTAAGGTTTTTCTTAAATTTGTTCTAAGAAAAGTGTACGTTGGATTCATGACGTGCACTTAAATTGTTTGCAAGGCGTTCTTACCATGATGAATGTTTACATTTAAATAATATATCATACAACTGTAGAATGGAAGAAAACTCAATATGCTAATGTTTTGCACAGACACACTTTGCAATAATGTTTGCTTTAATGCTCTTCGTCGTTCATAGATTCCACACATACTTAAGAAGTTTCTCAAGAAAGAAAACATTGGCGAATGTCAGGATCCTCGTAAAAATGTGTTAGAGGGTTTTAACAATCATGTCTTTTTAAGAACGGTTGCTGAATGAGGGTCTGAAGTGAGAGTGACAGTAAGACACCACCATCATAGCCACATGGTGGTGTCCATGAACCTCCAGATTTTCATCGTAATCCGATGCAATGCCACTTTCCAAAAGTCTGACAAATTAGTATGTACACATCAGCCAGTAAAGCTAAAATAACTATGACTGAAAGAAATTCTGCAAATCCAAGTTAATTTACTGAATATGGATCTTGTAGGGAATCAGTTGCAATGAAGGAGAATTACATTTCTATTTTGTGAATAGATACGGGAAATTAATTTCTGCCAAACTAAAAGCAAATCAATGGTTGCTAATCTGTTTAATCTAGGATTGTATTCAGGGGCAGATTAAGGTGTGTATGGCTCCCTAGGATACATTTTCTGTTAGCCCCCACGCCTGGCTTATTTTAATGAATTGATATTTTTACTGGCCAGTCGGGCGCCCTCTGGTAGGCTGGCACACATAGGCTCAAACCATATCCAGCCTGTGCATCAGTCCGACCTGAGGAGGACTATCTGCTATAATTCCCTCAAATACGAGTCGCAGCTTCCCAGGAATGGATACTGTATTGACTAAAAAGACCACCTTTGTCTTCAAAGATAACATCAGTTTCAAAAATAGCCTAGGCTATTTTCAGCACTCCATTTAGATAACTTATAGTTCAGCATAATTTTTTTGCTGTAGATTTTAGCACTTGGCCTGAGACATTATTTTGGCCAGTTGGCACAAATGTACATTAATCAGACGTGATTTACATTTGCTAATTTTAGGGGCAGTCTCATTTGAGTAACTTGGGTGCCTGGGTCTGTAGACCAAGTATCCAACCAGTAGGTTCTCATACACCTTTTAAACATTACTATTGGTGATGACAGACTCATCACTGGTGCCAACATGATGAAATATAATGTGATTAGCTCCTTATATTTGCATTGACCTCAGAGACTGCAAATCCCAGTATGATTTCAACTACTCCTGTTCATAAATTCTAGCCACTTTCTTCTACCATAGAACAATAAAAAAAAAAAAACAACACACACCCTTTCAATAAAATCCCTAGCAGTTGGCTCCCTAAGCTGGGCAAACCCATTGTAGTGGCGTGGAGTGGATTGGTGCCAAGTCATCACTCATTAGACCTACTGTGAGGGCTGTAATGCTGAAGTTTGGGGCTTTCTCGCCGTCTATGCTCGAGGCTGCTTTTAGCTGTGAATCTACAAGCATCTGACTGAATGTGGGCTGGCATAATGTCTGGATTCACTTGTCTAACAAGGCTATACTTATGTAATCTGTACATTCAAGACATCACTTGGAAAGCGAGATGAAAACTCAAAACTACTCATGAGAAGTCCCAAGTTAAATTTGCAGAAACAGGAATCCAAAACAAAGCATGCCTCATGGAAAAAAACACATTAATTTAGCCGTTATTAATTAGTTTAGCAGGGAATGCTACACAATACCAAACATAGTGCACCAATCCATGAACTGTCAGTGTGGCCGCCAGGAAGGATGAGAAGCACGTTATAGGTGCCAGGTGAACTAAGAACTTTATTAGGCAAACAGAACAAACAAATTACCACACTGATTGCCTGAAACTTGAAAACAAAAACCACAAGAATTGAGAAATCTTGACTTCAAACTCACAGACAAGCATGGACACAGACAGACGCTTCTCACTTTTTGGACAAAAAGCCAAAACAATCTGAAGAGGCAGGCTTTAAGGGATCAAACACAGGTGTAGCACATTATGGCAAACAACCTTTAGAGGAGGTCAGGGAAATTGAGACAGAGTGACCACTAGTGGCCAAGCCAGGGATCACAGGCCTGATTGCAAGAAAATTATATTCTTTCTGACAATCCATGACCATACTTCTTGGTATTAAAAAGTCCATTACAGCATATATCTCCAATATGCATTGACCTGCATCTTTTTTAAAACAAAGAGATCGTTTTTAGAAACTCTTTATGGGAAAATACAACACAAAGTTTATCAGAGATTATCTGAAAGCTTAGAAAGTTGTGATATCAGTCACCTAAAATGTTTACCTATTCAGTAGTTCATAGTTTATCAGTGAAATACAATATAATTATCTGTTACAATAAATAAATATTTATACAATAAATATTTTATTGTGGTTATGTTTGATAATTTTTAGAACACTTGTCCCGAGGGAATGTATTTAAAAAGTATCGTCCGTGAGTTAGCTTTAGCTGCTGTATGCTGGACATTTTTTGTTCCCATCTATTGTATGTATGTAATGTTACTCCTGTTAATATTTAAGTTTAGATTAGTTCGAAATATTTTGTACTTAGATGGTTTACCCATGTTGGATGTGACATTAGCCCTAACAAGGGCACAACAACAACAACAACAACAACAACAGTCCCAGCAGGAGAGCTGTAACAATAGGATGGTTCCAGTGCATCCTTGCCTGAATATATCGGCAATTATACGCCAGTGGGGTACTCTTGGCACAAGGGAGAGTTTTTAATGAATCACACCAGGGGAGAAGGAGAGCGGGGAGACGAGAGAGGTCACACCGGCAGGGTCATGGTGATTGACACGGAGCCACAGTGCTACTCGACTCACTTTAAACTGGTTTGGTATTTAATAGTTGTGGGTGTAGAGGTTATAAAGAAAGTCTGATGTAGGCGCTGACTCTCAGTATGGTGATTAGGAATCTATTGGACCATTTTCCATATGGAGACCATTTCCCCCGCCTGTTTTGTTCCATTTTATTTGAACATAATGGAGACGTTTAGTCCCCATGATCATCAGTAAACACGACACACATTTGACTCTTTATTGCCGGCCACTTAATGAGGAGGGCAAGCATATGTTCCGTCATCTGTTCTTGCTTTATGCCAAATTGTATAACATTAGGCCCAGTCAGATGTTCTGTAATCTATTGGAAACTATCGCAGTCCTGCTCTCCACTCTTAAATATGGCATTAGAAGCGGACATGATCGACTCAGTGATAAAAAGACTGTCGATCGAATCACTCCACGGTCTACCGGGGCTTACCTTTCCAGCGTGCAGTTCTGAGTGGCGCTTGAGGTCACGGTTCAGGTCTCGCTTTAAAAGAGAGATCTCTATCTTAATGGAAGGTTTCCAGAGGAAAGGGGAAAAAATAAACAAAGTCACAGAGTGTGAGTTTGTGATTTTAAGTGAACTGTGGGAGATGGCCATGACAGGCATCCCAACCTGCAAAAACTCATTTCAGGGAGGTCACCCCCGCGTGCTTGCTCTAGTTTCCGGGATATTTTATTCAATTTGCGGGCATCGGGGAGCCGCTATCAATATGCGGGAGACTCCCAGAACTTCCGGGAGACTTGGGATGTCTGCCATGAGTGTGTCACTGTTTTAAATGGCTCTCTGTTTGTCTTGCTTACATGTGTCCGTTTTGAGCGTGCCTTACATTTTGCAACGTTGACATGTATAAGATGAACTCACAACTAGCCTCTAAATCAAATGTAAACCTGACATTTCTCTCTCTTGCTCTCTTTCTTTTTCAACTGCAGTACTCTGGAGAGTCCCAGCAGGCTGGATGAGGAGCATCGTCTTATTGCCCGCTATGCTGCCCGTCTGGCAGCCGAAGCCAGCAATTCTACAGTGAGTCTGAACTGAAACACACACACGCTAGATTTAACAGCTCTGTCTCCATGCCACTATTGCGCTGTTTCACGGATGGTCCTTATCTTAACTGTTCCTCAATTTGGAGGGGAGAGATAATCGTTCAACGACATGCACTTTACTGATTTTGGACCAGTGTGTCAATTTTTGCCAATTTTCACCCACTTTAATCCCCGTATATCTCCCAGCAATGCCCTCCTGCCGACCTGAGCTTCAACTTCGACGCCAACAGACAGCAGAGGCAACTCATTGCTGAGTTGGAGAACAAAAATCGGTACGCTTCGTTTCTCTCTAGCGGCCACATGTCGTCATTTCATTAGCATGCTAATAAAGTCCGAGCTAGCTAGTTACATTGCTGTAATGACTTCATCGAATAATGCTTAACAACCGCTGCAGTACCTCTTTAACTTGAGTCATAGCTCTGTCCCATTATTGGATAAGTAGAGCATGAATTCTGCTGATGAATGCATTATGCGGCTATTTAAGGAGTTTAAAAAAACAAGCAAAAGGTAACAGAATGCGCTTCAGCTGGAAGCCGGAGAACCAGTCGAAAGTAAATGCGTTTAATAAGTGTGTGTGCTGTTGTGTTGTGTGGGCCAACAGGGAGATCCTTCAAGAGATTCAAAGGCTGCGTCTGGAACATGAACAGGCCTCTCAGCCCACACCAGAAAAAGCCCAGCAGAACCCGACCCTCTTGGCTGAGCTGCGTTTACTCCGGTACACAGTCTGCCACTCACTTTAGACCAACATGTGCTGAAAAACCCTGCGCTGCAAACGTAAAAATTGAAAGGAGAGTGGATTCTACCAGCTATGAGCTCATTGCAGTGATAGTGGAGTACCGCTTATGGTCACCAGAGGGCATGTAGGAGTCACATGCGTGTGTTTTTACAGCCCTTTCTTTCCTGGTTGTAATTATAAGTGTGTTCAAGCACATATTAGGCTATTTTTTAAAGCCCTTTTGTGCAGCTTTTTATACTATTCTAGGAGGGGAGAGTCTGTTGTGGGCTGGCCAAAATGTCAATCTTTCAATCTTTCTAAAGTAAACAAACTGCAAAAGAGGACCAAGGCACTCATCTGTAGCACAAATAAAGTGCCCCCATTATGCCTTTTCAAATATGATCTTTCATGCAGTGTTTCATGTAGCTGTATGTGAACATAAACTATCTGCAAAGTTGCGACGCCGACAGTGCACAATAAATGAAGTTTTTGTCTATCAAAAAAAAGAGTCGGCCCACATTCGCCTAAACGAGTCGTCAGCAATTCGAATCTTTTTCTGTTACGGCCACACGTCACGAAGTAACATATTTGCGTAATGTCCGCTCACGTTCTACGTCGCGAACAACTTGCCCGCCCACAAACAGTACAATTTCAGGTGATGTATAATTCTCAAATTCGAAAAATTTACACTTATGACTAGTTTTGTGGTCCAGGGTCACATTTCTCTATATGAGGCGTTAAAAACTAAACTATTGCAGAAACGTATTATACTACCTGTCGTACTTCGCGGCAGCATAGGTTTTCACATTCGTTTGGCATTCTGACACAGTTCCCACATGTACACCTAAAAAAATTGCGAAACAGTTTCTTGTCGATGTGCCACTTCAACCGTTTCATTGTCAGACTCCGGCTCGAATTGATAAGGTAAAATCGAGGCCATCTTGTCTATGTATTGACAGGTCTCCAGAGCTATCATTCAGTTATGGCAATGGGCATTTCGTTTTCCGACACACGCTGTAGCAGTAGACAAATCATAAAGGACTGCGCCGTCTGACCAATCACAGCAGTGAGGGCTCACGGAATGGAGGGGTTTAGACAGACTGATTCTTCGAACTGCTTCACACGAGTCGTTTACGAATCATTTAGAAATGGGGTAAAATTAAATCTATTTTTGGAGAAAACTAAAGTGTTTTTTGACCTTGCATTTAAGAGATTCATAAAACAATATTAGCAACCTTTAAAATGGCATAATAGGGGCACTTTAAAAAGAAGCCTTTATTTACCTGGGCAGTCTTGTACAATTAAAAACATTCGATGCTTCGACTATCTAAAGTAATCTGCTATGAATTGTTGGGTTAATTTTGGGTTAATTATAGGTAATAATTGGGTTAATTATGAATTGTTGAAATATGTTGGGTTAAAAGCTTTTTTAAAAAAAGTCACCAATTCAGTTCCAAACTTCTTACGATTGATTATAGAATCCACCCAAACTTTAAAAAATATAGACGATAGCTACACCACAAGCTAAGAAAAAGTAGCTAACTACATCAAAGCTGTTTCACGGCCACAGATTCTTGCTTCCATCTTGATCAAGGTAAACTTACGATTACATTTCACAGCCGCCAAGAGCGTGCTGTGATGCAATGAGCGCCTGCCGTGCAGGCATGGTAGCCTTTCAGATGCCAGGTTTGCCAGTTCAACACCAATCAGAAACATATGGAAGTTAAAAATACCCGTAAAGAGAGAATGTTTTTTCCTTTCAGCATTTTGTCACAGTACATTACTTTTTGCACAAAAAAGCAGTTACTTTTAAAACTATTCAATTTTAAAAGTAGCTTTGCTACTGATACGCTGTAGTGTCATTACTTGTAGCTAGCTATTTGCCAACACTGGAGTTAACATGAATTTTGTTGTTTTCAGACACAGAAAGGATGAGCTCGAAAAGCGCATGTCGGCCCTGCAGGAGAGCAGAAGGGAGCTGATGGTGCAACTGGAGGGTCTCATGAGGCTGCTGAAGGTAGAACTCGCTGCAGGGACATTAGGGTTCTTTTGCCTCATGTGAACGTGCCTGTTACAATGGGCTCAACATGGTCGGTTGGCTCACTGCCAAGTCACTCTTCATTTTTAACTCACCAGTCATCTTGTCTCTCACTTATTCTGCTCTTTGTATCCCTCACTCCCTCCCTTCCTCCCTCCCTCCCTTCCTCCACTCCGTTGAACCGGTTTCCCTTCCACTGCTGTTCCTCTTCTCTGCTGGGTGACAGGATGAAGAGCAGAAGGCTGTAAGTCTCCTTTTGTCTTGACTTTACTCCTTTACATGAGCATAAATGTAGACCATAAGGCCATAACAGCAACATCAACAGGGAAATGTGATTTAACTTGTACAGTCTTGAGGAACAGAGATTCTGCAGACATTCCACAGCATCAACAGGTAGCAGATTGAGCAGAAAGAGAAGACAAGCCCCAGACTTCCCATTCCAGTGACCTAGTTTTGCTTCCTACTCTGGCGTAGCGGTGACTCTTGCTACGACAGCGGTAAAGCTCCTGCAGTTCCTTAAACTCTAACGCCTTGCAAGAAAGAAGTCGGGTTAGACGAGATTTTTGTCTCAAAAAGCCTGGTGAGGACAGCAAAAAAATTTAAGAGTAACACACTGCTCTCTCTGGCCTCCCTCTTGCCATAAGACAGCTATCATCATCCCCGGCAGCTACAAGTAGCAACACTACTAACTTAGCTACGTTTTCAAAAGGTGTTCAGTAGCAAAGTTACTTTTAAAGTGCTATAGCCATAGCAAGAATCCCTACCCATATTTTTTCAAAATGTAACTCTAAACTTACATATTTACACATTTGAATGTAACTTCTGCAAGCCAGAAATCGAAACATTCTCTACCTCCAAAACGCCATTGAAGCCGTATAGTGATTCGTAGTTAGCTACTTTTTCTCTCTTCTTTTAGTGTAGCTAACTACTATATTAAAGCAGGGGTTTGGCTATAGATTTGCAACTTTGAATCATTAGTAGCTTCTAACTGGAATAGCTACCATTTTAAAGGAGCTTCCCCAGCATTGATGGAGTATCGGGCAGGCCACGTGTGTCCCTGCCAAATATCAGAGACCTGCTCGCCTTTCATGTGAGCTAACCACCTCTCCTCTAATGTGACTGCAGACTGGCTGGCCATCTGCTGCCTGGCACCGGGCCACGGCCCCTGGGCCCTGCACCAATCCATGGGACACAGTGCTCCTTTTCTTTAGACATCCCCCCCTCCACCACCCCCCTTATCCCATATTCGCTCGCTCCTCTAATGGCACACACATGGCCCTCTGTGAGCGTCCGGGCCAAATAAGGTGCGCCGAGAACACGCAAGCCTGAGATTTAGCGTAGATCAGATGTCTGTAGGTGCGTTGCGACTGATCGCATTGTCTGGAAGCTGGCATCACAGGGTTTTATGGGGAGGCGTGCGATGGCAGCTCGGGTCTGCCGCTCAGTCGGCAGTTTTGGAGAGGCTACTTTTAAACGGGTTAAGAGCTACTTACGATTAACAATAGCCAAGCTACAGTTTTAAGTAGTTAGCTACACTAGATGCTACAGAGGAAAAGGTGCTAACTATATGGAAACTATTTCACAACCATTGATTCTTGCTTCCATCTTCGCCAAGCTGCCACTTCTACACCAGTCAGAAACATCTGGTAGTTGAAAATACACATTGTTGCAAAGAGAAAAAAATGTGGCGTTGTGCCTCACTGCATCGCTGTTTGTGGAAAATAAGTAGTTACTTCTTTAAAAGCTTCAGCATTTTAGAAGTAGCTTTGCTAGGCTACTGAAGAATCTAGTTAGGTTAGTAGCATTGATACATTTAATTAGCTGTTCCCCAACACTGATCAGTACATCTGATACAGTGATCAACGAGCCCTTAGCATTGATCCAGAAATGAAAACCTCAATCAGACATCATACATATTGTAATGTTACTTTATATTGAACAGGAGGTCTATTTTTATGAAAGAAGAAGTTTAGGATCCGTAGTTCCAAGTTTAAGAGATAAAGTTACAAGTTTAGAATCTAATGTTCCAAGATTAGGATGTAAGTTTAACATCTCAAATTCCAAAATTTTCAATGTCAGTGTCTGTTTGAGCTCAGAAATAATAATGTCAAATGATATTTTAGTTGCTTTTGTGATTTGATATGAATGGAAATGTTTGTGTTAAATCAGCATAAATCAGTTACTTTTGGTAGCTTCCCCAACGGTAGCTGTTCAAGCCACAATCTACCTATAATTAAAAGTAGCAAAGCTACAGCCAAGCTATTCATATAGTAGTTAGCTATACTATACACTACAGAGGAAAAGTAGATACCTACATTGAAAGTAGCTAACTACACCTTTGCCAAGGTGGACTCCATACTCTGACTCGCAGCTGCCAAGAACACTTTGTGACGCAATGAGCAAGTGCCACACAGGCACGGTAGTGTATGCCACTTCTGCTAGTTCAACTCCTGAATTGAATTGAATCAAAATTGCATCGAAGCAGACGTTGAGATACTGGCAGACATGAAATCGCTGTGCCTTGATATAATATTGTGTGGACTGTTCCTTTGTGCTTTTGCCACAGGCCCAGACAGGGGGCTCACCACACTCTTCGCCCAGCCACAGCGCCAGCTGCACCATGCCCATGCCCATCCGCTCCACCTCGGCTGGCTCCACACCCACACACACGCCGCAGGACTGCCTGGCCGGAGTTGGAGATGACGTGCTTGATGCCTTCTCTCAGGGTAAGGGGGACTTAATGCATGCTCGAGCCTACATTGAATCTCATAATAGCAGCATGCTGATAGCAAATAAGTAATATTAAGTCATTGTGGGAAAGCTTGTGATAAAAAGGACACGTCTGTTTCTCAGGTGTACCTAGAAATCTCCGGAATGATCTGTTGGTGGCTGCAGACTCAATCACGAATACCATGTCTTCTCTGGTAAAAGAGCTTCACTCAGGTAATTCCATTCTGGATTAGATGGGTAATTCCTGAAGAAATTTACCGTGATTGCTGTTTGCTATGTTTCTGCTGATTATAGTTGACCTAGCTGTTAAACTATGAGCAGTTGAAATAAGGTTTAGTTCACATCAGCAATGGCACAACCACAAGAAAAAGAATAGGTTCTCCTTTATGGAGGTGCCCCCTTGGGTCTAAAGTAGGGGATGAGAGCCTTAACGGTGGTGCCCCTTTGTGTCTAAAGAAGGGGATGAGAGCCTTAATGGTGGTGCCCCCTTGCGTCCAAAATAGGGAGTGAGAGCCTTAACAGTGGTGCCCGCTTACGTCCAAAATAGGGAATGAGAGCCTTAACGGTGGTGCCCCCTTGTGTCTAAAATAGGGAATGAGAGCCTTAACAGTGGTGCCCCCTTGCGTCCAAAATAGGAAGTGAGAGCCTTAACAGTGGTGCCCGCTTATGTCCAAAATAGGGAATGAGAGCCTTAACGGTGGTGCCCCCTTGCGACCAAAATAGGGAGTGAGAGCCTTAACTGTGGTGCCCTCTTGTGGCCAAAATAGGGAGTTAGAGCCTTAATGGTGGCGGCCCCTTGTGGCCATAATAGGGCAGGACAGTTCCTTAAACCTGAAAAATGGGGGGAAATTGTGCTGTTGGCAAGAAACAAATACCCCTCAGTGAACTGAAAATTTTAACCTATGAATGGTGTCTCTACTACAAAAACTGTGGTAGGGCTGGAATATACTGTTTGACCAAGTGTATACATACTTACATCGCTTAAATGCTTAGTTCTTGCATCAGGATAGAGCTGGATTAGAAGCTATGACCTCTTGATCTGTGGGCAAGTATCTGACCACTAGCCACTACCTCATGGCAGGTAGATATTAGCTTGAAACTGGATGAATTGTGGTTGAAGCCAGGTTTGTCAAGTTGATTTAAGGCAAACAAAAATTGAACACTTCAAATGAATTTCAGCAGAATCTCGACATTGTTGATAGCATGCTAAAACATGTTAATTATGTTGCAATACTTTTGGTCCTAGTACTAGTATTTCCCTGTATATTTTAGAGGCAACACACAGGAATTTAGTTTGTTGCGAGTTGGTTCCACTTCACTTCACTTCACTTAATTGCTTTACGGTGGAATTGTTGCTTTATGACTTCGAAGCACGCAAATGTTATGTTTAATACACTGTGATAGTGTGGGAAAATATAATGATCGTCCTTATAATTCCAAAATGTTCTGTTATTCACAGTTGACGACGGCCTGGAGGATGAGGAAGTGAACATGCGGAATGGAAGGGATAAAGGTGAGTCGCTCACTTCATCTTCTTCGCCCTCTATCACTATGTCTTTTGTTCTATAACCACCACGTCCGTAATTCAACTTCCTCCCTTTACTTATTTCCAAATTTCTGCCATTATCCACTTGAGTGGACAGTCATCCATGGGCTTTGAGTTATTGGGCCGTAATGGCATGCTGGGAAACACAAGGAACTTTGAAAGGGAATAAAGAAGGAGTCAAATAAACTTCTCCACCTCAACACCAAAACATCTTAAAACCGTTGATGGAAGAAGTTAACTAAAGAGAGTTTTTCAGCTTCTAGGTTCAGCTTCTAATCCAGAATTAATTTGCCACTCAAACATGATTTGTGTTTTAGCTAGGGATGCACGATAAATTTGGAATCATACAGGAATCAGCTGATAACTGATTTTTTTTTGTCATCGGCATCGGACCGATGCTTAGATTTGCCCTATATTTTCACCCAATATTTTATGACGCATTTATTGAACATCGGAAAGGTAGCACTTGTGCCAGGCATGCCCAAAGTCTGAGGTGTGATTTTATACTGCCCACGCCTTCTGTCTTAAAATGTATGGAGTTATTTTGTGCCAAAATTCTGAACATTTACGAGCAAAATCTCTTGTCTTTTCATGCTCAAGTTTGTCTGCACACTTGAAAAATATTTACTTACTAAATTGCGTATTTGCTTCACTTAGCGATTGTGAGCTCGCATACGGGCTGTGTCCGCGTACTGCTGCACTTAATAGTATGGTAGGTAAGGCGCTCTTATCATACTTTTCTACGCAGTAGTATACATCTCAGGAAATAGTCGGGGCTGTAGCTTAACGGCTCTCAACTCCCTAGGTAGTGCTCATGGACAGTCACACGCCCTATTTGACCTGGTAATCCACATAGGGCAGAGGTGGCTTTTTCTTAAAATGCTTGAAATGCTCTGCCCTCACTCAACTCAGCTTTCTTTGACTTGGCACTGTGTTAGAAATGTCGGCGGTATGACGATATTTTGTGCCAAAATTCAGAGTGAGCAGTGGAACTTTGGCAAGCAAAACATCTGGTCTTTACGTGCCCAACTCTGCCTGTGCTCGTAATCGTCTCTGCCTTCCTCATTTATCGGTATCAGCAGATATAAGCATGAAAAACATTGGATATCGGCATCGACCGATAATTCCCATATCGTGCATCCCTAGACAAACAAAATGTTATAGATCTGTTCCTCTCACTTCACCCAAACATTCAACCCAGCAGCATCTAGAGTTCTGGAATGTTCCTGTTAAGCAAGGAGTGCTCACGACCCTTAACCTCGCTCTGTGTTTTTGTTCAGTGTCAGCACAGAGGCATTATGGGAACAGGCACTCCACTCCCTCGTTCTAGACGTCTGGATGTGACTGGAGGGAACCAGCGACAGCGAAACACTTTTCCTGGCATTAGCACGTAGAGTAATGCATGCTCTTCCCAACCGGGTTTCACTATGTGAAACGGAACTCGTCATCACACTTTGCAGAGAGCAAGCTGTATCTACTAAGGAGAATCTAAATATATACATATATATATATATACACACATATATATATAGCGCTATGTGTCTATCTGTATAAATCTGTTGTAATTATGTAACAATCTCGTTCATGACTGCAAAAGGAATGGCTTGTTCGTGCTTCGTCACCCCAACCTTTATCGATCACCAGTCTTAAAAAGAGAAGAAGAAAACCTAAAACACACTGTGCATTGTTCAGCATTTAACACCGGGGAACGTCCCACTGACCTCTGCTGCAGATATTTCTTTATAGGTGTCCTCTCCTCCTCCTCCTCCTCAGATGATGATGAAGATGATTTTTTGTAGAATCAGTGCTAATTCTTGTGTTGTTTGAGTTTTGCATGAGGTTTCAAAAACATCTGAGGAGATTTTGTCTTTGACCTGCATGTGCATTTATGTTTTTTGAATCTTTTTTGACCGGGCTGAGGGGGGGACGTCTTCCCTATCGCTCATCCGGTCTTTTGAAACTGCTGCTAAGTGAACTCAGCGTCAGGTCCTGTAGAGTCAGGTGTACGTCAGGGATCCGAAGTTACTAATTTTAACCAGTTGTAGTGATCACGCGGGAGTGTGTGCGTGTGTGTGCGTACATGTTTTAATGGCACTGTGTTATTTTATACGCCCATCAACCGCCTTGCAGTTTGGTGTTATTGCAGCCCCACAAAGTGTGGTTTTCTACACGTTAGTCCTTTAAGAGAACCAACAGTTCGTCGCACGGAGCGTTTAAGGGAATTCGGTCTGTATTTCCGTCTCGGTGAAGGTTAATTTTCTTTAAGTTAACAGTAGGGCTCTAAATACGTGAAACCGGTGCTCAGGGACTATGGAAAAAGGTGGAATGCGGTAGCAAAGCTCGTGAACAAATGGGTGGAATTGACTTCGGCCCAACTGGGGTCACGGGTCAAAGATTAGCACAGACCGTAAAAACTTTATGGAGGAGCCGGATTGGCTAAGCTGCTGCAGGAGGTCGGTTTTGGTCTGTGATGATGGGAAACGGCACTAGAGAGAGAGACAGAGACAGAGACAGAGGGAGAGAGAGAGTTTGGAGGAGAGGTTACATGCATAAATATTTGCTTGATCCGAGAGACGCTTTATGGCTTTACGGTCATGAACCAGAAAACGATGCTGCACTTGAATTAGAGTGAATTCAGGTTCCACCGCTGCATTCAGCAAAATTATTATGATGTATATATATATTGTTTGTTCTGTTCATTATGAGTTGGATTGGAAAAACACAAAACAAATGACGAGCACTATTATTTAGCATTATATATAAAGAATGGAAAAATGAAGCTGTTCATGACGATGATAGCAAACATGAATGTTAAGATTAGATCAGTCCTTTGAAGGACGCGTCTTGCAGTTTTTACGTATAGAGTATTAATATTATTTTAGCGTCCACTTCGTAGGAGACACTAAACGGGCAATAGGCAATGACGCATTTCTACTGTATTTCTACACGAAAGCCGTTTGTCCTGTATTGAGCCTTTAAAGTCACACCATAAACAATAAGTTCTCATCCAATATTATACACTGTGTAAAACCAGACATTTCCTTGATATTAGTGGGTGTATTTAGTTACGCTTTCGTTGTCTCTTTTCTGAAAACAAAGATTTAATCATAATGCTTGATGTACGGTTTACAGAAAAGAATATAAAGACATAATAGATGGGAGCTCCACTTCATTGTTGTTGTTTGATGCTAAAAAAAAAAAAAAAGTCTACATGCGTAAATAATCTAGTCATCGATCAACCAGGTATAGAATGTGGGCTTTAAAAAACGAATCAGAACAATTCATTTACTGTAAGTACAAGTCAACCTGAATCACGCTGGAATGGTGGATTTGAATGATCATGCCCTAACATTTGCTACTAATATGAATGCAATCTTATGATGTAGGTGTGCCTAGATGTACTGTATAAAGTGCTCTATAATAAATAAATAAATAAAAAAACAACTTATTCTGCACATGTGCAAGTCAGCGCTTAGATAGGAGTTTTAGTATGTGACTTTGTAGGAATGCAATTATTTATCTGTGTTCATTGGAAAACTTCTTGTTCTGCCTTTAAATTTGTGCCAACCTTTTAGTGTGTCCTAACGTCTCCATTCTGCGTGTTTGTGTTTAACCACAAGTCTATTGATTATGAATTTCCTGAAGTAGTCCTCTGAGAGGGTTACAAATAATGGGACCCTCTTAAAAGGGTTGAAACACTATACACAATCAGGTTTGCAAAATTAACCCCCCAGATTAATGATTTACTACAGCTGTACTGTGTTATGTCACTTCTTAAAGAAAGTGGACTGATAGTGACGGGCATCTCCACTGGACAAACCAGTAATTAAAAACCATGCTGTTGTAATTTTTCTGACTCTTTTCTGATTGTTTGCAAGAAAAAATGACAAGCATTTGGCCGTTTCGTTTTGTTTCTTCATTTTCAGGCTTTGCTGCTGTATTGATGTTTGTAATGTTCAAGTTTTGTTTTTAATCAAAACCATAATTTGTGTCTGTCTGGTGTATGTCTTTTTTTGTAAATTATTAAAGGTGACAAAAACGGGATGCCTGTTTGTTAAGCTCTTATGATGGGCAACTTGAAAAAGCCAGGTGTAGCAAAAAGAAAGAGAAGAAACGAGAGACACACAAGAAGAAGAGGAGACAAGGAAAGGAATAGACAGAGAACAAGATGGAAAACAAAAAAGATGTGAAAGAGATGAACAGAGAAACCAAGAGATAGAAAGACTGGCAGACATGGAGACAGAGAGAGAGAGATGGACAGTAAGCAGGCAGAGAGAGAGAGAGAAGAAGAATAGAGAGAGAAATAGACTGAGACTAACAGAAGGAGAAGAAAAGAGATAGTAAGACAGGACTGGTGGCAGACGAAGAGAAACAAACAAGAAAGAAAGATGGACTGAGAGATGGACTGAGGAGAGGGTAGAGCAAGAAGAAAGCGAAACAGACATGGAGAGAGATAGACAGACTGACAGAGAGAGACAGGGAGATTGGCCAGGAGGCAGGCAGAGAGAAACAGAAAAACAGAGAGAGAGAGAGGAGAAAGAGAGATGAACAGAAAAACAGAGAGAGAGCGAACAGCACTGCTGAATGGAGCCTTCTTCACATGTCTGAGCCTGTCTCAGGCGGTCTGCTGTGTCACATGCTGCTGGCTGTACAGGCGTTTCCAGCCCATTGAGCCACATCAGCCAACTAAACTTCCCATGCTACCCCCCCTCTTTTTCATAATTGGAGTTCTTTTGTCACATTCGTTGAAGTGCACCCTCATCTTGGTCCCACTACTGAATTTTAACTAGAAATAAATATAGAGATGCGTAAATTAAAAATGATATACACGCGCCACGTTTTGGTAAAAATGTGTCTGTCACTTGACTGTTAGTCATGTTGGTTTCAGTTCATCTTGGGGACATTCCCCTTTGTTAGGCACTGAAAATTTCATACGGATGTGCTGCACTTATTTTCCATCTTTCAAGATGTGCTGGAAGCAGTTGCGATAATGAGTCTTTAAAATGTTATGCTTTAAAGTTTTTCTCAATTACACTTTAGAAACATGGACTACATGTGGAATGCTTAATTAAACAGTAGGCTCAAGTACCAGTATGCTTCAGTTCACATTTTATGTATGATCCACCATACTGATGAATGCTGCATTACATTACATTGCATCATACCCCAGCACTCACTTATCTGGGCTCTGCCAAGGTCACAAATCAAACCACAGGCCTTTAAATGGAAAGCATGGCACAAAATGTCAATCTCCAAGACAGTTTCCGGTTAAAAAGACAAGATATTGTATCATTAGGAACTCAAATAGTAAATCTTTATGCCTGACACATTTTTGATATATTTATTTCACTTGTCATAGATGCTATAGCAGGTACCCTTTCTTTACTTCTGTAAAGGCTAAACTAATTATCTCTAGTTATGCACCGATCCAACTCTAAAAAATTCTATTATAATTGAAGTGTAAAGTGAAACAGTGTAAAGTGAAACAAATTAAAATTTCAATCTCAAACAATGGTGCTGTATCAAATGATAATGAGATCACATTAACGTGAAATCACATATTACATGCTTATGCAAACAAACTTGATCAATTACTTTCACAAGTGGTATAAACATGTCATGCAATGGAATAGATGAAAGTTCTTAATTTGTCAAAATTTCAATAATGCAGTGAAATGTACTAGGCAGATTACTATGACTAAAATGTATACAATAGATAAAAATTGATTATGTGTAAGAGAAATAATGTAGCATTGGTGTAAGATGTATACAGTACTGTGCAAAAGTTTTAGGCAGGTGTGAAAAAATGCTGTAAACAAAGAATGCTTTCAGAAATATAAATAATGATCGTTTATTTTCATCAATTTACAAAATGCAAAGTGAGCGAACAAAAGAAAAATCTAAATCAAATCAATATTTGGTGTTACTACCTTTTGCCTTCAAACCAGCATCAATTCTTATAGGTGCACTTGCACAAAGTCAGGGATTTTGTAGGATTATAGTCATTATATTATTTTGTAGTCATTATATTATTTTGTGAGATTATAGGATTATAGATCTGTGGTTAGTTCTCCAAGATGTTTGGAACAACCTACCAGCCGAGTTTCTTCAAAAACTGTGTGCAAGTGTACCTAGAAGAATTGATGCTGTTTTGAAGGCAAAGGGTGGTCACACCAAATATTGATTTGATTTAGATTTCTCTTGTAGTCATTCACTGCATTTTGTTGATTGATGAAAATAAATGATTAACACTTCCATTTTTGAAAGCATTCTTTGTTTACAGCATTTTTTCACACCTGCCTAAAACTTTTGCACAGTACTGTATATAGTAAAGAGCAGTGTGCAATTGTGTTGAGTGTGGTGTACACACTCACTCTTACAGTCAGACCAGTTGTTACCACAATGGTTAGAGAGTCGGTCTTGTGATCAGAGGGTCACCAGTTCAAGTCCCGGACCGGTAACAGATGCTTCTGAGGTAATCATGAGCATGGTACCGTCCCCAAACACTGCTCCCAAGGGAGCTGCCGAAAAGCTGCCCACAAATGGGCCAAATGCAAATCTCACATTTTATTGTGGTGTATTGTGTTCTGTGTTCACAATGACAAATAATCAATCACTTAAATAAATACGTAAATACACATAGCCATAAATACAACTTACTTTTTAAAGTTAATCTGACATCTTCACATTTTAATTTGTTAACTGACTTTAAAGTTGTAACACTGAACACACAGTTAAAATTGCATAAATTATTGTACCTCAGTAAAGGTAAATGAAAGAAACATGTGTACATAACTTTTTTTTGCAATTGAATGGACAATGTCATAAAAGAAGTCAGGTAGATTTTGCATAAACGGTGCATCCCTACTTATTACCCACCTACACCTGTCACATTTCGTTGTGGTGCACCGTGTCCTGTGGTGTGTACACAATGACAAGTAATCACTCACTTTTTTTTTTTTTTTTAAATCAAACCTCCCTATGAAATGTTTATAACTTCTGTAGAGGTCGATCCAGTGATCAATGAGCTCATAGAATTGATCCAAAAAATAAACCATTGATTAAAAAGCATGTGTATTGTAATGTCACTATAATGAATATTAAAAGAGTTTGATTATTAAATGAGAAGATTGTTTTTCATTTAAATGTCTGGTTGAGCTCAGCAACAAAATAAATACATTTGTGCAATAAATTTGTGATTTGATATGAACAGAAGTGATTGTGTTAAATCAGTCAATTATATTGCATGATATGTATGAAATAGTATATTATTATTATTATTATTATTATTATTATTATTATTGAATCAAACTGAAATGGTCATCGCAGTAGATTTTGTATTATTGGCAGACATCGAATCGTTGTCCTTTCTGCGGACATCTGCCAATAAGTTTGCTCCTGAGTTTGATGGAAAGTGTCACCGTTGCGGACTTTGTGATACTCGTCCACAGCAGCGATGTAATTTGGTATGAGGGTGAAACCTGAGTGAATACAGCCCTGCTTATGAGCTGCCCGTCTGCTTTATGAATGGACGCTGGCACGGCACGGAGCGCGGAGGCCGGCGGGCTGTAGGACCCGGCGGAGGCGCCCGAGAGCCCGCTCGGCTTGCTGCAGTGAGAGCGGAGCATCTGGAGAAGCGCTGGCCGGCTGGGGAGGTGGAGGACGGGGAGAGAAGCAGAAGGAGGATCCGGGAGGAGCAGCGCAGACAAAAAAGAGAGAGGGTCAGGCCTGGGACTTGGCAAAAACGGGTAATTAACATCGCCGTCCGCTTCCTCAATATGCGTGAAAAGAAAGAAAGAAAGGGGGGTGGTGGGGGGGGAACGCGGCGGGGAACGGCACTCGCTAGCCGGGAACAATCGCTCGCCCCTGTAGCGCCGCTCGCTGATGGACGGACAGACAGACAGACAGACAGACAGACAGGCGGGTTTTTTTTCCGCCTTTTGCAGATGTGCGATTTAGGCATCGCGCTCTGAACTTGAACTTGACCGCGTTTGGAGAGGGGCCTGAGGCGCGACGGTGCCCACGGCTTGACAGTTGCGGCTCCGGACGGCAGAAACCGTGGCCTGGTAGCACTGGATCCTCATTTATAACCTCTTATAAGCGTGTAATTAACGCGGTAAAAACGCTCGGATCGCGACACGCAGGTGACCGGCCGCTACATTCGGTTTCCGTTTTCCTCTCCCCAACCCCCTGACTTCTTTGAAAAATATATATGTTTATGACCGTGTTACACACAAGAAACCATGGAGTACAGTATAAAAAGCCAAAATGTCAATTAGCAGCCATTAAAATCAAACTGTATTTATTTCACGCTAATGGAGCGGCGAGAATGCATTGACCTCTAAATGCAATCCATGCCCAAGATGCGTCTTATAGTTTTTGTCCTGGTTTAAGAAAGAAGACTGAGCGCAGCACAGACGACAAGAACATTATGTACAAGCCTCCTCAAGTTCTGTAAGTCAAGCTGACTTCGGAAATGCCATAAGCTGCATGGAATTCATATGTCACTCCTGGAGAAGGGGCTTTATGCTGTAGGGATCCCCCACAATTCCAGTCCCGCTTTTCTCTTCTGAAATTCACAGACTAAATCCGACCAACTCACAGCTGTGTCACATGTCACGTCTTAATGTTAGGGTCCAGTTGAAATATTGTGTGGGTATAGACTTTGGAGGAGAGAGATCATCTTACGCCCAGAAAGCGTGTCACGGAATCTTCCTTTTACATTTCTGTCAGTGTTTAAAATATACGATGGGAAGGGAAGGCACATAAGGGCCTTGCTGTCTCTGTTGCTCTTTTTTTTTTCTTCTGATTTGTGAGTCAGCTGTTCATTGATTGAGGCCTTAATTGATAAGAGATAGTTCATAAGAATGAGGTATAGATGTTTTACTATGAACTACGCTGCAAATTTGCAGATTGGATTTCATGCATGTTAGGCTAAGTTTGTGCAAATGAGATTAGGTCAGTAGGACACGCTATATTTGGAACTATTCAGACACTCATATTGTGGCGAGAATGGTTCATACTGCCGCTACTCCTCTGACATTATTTTGAATAGTAAAAATTATTTTTGTAATATTTATTGTAGTGGTTTTGAATTCCAGGTGTTTCTACCAGTTTGCTTTAATTCGTATACAATTTTGTATTCCTTCTTTTTCAGGGGATCCAGAAGAGGGAGGATCATTAGGCCATTTTTTTATTCCTTTGTTTTTGTTTTCATCTTCTGTGACTTTTTGTTTTGTATTGTTATACTGGACGTCTGGAGATGCCATCCAATACAGTGACCACCACCGCCACCACATCCTCTGCGTTTAAAGGCTCAGACTTCAGCTGTGACAGTGGTGGAAATCGCATGGTAAGATGTTGGACTTTGTCTGAATAATAATTTGAATACTGTCATATATAATTTACGATTAACATGTGTAAAAAATTATGCCACTCTTAGCTGACCTCTCAGGCTGATGTTTAACCCTTTTGTGCATGAATTTTGATTTGCAGATTCACAAAAATAAAAATTGCTCTGACGTCTGATCTGATGCTTATGCTTCAGTTATACTGTAGTGTAATTTAATTAACTGCTAAAAACACTCAAGTGTGCATGATGCACAAAAGGGTTAATGCTACACATTTAAACCCAATACGAAATAAATAAACATTATACTGGCAATTTTTTAGCTGTTTTAGAAAATGTTAAAACATAGGTGACTAACAGTACCTATAGGGAGGATTTTTCTTACAGATTTGAGAGCTGAGAAATAAATATCTAAAGACACCACAGGCCTTCTTTTGACACCTGATGCACATAACCTCAGAGAAGCCTTTTTGCTGGTATAAGCATTGAAAAGTATGTCCACAAATCGAAATTGTTTGCAGTCATTTAAAATTAAATCATAATGATTATTTGTTCTTCTTTTTCCACTAGTCCAGACGTGCCCAAAAAAGCCTTAGGAGCTGTTTTCTCAGCAGCCTTACTTGAATCCAGACATTACCCCTCCAGACCTTTTTAATCATATGCAAATCGCCTATCATTAGTGAATTGCGAGCTGGGATGATGAACGAATCTAGTCTGTACCGGGGTTACGTCGAGTCCGCGAGCGGCAGAACTCGGAAAGGTATCGCGTGTAAACACCCGGTGCCTTGTTATCCTCCTCAGCCTTGGAGATACGAGCTGTTCTGTGTCATACGAGTGTTTGGTGACGTGGGTGTTGGCTTGTGAACGTGAGGCTGCCGTATGGCTGATTTATAAGGGAATTCATCCTCCTCCTTCTCCTCTTCTACCTCGGTGGAGCCGCGCCATGCTCGTAGCGCTGTTGCCAGGCAACTGGGCTTGCCTTAAATAACCGGCCACCAACAGAAATAGAGCAAAGCTATAGCCGGCGTTAGCGAGTTCACACGAGGCGATACCAAATTTCCCAGCCCGCCCTTTGTATTTGTTTATTAACCCCTTTTGTGCTGGAATTAACAGCCGCCTGGTTAAAACCCTACGGATGATTGTGCACTCGTGGATGTGCACGAAGGGGTTAAAACTATTTGTTAGCTCACGGGTATCGCGGGAATAATTTGGGCTGGCGGTTGGAGGATAGAGCAGAGCAATCAACCTTGTGGCATGAAAATATTTTCTCCAGCAGACAGAGCAGCTAGCTGTTTATTTTAGAAATTTCAAGGCTTGCGCATAAGACAACAAAATCTGCATGTGCATTTGAATATGGAAAAATATGTATATTGCATGTGATGCAACCAGATCTCAACCAATTCCCAGACACTAGAGTCTAATAGTGTGTGTGTGTGTGTGTCTGTGGGTAGAAATCTTTAGACAGTGTCTAGACCCCAACAACTATGAATATTGGGTGTTTCGTCCACATTTAATGCTGCTAAAAGATTTAAATTAAGGGTGGAAATTTGAAACTGTATCATTTTGAAAGCCTAGTAATAACTTGTGTTCTGAAACACTGGTACAAAGTTCGTATCAAAAGGAAGATGTCATGTTCCTAAACTGCTCTTCGTGATGTCACCGAAATGTTCCAGTTGATCATTCCTTATTAAAAAGAAATGCAACAAAACATGATGTTATGCAACACTAAAATAGACTTAACAAGCTACATAAATGATATAGGAAATGTTTCAATCTGAAATGTAAAAATGTTTTTAACATCCTAATTAAGCTTCATAAAGGCTGAAAGTGCTTTCACGTTACTGAACATAATTTACAGATTTAAAGATTTACAGATTTACAGAACAGATTTAGCATAAATGATATAGGAAATGTTTTAAATCTAAGTTAAAATAAATGTAACACCCTAATTGAACCTCATATAGGCCTAAAAGGAGGAGTGCACACTATCTAAGTCTGGGCACTAGACTCCATCCCTCTGTCCATGGTGGACATGTTCCCTTTTTACCGTCTGATTTACGGCAGCGAGAGCCTATTTGGTCAAGCCCAGGGCGAAGGCGAGGTTAGGATCATCTTTTCTCCACCCCCGTCGTCCACCCTAGGGTGCTTGTGGGTGTTTCAGGGATTGGGGTGGGGTAGGGTCAGCGTTTAGCCAGACAAAAGGGGAAGGAGGGGAGCGAGCGAGCTTGCCGAAAACGTCTTTGTAACTGTGTCAAGAGGGAGCTGTGAGTGCTAGGTCAGCTCAGAGCCTATAGAAGCCTCACTTCACGGAGGCTAAAAGGGAGGCGTCATTCAAGCGCCGGCTTTTCTCATTATCCCCCACTATCCTCGTCAGGGCAAAAAAAAGTGTAAAAGAGAGGGGTGAAAGAGAAACCTCTTCGACTCAATGTCGGGGTGTGTTGCTTGCACTTACAGCCTCTGGTATGCAGAGCCGTACAGGAAACTTGTCACAGAGAGCAATGGGCCTGACGTCATCGACTCGTGCCTCTCTCATGACAAGATGCAAAAAGAAACAAAGCAAAAATATATAGTCTGGGCTGCCTGATAGCGTACTGTATCAGTTACACAACTATTTCCATTTACATCACTGATGCGCGCATCACTGTAAAAAACGATTCAATCATTTTTTGTCATGCTGACATAATTCTTTCTTGTACTTCAACTTAAAACTATAATTTGTTCAGTTTCAAATTCAGAGTTTTCATGGTTATATTTAGGAGCGGGATTGGGATCCCCAGTTGGGATTAAGCGGTTGAGAATGAATGAATGAATGAATGAGTATTTAGGAGCAAACATGTTAATTAGAGTTGTGAACCTTCATTGGTCAAGGATTTGATTCAATATCTCGATGCATCACAATGCAGCCCATCAATTACTTCACATTGCATTGTTATTTTTAACTAGAATTTTTAGCCAGAAAATCACCAAGCAAAGTCATGATGATATAATTCAGGGGTTTTCAACTGCTTCTGTCCGAGGAACCACCACTTAGAGTTTGAATCTGAGTGTGTGGGGTCGAGGGGAGTATTTTTTGTATTACTTTTCAGATATTTGCATTAAATTCATTATTCATAAAGATGCCCAAATCATCTGGAAATGGTTTAAAAAATAAAAAAGGGAAGCATTTAAATAAAGTGATTTCAGTAGTGAAAGTGGATTGCATGTCATGGATCACCTGCAATTCCGCCACGGACCACTAGGGCGGCCGCCAGTTAAAAGCTCCGTTATAATCGATTATGGTCTGCCTTCGCATGGATGCTAACATAGTGTACATTAGCAACTAACATAGTGCTGCATTCCAGAATCGTCTACGTTGCATCGTGATGCATGGATTATGCGATTCATTTCGACACCCCTAATGTTAATGTGCCACAGAGGAACTTTTATGCATTGAAATGTGCGGGCTTGAAATAGCAATATGATATGGATCTTTCCAGTAACATACAAGATCTTACAGATGAGATATCAGATAAAACGTTCTTACATTCAGGTCCTGTAGTGAAAGAGCACACAGATTTCTTACAGAGAGCAAAACAAAGCTAAAACCAGACTTCAGATAATGAGTTGAAATTAGTAGTGTATCCAATTTGATTCTAGTTGAACTAGATGGAAATGTTTTACAGTAGCATATTATCACATTGACTCTTAAATATGCCACAACCATAATTCCAACTTATAGTTTTAAGTAAATGTTAAAATTTCATTTCCATGAACTGGCCTAAAAAGCTAGATTGTAACACTGAAAACTCAAAGTTAGGTGAAACTGCATGAATTCCTGTTTTAAGATGTAGTAAATGGCTCCTCAGTGGTGGAACGAACTTCCATAAGAACTGCTGAGTTCCTGCTGAGTCCCAAACGTCGTCTGAAGACACCTCTTCAAAGAGTATCTAGAGGACTAATTTGCCCCTAATATTTACTGTTTAAATGTACGTTTGTCTGTGAACTTTCATTTTTCGCTAACACATTTTTTTTATAACGTAGTTGGTGGCAACTTGGTTTTAATGACAGTTGTTGATTTTAAACATAGCTTTACAGATCGAAGAGCAGTCATGGACTACAAAGAACTGTTGTAAGTCACTCTGAATAAAAGCTGTAAGCCTCTGCTAAAAGCTGTAAATGTAAATGTAAGTGTAGCGAAGTATGAAGGGGTGGGCACTTCATCAAAAATTAATCAAAACTGACATTCAGAAGATTTAATCAACGTAACCTTGCCCATTATGATTATTTCAATAATTGATGAAATTCTGTTAATACATGTGTTGTCATGTGGCTCCGCCTCGTCCAGTTATTTTAAAATCACCAAGGTATACACTCTTTCAATAGAAAAAATATTCCTGCTTTAATAGTTGAGCTCGTCTATTACACTGTAAATATTTACCATACAATCCTTTTCATTGAACTATAAGGGTGAAAAACAAACAAAAAAAACCCCAAAACAAAATATTCGTTCATTAATCATAATTGAAACGTTAAATAAATCGTGATATTGATATGAGGTCATATCGCCCAGCCCCAGACTAATGGTCAGCTCTAAGGCTACAGCGTAAGTGTGATGACAGCAAAGTTTCTGTTAGAAAGAGCTTTTGAAAGGTTAAAGGAACGCTGGTGGGCCATGACACCAAACCTGTTTGTTCTTTGGTGCAGAGCGAGAGTCCGAGACGGGAGACGGAGCTGTCTGCGGTGGAGATTCCGACGCTCAGCACCCCGGTCCGCAAAGTCGGACGGCCCGGCCGCAAACGCAAGAACCTCTCCGTGAGTACCGGCGAAACGCTGAGCTAGATGCTACACCTCAGCTGCAACCCCCAAGGGCCTTTAATGCATGCTATATGCTGGTCAAAGAAAAATATTAGAAATGTGATGATGATCATAAGATTGTCCTTTCAAATAATACGAGCCAAATTCAGGACCCCTGCACAAGACCCTTAACCCCCGAGTTGCTCCAGGAAGACTGTCCCTGTAATTAAGAGATGGAAGTTGCTCTGGATAAGATTGAATGCTGTAAATGTAAATGAGAACGGTTAAGGGTCCAATTGTTTTCATTTGAAAGAAGTGATTTCTGTAATGGATGCCTGATCTGATACTGATGTCGGATGTGGGAAGCTGGAGCAGGTGTCAGTAACATTGGGTCAGTTTTTTCCTTTAATCTACTTGTTTTTCTGTGAGTGATTATTTGGCATTGTGAACGCACCACAGCACAGCGCACAGTGCACCACAACGAAATGTGACCCATCCGTGAAGGAGCAGCGTGCAGATTTTTGGCAGCACCCGGGGGAGCAGTGCTTTGGGACGGTACCGTACTTATAAGTACCTCAGTGGTACCTTTACCAGTCCCGAACTTCAACCGGCAACCCTCCCATCATGAGATTGGGCTATAGCTGCATGTGTGTTTAGACTTTCTGTTTTGACCCCTGGTAGAGGCTAGGTCTGGGTCACTGGGTCACCGAGCCTGTTGCATAACATGCACTGTCACAGGCTGCTGACTGATTCATTCCTCTGCCTTAATGCTCTTTCACTCTCTCTCTCTCTCTCTCTCTCTCTCTCTCATTCTCTCCCTTCCCTGCACACAACGTTAATTTACTGTCTTCTTCACATTCTCATCCAACAGACACACTGTAGTCGCACAATTTGCAGATTTTACTTATTTACTTATAACTATTTATTTTTTTACTTTACTTTTTACTTGTTTCTCATTTTTAATTCCCATCTTCCTCCCCGGCTTTTTTAGCCACTCTTTTCTATCTCGTTTACCGCTTCAAGAAACCACCCTGAGAAAGTCAGCCGCAGTGGTTTCCACACAGTTCTGGAAAACATCCTCTGCCATGGAGCCTATTTTCCTGTGTATGAAAATAATCCTGGCTCTTGCATAATTAATCTGACGAGGGCATGTCAGGGCACACAGCCGCCCAGCTGCCCCACATCCGCTCCTACCTCCCTCCCTCCTCCTCCTCTTCCTCTTCCCTCCTCCTTCCTCCTCCTCCTCTCATGGGAGCTTCTGATTTTATTATCCCCCATATTCCATTGCTTCAACAGGTAATTGTGGTAATGGTAGGAGAATGCCGCCTTCCTCTTTGAAACGTTACCACCAGCAGAGGAAACTGCCTGCTGTCACTCTCGGTTTAGAACGCCTGCGTTTTCACACCAGTGGCGCTTCCTGAAACGCGAAGCCTAGTGCCGGGCCGATAGAGCTGAAAAATGTATCACGATAAAAATGTCTTATATCAGTTGAGATTGATAATTATTGATCATTTTGTGTGACCTGTTTGTAAGGAATATCGAGAGAGGTACAGAGGTTACAGTTTTAACAAATAAAACATTGTGCAAGACGTGTGCCGTTTAATATAATGATGTTGAATGAGTGATTATTTGTCATTTTCACCACACCACAGTGCACCACAACGAAATGTGACCTCTGCATTTGACCCGGCCATGAAGGAGCAGTGGGAACTGACATGGGCAGCACCCGGAGAGCAGTGCTTGGGGCCGGTACCTTGCTCATGAGTACCTCAGTGGTAACTTAGCCAGTCCGGAATTCGACCTTCTGATTACGGGGCGAAGTCCCTAACCGTTACGTTACGCCCCCATTTGTTTAATGTTGTTTTGATAATGTAATAATTGACAATAAACGCTGAGAGAGATCAACCTAAAATTTGTAAAAGGTAACAAACGTAAAACTTCAGATCAAACCAACACCGTGTGGCTCAGTGCCATTGACCAGCCGGACTTTTCCACAGTGCAGTTAGCATGTCGTTAGCTATGAAAGGCTACTGTGCAGGTGAAAGTAATAAAATACGTTTCCGGATATTCCAAGTTCTGATGTTGGTCACAATGAAAAGCCATATTGATTAACAACTCGTTGATGGTTCAGCTGAACGCTGCTGCAGTGAAATGTTTGGAGCCTTCTCATACTATTTGATTGGCTGTTTATGAACCGCAGCACAGGTTTTTCATGCAGTCGAACTCTGCATATTGATTTTCCTGGCAGCTTGTGTTTAAATAAAACTGTTGCACAATCTATCAAACAATCTTATTGCTATTTTTATCCCGATACATATCGCTTTCATTTTTATCGGCCAGACCTTGCGTAACCCTCTCTATCGTTGCTCATTAAGCGCTGAAGAGGGGTGTTCTCCCTCTCACAAGAAACACACCACTTTTCATCCTGACCCAGTAACGGCATTGTTTCGCCGCTGTGGTTTTTTCGAACGCTATTTTTACCCAGGAGCACGGGGACCGTTAAAGACGGCCCCTTTCCTGCCCCTTTCCTCTTTCTCAAGCCTTCGGCACTTCAAACGGCAGGCGTTGCGTGAAGGGGTTTCGTTTCTAGGTCGCTTTTGTCTTACGCCTCACTTTTTCAGAACCGCTCGCACATCTGTCGCGCCGCCTTCAACTGTTTGTTGCCCGGTGCTGCCCTGCGTTTGATTAGACTGTATGATGAACGTGCGTCGGCTCCACTCCACGTTTATTAGTTCCAATTTGCCAGCTGTTTTACTGAGTGTTTGAGCTGAGTAACGCTTCCTCCTTTCCTTTTTACGAGGCCGCTATGGTAAAGATCGTGCAGAGCAACTTGCGCCGAGCCCACAACTCTTTTCTGAAAAGCGGCCAACATTCCTCCCATACCATCCACCCCCTTTTCCAAAGCAGAGTGAAAAATGAAACAAATGGAAAGAATGAAGTGTGCAGCCTATAGATGTGCCTTCGAAGAACCTTGGAGTGTACGTAGGAGTGTAAATCACAAGTTTGATCATGACACGATGTTATATCGATTCAGAGGACGTCTGCCGATCTCAGACTACTACAGTATGATTTTGATTTGCTTCATTCAGGAGCCAGCGATCGGTGTGAGACAATTTCAACCCAAACACAAGCACAGTTTTATCATGATGAAATATTTGATTTACACAAGGTATGTTCCGATCCAACTTTTTCAGTTCCGATACCGATGCCAATACTTTGGCTTTGGGTATCGGCCGATCCCGAGTACTGATCCGATACAAGTTGTGTATTTCTCCATGCCTAACTTACTTGACTTAAGTACTGTTTCCTAACAAAAACGGTGTAATTATTACATGTATGTGTATTTGTATAATTATTTATTATAAAAAGATCTAAAAATTATCGGTTTAAACACAATTCTGTAATTTTGTGACGGTCCCTAATGCTGCGCCTCTAAAACCATCAGGAACACAGAGATTGTGAGCGAGGTGTTGTTAAGTAAATTAAACTATAATTTGCATGATTTGCTTTTGCGGTTGTAGTGTGTTGCGTTGCTTGTTCTGCTCATTGTCACGTCAATATGTATGAATTAGTGCGAATGTCGAACAATAAACCAGCTTCACCGCAGTGGCACTTCTGATGCAAAACCAATTGTGCACGCGCGCCTACGCAAACATGGAAAAAACAACAATTTACAGATTGGATCCATAGATTGTCACCGATACTTAATCCAGCTGTTTGAGTCATTATCAGACTGACATCTGATTCACGTATCGATGCCATAGGCTCATTGATCACTGAATCGATTTGAATCATTGTAGCTCGATGTGTCTAGTACTTCAGGGCTGCTTTGCCAGCTTTTACACATTGATCCCGTCTCCTCCACCAAACCCTCACTGGATCGAGCTTGTCAGCCAGCGCTACAGTTTTCACCGTTTCGGGTTATGTACAGTACGGCTTGTCAGATGAAATGCCGAGCCACGATTGAGATCTCACACTTCACACAACATCTCTGAACATTGCAGCAGCAGCTGCTGTAGGAGCTCTCCCTTCTTCTTTTTCTTCTTCTTCTTCTTCTTCTTGTCTCGTCTTCGTGAAGTCACGGAGCGGTCACGTTCCGTCAATGCCCTCTTTGATTTGCCGCATCGCCACAACGGTTTGCCGGTGAGGTGAGGCGGCAGCTGCGAGCGCAAAGAGAGGCGCCACTGTCGAACGGGCAGCACCGCTCTCCCGAGGCACTCGATCTGTCGTCCGTCTGCGTTTCAACAGTTTCTCATATCAATCTTCCGCCTCACGCAAATGCTAAGCAGGTGGCTGGATCGGCCGGCTGATGTACGGCTGTGTGAAGAGATTAATGGCTGGCTATGCAGGAGATGTAGACATGAAGCATGAGGGCTTTGTGCCGGGGTCTCGGATGGCCGGACGCTGTTTTGATATGCCCTCATATGGGTCCGCTGTGCCCGCTGAGTGACACGGTCATAATGAGCTATCATCATTGTGTGTCAAGATGGGCCGATCCGCTCTCTCTCGCTCTAAAGTGTGAGGTTGAAAGGAAAGGGGAACGAAATTATGTTTGTTTCGAATGAAAAGCGGAATTCAGACGGGTAGCAGTGGAGCTGGTAGGAGGTTTGTGACGGCAAATAGGGATGGGCAGTTAATCAAAAATGAATCGAAACCGGCATTCAGAATCTCTTTATCGACGTAATCTTGCCTATCGTGATTATTTTGGGTTTTTATTCATTCGTGTATTGTCCCCTAAAAAACAAACTACCGTGTCAGGGGACTCCACCCTGTCCAATCAGTGACTGCATCTGTTACTTTAAAATCTCAAAGATAGGCAGTCTTTTGTTACAAAATATATTCCAATTTTAAATTGCACTCTTTACAGTACAAACCTAGTCAGTGAACTATGAGGGCAAAAAAACAAGCAAAACCCCCAAAAACCTAATTGTAATTGAGGTAAAGCGTTCAATGAATCGAAATGTGTTGTGGAACGATGCAGTGCATGTCAATAAAAACAAGCATGCAAGACTTTAAATTCGATTCTGCATTGTACATGACTCATCCACCATGTAGGGCGTCATTACATTTTTAGTAGTGACAGGGTTTATCATTTATTTTTTCATAATACACATAAAATAGTAATCAGTAGCATCAGTAGTACGGTAGGGTGCAGCTTGGTGTTGCACCAGTTTTTATTTTTGTAAGATGAACATTGTATAAGAAGAACGGAACTGAACGAGGAACTGATTTTGAAATACAAATTCAAGAAAATTGTAATGTCATTTTCATAAGGTGGTCTAGTCGTTAGTTATTCATTTATGGAGGTGGTCTAGTAGTTAGTAGGGGTGAGTATTGGAAAGGACCTCACGATATGATACGTATCTCGATACATGGGTCACAATATGATTATATCACAATATATTGCGATACTGTACGTATTGTGATATATTGTGAAATTCTACAGTTCACTGAAAATGTAAAAACTGAGCTGAAATGCAAGTTGCTGTGTACGATCGGGGTGATCTTAATGAATCACATTATATTAATAATTCAGCCAAATAACAGCCAATAACTCAGAATTGAATTTGAACTGTTATTGTCTTTGCATTTTAACACGCTGCACTAGTGGACACCAAAAACGTTAAGATAAAGTGCATAAGATTTTTGGAGCTAGATATAGTATATTGTGAAAGGAAATATTGCGATATATTGATGTATAGATTTTTTTTTTTAGTGAGTGATTATTTGTCATTGTGAACACACCACAGCACAGCACACAGTGCACCACAACGAAATGTGACCTCTGCATTTAACCCATCCGTGAAGGAGCAGTGGGCAGCTAACAGGCGCCCGTGGAGCAGTGCTTGGGGATGGTACCTTGCTCATGACTACCTCAGTGGTAACTTTACCGGCCCTGGATTCAAACCTGCGACCTTCTGATCACGGGGCGAACACCTTACCGTTATGCCACCAACTGCCGCAGTTTTTGCACAGTCTTAGTTGTTATTTATTCATCTATGGATGTGGTCTAGTAGTTCGTTACTAGTTTATGGAACAAGACGTTGTGGGTTAAAATCCAGCTTTATCACCTCCAGTCTTACCACACTTGAGACCCTGAGCAAGACCCTTAATACCCTTAAGACCTTCCAGAGAGTGTGTACCTGTAATTAGAAAATTAGAGTCTGAATATTGCTGTAAATGTAGAAATTTTGGACAAAATATGTACAGATGTAACAGTGCATCATGTTTTAAGTTTTTTTGTTCTGTTTTAACAAAAGTTACTTAAACAAATGATAGCATTATCTTGGACCTAAATGAAATCTAAAATATAAACTAGAAAAAAAAATTTTTGCAAGTCAAAATTGTCTGGAATGCAATATTTGTGAGCAGATTGCCAACAATGTCATTCGCTGTTACAGGTGGAGAACTGTGGATCCCTGAAAGAGCTGGTGGGTGTGGCTACAAATCACAGTGGGGCGGAGCTCCCCGCTGGCTCGCAGCTTCAGGTTCAGAACGGAGATGCGGCCGAGAGGCACGGCAGCAGATCCGCCGAAGGCTCTTACCCCGTGCAGGACAAGAATGCGCCGGAAAATGGCCTCCCTCACCAGCAGGTTGCCGGCTCCAGGCCCCAGTGCCCCGCTGATGCCCCGAGTATGAGTCCCTCCCTGGAGAACGGATTTGTCGCCGGCCGGGACGAGCGCGACTCCGAGAAGGACAAAGATGAGACGCTGCCTACTCCGCCTCGCAAGAAACGAGGAAGACGGAAACTAGAGCGGCCAACTAAATGTGAGTTACGCTTGTCCTCCTTCAGTATTGCATTTCGCAGCCACCTGGGCTTTGATTCAGCACTTAGCGGGCCGAGCGCAACAGTCGTGGTAGCATCGTTGTGTCACAAACTTTAGTTAGGGACGGGGCAGAATTGTATAACAACTCTCACCTTTCAGTTCAGGTGGAAGATGGACTGTCCATGGGTGTGTTTCCCAAAAGCATAGTTGCTAACGTATTGCTAACTACGTTACCAACAATATGTTAGTTGCTAATGTGCACTATGTCAGTTGCTAATGTTCACTATATTAGTTGCTAATGTGCACTATGTCAGTTGCTAATGTGCACTATGTCAGTTGCTAATGTGCACTATGTCAGTTGCTAATGTGCACTATATTGGTTTGGGAAACTGCGACTGTGCGATTATGCTTTTGGGAATCTCACCCCATGATGGTTCATTGCAAAACAAAAAGGGTACTTTTGTGGAAAATAATACAAAAATTTATGCACTGTTAATTTAAGAAATCCAAGATTAACTTCCAATAGGGCTGGGCAATTAAAGAGAAATTTATCAAAACTGACATTCAGAACCTCAAATCTGCCTAATCTTGTCCTAGTAACACTTTTTAAAATTCTCTTAATACTTTCCCGAGTGTGTGTTCTTGTGTTATCACATGACTGCAGTGTACAAGTACAAACATTGTCAGTGAATTCATTAATAAAATTAGTCAATTAATCGTGATACTTATTTGAGATCATATCGCCCAGCCCTACCCTCTGCATTAAAGAGAACTCTTGTTGCTCAGATGTCTTGATAATTAGACACATCAAATTGTATGTGCCCCCTCTCTCTCTCTCTCTCTCTCCCTCTCCCTCTGTCCCACCATGCTGCCTGGCCGGGGCAGGCTATGACCTTGATGAGAGCAGTAAATAAAGCAGGGGAGACTGAGCTGTCTCCTGGCAGCCTGCCCTGCTTGGGTGCAGTGCATTGGGGAGACAGCAGGACTGTGTTGTAGCCGCTCCCTCAGCAGGGAGTGTGCCAGGTGGCGGGCAGCATGCCCAGGGCACTTACACACTGATCCCACATCAGGCTCCCAAAATCTAGTTTGTACTCACTCACCCGTCGCTCACTCGCGCACCACACGTGCATATCGTGGACCTTGGTTTGGAGTTGCTCCCCCTTTTGCAGTTATAACAGCTTCCACTCTTTTGTTATGGCTTTTGATTTTGGAGAGTGTCTGTGGGAACTTCTGCTTATTTATCCAAGAAGATGATTTGTGAGTTCAAACACTAATGTTAGATGACTCGGTCTGACTCGCAGTCTCCGTTCATAAAATATTTGATCAGGATGATGCGGGGGCTGTACGCAGGCTGGTCAAGTTTTTCTACACCAAACCGACCGAACCATTAGGGTCGTAGCGACAACGAATATAGCGACAATTTTAATTAGTTGTAATAACACAGGCCACTGTGGGCCATAACTCAGGAATAAAAAGGTTTTTTTTTGTTGTTGATATGAATGGAAGTAATTGTGTTAGTCATATTTTATTGTCTCATATTGATCACTCCTGAGTTGAGTTTAATCGAAATTGTATCATAGCAGATTTTGTCAGGGGTGCACGATAAGGAAATTATTGGCCGATGCCGATATCCGATATTTTCATGCTTGCATCTGCCTATAACGATGGTGATTAACGAGGCAGGCAGAGCTGAGGCAAAATTCCACTGTGCGCTCAAAATTTTGGCACGGAAACAGCACCATAACTCTGACATTTCTAACACAGCGCCAAGTCAAGCCAGCGTGAAAGCAGAGTGGAGCGAGGGTGAAGCATTTCGAGTGTTGTGCACAACATTTAAAGAAAAGGTTACTTCCCGCCCTATGTGGTGTAGAAAGTCAAATAGGGTGCATGTGAAACTCCACGCGCACTAACTAGTGCGTAAACTACAAACCCGGCTATTTCCTGTGATGCATACTACCGCATAGAAAAGCATGATAAGAGCACCTTACCTTCTGTACTATTAAGTGTGGCAGCACGCAGCTCGGGACAAAGTCCATGTGCGAGATCACATTCACTAAGTAAGACAAACATGCAGTTTAGTTAGTTAGGCAGAGTTGAGAGCGTAAAGACAAGAGACTTTGCTCGTGAACGTTCCACTTCATGCTTAGAATTTTGGCACAAAAATAACATACATTTTAAGACAAAAGAGACGGGCAGCATAAAATCTCACCTCAGACTTTGGACATGCTGGGCACAAGCGCTACGTTTCCGACGTACAATAAATTTGTCGTAGAATATCAGTGGAAAATATCGGGCAAATCTAAGCATCGGTTTGATGCCGACGGCTCAAAACAAACAATTATCGGCCTTTTCCGATATGATTCCAATATTATCGTGCTTCCCTAGATTTTGTGATATGGACAGACATTAAATCGAATCGAAATAATATTGTATCGTGTTGAAACTTGTAATTTACACCCCTCCCAACCATGTCTTTATAGACCTGACTTGGTGTATCATAATGCTGGAACAGAAAAGGGCTTTTCCTAAACTGCTTCTCAAAAGGTTCGCCACATAGAATTGACCAAAAGGTCTTGGTATGCTGAAGCGTTGAGATTTTCCTTTCACTGGAACTAGCCAAGCTTTCACTGAAAACAAACCCATTGCATTATTCCTCCTCCTATATGCACTGACCTTACGGCAGCCTCTCTAACCCAGTTTGTAATGACTTACGTCTGTCAGCAGCTGAGCACACATACAGGACACAACACTCTAACATTAGGTCTTTAGACATTTGCTGAATGTATTATGAATTTGTTTAATGCGTAGTACATCCATAAATCCATAAATGTTTGCTTGGTTGTGCTTAATACTACAGAAACAGATTGAACATTAGTTTCATTTCCCTCCCTCTCACTCTAAGTCAGTAAAATAAGCTTTACCTCATTGTAGAGGTGGGCGATATATCGATTTTATCGATTAATTTGAATTTACAGTTCAGGACGATGTGTTTTTATGAAAATCGATTTTATTACTTATTTTACACGCGGGCGCCAAAAGCGGAACTAATGCGACGCATCGTTCTACACGGGTAAATTAGCGCGGCGCACCCAGACCCTCTAGCAGATTCACAAACAACATGGCAACGACAAGGGGAAAGTATGGCGTCACATCAGTGCCAAAACTAGAGCACGCAAAATGGCTTGCTGCAAAAAATTCGCGGGCGTAAATTTCACAGTCGCACGCGCAAATGTGACACTCGAGAACACAAATTTAAGAATCGAGTGCGCGGTTAAATGTGACACCCCCCCCACTCCATAATTAGACACTTTTTAGGTGAATAAATATGATTATAATATAAAACACGGAATTCAGAAGAATAAATATGGAAAAACGGAATTCAGGAAAAAAATAAAACGGAATTTAGGAAAAAAATACTAAACAGATTTAATAGGGCCCTATGTATATTGCAAAAGACATGATGGCCATACATACTGTGGAAAAGCCGGGATTCATTAACATGCCAAAAGTTTTTGACCCGAAGTACGTGCTTCTAAGCCGCAAATATTTTTCTGAATTTGACTTGCCACAACCGTATAATGAAACACGTCAAAGAGTCGGTAGAGAGCTGGAGGAGGAGGTGTCGTATTATTCTGCCACAACTGACATGTGGTTTTGAACCATTCATTTGCCATCTGTAGTTTGATTTTGAGTAGGGGACGAGAAAATCGATTAAAATCGAAAATCGGATTTATTGTGAAAAAATCGGAGATTTTATTTTTAGGCCATATCGCCCAGCTCTACCTCATTATATATCTATATATTCTATATGAATATTCTGTTGGAGTGCCTTGAGTTGACTGTGATTCTTAAAGTTGAACAGATGAAAGTGAGTGATTATTTGTCATTGTGAACAGCACAGCACACAGTACACCACAAAGAAATGTGACCCTGCATTTGACCCATCCGTGAAGGAGCCGTGGGCAGCTGACATGATCAGTGCCCAGGGTGCAGTGCTTGGGGATTGGGGAGTAACATAATACAAGAGAAAGGAGATTTGAAAAGGCATGACAATTACATGAGGATTTAAAAATATAGGGATATTATAAATATGTTGTTATATTCTAGCAGGGCTCCTGCGAAGAAATGTGACATGCTGGTGAAACCTGAACATTTCATGTTTATGTTTGTGTGATTTGTCATACTCTTTTACTCATTTCCCAATTTCCATTCAGGCACAGCCTCCCTGCAGTAACTTGGGTTCAGTGGCCCAGTGGTGTCTTTTTATGCTTTACTGGGATTCGAACGCACAGTTTTATGGTCACCGATGGTGGGTTTTCACATAGTCAGACCACTGTCCAAGTCAATGCCCAATTGATTTTTCTTCCATTAAAAAACACAGTAGTTGGATGTTTGTATTGAATCGCAGAGTCCAGTTCAAATGAGAAAATCATGAGTTGGTGTCAGCCTTCTAGACAGGGTGGTTGAACTCTCATTAGTTCCCTATTTCCTGCTTTGCACTAACTTTACAGCAGCTTCTCTTAACCAGTTTGTTGCTACTGACTTCTGTCAGCAATTGGACACAAAATAGAGGACACGGAACACTAACATTATATCTTTATACGTTTGCTGCAGGTTTTATCCAGACACCAGTATCAACCCAGAACCAAGCCTGTAGAAAGTACCTTTCTTCTTTAATTCCTGTACTATACTTCTGAATCCATGCAAGTATGATTTTGGGAAGGTTTCAGTTAAACATGCTTCACTTCTTTTTGTCAGATTCCCTTCTCATCACAATAGGCCAATTACAGGTAAACTGACTATAATACAAGGCCTGTTGAATGTGCCCCTCTTTTGTAATATTTTGGTGCATTGGAAGTAGAAGATTTGGTCCAGCTCAGGCATATGGAGGGCAGCTCAGGGGTCCTGTTCAGCCTGTTGGAGCAGATCACAATGTTCCTCGAACTGCCACTGCTTTTTTCCCTGTAACAGTGATCCTCAGCATGGCTGCCACACAGCCAGCCTCCCTCATTGGCTTGTCCTCGCCTCACCAGCCAGCTTTGCCAATCTCACAAAGAGGCCGTGCACAGTTAGGCAACTAATGAGGGTTCAGTCCCTTTGTCTAGAGGGCGACACCAACGAGTATTTGTTTACTGATTCGTCTGCTGGCAATTTTATTGATTAGTCTGTTAATCTGAGGGATTAATATTCGCTGTGGCTTTATTTTACACAATTAATTCACAGTTATTCATTCAAAATGTTATCTGTTGTTTTTAAAACATTATAAATATTTTTAATATGTCACAAAATTTTCGCTATTGCCATCCATAATCTGTTCAATAATTCTACAAATAATTGGGGTGCATTCCATTTCACACCTTGACCCTACCCCTTAGCCCTACCCCTGTGTTTTGGGTGGTCACCTGTAGGGGTAGGGTGTCCCTTTTCCCATTTAGGCCGAGTGATAGGGGAAAGGTGAAGGGCTAACTATCCCTTCAAACAGAGATTTTTCAGAGGCTCACTCTAAATTGAGTGGTAGGAAATATTTCCCAGAATGCCCTGCGAATAACTATCAGCAACATGGCTGCGGATTCAAAAGAGACATACAAAGATGTACAAAGTTCCAAAGATGGTGTAAATCTAAAGATAGAATTTAGAAATGAGAAGTTAGCAACAGCTTAAGCTAAAAAACTAAAGAGTAAGAATAAAATGTGTACAAAAATATATAATTTTTATTAGATTTATGCCTTAGACAGTGATGTATGTACATGTGCACATAACGGTAGAAACTATGTATTTACAGTGCAATGTGGCTTGTTAGAGAATGAACAAATACACATACAGTTTTTAAAGACATAAAAGGATGAACGGACATATAAGCATAAAATGAGTATAAAATGAGATGTTGGAGACAGGAAGGAAGAGTTTACATGTGTTTGTAAGTAGTGGGTGGTGGTGGTCTAGCGGTTAGAGTGTCTGCGTCTGGACCGGTAGTTCGAGGGTCTCTGAGCAAAAACCTTAATCCCAAGTTGCTCTCAGGGAAACTGTCCCTGAAATTAGGTAATGGAACTCGCTCTGGATGTCCTGGTTAAGAAGTCTCATGGCGTGAGGATAGAACTCCCATGTTTTTAAAGCGTTGGTTCTTTCATCTTGGACCTTCTAGCGACTTAGTGGGACTCAGTGATGATTGCGGCAGCCATGATTTGTTGAAAAGTGTTGCAGCCAGGCAGAAACAAGAACCAATAGGCCAGCAAAATTATACTTGTAACATTTATTTGAAGCATTTTAGAAATCATATATCATGCGTTTAGAAATCATAATCATGTTCAACTCAAAAAAATCCATAGTTTAAATTTTTTTACCATCAGTGTCATCAACTTGGCCACGGTACCTCCAAATACAGGCTTCTCAGTCTGATAGACAGTTGTGGCGTTTGCCAGAAGTGGCCAGTGCGGTTTTGGTTCCGTCCATCTGGTGGCCGCAGGAAGGATGTCAGTCCGCTGGAGCTGGGTGCTAGGAACACTCAACTGGCACGCGCTCTAACCTGGCACACCGAAGTTTGTATGGGCTCAGCATGCCAACCACGCTCACGAACCCGCCGACCTTGGCAGCCCGAGTGGAACTGGCCCCTCCTCTGCCCCACAGATTGGTTATGTAGTTACTTATTGCCACTGAATCAGAGAGAGAGAGAGAGGGAGGAAGGGAGGGAGAGAGGGATTTTCACATGGGACATATTTGAAGAGAGCCAAGTAGGTGTGGGCCTTTTGTTTGGGTGGGTGTGGATGGTACTTACGGAGCAAAAACTTGTGCTCTGATTGTTTTTAGCCACTGGCCTTAAAAAATGAACGGCCTTAATGTGGGGATATGATTCATTTCTGATATTTTTAGGCACTCTGTACAGTAGGGGTGGGCGATATATCTAATATACTCGACGTATCTCGGCTTGTTCCATGTGTGATGTAGTAAATAACTATATTGTGAATATTGAGTACAAATCCTCACGTTAATGTGAAACAGACCACATGTACGTCACTTTCAAGTGTCGCTTCTCTGCTCTCTCCAAGCAGAGCGCTCACGCCCCCGCTCATCCAGAAAACTCTCCTAGCACATGCATGTTTTGTTCTGGAAGCGCGGGGAAGCGAATGTGCAGCGGGAGAAGTCAATATCCACACAATTTCAGAGACATTAATTGGAAAGAGAAGCGAACCACAGCACTGGTTCTGTTATTCTGTACACAAAAACAGAATGAAAAATGTGATAAATTAACATTCTTCGCGATGTAAACGTGCTGTGTGTGGGCACTTGCGACTCGATGTGGAACGCCATCATACACAAAAATGCTCCAGTTCAGTCAAATCTTTCCCTTTATTACAGACAAAACTCATTTTTTAGCTGATAAATAACAACCACCAATGTTCTACTCACAATACAGCTATTTACTTGATATTATTCCGGACGTACGTCCATTGCATTGTTGTAATGCGGGTCCGAGTCGCAGCGCAGGGGGTTGTTGGAAATGTAGTTCTATCCCAGAAAGAGAGAATATATTGACATATATATTGTGCATCATGATATAGCTTAAAAATATCGCGATATTAGTTTTAGGTCATATCGCCCAGCCCTACTGTACAGTATAATGCTAGTAGTTGGGTAGGTCTTATTATCACATTGTAATGCACATTTGTACCCGTTAAAGTAAGATTTTGGGCTTTTTAAGCCATTTGTGTATTTCAGCGGAAGACCATGTAACATTCCGTTCAGTTCTGGCACACCTTATGCACTACTTCAGATCGTTTTTAATCCGTGTTGCAAATATTAAGCCATGAGTGTTAGTAGGGAAAGCGTAAAAATGTGTAATGCATGTAGTCAAGCAAGATTGGGAAAACTGTTAATTAATCTGTGTTATTCTGTGATAATGTTGCATTACAATAGGAACATTATAATTCATGTAATAATTATTCTCTCTCACATTCACAATGCTTTTTTTTTTTAACAAACTCCCTCTGCATAAATTCCTGCTCTTGCGTAAATATCTTATCTGTGTTGATAGTTTAGGCAGTGTAGAGATGTAAATTTAATGAGTGTCCTCCTCAGACTTCCCTTGACCTGCACTGAACTCATGAATCATGAATCATTGTAATAGCCCTGCTAATGTTTCAGACCACACGAAATCGTAACCTCTTGCCTGCTTCTTCTGAAACCAGTCACAACAGAGCTGCACGGGAATCTAACTTGCCTTGCGAGTGTGGACACTTCAGGAATATAAATGACTGGCGGGAAGGAGGAAGAGTTACAGCCTCCAATCAAAGTAATGTGGTTGTAATGCTTAAAGGAATACATTTCTCATATGCTATTAGGTCTATATAGGATCGCTTGGATTGCAGTGCACACAGGATGTAATTCGGAAGAAAATCTAGCTATATATACTGTATATAATGAGTCAAAGTCAGTGATTATTTGTCATTGTGAACACAGCACACAGTGCACCACAACAAAACGTAACCTCTGCGTTTGACCCAAAGAGCAGTGGGCAGCTGACAAGGGCAGCACCTTGTGGACGGTATGTTGCTCATGAGTACCTCAGTACCGGTCCAGGATTCAAACCGACGACCTTTTGTATACAGTATTCGGCCGATATTGATTTTTCAGGGCCGATATCGATGCCGATTATTGCTAGTTAGCAGGGCGATAACCGATATTTGGAACCAATATGCAAAAAAAAAGAAAAATTCTGTCAAAATTTTTAATTTTACAAACAGCAAGCTCAGCTGAAACTCTCCCGCTCCTCTTCTCCTTCTTGGAGCTTCGCGCTGCGTTCGTGTGAGTGACAGTTGATTGGCTACTACTCGTGTGACATACAGGGACTGTTGTGGGCGGAACACTACATGAAGCAGCGAGTCGAGAGCAAATGGCACAGAGAGGAGAGACAGCAGTGGAGCCACTGTAGCGCACCTTGTAATTACTTAATATCGGTGAGGGTCAAAATTAAACATTGATAATCTGCGAACTCCCTAACATCAGCCCCCAGGTACACAGGTAGTCCCCGACTTACGATGGAGATGTGTTGACATGCCATTGTAACTTCAGAATTTTGTAAGTCAAAACATTGGGCACAACTGACAACTGAACTCTGGCAGTTGCCGTTAGGTATTTCACAAGGCGGGTGATGCGTACCAGCATCCCAACGTATTGTACCGCATGCACTGCTACGTTTGCCTGCCGCGCGAAACTTAAAACGTTCTTACAAATTTGTTGTGTCGCTATCATCGTTGTAGGACCGAAAAGTCGTAACTCGAGGACCATCTGTATAGAGCTGAAACGATTATTCGAATAACTCGAATAATTCGATTACAAAAAAGTGGTCGAGGCAATTTTTTCTAGAATCGAAGCTTTGTTTAAGTCATTTAAATCGCTACGGCATACGCCGCTTGTGTTTCACACAGACGCTTATTAATGACGCACAATATTTTCAGTGGCGCGATCAAGGCGAGAGTAGATCCCTCTGTATGTGAACGTATTCGTGAGATATTCCGTGCACAAAAACAGAAGTAAATGCATAAAAACGCATAAATGACATTTTTTGCGATGTAAACACGCACGCTGTGTTTGTAAGCACCATTACTCGCTAAAACGCTCCGTTTCCGTCAAAACGTTCCCTTTATTACAGACAAAACGCATATTTTAGCTGATAAATAACCACATCAACCAGCGTTCTACTCACAGTACAGCCATTTATTAAGATTTTCCCATCGATTTTTTTTCATAGTTCGTTCCGGAATGCGCTGAACCCTTTATTGTGACGCGGCTCCGAGGCGTGTGCGGGGGATTGTGAGAAATGCAGTTCTCTTCCAGAAAGGCCAAAAGCAACTCATTTTATTGGCCAAATTGGTTCAAAATGTCCCTTGAACTTCATGTTTCTTCATTTTCAATTGAATACAACAACATAAAGCGTATTTGACTAACTTCTACTCACACTAGAATAAACCTAATAACAAATGTATTGTCATTTTTATTTACATTTTTTAATCAGATTACTTGATTAATCGATTAATTGACAGGTATACAGGTATATCACTGTATCACTGTAAATATATACAATGTAAATATAAATTTACAACCATCTACAATGGCTGGAATCCCATCGGAGTCTTTAAAAAATACCACGGGAAACCTGAGCAAAGCCTTTAACCCCAACTTGCTCCAGGGAGAATGTCCCTGTAATTTAGAAATGTAAATCACTCTGGATGAATGCTGTAAATGTGTGTATATCCATCACTTTGCAAATATATGAGCAGAGTTCTCAAATTTGCTGAACGTGTATCAACACATCTCGATGGAGACATAAATAAGACTTGTTTTAAACAGGATTACCGTCCCTCATAAATACTGCAAAACATCCTTGAGGATTTGTTAAAATATTCATAAGCATTGCTGCAGATTTCAAGTTATGTGGTCATCCTTATTACAGTTTCACTTCTGTATATTTATACAGACCTATTATTTATAGAGACATATTTCTCAATTACATCATACGTCTAGCAGACGCCTCAATCGCACCGGTAGTCGCTCCGGAGCCGCTGATAGGATATGAAGAAAAGCTAAACTAGCGTGGCACTTGTCCAAACCAAACATGACTAATTTTTCTCCCCTCAAACAGCAGGCCGCAAACAAGTGCTGGTCAGACCTAAAAAGTGGGCTCGTTAAGATTAATGAGCAAGCTAGCTGGGGATGTCGGCGGCAAAAGCGGGGCCTGTACGCTCGCTGTTGGGGCTGGCGCACGGCTGAAACTTGGTGGGGGAGGGGAAGGGAGGGGGAGCTAATGGCAGGCAGCTGTGGAGGTTGGTTGGGGCACGACGCGGGGTCGAGGGGCGCAAGCGCAGCCAAAGTAAACCAGTCCCCCCTCCGTCCTCATCATCATCACTCTGGCCGACCCTCTAAACGCCTCCCCATGCTTCAGCGTCCGAAAGTGGCCTCCTCCTCGTACGTCCTGAGGTCTCGCTGAGCTCTCGGCAATTCACGAAGCTTCGGATGGGCATTATAGCTGAAACATGGGTCACAGTAAAGCATAGGCCGGTATGACATTCTGACGGAGTGATTAAAGTGAAGTGTGAGTGAGGAATTATTTGTCATTGTGAACACAGCACAGCACACAGTTCACCACAGTAAAAATGTGACCTCTGCAGTTAACTCATCTGCGAAGGAGCGGTGGGCAGCGGTCCGGGACTTGGACAGGCGACCTTCTGACCTTCTGATCCAACTTCCTAACCACCTGTGATAACCTTAAACAAAAATACCATGGTATTACGGTTTTACAGCTCTAAAATTTTGAAATGTCTGAAAAACAAACCGTCAACTTTTTCCATTAAGAACAAACTACAAATATTCTACAATATATAGAATATTTGGAACATGAGTGATGTGTATGTTAAGTTAAAATAGTAAAATATCAGTATAAAATTCTGCCAAAATTGAAAATAAAATCTCACTGAATTCTGCTAAATAAAACAAAGTGAACAAATGCAGTCCCTTTAAAGCCTTGTTTACACTTCATATATTTTATGTTATTAAGCAGAAAAAAAATTCAAATAAATTCAGTGTGAACAAGGTTTTAAGCATTTATTTTATTTAGTGCATTTATTTTATTTAATTAATTTCTTCTAATTTCTTTTATAAATTCAAAAAAAGCAGTGCCTTATTCGCACTGCACGCTTCAGAAAGTAGTCGAAACGCTGTAATGTTCACACTACACTACATACAGTCAGACAAACAATCTTTAAACACGACTTGTGGGTCTGCTCTGCAAAACAACATTCTATCGTGAGAAGTGCCGCTAGAACTGAAATAGAAGTTGGCACGCACCTCTCGCAAAACAGTTTCGAAATGGACGTCCAACAAAAACAAGCGCTATGACAGGATTTTAGCGGTTTTAACGACATGACTTGTAAAAATGACGTTAAACTGAAAACAGGCCCGTGCCATATAACAATAAAATATTTTTATAACCATCGATGATTGATCAATGACTGTCATTTTTGACCTGGAGAATTACACATTTATGGAGGAAAAAGAAGCTAAATTGGACTACTTTTGATTAAGACACGGAAGTTAGAATTTGAATCCTGTTACGCCAACTTAGTAAATAAAACACTACAAAACGAATATGTTTTGGAAACGTAATATTACAAAGTAAACATCAGCTTAACATCTGCGGCTCTATCAGATATCGTTTGTTGTGGAAATGAGGGAGACTGATAACATTCTCTCTCTCTCTCTCTCCGGATTCCGTCTACTCCAAATAAAGTTGGCAAAGCGCTGAGCAGCTTTCTGAAGCTTTTCCACCGCACTGGCAGCTTGCAGTTCGCAGTGAAGCGCTACTTCGTGGCCACAGCAGAAAAATAAATGTGTCGTATTCCCGACGTGGTCAGGATGGTTTTCCTGCATAATTTATAAAAATGACATACTGGAGAGTTTTTTCTCACTTTTTCTCTCTTCAACTATTTCCTTATGGTTTGCATTTTCAGTCTCACTTCATGCTGTGTATTTCGTCACCTGTCGCACAAATTAGACTTTTAACTTTGGTGAATGTCAGAAAGTGCATGAGTGGGTTTCAAGAACACATTTCTTCGTAAGAACGGTTGGTGAAGGAGGCGGTTGATATTGAAAGGGAGTGATTATTTGTCAGTGTGAACACACCACAGCACAGCACACAGTACACCACAACGAAACGAATGTGACCTCTGAATGTAACCCATCCGTGAAGGAGGAGTGTGCAGCTGACATGGGCAGTGCCTGGGGAGCAGCGCTTGGGGACGGTACCTTGCTCATCAACACCTCAGAGGTACTTTTACCCAGTTGTTAGCCTAACGGTTAGGGTGTTCGCCCTGTGATTGGAAGGTCGTCGGTTTATCATTTCGGAAACCGGTAAAGGTACCACTAAGGTCACATTTCGTTGTGGTGCACTGTGTGCTGTGCTGTGGTGTGTTCACAATGACGAATAATCACCCACTTTCAGGCTTGTTGTTCTTATTGAAATCAATTTTCCTTATCACTATCATTTTTGTCACCCAGGCCTACGTCAATCCCGAGTCACGGGCCTCCACTTCTTCTTTGCCTCTGATGTGGAGGAGAGCCGGTTGATTTAGATCCGCAGGGAGCACTTGGGCATGACCGTAATTCCAAAAAATGGGCAGTATAATGAGATAACAGCCACTAAAACGCAGTCACACTTGGACGTTTTATTCAGTAAGGCGGTATTATTGAAATTGCATTTTTAAGCTACTGCACCAGCATGGCTTGCCTGCGATGACACCAGTGCTGCACTTTGAAGGCTGAATTAGCTCCAAAATGATTTCTCATGTATTCTCGATGGAGCATTAAAATGCCTGAGCACCTCAAAGGCGACTAGGCAGGGGTTCCGCTTAGAGTCAGCTGAATATGAAATAGAGAAGCTAAAGTCTGATGTACTCTACAGTAAGCACACACACACACATATACACACACCGCATCTGTGTTTAAAGTTAAGCAGTCAGGCAGTATCCTTGTGTCTTTGAATTATGTCACAAGTCGCGAGTCTTTTTCACCTTTACAAATTAATTTGCACAAGCACCACTAAATGCCTGCTTTCATTTTGACACACTGAAGGCCTTTGTCATTGGACTTTTCTTCCATGTTGGTACGATTGTGGCTGTGTTACTGTGTGGCTGCAGTCAGAACTTGACACTATTCACGATTCAACGGCATAAGAGCATGTCCTGACATTTCACTGATCTCATTATTTTTATTTAAGTGAAAGTGAGTGACTATATGTCATTGTGAACACACCATAAGAAGCAATGGATGGCACCCTCTGTGCATTTGACCCATCCATGAAGGAGTGAGCCTGGGGAGCAGTGCAGTGTTTCTAGGTTTACAGCTATGCATGGATGTGTAGGGTTAGGGTTAGGTTAGACGGATTAATTCCACACAAACACGTGTTCATGGTGTTCTTTATATGATAATTATCCACAAAGTGTGCAGATCTTGTCACTGCAGCGTATCTTGGCTTCTGGAAAGCCTTTTTGATGTGAAGTTGCCAGTGTTGGGGAGAACGGAATACAAAAAATGCCACGATTAGAAGAGAAACATGAGTAACTGTATTCTGCTACAGTTACCGCTTAAATAGGTGATAATTAGAATATGTTACTTGGTTAAATGGATTACACAGCTTTTTCCTGTTTCATATGTGAGGCTATCCTCTATCCCTTCTCTGATTTTGCAATTCCCACGAAACACGAATAAGAGGCTCTAATGTAAGCCGCCTGTTAATGTTGGTGGCGCCAGTTACACGGTGGACCCGGAGCCAGTATGCCAACAGAGCCAGCAGTGCCCAGAGAGCAGGAATGCATTTTCTTTACTCAGAAATTTCGTGGTTTGTTCCTTTTAGAGTAAAGGTTATATTGTCTATTCAGGGAGATTTGGGCTTAACAGCCAACTGGTAGAGAAAAACAAACAAGAATTTGCAGGATGTGATTGCTACATTCATGTAGGTAAAAGCATATATCATATTATAATCCTAAAAGAGTCTAGAATACAGCATCGCCACACTGAGTAACTTAACGAATACGCATAAACTACATTTTGGGGCATGTATTCTGTAATCTGGTAGTGAATACATTTAAAAGTAAACCCAACACTGAAGGTAGATATTTAATCGACGCTGATTTCCAGAGGCACAAGTCGATGACCCCTGATAGAAGTCGTCAAGTCTTGTGTTTTTTTCCTCTCTCTGTGTGCGCGCTTGTGTATACAATGCAGTCTCTGCCTCTGATTGGCTTACGCTGACATGCGTACTTGACTTAACCAGTTATTATAGTCACTACATAAAAAGGGCGGGAACGTTGGTGTGAGGGGAATTTAAACACAAGACTGCAACAAGACGAGAGATATGGCAGCAGAGGCATATCTTTACCAGAAAATTCAAGATATTAGCCTGTTGTTTGTTTTGTTTAATTGTCATGTTGACTGTTAGTGTTACAGAGAACTTTAATAAAAGTTGCTTATTGTTGGAAACTCAAAGTCTTCGCTGCCTGTGTGATGATCGCTATCAAACGACTCGTCGACTTGACTCTTATTGACGGATAAGTCGACTGGAAAAATTTGAAGCTATTAATGCCTATATATATATGTATATGTGTGTATGTATATATATATATATGTATATATATATATACATATTATGTATATATATATATATATATATATTAGGGATGCACCGATTGCAATTTTCTTGGCCGATTCCGATTACCAATTTTTTTGTAAGTGTGATCGGCCGATACCGACTTTTTCCGATACCGAGTTTTTTTTTCTCAGATAACAGAAAATTAGAGCTGCTGCGAGTAGTTGACGACATCGACACAAAAAAATGGGTTTCAACTTTTTTAATGTAACGCGGTAGTTACTTTCCCAGTTTACTAGTTACTTTTATAATAGTGACATGTAACAGTGGCAGCTCTACAGCAAATACAAACAAAAATCAAATTTTCTTTCATATAATGCTTTATTTTCATAACAAATTTTCTTTACAAATTTAAATAAATAAAATGTAACTCATAAAATGTAAAATGTAACAACTCCGGTAACTCGACGTCCTAAAAGTAACGCCTACTTGGCATTGTGTATTTTGGGCAGTGGTGATTTATCAGATTTCTGACACCTGTATCCTCAGCTATGGAAAACGGCCGATCATCTAGTGATTGACTTGTGCATCTGTGTTTATGTTGAATTGGGGACAGACAAGTGGAAAAAACCTGCCCCCTTTCAAACCGCGCGCGCAGAAATCTCACTCGAGCAAAAATGCCGCTCGTCGGTAATCTACTTCGCACGCGAGAACATTTAAAACATCCAGAGGAAAAAAGACATTCGCGAGAGGAAAAATACAGTCCGCATGCAATATTATCACAACCGTGCACTCGATTCTTAATTTTGTGCTCTCGAGTTTCACATTTGCGCGCGCCACTTTGTAATTTACGCCCGCGACTTTTTTGCGGCAAGCGCTCTAGTTTTGGCGTTGATGTGATGCCATACTCACGCACCCAAAATTCGTATCGTCGCCGCACGATGTTACCCCATTCAAAGTGAATGAGAAACGCCTCCATTGAGCGTACAAGTGAACGCTGCCTGAATGTGCGCGTGGCGTTGCTGCAAGTAATGCGCACGCGCAAGATCGGTTTGAAATCGGCAATACGTGTGAGTGATCGGCCGATCACCGATCAGGCCAAGCAGGCCAAAAATCGACCGATTCCGATCGCTGGCCGAACGATCGGTGCATCCCTTATATATACATATAGCTATAGCTATTCTATGGGACTTATGAGTATTTATATAATTTTCGTACTTACGTGCCTTATCTGTTCAAGTTGTAGAACCTGGAGCCACTTCATCTAGTCTCTCTATCCACGTAAACATAGTTGAGACGACAGTAAAGTTTACTTTACTTTGATTTGACTTTGAGATAGAAATGACCTACCGTGATGTAAATAAGATAAATAACATTATTAGTTATTAATAATGTATAGATAATATAAGTAACATTATTTAGTTTGTTTAATAAGTGGACACTGTATAGAGCTGTTCTATAGGGCAAGTAACCTTAAATAAGTTCTGTTGTGATCTGGTGCTATATAGAAAATTGAATTTAATTAACTTTTAGGGGCACCCCCCCAATATAATGGTAGGGTAAACACTGCAGTGCTTTGGGACGGTACCTTTTCCATGAGTACCTCAGTGGTACTTTGAACCAGCGGTCCTCTGATCACAGGGCCAGCTCCCTAACCATTAGGCTACGTACCTGTTTTAATTATTCATTCTTGTATTTTTTTCCCCTAGATGTGGAGCGCAAGGAGGACGAGAGCGGGGACTCCTCAAAGAACGAGGTACGGACCTATGAGAGTGATGTCAGTCTGTCTTTTACAGTGTTGGGAAAGTCTGCAGTCTATCAGAAACATCACTTTTTGTGTCAAAAATACATTAGTTACTTTTAAAGCTTGGCTACTGATAAGCTACTGAAGAAAGTGTTTAAACTAGTTGTCACTACTCGTTAGCTTCTTCCCAACACTGCTCTTTTGTGTTTGTTTGTGTGTGTATATGTGCATTTGTGTACAGTGTCCATCACCACACGTTCCGTCTCCACACCTCGTTCGTGCGTAGTGAGTCTCCAGTAGCCGAGTTACAAAACGTATTTATCCAGAGACGAACTTGTCGAAAGAAATGGTACCCTAATGGAGACTAGATATGAAATATCAAATACACTTGGTCCTGTGATGGAAGGGAAGTCTCCCGTTTCGTCCATTAGCAGTGGCTAGTCTCTAGTCTAGGGGCCGGACTAAAGAGCGTAGTTCGCTGATGGTCCGATCGCTCGCGCCCTCGGCCGTCCTGCCCGGCAACGTGGTGCGTGAGTCGGCCCTTTTTTTTGGCCCCACCGACTTCCCTCCTCCTGTCCCTCCGACAAACAAACTCTCCCATTATCACTCTCAGAGAGCAAAAAACGCCCGCTTCCTTCCCTCTTCGGAGAACGATCGCTGGGAGAGATAAGCCGAGTGATTTTTTTCCTATTTTTTTTTTTTATTTGTCCCCTTAAACAGGGAGCACGAGGCAGGCTCCGTGGGGGAGTGGGCTGGGAAGTCAGCCTGCGGCAGAGACCCATGCCCAGAGTAACCTTCCAGGCCGGTGACCCTTATTACATTAGCAAGAGGACCAGGGAGGAGTTGCTGGCCAAGTGGAAGATGGAGGTGAGTACCTCTGTTTGACAGGGAGGTAGGAGCTGCGTCTTTTTGGGTTTTTTTTTGTTTTATTCGGAGGTAGGGAGCCAGGGTCCGGATTTTAACTTAATTTAAGCGTCCGCTTTGCTTGAGAGAACCGCTTTGCTTGAGAGCACCGACACCGATTTGTCTGGAGTTTTTGACGACAGACTGGTCTCACAACGGGCCTTCTTCACCTGGAGTGGTTGATGCTTACAGTGTAGGACGATATCCAGGAAGAGTGAGGAATCGAAGCTTGTGAAAGCCAAGTGTATTTGATGAGTCGTCTGATATCTCATGAAGGTACCATTTATTTTAAGGGTGGTTTTGGCCGTCGCATGTTGAGAATTGCATTTTGAGAGTGTTCATGCTGCACGTATTAGGTTTCTATATAAATATACCCTTATTCGTATATATCATTTGTTCTTGTATTTTTCAGGTTAAAACCAAAAACCAAGAAGCACGTTTTTATCCCAATATTCACTTCCAAAACCAAAATTTTCACTCATATTTATATAACCACAGTACATACTCTGCATATATACACTGCCCTCCAAAAGTTTGAAAATGCCCCAGGCAAAGTGGGGTTTTGGATGATCGCAGCATAAATCCTCATCATTTTTTGGTGCAAATACATTAAAGTAACGACACTGTCTTTGGATACCAGCAATAATCATTTTTATTTTGAATACATAATAATGGCAGTATGTACATGTCAAAGTCAGACTTGCCCCATTGCCAGCTGTGATGTCTGGTTACTGGTTTAAACCTGGCCCATGTTTTTTAAAGATTTTTGGGTCAGCACACCTTAATAGCTTCAACAACTGATTGGCTCATTGACAGCTCGGATGCCCAGATTATGCAGAGCTGTAATAGCTGCTAATGGTGGATATTTTGACGAATCCAAAATTTCAGTATTTTTTATGTATAAACTGTTTAATAAACTTTTTATGTAATAAAATATGTTTTAGTAGTCTGTGTTGTCCCTTATCAGTGCAACATTATCACAACTGAAAAAGGATTCATGGCAATACTGTCCAAAACCCCACTTCGCCAGGAGCGTTTCCAAACTTTTGGAGGGCAGTGTACATGTACATACAAATATATGAAAGTGAACACATCACAGCACACAGTGCTCCACAACAAAATGTGAACTCTGCATTTTACCCTTCCGTGAAGGAGCAGTGGCCAGCTGACATATATATATTTATTACAGACAAAACCCATATTTTAGATGATAAATAACAACAACCAGCGTTCTATTCACAAAACAGCTATTTACTTGATATTATTCCGGACGCACGTCCATTACATTATTGTGACACGGCTCCGAGTTGGGGCGCAGGGGATTGTGGGAAATGTAGTTGAAATGTAGAGAACATATCAAGATATACATTGTGTATCGCAATATAGTGTAAACATATTGCGATATCATTTTAAGGCCACATCGCCCAGCCCTACCACGTATATGTATATTTACTGCACATAAGAATGGAGCACTTCAACTTCATTTAGTTCACTTGGTAGTAGAGGTTGACCGATATATCGGTAAGTCGATATATCAGGCCGATATTTAGCATTTTTTACGATATCGCCATAGGCCGAAGTCCGACTTTAGTACACCGATATTCAGGCATCTCATTTGTAACTTGAAAACTTTGTTTTGTTTACAAATTATTAGTCAAGTTCAAATGTTATATATTTATTTATTGTTTAGACATTTACAGTTTTATTTATGTTATTTATGTTTATATTTATGTTTAGTCAGTGTTAAATAAATGTTAAGTTGAGAAATTTCGTGTATCCTTTGTTATTTTTAGTGTGATATTTTACTACACAAACAGAGGGGAAATGTCTAATTATTGGCCAAAAAAATATCAGCAGCATATATCGGCCATCGGCTGACCCTGACTTCTAAATATCGGCATCGGCTTTAGAAAAACCCATATCGGTCGACCTCTACTTGGCAGCGTTACTCTTCCTCAACTGTGCTTTTTACTTTTATTTCAATGTGTAATTGTCTTTGCTGAGTCACACCACTTACAGTATATTCCGAAACAAACCAACATCAATTAACGAAACCCAGATTCTCCCTGTAATCAACCTTCTAACTTTGCACCACCAAAATGAAAATGTAAGACTCATCTATTTTAGTCCTCTCATGCTTTGCATCGTCTCGAGCGGAAAACCGTCCATAGGTTTAGACTTTAGATGCTGAAAAATAGCATATGGAATGCAAGCCTTTACACTTTCTCATCCGTGTTAACGTCAGGTTTTTCTGCATGCTAGTTCTACTGTATAACTTAATCCTCCTCCTTCCTCAGTGAGACAGATGAGCGGAATGATAGAAAATCGATAAGCCGATGGTGCAAGGAGATAAACAGATGCTTAATCATCATTAAACTTTCATTTCATGTGTTGACACGAGTCCATCTTTACATTTCCCTCGACGTTTCCTTTTGTTATTTACCGTGGCGATCCTCTCCGGTGTGTATTGTATTGACAGCAGCAGGATCTAGCCTGAAGTGACTGTAAAATTGAGCAACGGGGTTTTTTTAAAACCTCATCGTCTTTGCAGTCCGCTGGCTGGCGGCAGACGTTACTCCCCCCTAGTAATGGGGCGGACGGCGAGAGACTCCGTGTTACATAATGTACCGTCTCCATGGCAATACGAGGGGGCCTTTCATTCGTCGACTGCCTCCTACTCCGTCTCTCTCTTTCTCTCTCTCTCTCTCTCTCTCTCTCTCCCCCTCTCCCCTGCCCCCTACTCAGGCGGCACTGAGGATTGAGGAGAAGCCATAAAAGTGTCAGAGTGGCTCGATATATTGCCAAATTAGCAGGAGACACAGTTGTCTCGTGAGTGAGCGTCGTAAAAAGAATCCGACCCTCACAATGCGACCCTGAGTTCTCCCTTCAGAATAAGTCAGACAATGCTCTTTGCTTCTCTTTTTCTGAAATCACCTTATTTTCATACACCATTAGGTAGGGCTGGGTGATATGGCCTCAGATTTTACCTTGAGAAATGATTAATTCATTGTGACTCATGGAGGATTATTTACTAGGGCTGGGTTCAAAAAATCGATTCGCCGTTCAGTATCCATTCTCGTTTGAAAAATACGATATCGGTTCAAAAATTCGATCTTTTCCTGCGGCTATGCACTACTTCTCGCGCCCGCGCAAGCAGAGCTAAAAAACGTGCAGTCCATCGACAGAGGGATATGCTCGACTCAAGTTATTTTATAACCAAGCAAAACTAGTATTGACGCAAATAAATCTCTAAATAAATCTATATCGAATCGAATCGAATCGAGAATTGAATCGGATCATGACCTTGTGAATCGAAATCGAATCGATTCAGGGAATCAGCAACGATACCCAGCCCTATTAGTTACTTCTGGGTTTTTTTCATTGAAATGTTTCGCCCTCATAGTTCATTGACAAGGTTTGTGCTGTGAATATGTTCAACTAATAAAGCATCTCATATGTGGATGGGATATTGGTCCGATAATGACTCAAAGAGCTGGATCAGGTATTGGTGGCATTGGGCCGATCTATGGAGCTGATCTGTAAATGTGTGCACACACAATTGGTTATGCAAGGGAAGTGGCACTGCAGTAAAGCTGGTTTATTGTTTGACATTCACAATAATGTGTACATATTGATATGACAACGAGCAGAACAAGCAACGCAACACACTACAACTGTAAAAATAAGTTACGTGATAATACTGTTTAATTTCGTTAACAACTCCAGCTCTTGCTTGCAATCTCTGTGTTCTTGATGGTTTTAGCTCTGCGGGATTAGCGACCGTCTCAAAGTTACAGAACTGTGTTTAAACGAATAATTTTTGAGATGCTATTTCAATAATAAATAATTTAGCATATACCTACGGGTGTGTAATTACTACATTATTTTAGTTAGGAAAACAGTATTTAAGTATTTCCTTAAGCGTAACATGATAATTTTTCAGACATTTCAGTATTCAGACATTTTTTAAAGCATTATTTTGTGCTTTCTGTTTCAAAAAGTCTCAGAGACCATGTCAGATTTGTATCGTATCGGCAGATATCCAAATTGACAATATCGGTATCGGTATCGTGCCATGTTTTCTAACTAATCGTCTTGGCCAAGATTACGTCGATTAGAGGTTTTGAATGTCGATTAATGTCCCAGCCCTACTTTCCGATCATCGTCCCACGCACCTCATGGCTGCAAACAATTCAGGGATGAGGTGCTTCCCTTTTCAAGACGCGGCCAGATTTTTGGAGCATTTTAATCTTTTTTTTTTTTACTCTCTTGGAGGATCATAACTGTCTGTTTTTGCTCCTCTTTTTTGTTTTCCTTAATAAGTGCCCCATGTTATGGTCGTGCTCCTCTCTTGCCACCCCCCTCATCCTCTTTTCCTTCTTCACGCCTACCCTCCCTCCGCTATGGAAATGAACTTGCCGCTATGGATATGAGGGCGACGATGAGGTTTTCTTGCAGCAAGTTTCCAGCGTTTGCTCGCAAGACGGCCTCCTGGCCGCCTGCCAACATTTTGCAAGTCCTTTCTAGCCAACCAGAATTCCTGCCGACAACCACCTGACCCTGAATTCCCAGACAAAGAAATGTTCATGCTTTCTATTTTTTTCCCCCCCTTTTCTCTTCCTCCCTCCCTCCCTCCCTCCTTCCCTCCCTCTCTGTTGCTCCCTCTCCCTCTCCCTCTCTCCGTTTCCCTTTTTTTCCTGGAGCGGACTCCTCTAACCCGAGAGTGGGGGCAAGAAAAAAACGGGAGAGTCACACGTCGGATTTAAAGTGCCGAATGCAGGCGTGTATGGGTAGGTCAGCCGCGTTGTTTGTTGTTGATAGCGCGCAGAGGTGGAGGAGGTGGGGATGGAGGGAGGGAGGAAGAGGGGAGGAGAAGTTGGTGTCGGAAGGGGCAGTGTGCAGGTCTGAATAGACCTTGCCGGAGGAGAAATTATGCTGACTTCAGGTATTTCTAGGAGCCTTGTTTTGGACCATCTGCTCCCGGCGACTTAAAAGGAAGCTCCGTCTGGTTGGAGGCCGAGGAGGAGGAGGAGGAGGAGGAGAAGGTGGAGGAGGAGGGCAGCGGGAGCGTTTGCCGGAGTCCACTGGAAGAGAAAAGTAGTTTTGCTCAACTGTATGTTATCGCAGGGGCGATCGCCGCGTGCTATTTCCTGTCTTGTTCTCTGCCGCAGTTTCTTTCTCTGCACTTTGAAGCTCCTTTCAAACTGGTGTTTTATGCTGTTGACATTATCGTAACGACGATGCTTTCACTCGTGTCTGTCGTATGCAACAAGCTACAACTTTCTTCGCCGGCTGTTTCTAGAGCTGAGACTTTTTCCGTTTTTATAAGGTTTTTCCCTCGCTTTTAAGCGACGCCGAAAGCCTTATCTCTCGCTCCGGGTTCTGGGAAGAAGCGTTCCGAGCATGTCAATATTGGCTTTCGCCCGGGCTCGCGTTGGAGCGGAAATGTGGTGCCTGTCTTTTTAAGACTATGCAAATGCCCCGAATGAACCGAGTGAACCCGAGTGGCGTATGCGCGCTGCGCGCCTCCCGAGCTGGAGCTGGAGCTGGAGCTGGAGCTGTGGGTCAAGGCTACACACACAAACACAGACAGGCTTTTTAGCCTCCGCGCCACTATTTCAAGCCTAATCTTTTGCCAATTGATACTCGGCTAACCGGGCAGTGACAATCTTTTGAAAACGGAACGGATGTCTTTGAACAATATGAGACCAGAGTGGATTCAAATGAAGGGGGAAAATATTTTAGATGCTTTGAGATTTGATATGAGTGAAAGTGAGTGTGTTAAAGCAGCGTGATATTGTCTGATATCGATCTCGAGATATCCTGAATTGAATCGAAATCGTGTCGTAGTAGACTGATTTCGGCAGACATTGAATCGTTATCCTTTGCATTAATATAATATTGTGTCATGATGAAACTCGTGATTTACACACCTATTTTTTGACTTTCCATTTTGGTCATATTTAATACAGTTGCGTAGTTTTGTATGGATTAGAAATTGGTCCGATAACTACTCAAATAGCTGGATCAGGTATCGGTGGCATTGGGCCGATCTGTGGAGCTGATCTGTAAATGTGTGCACGCACAATTGGTAATGCAAGGGAAGTGGCACTGCAGTAAAGCTGGTTTATTGTTCGACATTCACGTTAATTCGTACATATTTATATGACACCGAGCAGAACAAGCAACACAACACACTACAACCCCAAAAACAAGTCACATGATTATACTGTTTAATTTCCTTAACAACACCGCTCGCGATCTCTGTGTTCCTGATGGTTTTAGTGCTGTAAGATTAGGGACCGTCACAAAATTACATACGCTGTGCTTAATTTTTGAGATGTTATTTTAATAATAAATAATTTACCATGTACATATGGGTGTGTAGTTACTACATAATTTTAGTTAGGAAAACAATATTTAAGTCAAGAGTTTCCTTAAGCATAACAGAATAATCTCAGTCATGTATACAGACATTTTAAAGCATTATTTTCTGTTTTTTGTTTGAAACTGATTCTGAGACCGTATCGGATTTGTGTCTGTGTCGGCAAATTTACAATATCGGTATCGGTTTCGGACGTAAAAAAAGTGATATGAATTTTAATTCCTGCTCAACTTGTTGCAGCACTAAAATGTTGACACTCAAAATGTAAATCCTGTTAAATGTTTTAAAAATCTTGTATTGTGATGTCTGGTAACATTCACCTGAATAAACATGGCACGATACCACTTTTTAATGTCCGATACGATACAAATCCAATACAGTCTCTGAATCTTTTTTAAACTAATAAATAATGTGTACATGACTGAGATTATGTTATGCTTAAGTAAATACTTGACTTAAATACTGTTTTCCTAAATACTAAAACAATGTAATAATTACACACCCATATGTATATGCTAAATTATTTATTATTAAAATAACATCTCAAAAATGACTCATTTAAACACAGTTCTGTAATTTTGTGACGGTCCCTAATCTTGCAGCACTAAAACCATCGGGAACATAGAGATTGTGAGCGAGAGCTGGTGTTGTTAAGGAAATGAAACAGCATAATCGTGTGATTTGCTTTTGGGGTTGTAGTGTGTTGCGTTGCTTGTTCTACTCATTGTCATATGTAGGCGTATGTAGGAATTAGCGTGAATGTCGAACAATAAACCAGCTTTACCGCAGTGCCACTTCCGATGCTTAACGAATTGAGCGTGCACGCATTCACAGATCGGCTCCATAGATCGGCCCAATGCTACCGATACCTGATCCAGCTATTTGAGTCGTTGTCGGACCGACATCCCATCCATGTATCGGATCGGTGCCATGTCTGCGCCTGATTTGAAAGGATCTGATGCTTTGTATTTTGATCCCGTTCGATACAGTTATATTGTTTTACACTGGAATTTTATTTCTTACCAATTAGCTGGAGCTGTAGGTCAACACTTCCCTCACAAACACCCAGCGCCATTTTAGCATCCACTTGACTATTTTAAGCCTAATCTTTTGCCAATTAATCTGCAGCTATGGAGCGATGACGAACCTTTGAAGCCGGAGCCGATGCCTTTGAATGATGAGGGGGACTGCTTGAAAGAGCCTCTATATTAAGGCGGTGTTCGAACTCGTTTTCTGGCCGAAGTGCTATAAAAGCCCTAATGCAACGGAGGCCAGATGCATCCTCCGGAGGCTAAAAAAGCGAGTGGGCCTTTGTTCGGCCTCTCACAAAGGTCACGTCAAAATAAACGCGATTGTCACGCAGCGATGACGGCCATTCACGCTCCCCGGACGGCAGGAATGTCACATTTTAATTTCCAGCTCCCGGGGTCTGCGCTGAAAGAATCTGTCAAAAGTTGATTTCCTTGTATTGTTTATTTGCATAGACGAGCGCCGCGGCCACGTTTGGCCTTGCTGCTTGCGGATCTAAGCATCCTGCAAAAAAAAAAAAAAACCCTGCACAGATCATTTGTAATCGTGCTCGTCAGTCAGGACGGCCACTTGATTTTTATGCTCTAGCATCGTCACAGCAAAGGCTTGATAACAGTAATTTGTGGATAGCGAATAGGTAATTGCAGGAAAGGTTTAATCTCATGTAAATGATGTTTCGGCATTTAACAGACCCAAATGATATGTCAATGCTAAATGCTCATTGAGAGCTGAGGAAAGCAGCCGTAGAAGCAGAGGAAAAGATCACGAGATGATAAACCAGTCCCTCCAGGATTTTGCAGGCTTTTTTTGAGATTGCTGTGGCTTAAAAATGCCTGATTTTGCTGCAGCTTTTCTAAAAAATTGAGTTGAAAGTTGAGGTGTTTTTAGCCGTGTTTTAAATCTGAGGCGTTTTTATCACACGTTTCCTGCATCTTCCAAACTAAAGAAGGAAGTTAGTTCGCTGACGTATGACTCAACGCTGTGAGGAAAACAACAGTTGCTGGACAGTTGCGATTGCAACATCACGAAATCCTGGAAAGTCTGATAAAAAATGCACTCCAGAGAGGCAGAGAGGCCTGATTAAGCCTGATGAATGGATTACATTAAGGGCTGGGCAATATGACCTCAAATCTATATTACGATTAATTGAACATATTGCCTTGATTTAAACACACACAGATGTAGCTGCAAATTGAACACACACGTTAGTATTATTTAAGAGGACAGTACGTTAACACATATTAGGGAAAATATTAACAGAAGTTTTACCAAATTTTATAAATAAACTAAATAACCACTTTGGGCAAAGTCATGTTGACAATTTTTTTGATTAATTGTCCAGCCCTAGTTCATAATGATAAAGCTCTTTTTATGTAAACATTGCTTCAGAAAGGAGAGGCATGCGTCGGGAACCCTGCCGTGCCTCTCGCTTCATTTCGGCCGTGCCGGAAATTAATCAGTAACCATCAGTAACCTCCCCCGAGACAAAATGCCACTCCACGCTGTTGTAGTCTCACCGCGAAAGCCACTTGTGGCACGTACCGTAGCCTCCGTAGCGGAACAGCCGTGTGGAGTTTAACTCTACTTTCTCGTTTGGCTTCGTCTGTTCCGCTGCTTTTGTTTTCCCAGAACCCATAATACTCTCTGGACACCCTAATGGGGAACGTCAAGGGCTGCCGTGAAATTACAATGACAGGTTTGAGTCATGACGAGCGTTGGGTGAATATATATGTGTGTGGCTGTACGTATGTGTGTGCATGTGTAATATTGCTGGGAGGGAGGCTCTATTCATGCTGTTCCATTATCAGAACTGGTTCCTCTTCTTACCTTCTTGGGCCTTTCATCAGCGCTGTCTGCCTGTGGGCACGAAAAGACAGGACGTCCCCTTCAACACGCCAGTTATGCTTTCAGCAAGTCTCCAGCCGCTCTTTGAACGCGGTGTGGAAAACTGGCTGGCTTTTTCGCACTTGTTTTCATGGTGCCGATAAACCTGTCTTCGGTTTGTTAGTCCGATCTGTTAATCGGATCTATTAATTAGACTTGGCACCGATCCGATACGTGGATCAATATGGGGCCGATCACATGATTATACTGTTTAATTTCCTTAACAACACCAGCTCTCGCTCGCAGTCTCTGTATTCCTGATGGTTTTAGCGCCGCAGGATTAGGGACCGTCACAAAATTACAGAAACGAATAATTTTTGAGATGTTATTTTAATAATAAATAACTTAGCATATACATATGGGTGTGTAATTACTACATTTATTTATTTAGGCAAACAGTATTCAAGTAGTCAAGTTTTTCCTTAAGCATAATAGAATTATCTCAGTCATGTATTCAGACATTATTTTCTGTTTTAAAATTTTTAAAAGAGAACTTTAGCAGATTTGTATCGTATCGGTAGATTTCCAAATAGACAATATCGGTATTGGTATTGGATAGGGCTGCAACTAACGACAATTTTGATAGTCGACTAGTCATCGACTATTAAAACGATTAGGCGACTAATGGGATTATAAATTGCATAATTATACAATGGCTCTGATTTAGCTCCCAGCTTTTACATTTAGTATGAGGTTATTTAAATTTTGTGGTAAATAATAAAGACAAGAAAGATAGTTCACTCAAAAGCATATTTTAATAAATAAGTTTCTTCTTTGCCTTATCTAGCCTTACGATGGCTCCTGGTTTTCTGATGGTACTGAGAAAATGGTAACATACCATTATAACATTTATGAGCGAGTGACAAAGGCGTTGGTTACTTTACCGTTTTGCGTGCTTATTAAACGTATAAGACCTAACTATTAAATTATAATTATAAGGTCGATAAACTATAACTTGCGTTTAACCGACCCGTCGCCGTTCCTCTTCCTCCGACATCTTTGGTTTTTCTGTAGGAACTTTCTTAAGCCAATCACAAAACCAGGAGCCATCGGCCAATAGGATTCGCAGGCAGAAACCGCCAAAACCCCGCCCCCAAACTGTCCAAACCCCGCCCCCAAACTGTCCAAACCCGCCCCTTTCAGACCACGCGCGTAGAAATCTCACTCGATCAAAAAAGCCGCTCGTCGGTAATCTACTTTGCGCGCGAGGACGTTTAACACATCGAGAGGAAAAAGACATTCGAGAGAGGAAAAATACAGTTTGCGACGCAATATCACAACTCTGCACTCGATTCTTAATTCTGTGCTCTCGAGTTTCACATTTGCGCTCGCGACTTTGAAATTTACGCCCGCAAAATTTTTGCAGCAAGCCATTTTGCGCGCTCTAGTTTTGCCGTTGATGTGACGCCATAGGGCCATTCTTCTAGCTGTCACTGTATGCTATAGTGCAAGAGCGAATCTCACCAGAGTGTGGTGTATTGGTGCCCTCTATTGGAAAGCGGTAGTACTGCACAGGTAGAAAGGAAGGAAAACGTCTCACTCCGTTTAAAAATATGTCTGGCGACAATTATCGACTTATCGACAATCAGATTCGTCGGCGACTATTTTTATTGTCGACTTTTGTCGACAACGTCGAATAATCGTTGCACCCCTAGTATTGGACATGGTATGGAAAGTGGTATCCTGCCGTGTCTACTATTAATGACACGGTATAAACTATTAACTGCTGTGTGAATTGTGACTTGCCAAGTTATATTCAGTTGTGACTAGGGGTGTAACAATACAGTGTTTCTCAATCCTAGTCCTCGCGGACCACTGCTCTGCGCAGATTCGGTATTTCCTGCACTGCCGCACGCTGATCCTACGTTGCTATTTAGCTAATCAGTAGCATCACTGTAGGCGGTGAGCTGCGACGACTGGAATTGAGGAACACTACCCATATCATTACTAGGGGTGCATGATACAGAAAATCTCACGATTCGATTCAGTTCCGATTCTTGGTGTCACGATTCGATTCACAATTCAAAAATGATTCATGATTCAATGCATAGATAAATTAGTTTCCAGATTGCTGTTTTGAGTTACTTTTCCTGTTCCTGACTGTGGCAGGTCAACAAAATCATCACACTGAAAACCGACTGCATTTCCTTCATGCTCACGCGAAGGAGATCTGTCTGAGCAGACTTCGACATTGCGCAATCTATAGGACTGGCAAGCTAAACTCGTGTCGGGGAAAAAGTAGACTAGTGCTGTTATGTTCGTTGAAAAATATGAATTGATTATTTGGAATGCATGAACCGCTTTTGAATCGACAGAGAAAGAATCGTGATTCAATTTGATTTTTTTGCACATCCTTAATCGTCACAATGATTCAGTGATTAACAATCCCATAGGATTAATCCAAAATTATCCCAAACATCGATCAGACATCGCATATTTTCTGAAAGAGAAGATTCCTTATTTATTTCAATGTCTGTTGAAGCTGAGGAATGAAAATGTAAAATGATTATGTTGGTTGCTTTTTGTGATTTGATATGAACAGACGTGAATTCTGTCCAATCAGCATATGATTTTGTCTCATATTGATAGCTGGCCCCTGTATTGATTCAAATACAAATCAGATGCAAACCTCTGGACCAAGAGGTCATGAGTTCGAATCCTACCTCTAGCACTACCGTCATCATCCAACTACCAAGTTACTCTCGGGAGACTGTCTGTGAAATTAGGAAAATGGAAGTTGCTCTGGAGAAGAGCGCCTGCTTAATGCCGTGATTGTAAATATTGTAGCAGATGCTGTGATATCGGTAGAGGTTGAATCGGTGTCAGTATAATGATGATGAATGATGAAACTTGCGATTCACACCCCTTTTTGTGGCTTGTGAATTAAGCTTTATTTTTCGATCCCATTTTAGGCAGTTGCATTGTTTTCTACTGGAACTAGGATTCTCGACCCACTCTTCGCTGCATTACATGATTTTACACTCGAACTGTAATTCCTGATCATTTTAGAGATTTTGTAAAAATCTCCCCCAAGGTCTGGGTGTCTGCATCGATATCGGGAATCTAAAAGGTGGATCGGTGCACCTCTGCCCAGTTTGTACATTAATTGTTGGGTATTGGCATAAATGTTATTATTATTAACTTATCAGAACTCCCCAAATCTGTGATATGATTTCTACAAAATCCCTTCCGTTCATTCAGTGCCTCGCGCACGTTCGTTAGTCTTGCCAAGATTTGCCGGTGCTGTGTGTATTTGTGTGCGTGTGTGTGTTGTAACTGATAAAGACTGTACTGTACTGTACTTTCAGCCCCTCCCCGCTCCGCCCCTCCCCCAGCTCTGTGATTTGGATACTCAGGCTCTCTGAGCAGTGAGGCCCCTGTAGAGGGGGGCATTTACAACTGGGAAAATGTCCAGAAACAGACCTCGACTTTCTTATAGCCCTACCCCACCCCAGCCCAACCACCCCCGGCCTTTTTTTGGGGGGGTGGGGGGGTGAGGGGGTCGGTTTTCTATTGATTTTCTAGATAAATAACCCCTTCCTTCCCCCTCGACGAGATTCCTACACACACAATGGAATCTCATAGACGTGGCCTGCAGCAAGCGTTTAAAGATGGATTTAAATGTAAATAGGGAAGTATAGATAAAAATTGACCACATTTTTCTGGATTTTATTCTGATTAACGTAGCATCTTGTTTCCCAGGACCCTTTGTCTGGCTCCTTTGTGATTTTTTTTTTTATGTCGAGTGCCACTTTCTTCCTTTTTCTTTCTTATTGGCTCCCTGATTGATGTGGCACATTGTGCAGAGACTTGCGGCAAATATTTGCGTTTGATAAAACCAAAAAAAAAAACCCTTTGGGCTCGCAGTCGCCTTTTCTCGAAAGGCCTGGTGCGAGATTGCGGTAATAATGACTGCGGGCCCCTAGTAAGCGCGAGAGACGTGATGCCAAAGTGAGGACAGTACGAGGACACAAAGAGAAAGCCGCGAGCGCAAAACCGGCTGAACTCGCCGTCTCCTTCACACTATAGAACATATGGGGTCGGGGCTTTAAACTCGCCAGCAAAAGCTATACAGATATTTATAAACTACAGTGGAGCTCTGTGATTGGAGGCCACATGTTTCTACTCTACATCATCACCCTCCCCACTCCTCCTTCCCTTTCTGTCTCTCTCTCTCGCTCGCTCTCTCTCTCACACTCCTTCACGCACACACATAGCCAGGGCTCCTGGGGGTACGCTCCCTCTTGTGGGCTGACGGGAGTGCGGATATGTAGCCAGCGAGAAAGAGAAGGAGAGTTCCAGTGAGAGAAGGAGAGAGAGAAAGAGGGAGTTTTTAAAGCCTAGGCTTCTTCTCTCTCTCTACACACTTGTCTTGGCCAGGTTCACGTGTGCGTCGAGTGAAATCGGAGACGGCGCTGGACGACAGCAACGGAGGGAGTACAGCTGTGAAAAAGATTCACGCTCGAGTGAGTGAGCCAACCCGGAGAGAGAGCCTGAGAGACAGTGGAAGAGTGTGAGAGTGAGCGAGAGAGAGAACGAGAAAGAGAGAGAGAGAGAGAGAGAGAGGTTGCAGAATATGTGCAGCTGTTAGGGATTTTCAGTGAGCAGCTTAAGTCACGGCTTGGCCCGCGTCCTCTGTTGTTGACCTAATGGCTTAGAGTCAGGTTCGGCAAACTCGATGAACTCTGCAGCGCCGCGCTCGCAACACACACCTCTTCCACAGTGCAGCGCTGCCAGCTTCAAAGCGAGCCGCGCACGCCTTTCACTTTAGAAGATTGGGGAAGGGGAGGGACTGTTTCCATACGCTCTTTCTTTCTCCCCTTCCCCTCCTCCTCTTCCTCCTCCTCACTCTCCCACTCTCGAATGGGAGTCGCTCTCGCTCGATCACGACGGCTGGAAATATTTGCTTTGGCACGTGCGATCGCCGTGGCGTAAACAAAACCCGGCCGTTCTCGTCCCTCGGGCCGAGGGTCAAAGTCACGCCCCCTTTTTTTCCCGCTTTGCCGTCTCACTTTCTCGCCGCTCTTCCTGTTCCCTGTGCCGCAGGCAGAGAAGAAGGCCAAACTGGTGTCCGTGATGAACTCGATGGTGGAGGAGCACGGAGAGGTGGAGGCCGAGCTTCAGAAAGCCAACGCCGCCTCCATCGTCGCCCCGCCGCCCCCCGTAACCGTGCCGCCGCAGCAGCAACCTTCCCAGCCTCAAGCTCTTCCCAAAGCCTCAACCCAAACTCAGCCCCAACCACAGCAGCAGCAGCAACCTACAGACCCAGCCTCCCCAACAGTGGCCACCACCCCAGAACCTGTTTCCATCGGGGACGGAAACAAGACCTCGCCCAAATCCACCGACACAGAGGCCGAGTATGAGGTGCGTCTAAACGTCTGGCACAGATGTTGCTGATGATGCTAGGGCTGGGCGATACGACCTCAAATTAATTTCACGATTAATGTAACGTTCATTGTAACATTTTACTTCGATTACGATTAAAGAAGATTACTTTGTTTGTTTTTTAGCATCATCGTTCACCAAAAAGGTTGTACTGTAATTATACTCAACCACTAAAGCTGGGATATGTTTTCCTCTGATGTTAAAATAATTAAAGAAAACCCACACAGCTGTAGACTCAGACTGAACAGGTCAGAGTCATGTGACAACACTGAACCTTCACTGGTCTCGCGATTCGAGTTGATTGCGATTATCCGGTCAACATTACTTCGCACTTAGGAGTATTTTTTTCTATTACTTTTTAGATATTTGCGTTAAATTCTTTATTCATAAAGATGGCCAAATCATCTGGAAATGTTTTGAAAAATAAATGAAATGAAATTTTTAAAAAGTGATTTCAGTAGTGAAACTGGATTACATATCACGGACCAACTGCTTTGCCACCACGGACCACCAGGGGCAGCGGACCACTGGTTGAAAACCCCCCATACAGTATAATCGACCGATGAGAAATAGGAACATGGATTATTTGGTTTTAATGTGAAAGCGCATGATACCTGGATTTTCCAGGACTGCAGGTTAACTACAGGTTATGGGGCGTATGGCGTATTGGGGCATATGGTAGCGTAATGGTTAGGTAGTTGGCCCGTGATTGGAGGGTCGCTGGTTTGAGTTCCAGACTGGTGAAGGTACCACTAAGGTACTCACGAGCAGGGTACGTCACACGTCGCTGCCCACTGCTCCTTCACGGATGGGTCAAATGCAGACGTCACATTTCATTTTTGTTTTGTGCTGTGCTGTGTTCACAATGACAAATAATCACTCGCTTACTTCACTTTAATGCTTGCGTTCCGCATGCAGGATGGCCGAGGCTTTGGGATCGGTGAATTGGTATGGGGAAAGCTGCGGGGTTTCTCTTGGTGGCCTGGACGTATCGTCTCCTGGTGGATGACGGGACGGAGCCGGGCAGCAGAGGGCACCAGATGGGTCATGTGGTTCGGTGACAGCAAATTCTCGGTGGTAGGTTTTCATTTTTTTACTCCCTGCATCTCTGCTCAAATGGAATTTGTATCTAAAGCAAATTCGATCCCATGAGAGGAAGATGCGATTGCTCTAATTTGGTGACCCGAATTTGAACTCCCGTGCAGGTCTGCGTTGAGAAACTGTTGCCTTTGAGTTCCTTCTGCAATGCCTTTCACCAGCCAACTTACAACAAGCAGCCGATGTACAAGAAAGCCATCTACGAGGTGCTACAGGTAAAGACGCCGTCTGTTGAGCGTGTGCTGGGTGTTTTTAGTGCGGGTTTGGTGGTTTGAGTCAGCAAAACCCTTTTGGTGAACATAAGATTGAGGGGTTTGAACCTAAATCATTATTTGTTATTCTGGGCAAGACCATTAACTCCAAGTTGAGCCAAGGAGATGACCGATCCTGTAATTAGAAAATTGATGTGATTTTGGTTAAGAACATCTACAAAATTATGTAAATTTGAGCAACACCCACCAAAAAAATGGTGTCCACTAGAAATATTTGGCCAAACGATATATAGTAGGCACTTTTATCCAGATTGTCTTGCAGTTACTAATTACTAGAGGTGTACAGTACTGTGCAAAAGTTTTAGGCAGGTGTGAAAAAATGCTGTAAACAAAGAATGCTTTCAAAAATGGAAGTGTTAATCATTTATTTTCATCAATCAACAAAATGCAGTGAAAAAACAAAAAAAAGAGAAATCTAAATCAAATCAATATTTGGTGTGGCCACCCTTTGCCTTCAAAACAGCATCAATTCTTCTAGGTACACTTGCACACAGTTTTTGAAGGAACTCGGCTGGTAGGTTGTTCCAAACATCTTGGAGAACTAACCACAGATCTATAATCCTATAATCCTACAAAATAATATAATGACTATAATCCTACAAAATAATATAATGACTATAATCCTAGAAAATCCCTGACTTTGTGCAAGTGCACCTATAAAAATTGATGCTGGTTTGAAGGCAAAAGGTAGTAACACCAAATATTGATTTGATTTAGATTTTTCTTTTGTTTGCTCACTTTGCATTTTGTAAATTGATAAAAATAAACAGTCTGAAAGCATTCTTTGTTTACAGCATTTTTTCACACGTGCCTAAAACTTTTGCACAGTACTGTATATCAAAAGTTTCATCACAGATATCATATGGGCTCAACAGACAATGCAACATCTGCTGATATCACAAAGTCTGCTACGATACGTTAGGTAAGGTTAGGTAAGGTTCGTCTGATTATCGGCCGGGCTGATTACCGGAGGCCAGTGTTAGGCATTTTGCCGATAATCTTAACCGATATTAAGTAATTACAACGTGCACTACTGCCGTCTGGCTCCACTACCGTCTCTTCTCTCTGTGCCGTTTACTCTTAACTCACGGCTTCATTTAATGTCCCGCCCACAACAGTCTCTGATTGACTATGTCACACGAATAGCAGCCAATCAACACTGAAGCCTTGTGGTCACTCGCACACACACACACACACACAGCGTGAATTTCCGAGAATGAGAAGAGGAAAGAAGAGAGTTTCAGCTTGGTGTTTGTAAAATTCAACAGATTTTTAACAGATTTGGTTTTTTGGGCATATCGGTTCCAAACGTTGGTTAACTAGCAATAATCGGTATCGATATCGACCCTGAAAAACCAATATCGGTCCACCTCTCGTATGATGTGTGACAATATGTATGATGTCTGATTGATGTTTTCATTTTGGCTTCATGCAATGGATTCGTTGGTCATTGAAGCGATATATTGATGTAGATTGATGTATCGTTACACCCCTACTAATTACAGAAGCGGACTCCTTAAAATAACATGAGGTTTAGGGTCTTGCTCACTGATGATAGTGTTGAATGTAGGATGCAACGAAGCTGGAAGACTTTTTTGGAACGTTTCTGAATATTCTACTACTAGGCCTCTACTAGTCCAAAATATATCATTTTGGAGCATTTGTGCTTCAGACTAAGCTCTGCTTTCACTGTCTATCCACAGGCAGCCAGCAGCAGGGCAGGGAAAGTGTTCCTCGCCTGCCCCGAGAGCGATGACACCGATACGTCTAAATCGGTGGACATGCAGAACAAGCAGATGATTGAATGGGCCATGACAGGATTCCAGCCCACTGGCCCTAAAGGCCTGGAACCACCTGAAGGTAAATGCTGCTGACACCCTCCTCATTCTACAGGGATTATGGCAGCAACGCATGCCTATGCAAGTGAAGACGCATACCAGTGGGTGTGAAGTCAAGGAGAGAGTTTGTTGATTTGTGTCATTTTTATAGTAGTATTTGAGAGAGGCTTGTCGAACCAGCTTTCAGTAATGTTTACTAGTGCATATTGAGAAACTAGAATATTGTCAATACTGTTGTTTGTTTATTATGTAATTTAATTAAAAAAGGTAAACCTTCCTTTATGCTAATATTCATTACACATAAAATTGAAATAATTCAAGTCTTTTTATGTGACTGCACTGAGTTCCGTTTTTTTCCCCCGCGTAGACTAACATGGAGTTCAAATTTACTACGCGGTTCCTCACAAAGCTACCAATTCGCTGTGATTCGAGTGCCCATGGACCTCTTCACATACCGTATTTGTAACCCTCATGACCCGCACGCGTCTTTTTCATCCTTTTTTTCTGTCGTTTATTTTACTCCATAGAAACCTATTCGTTTTCTCCCATTGAGAGCACATGGGATTCGGGACGCGAAAGCTTTCTTGGGCCTGTTTTCACACGATAGTCAACACAGTTCTTATGCTACATCACTGAACGAACATCTAAATCCGTTTCGACCCGCACTCGTCGTCTTTTTTATGCTTTTCTCATCCCTCGTTTTTTCCCCATTCACTTCAATGCATTTTAATCAAAGTCTTCCTACTCGGCCAGTTTTCGTGTCGCAGTTACAAAACTTCAGCAATTACACTTGCATTTTGCATTTGTTTTATAGCTGCAGTATATAACATTTTTAGTTATATTTGTTGGAACTGCTACTATATTCTGATAGTAGCACACGAAAGGGGGAGGAGTAGCTGCCTGTCAACTCGTGCACACGCTGCAGACAAGTACCCTCTTCCCCCATTTGCACGCACAATTCACATGGCACGCGAACGAAAGTTTCCTGGCTGCTGTAGAGCATAGACATCAGCTTCTCGAATGAAATGGCGGAACAGCTGAAAAATATAAAACTGCCGATTCCACCGTTGGCAACCACTGCCTACAGGACGAAAGCGGAGCGGGAGGGGTTTGGGAGACGGTCTCGGAGCTTGGAGGAGAAGGTTAGAGGAGGGACCTAAGGGTTGTATCGTTTTGAATTTTCTGAATAAGTCCCAGAATTTCTTAGACTTATGTAGACTTGCTGCAGCTTTAATGGTAATGATTATAACTAATAGCTCATAAAGACCAGAAATCAAGTTTTGCAAAGTCAAATGAGCTTTGAAGTTTTTGAGATGCACCAGCAAACATTTTAATCAAAAGGACTGTTATTTTAGGTGCTGAAAATTTTACAAGAATAAAACATCATGAGCGGTGTTTCTGAATCCTTGAAATAAACGGCAATAACCAAAAAAAGGTCATCATCCAATTTTAAATCTCAGTTTTTGAGCAGAGTTCTGTTTGGCGCCTAAAAGTAAGTTATAGTGACAAACTTTCTCTTGATAACCTCCAGGTTTAAAGCCGTTACTCACTGACTCAATGTTGATTCACCCTCTAATCTGCATTTCACTGTGCGATCCTTCCGTATGTCTCGTTGTTGTGATCTGCTGACTGGGCATTTTTTCGTTTCCTCCAGAGGAGCGTAACCCTTATAAGGAAGTGTACCCTGAGATGTGGGTGGAGCCCGAAGCGGCAGCCTACGCCCCCCCTCCGGCGAAAAAGCCCCGCAAAAGCACGAGCACAGAGAAGCCCAAGGTCAAAGACATTGTTGACGAGAGGACCCGAGGTGAGCCGTCGTTGCTCTCGCTGAACCGTGCAGGGTCGGAGAGTTCACACACATCTCCACACCCTCACACACCCCGATATATACTTCTAATCGGGATTATCACCCTCGGCTGCTAAGCCCTCCTGGGTAAACACTATGCACTAAATGGTATATGGCTTTATGGGAGGCACAAAGCGCTGTTGTTCACCTTCTCTTGTTCTCTTGGCTTTTTTGCAGAGAGGCTCGTATATGAAGTTCGGCAGAAGTGCAGAAACATTGAAGGTATTAACAATAGACTTTGCTGTTCTGTTACTCCCCTACGTTTTCTTTATGCACCTGAGTCATGTAGACAGGATTCCACAGCCCTTAATTACCTGGACTGAAAGAAACACAAGGCCTCATTCACCAGCCGTTCTCAAATAGAAGTTTGTTCTTAAATCTCACTTACAGTTTACATGAAAATTCAAATTATATTTTATTTGTTCTTAAGTAAGAACAAAATCTACTACTGCTCAAGAGCACTTTTGTATCAATTTCACTGTCTGTTTATTTGTGCATTACCTTATTAGATTTTCTCCAATTCTACAGTTATTATTGTACTATATATATTTATATGTGTTAACCTTCTTAAGAACAAAATAAAACTGGAGAGTGAGGCCCTTAAACGGTGTGTTGAAAATTTTGGAATAAGAGTAATACGCCAGTCAAAGCTCATAATCATGTTTCAGGAATTTTCTAGAAAGTGATTGTGTTGTTCGAGGCATGTTAGCATCTGGTGTAGATCAGAATTCTGTAGTGAGAGGTAGAGATCACTGATATAAGCCAAAAATGTTGGATTAGACAAAAGTGGGGGTTTTGAGTAAAAAAATTATCATTTTTTTCTCATTCTTAGCTCGAACAGACAGTGATGATACAACACTAAATGTAGAGAGTGAGTCTTATTTGTTAAAATGGATGCAAATGTATGGGTTTTTGCTTAGTAGTTCCTCGGATGAAGGAAAATTCTAGTATTGGTAAAGGTGGGTACTCCACGGAGTCCAAATTGTCTTTAAAATTCTCTTAAAAGGGCAAAAATGTTCCAGGATATTGCACTATTGTAGTGTTAAAGCTTGACCAAGATCACGTTTACACAAAGCTGGGTATCTGAGAAAACGGTGATATATCCATGTTTTTTTGCCTTCCGTTTATTTCAGGTCAGTTTAGCGTCAGGTGCGCGTCAGGAACAGGAAGTCGTGTCATTCGTTGTTTTTTTTTTCAGGATTCTGATTGGCTAACATAACCATGCTTCTCATTACACTGCCGCCTACAGGTTTGGCATGCTCATAATAGCTCTTGACGGTGTGTTTATGCGCCTTCGTATTAATGAATACTTTTTAGAAAACCATATTGTGTGAACAAGGATAATTTTGAAAACGGAGAGGAGGAACTACCTGTTTCTGTAAATTCCCCGGCTATGTGTAAACGCAGCCTACGTTGGAATGATTTTCGTACAAAGTGATTTGTAAAAAACTACCACTTTGGTTTTAAATTTTATCATTACCATCTGTGTGGATTCATACTAAATGGAAATGGTGACACTGTTGAATAAGCCTCATGTGAACTCCCGACTCCCACTGACCCTGCTTTCCTTCCTGCAGACATCTGCATCTCCTGTGGAACGCTGAATGTTTCCCTCGAACACCCACTCTTCATCGGAGGAATGTGCCAAAGCTGTAAGGTAGAGGTCCAGCTCATGTTTGGAACTTTTTGTGCTTTTTCCCTACTATAATACCAAGTCTCTATTGTCTGTTTAGAGGAATATTTGACAAGGGAATATTTTATCATGGTTAGACTGTGATGACCACACTTACACACTGCATTCCAAATTACAAGGCAAATGACTTGTCAGTAAGATTTGATTAAAACAACATTTAATTATTTGTTTGTAAATTAAACTGGAGATGTATTTCTGCAAGAAAATGGCAGTGTGATTGCTCAAGTTTTGTGGCTCTGACATTTGAGAAGAAAACTGGCTGAGTAGGAAGACTTTGATTAAAATGCATTGAAGTGAATGGGGAAAGAACGAGGGATGATAAAAGCAGGAGAAAGACGAATGCGGGTCAAAACAGATTCAAATGTGTGTTCAGTGAGGTGGTCTAAGGTGGTATAACAACCGTGTTGACTGTCACATGAAAATAGGCCAAGGAAAGATTTCGAGTCCTGAATCCCACGTACTATGCTTAATGAGAGAAATTGAATGGGTTCCTAAGGGAAAAATAAAGGACAACGCAAAAGTGTGGGTCATGATGGTTTCAGGTCTGCAAAGAGGCCCATGGACCTCTCGAATCACGCTGAATTTGGTGCCTTTGTGAGGAACGGCGTCCGTGCAGTAAAGCGTCGAAATTTGAGCTCCATGTTAGTAGTCTATGGTAAAAAACAGATGAAAAAATGAACAGAGCTCGCAAACATGCACATATGTGCAGTGCACATATCAAAAACATGTACAGTCACCCCACACCACAATAGGCCACACGTGTTAGAGTTGGAACGAAGTTTCTAGCACAAAAACTGTAGGAGGAGTAGCTGTCAGAAAAAGGGGTTGGAATAAAAATTGGATACAGTATGTGAATGCTCACTGCTCAACTGTTTTATTCTTCATTTTATTGTGGACAACTGTGTAAAGCTCAGTTTGAGTTTGTCAGGTAATCTTCATTTACAGAAAAATCTACTTAAAAAGTATATTAGTAAAGTAGAAAAATTTACTCAAGCAATAACAGAGCATTTCCAAGCAACATCAAGTATTTTTACTAGAGTGGAATGTTACTGTCTTGCAGAACTGCTTCCTGGAGTGTGCGTACCAGTACGATGATGATGGTTACCAGTCTTACTGCACTATCTGCTGTGGAGGGAGGGAAGTGCTCATGTGTGGAAACAACAACTGCTGCAGGTAAACTGAAGCAGCCGATTGTCCTGAAGGCCCTTCTAGATTGATTATTGATGAACGATTATTATCATAATTTACTGGACTTTCTGGTCTTCCTGTGTACAACCCGTTGGGCCTCATTCAACCACCGTTCTTAAGAAGAAAAGTGTTTTTTAAAACCCACTAACGCAGTTTTCATTAAGATTGTGACATTCATCAATGTTTTCCTATTTGATGGTTATTCTTAAGTAAGAACAGAATCTACAAACAGTGTGGAGTACACTTTGCAATTTTTTCCATGCCTCTTTGTGCAAAACGTTAGCTTATTGGGTTTCCTTCAATACTACAGCGAGCCAAGATGGAATTGGTGAATGAGGCCCATTGTACCTCTGAGAGAAAAACTGTGGATTTTGTGGATGCTAATCTGTGAGGCAAATTCATTTTTTTCCAACTATGACATGCATATCTTTTTATTGTGCATGTCTTAGGGATTAAGAGGTTAAGTGTTAAGAAACATTTGTCTGTTGTCACTGCTGCTCCTGACAAGACGCCTGTAACGTAGTTCATGTAATAAACCTGAGATAGAGCTATAGGCAAAAGTGTCAATTTTGGTAGTTTTGAGTAAGATATTGATGTTTCCTCTTCATACTTTGCACTACGAACGCTGTTACAGCACTTAATGGTAACAGGATCACTTACAAAAAAAATGACTTCTGACTAACAGTTGCAGTTAATCTTTGGCGACGTTGCCGCAAATTTGCCGCAGGGTCATATTATCACATACAAATTAGGTTTGTGGCAAACTTTGTGAAAAACTTGTGCACCTGGCAAATTTGTTAGCAAAAGTACCCTACAAGTTTGTCATTACTGGCTAATTGTTTTGCCAAATACATTTACCACTAGTGGCAATTTGTCATTGTTGCCGGACCATTTCTGCAAGTTTGCCTCTAGCGCCTGACAATGTTAAACTTGTGGCAACATATTCTGAGCAAACTCCACGGTTTGCCACAGATTAACCGCAGACATTTTGTTTTTGTAACTGATATTCTCTACACTGCCATAGTTTGCTGTCAAGAATTCCACAGCAGAAAGGACAGAACTCAGAATGCATGTGCAAGGTTTATAACAGGAACTTTAGTAACAAAATCAGGTACAGAGAAACCACCAGGCTCCATCATGAACCTCAAAAACAAAGACAAATACTCTAAACATACAGAGGAGCACAAAGACAGACCAGCAGTACTGTGTCATCAAGAAAATGCAGAGAAAGTGGAGAGGCAGGCGAAAACACAAACACAAGTGAAGCACATTAGGGTTGACCCTAGAAGGTACAATTTTGAGGACACCACCCCCGTGAAAAGATGGTAAAAATGGTACATTTTTCTTATATCCAAGATTTATGATCCTTTATTTGTCATTTGTTAACATAGTTATATAAGAACAACATGAAGTGAACTTAAAAAAAGGAATTCTAAATTAGAAGTTAACATATTCATTTGAAGAAAGCTTACAAGATACTGTAAAATATGTTATGTTTCTTTAAGTATGGATTTTGAAAAATCTAATTAGATTTTGGTCAATTCCAGGTCTGGATAACAATAAAAGGAATTCAGCAAAAATGTTTGGAGCAGGGAATTTGTGATTTGCAGTGTGATTTGCTTGTGTTGAATTAGTGGAGACTGCCTGGTGTGTTGGCGTTGCTCCTCAATTCAACACCAAGTAGTGTTCCACAGTGAAAGCTATTTCATTTTTCCTTTTGATTTTGACAAGTAACATCCAACAAATCTCCTCTGTGTGATCTGATAACCTTATTACTGTAATAAAAAATCTGTCTGAAGTGAGAAATTATGTAAGAAGTCTCTCAGCAGTCAACTATTATCTGTTAAGCTACGCCTCTAACATTACGCAGACCAACATGAAGTTAGCGCGTGTCAGAACACTTCTACGTTTTGTAATGTTTAATGAGTTCAGCACCTAACAATGACAGAATAACACAGTATTGCAACTTGAAGCATTGCTGAATAAAATGCTGTGTATTGAACTAGTTTGAATTAATTTGTAAGTGGCAGATTAGTTACTTCCTCAGGGCAGCTGATAGACATTTCTTGCCCTATTAAATATTATGATCTGCCATAACTTGACGTATTATATGGTGATGTTCCACAATGTGACATACAGTACATGTTTACAGCTGGATTTTCACGTAATTTATTGAAATAATTGAGTAGTTTTTTTGTACGGTGAAGTCTACACAGTCTGAAAATTTGGGTATGGAATACACTACTATATTTATGGAGTATACTGTATATATATCAAGTCGTCATGTCCCAACTTGTCTCTCAAAGTTCTGGCGTGAAGTACGAGATGTTTGATCTGGCTGTGTTGTGTGCAGGTGTTTCTGCGTGGAGTGTGTGGACCTGCTCGTGGGGCCGGGAGCCGCACAGGCAGCTATAAAGGAGGACCCGTGGAACTGCTACATGTGCGGTCAGAAGCCACAGTTCGGGCTGCTGGAGCGCCGGGCCGACTGGCCCAGCCGCCTGCAACACTTCTTTGCCAACAACCACGACCAGGATTTTGTAAGTGTCTCGCGGCCAAAATTTGCAAGTTTTCTCATTAAAAATGCATCAGCACAATTTGCCCGTGGCCATAACAGCGCAGCTTTCTGTGGTTTTAATTGGAACAAAACGCTGCATTTCATAAATTACCTAAAAATCCTTCGCAAGGGGTTGCTAAGAAATGTTACGTAATATGATAACTTTTGAGCTCTGCTGGAAAAGGATGTTTTGGGGGAGAGCCAGTGAGTGAGAAATGCGTGGAAAAAAAAACCTGCAAAAATGTATCAGGTTTGAATCATGGCGTATTCAACATTAACATTATTTTGGCAATAAGGACTTGCTAATTATAAGACCAACACTGTGGAGAGGCAAGTGTTCATAACCTGTAATTTAATCAAACCCAATAATAATAATAATCATAATCATAATAATAACATAATTTTGGAAGGATAAGCAAGAACGTGTTCACTCGCTCAAAGACCTTGCCTTGCCATCTCAGTAAATCACATTTATACACACACATACACTCCTATGTTAGGGTGTATGGCATCTTAGAAACAAGGAATTTAATGCAAATATGTGAAAAATAATAGAAACCCACCCTCACTTACACATACGGGCACACAGTGGGCCGCAGACTACTCCGTAGTCTGAATGGTGGTCCCTGGGACAGAACCAGTTGAAAACCCCTGCTGTAGACAGTAATCTTAAAACATGAACCCATTCTATTTTATAAAAGTCGTTCACCCCTTTTATTGCAAAACTTATTTCTTGATCTTGTTAAACTGATCATACTCAGTACTGTACTCTTTATTTTAGTTTCAATTTTTAACTTGCTTGTCTTACATTATCTGTTCCCTTGTGTTGTTTGAGTTTATGTGTTACATTGAAAATGGGTCAAGACATTACTCTAGAAATCCCCCCAAAACAGAAATCACCTGTTTTGCATATTTTAAAAGTAGTGTAGTTGGGTGTGGGGGCGGGGTGATGGTTGGGGAACTCACCCCTGGATTAGAAGGTTGTGGGCTCGAATCCTACGAGGAGTGTTCAATAATTCTACCTGAGTATGAAAGAAAGTAGTATGCGCGTTCAAGTCTGTGCATGTTGTGACCTCTTAAGGTTACTCGTGCACAGTTGTGGCTCAGTGCTAGTCTAACTTTCCGACTTAAGGTTTCCCGAATAGCTGATGAAATGGGCATCTCAGCAAGTACAGTTTGGAAAATAATTCATAAATAAGTTGAGCACTACCACCTTTGGGTCCCAGAGCGAGACACTTAACCCCAAGTTGCTCTCAGGGAGGCTGTCCCTGAAATTAGAAAATGTAAGTTGCTCTGGATTAGGTTTTGGTGAAATATAGAATATGTTCCACATGCAATGTAGTAAATGACTTTATTGTTACCATCGAGTACAAATCCTCACGTTAATGTTAAACAGGCAGCATGTACATCACTTTCGAGTTTCACTTCTCTGCCCTCTCGAAGCAGAGCGCTCGCCCCCCCCGCCCATCCAGAACACTCTCCTAGCACATGCACGTTTTGTAGTGGAAGTGGGGGAAGCAAGGGTGCAGAGAGAGACGTGAATATCCACACTATTTCAGAGACATTAATTGGGGATGGAAGCAGACGACTTGTATCTGAAGAAAAACAGCACTGGTTCTGTAATTTCATGCACAAAAACAGTAGTAAATATGTAAACACCTATAAATGAAGTTCTTTGCGATGTAAACGTGCTGTGTGTGGGTGATGTGGAACGTCATCACTCGCAAAAAAGCTCCAGTTCAGTCTAAGCTTCGCTTTTATTACAAGCAAAACTCATATTTTAGCTGATAAACAACATCCAGCGTTCTACTCAAAACACAGCTATTTACTTGACATTTTCAGTATTTATTTGCATCCATGCGCATCCATCTTTGTGACACGGCTCCAAGTCATGCGCCGAGAACTATGGGAAATGTAGAGAATATATTGAGATATATATTGTGTATTGTGACTTTAAAAATATTGTGAAATTATTTTTGAGCCAAATTGCCCAGCCCTACCCTGGATAAGAGCGTCTGCTAAATGCTGTAAATGCAGTTTCAAAATTGTAAATGAGTCTGTGTGGACTTTTGGGCAACATTTCAGTCAAATTGGACCTTGGTGGTGTAGGATGGAGAGTTTAAGGGCCTCTGATTGTTGGTTACGTTATCACGAGTTCATGAGTAAGAGAAGAACTCCTGGTCACTACTTCAGCAGTACAATATCGAGATGTTAACAATGCAGCTTTGTTACTGAAGTGGTTTGATGTACAGAGCCCTTTACTTTAAGGGAGTATGTACGGACAGGTGTTCTGTTGTTATTGAGCCATCTCTCTCTCTCTCTCTCTCTCTCTCTCTCTCTCTTTCTCTCTCTCCTATTCTTTTTTTTCTCCCAGGATCCTCCAAAGCTATACCCTCCAGTTTTGGCAGAGAAGAGAAAGCCCATTCGCGTTCTCTCGCTCTTTGATGGCATCGCCACAGGTTAAAGGAGCCTCTCTGTCCTCTCGCTTTCATGCTGTCAGCAAAAAAATGCCTATGCCTGCCCAGCACTGATCACATTACAGCCTTTTAGAGCTTGTGCTACGTAGAACAGAGAGGGCGACCATCGATACGACTGCGTACATACAGATAAAACCTTGTGTACAGTGTTCAGGCAGAGCATTTTCTTTCATGCGCGACTTAAAGATTGATGGAAAATTTCATGAAAAGGGTCATTCGTTTTCATTTTTTTTATTCTAAAAGGTAAATGGTTATATGTGCTATTATATTTTAAGACTTCTTTGGTTTTAATTAGGGTGAGGAATTGAAAACCGGTTTTGACTCAAAACCGGCTCCAACTGATCAGTTCTATTGGAATTGTACACCTCCAATGTTATTGATTCTTCTTAATGATTCTTTCATTTACAAAACTTCAGTATTTCTTCATTTTCTATTAATCAGAAAATATTTTTTTTCCGTTCTGTAGAGTTAGAGATATGTTAGAGTAAAAAATATATATAGAAAAAGGCATTATTTGTTATCAAATAATATTATTCTGTATTCACATGGAATTTCAAATGGATAAAGAAGTCTTTCCACCTCGTACTAACCTTATTTTTCTTTATAGTACTAAGCCATAGAATGTCTCTGCATAAAAAAACCTCTGAATATGAATATGAATATGAATATGAATATGAATGTGTTCATGTTCAGTCTTGTGCAGACATCATTTTGGAAAAACTAAAATGGATGCTTTTGGCGCGGAAGACTATGTAGGACTACTCAGGGTTTGATTAGAGAATTGATAAGGAATTGGATTGATAAGCAGAATCGATAGTGATATTGATATTGATAAAATCTTATCGATTGGCACCCCTAGTTTTAATGAAGATTATGGCTGAAATCTCATGAAAGCCAAAAATCTACTATCTCAGATGATTTAAACATCTCATTTTGAGTTCATAATCATAGTCATTAACATTTAAATTTAAAAAGGCTTGAAATATTTAACTTCACGTATAATAAATACACTTATGTGAAGGTTTACTGTTTTGAAATAAGTAACAAAAACGAATGACCTTTTAATGATATCGTTTATTTTTGAGGTTTACAGATTGTGACATTATCGTGCTCCAAAAACTGAGCAGGCTCTTGTTCCTGGGTGTTTCTACGTATAGGGTTGTTAGTGCTGAAGGAGTTGGGCATTCAGGTGGAGCGCTACGTGGCCTCTGAGGTGTGTGAGGACTCCATCACTGTGGGCATCGTGCGGCACCAGGGGCGCATCATGTACGTGGGAGACGTGAGGAACGTCACGCGCAAACATGTGAGTTCGCAGGCCCAAGATTCGTTTACTGAGCTGTCTCATTTGAAAATGAAAGTTCAGGACTCTGCAGTGCTTCACTTGTCTCACATTTTGTCATTTTGTCTCCATTGCCCTCCAGATACACGAGTGGGGCCCTTTTGATCTCGTGATTGGTGGAAGTCCGTGTAATGACCTGTCGATAGTGAACCCAGCGCGGAAAGGTCTCTATGGTAAAACTAGACTGCAGGCAAAACCATTCCAGAGGGTTTTAGTTTGTTTGTCAGTTTGCAGAAAGTTTGCTATTAGGTTTCTGACCTGTGCTTTCATTGTCTCTTTTAACTCGACATAAATAAGAGGGCACCGGCCGGCTGTTCTTCGAATTCTATCGGCTTTTACACGAAGCTCGTCCTAAAGAAGGAGACCAGAGACCTTTCTTCTGGCTGTTTGAGAACGTGGTGGCCATGGGCGTCAGTGACAAGAGGGACATCTCTCGCTTTTTAGAGGTGTGTTTATCATTCAAGTAGTCTACCTTTCCCTAATCTGCGATGTGTGATCTTACAGTTTTTTGCTGCCACCAAGTGGAAGACTGAAAGAACTACTGGGTATAACCAAAGCAGATAAGACACAAATTGATGTGTGAGTGAGTGATTATTTGTCATAGTGAATACACCGCACCATAGCATACAGTGCAACACAACGAAATGTGTCCTCTGCATTTGACCCATCTGTGAAGGAGCAGTGGGCAGGTTTTGGCAGCACCCGGGGAGCAGTGCTTGTGAATAGTACCTTGCTCATGAGTAGAGATGCAAAGATCCAATTTTTTCAGTTCCCATACCGATGCTGATTCTTGGGTTTTGAGTATCAGCCGATCCTGAGTCGATAGCAGTTTTTCATTAATTAGTTGTGTGTTTCTCTGTGAGGATAAGACTGAGATTACTCTGTTATGCTTAAGGAAATACTTGACTTAAGTACCGTTTTCCTAACTAAAACAATGTAAGAATTACACACCCATATGTATATGCTAAATTATTTATTATTAAAATAACATCTAAAAAAATGATTCGTTTAAACACAGTTCTGTAATTTTGTGATGGTCCCTAATCTTGCAGCACTAAAACCATCAGGAACATAGGGATTCCGAGCCAGAGCTGGTGTTGTTAAGGAAATTCAACCGTATAATCGTGTGATTTGCTTTTGGGTTTGTAGTGTGTTCACGCTAATTTGTCATGTCAATATGTACAAATTAGCGTGATTGTTGAACAATAAACCAGCTTTACCGCAGTGCCACTTCCCATGCATAAGCAATTGTGCGTGTGTGCATATGCTAGCATAGAGAAACCTACAATATACAGATTGGTTTCAGAGATGGGTCCAATGCCACCGATACCCGATCCAGCAATTTGAGTCATTATCGGGCCAATATACGATCCACGTTTGGGATCGGTGCGTCCCTACTCATGAGTACCTCAGTGGTACATTTACCGGTCCGGGACTAGAACTGGTGACCCTCCAATCACGAGGCGATCTCCCTAACCGTAACACTACCAACCGCAGCCAGGTGTGATGAGGTGTCCTGGTTAAGAAGCTTTATCACCTGAGGATAGAAGTTCCTTCTGAGTCTCTCTGCTCTGGCCAAGAATCGTTCAATAGATTTATAAATTTAAGTAGAGTTAATAGCTAATCAGTTTGAATTTCTGTTCACAGTGCAACCCAGTAATGATTGATGCCAAGGAGGTGTCTGCAGCGCACCGCGCTCGTTACTTCTGGGGCAACCTTCCCGGCATGAACAGGTTGGTTGTAGAACGGTGAGATAGATGAGCTCTTTCCTCACTTTATCCCACATGCCATCTTTCCCCGCTTCTAAACGTGCATCTCTCTTATCTTGCCTGTCTTTCTCTGTTTCTTTTTCTGTGCTGCTGTTTTTCTTTTTCTTCTTTCCCCCTTCGCAGACCGCTGACCGCCATGAGCACTGACAGACTGGACCTTCAAGAATGTCTGGAACACGGCAGGACCGCTAAGGTAAGAAACAAGGCTTTAAGACTGATTTTTCTTCCAACGTAGTGGATGAATTTAAGAAAACAATAAACATTTGCTTTATAGTTTGATAAACTGAGGACCATCACCACTCGGTCGAATTCCATAAAGCAGGGCAAAGACCAACACTTCCCTGTGTTCATGAATGAGAAAGAGGACATCCTGTGGTGCACTGAGATGGAGAGGTAGGAAGCAATGGAACACTATGCTAAAAATAATCCATTATCTCTTCTTCATTGCAGGGCTGTGCGATATGACGAAATGTATCGGGACGGCGAAATTAAAACCTCTGTGATTTCATAGTATACTATATTGCTTATTTAGTGGTGTCACAATGTACTACACAGTTTACTGCAAGATTTTTTGGGGTAATTTCATTCCCGTGGTGTACCAGTCCTTCATTGAATGTTTATATCACACCTAGTTTTCGTGTGCTCATAAATCATAATAAAAATAATAAATATTTATTTATAAAGCGCCATTCACTGTACAACAATAAAATACATTAAAACAGAGGCATAACAGGTACAACATAACAGGCATAAAATTAATAAGAATTAATAAAAATCAACAAAGTCAACATCTCATAAGGTATCAAAGGGCAAGGAGAAGAGATGAGTTTTAAGACGAGACAGAGAAGAGGCATGTCTAACGTGCAAAGGCACTAATTGGTGCCTTATTAACTCAGGTCCTAATTGACTGCATCAGCGTTTAGTTAGCGCTCTGAAATGAATTAGAGCCACAATATCCAGGTGGTTTTAGGTTCCGCTCTTGGGTTTGGAAACAAACTTTCACACTTGCAAATTTCTACATGAAGACTGCTCTATTTAGAGGCAAAGTGCCAGTGTACATGCAGACTAAATCCTACAGCATCTCCTCACCTCCGTATGGTGGGGATAAAATAGAGCTGGATTTATGTTTTCTCCAAAGATACTTACTAGAGGTTGACAGATAGTGGTTTTTCGGGCTAGATATCGATACAGATTATTGCTAGTTAATGCTAGTTAAAAAAGAAAATCTGTCAGAATTTAGAATTTTACAAGCACCAAGCTCAGCTGAAACTCTCCTCGCTCCTCGTCTTGGAGTTTCACACTGCGCTCGTGTGTGAGTGGCAGCAAGGCTTCAGCATTGATTGGCTGCTACTCGTGTGACATATAACCAATCAGAGACGCTTGTGGGCCGGACATTAAATGAAGCAGCGAGTCCTTATAACACACCTCTAATATCGGTTATGGACAAAATTAAACACCGATACCGATAATCAGCAAAATGCTTAATATGCCCCCAATAATCGGTCGACCTATAATACTTACAGTGATTCAAAGGAAATGAACAGCAGCTTTACTGCAGAAACAATCCACGAATAATATACACATTAGGGGTGTTGAAATCAATTGCATAATCAGTGCATCGCGATGCAGATGTCGACGATTCTGCATCGATGCAATGGCAGAGAATAATCGATTATAAAGGCTTTGATTATAATTGCAGGTGGTCCATAACTTGCTCTGTTTCACTACTGAAATCACTTTTTAAAAATTATTCCCTTTTTTCATTTTTTAGAACATTTCCACATGGTTGGGGCATCTTTATGCTTAAGTAATTTAATGCAAATATCTACAAAGTCTGCTCAGACTGGGAGACTGGGAGATTGGTGGTCCCTGGGACAGAAGCAGTTGAAAACCCCTGAATTATATCTGAATTATGTCATAATAACATTGCTTGGTGATTTTCTGGCTACGCCATAAAAATTCTTATTTAAAAGAACATCCCAGTAGTAACTACAGCTGCTTGATCTGCGATCCATCCCAATCTGCGTGCAATGTGAAGTAATGTAGAAAAATTGATGTCATATTTTGGTGTAAATAACTGTCAGTCATAAAGCAGGAGGTAAGATTTGAACCCACAACCTCTTGGTCTAGAGGTGAGTTTCCTAACCACTAGACCACCACCACAAATACGGTGTACTGCAATTATCTTTATTATCACTCAACATAAATCTAAGCCAACTCAACACAAACAGGACAAAACAGATCCGTAACAGATTTCTACCAGGTTGCAAACAGATCACTTATACCTCTTTTCCACTACACTGGTGCTGGGGCCAGGTGCCGGTTCTGGTGCTCGGCCAGTGCTGAACTGAGAACCAGCCGAGAACCGGCCCGCATTTACACTGACCAGGGAGCTCAGTGGGAGCCGCATGAGAATACGTCACAGGTCAGGCCCACTAAACGAACGGTTGTTCGTACGAAGCCTGCAACTTTTAGTTCTTCCCTTATTTCTTCATATGCCTTCTAATTTTTTGTGCACTTTCCAATTTTCTGCTGAATGTGGACGTCCATATTGCTAAAAGAGCTTTAATTTCTTCCGCGCTCCACGTTACCGGACTTTGGCTCTCCGCAGTTTTCTCTTCTAAAGCTACCTATCACTCCACCCACCTCTCGTGGTGTCACGGGTTCTCGCTGCTAGACCAGCAAAGTTTAGGGGCCGGTTCGGAGCCGGTTTTAGGGCACCGGCACCAATTTTTGTTCTGTGGAAAAGTGCGGCACTGGTTCCAAAATTGGGAACCGGCATGGGAACCAGAGCAGTGGAAAAGGGGCTTAAGAGACGTGAGACAAGGCAAAGGGCAGGTTTAAATAAGGTCAGACACAGGTGCAACGTATTAGAACAAAGTAATCTCCCTCTTAAAGAAGAGTAGAAAAAGCGGCCTCTAGTGGCTAAAAGGTTCACCACAGAGTGACAAAAATCAGCATCTGATAATATTTATGCCATTCTTTTAACAGAATACACAGTAACACCTCACCATATGTTGTTAATTGGACACAGGATACTTAAAAAGGGTGATTTAACTCAAATAAATCCCCTTAAAAAATCCACAAAGGTGACATAGACCCCCTATAAACATACCAAACCGTCTTTAATAGCACCGCCACAGAAACACATGTCGTTCAGTAATGAAACTTTTTCCGTTTTTTTTTTACCTTTCTCTTCTCAAAAAATATGATGGAGATGAGTTCCGATGGCTGGCAAGAGTGAGCCATCTCACAAGGTGGGAGAGGTGTATGTTCCACCGTCATCCCAACTTATCGTACAGCATACGCTGCTACATTTCGAAAAATCCTAAATCGAGCCATTGTAACTCATATATATATAATACATTTTACAGTATTTTATGTTTTAAACATTTCATTTTACAATATCTAGGCTTGTGATTGGCTACTTGTATGCGCTTGTTTTTAAACACTAAGCATGAATAAAACGACTCAATAATTTTTAGAGCATCAGATTTTTATCTTTATTATTTTAGAATTAGTGGCGTAACTTTGCAAAGAGGCATGTCGAAACAGCGTAAGGCAAGGTATTACTGTAGTCTAATTATAATAGAAAATAATATAATATATAATGTAAAATAATCTCAGTGAGCATGGCACTGAAGATTGTGTAATACAAGAGTTAGTTAAGCATCACTGTCTGAGATTATTATTTATGGTGAAATATAAGCTTGGCAACTTTGTGTTTTTCCATAAATAATAATCTCAGACAGCAGTGTACTGTAGGATTTGTAATACTTGAGTTTAATTTAGTTCCCTTAAAAATTACTAACTTAATGCAATTATTAGGGATGCGCGATATGGGAATTATTGGCCGATGTCTTTCATGCTTATATCTGCCGATGCCGATAAACTACCTTTCCGATGTACAGTAACTGCGTCATCAAACATTGGCTGAAAATATCGGGCAAATCTAAGCGTCGAACCGATGCCGATTATCTCCGATTCCGATATGATTCAGATATTATTGCGCATCCCTAGTAATTATCACTATTTTTTTCATCTTTTTGGTTCTTTCCTCACTCTCTCTTTCCAACTTGCGGTCTGCAGGGTGTTTGGTTTCCCTGTCCACTACACAGACGTGTCCAACATGAGCCGACTGGCCAGGCAGAGGCTGCTGGGCCGCTCGTGGAGTGTCCCGGTCATCCGCCACTTGTTCGCACCACTCAAAGAATATTTTGCCTGTGTGTGAGCCCCATGGCAGCGAGGAGGAGACAAACTCAAACTGATGTATGAAATAACAAGAGCCTTGTATATTGTTTTCAACATGAACATCAAAGTAGGTGCTTCACGTTATTTCTTTTGTTTGTTTGTTTGTTTGTTTGTTTTTTTAATATTTGAGTCTTTTTTATTTCTATTTAATTGTTTTTATTTTCCAGTTCATTTTAATTTTCTTTTTAGCAGTGTTATCCAGAATTTGAACTGATTTTATGTGTGCAAGCTATACTTGAGACGGGGCCTCCTATCTAGGCATCGAGACACAAAGCAAGTGAGTTAAAACAATGGAAAGACAGTAGACAGGTTTGTCTGTGCTGAGTAACTGGAGGCTGGAGTTGATGATGATGTTGGGTGTTGGAGTCGGGTCAGGCCTCGGGTTCGAAAAGACTGGTGCATCACTCGCCTTTCCTCTCCTCCAGCAACTGAGCCTTGGCGAGAGCAAAAAAATAAAAGCATACAAACACATGAAATCACACAGAAAAAAACGGTGTCTTTCTCTTCAGCGTCAGGGGAGCTCTGTCTTAACCAATCCAAAACACTACATCACAAAATACCTCTTTGTTTACAGTTTCTATACACAACTGAAGGTAATAAAAAAAAGGTACTACTGTAAAAGGTGACAATATGGTGCTTCAAGGTGGTGAAAAACATTGCAACTCATGTGGTGCTACTACTTCAAACGGGATGGGGGACTCCTTTAGACCGTTAGCCAGGTTTTAAAAATGAAATTAAGAAAACTCGCAAAAGCCAGGTCTGCCACATCTCATTTTTGTATCTTTCACAGTCTTTTTATACAATAACTTTACCTTACTGGTGCTCTGTTCCAACTCCTCAGCCTTGCAAGTCGCTGAGGTCCTGTTCCTGCATCCCTACACACACACACACACACACACACACACATACATATAAACACACATAAACACAAAGAGTGCTGGCCCGCCACATGGGCCGTGATGTTTTCTTTTTGGTCAACTATACCTTGAGATCAATGGCCGTGTTGCGCTACGTTTTTCCTAGCGTCACACGGGCCAGAATCATTACTGTACAACTCTTAGCGTGCGCGGCGGTCTCGCGGAGGACGGCGTCGTCATCGTCGTCGGGTTTTGGTCTTGGCCCGTCGAACACCAACACCCCCAACCGCTTCTCCGCGGCGCCTCTCGCAGGCTAGCCTCAGTCAGGTGCAAAACTTATTATATATATTAAAAAAGGTGCGGCTTCACAATGTTCTTCTACCTTTTTATAGCGACTTTTTTGTGCTGTGTTACCAACAATATCAAGCACTTTTGTATATGTACTCCTTTTTCTTTGGATTTCCGTTGATATTTTTTGGAATATTTCTTCTCTCGTGAATCGTTTGTTTTCGGTTACGTTTTATGATGTGAATCTCTCTTACCGTTATATGAGGTAATCTTTTGGGTTTTATTATGTTGTTTTTTTTCCTGTACAGTAGGGCTGTGCCAATAGATGTGAAAGAATGGGTTAGTAGTATAGGGGGAAAATAAATTCACTCGTTGTTCTGCTGGTGAATGGGCTAAATTAAAAGAAAAAGAGAAAAAAAAAAAACAAGCCACCCCTTCCCTTCGTCATCTGCTACAGTGATACTTGATCATAAGCCAACGTTCAGAAAGTACTGTCTGCTCCCAGTGTAGTGCGTATATGAGCCTAACAGTAAGTATCTTTGCTAGATATCCAGTCGGGTCATTTGCTTTCCTAAAACGTCTGACAGATGCTTCTCTCGTGTTGTCATTAGCCGAGTCTAGTCCTTCCCTGCTCTTAGTTCTCTGGTCGTTCCTGGTCATGTCGAAGCATGTGGCCGTTTTTGTTTTGTTTTTTTAATAAAAAAATAAATATATACATTTTAAAGGAAGCTAAATTATGACGGTGTTTGCATGGGTAAAAACTGTACTCAACCTACAAGGACGCTGTGTGTGTTATCAGCAGGTTTTTGAAATTTCGTGGGTTTGTTTAGAATGATAGTACAAGTCTGTGTGCATTTAAATTATTGTACTTAGCACAGATCGGGTAATTGGAACAAATTAATAGTTTTCGTTTTATTTAAGGCATTGCACTGCATACATACCTTAATCTTTCTTAAATGTTCAGCAGTTACTCCTTTCCTATACTCAAAAATGATATCGATGCCCATATTTTTTGTACATTTTGTACATAGAATATGTCTGTTGCTGTTTTTGACTGTTGAAAAATGACCTATGAGATGTACAAATATAATTCTTTGCTAATATATATCATGGAATCAAAAAAAAGATCTCAAATCTCAAAGAGAGGGTTTAATTTGACTAACGAATTGCAAGAGGAAAATTTGTCATAAGCTATAGAGCCGTGGGGCGAGGAGACTGCCGGTCCTTTTTAATTTCATATTTATATGTATTGGAACGGGAAAGCGAAAGAATGAATTTGAAACGTGACTTTTTAAACAGTAGATGGACAATTCCATCTTTACTGCACAGCCCTACATACAAAAAGTATCTTTATTTGCGTTGGATTCTTTTATAAGTAGTAAATGGGGATTGTAGGTGTTTCCTAAGGTGCTAAACATTTTATCTAATTGAGAAAAATATATTATTTGGAAGAGAATTAAACTTGTCTTGACAATGACTGTTTTTATGTTCCTTGTAGTATTGGAAAAGCACTATTATTTTACTCTCTCATATAAATATATTAACAAAGGCATTTTAACTTTGTACTTGAAAAAATAATGATGAAAAGATTCTTATATTGTTTTAGAATAGACATTTGCTGTAGTTGGTGCTTATCTGTGGGAAAAATCATGTATTCATATTGGGACGTAGGAAAAAAATTGTAATAACTTTTTGCTGTTAACATGTACTTGCTTAAATATCCAGGCAGCATTGCTTTTAAGTCCTACATTCCATGCCATATGTATCCAGCCCTCCATTTTTTCTCCTCAGTTTTTATTTGATATATATTTTTGGGGCTACGATGGCCTATTTGTTTGCTCTTCATATCAAGCTCTCTCTCTCTCTCTCACTCTCTCTCTCTCTCTCTGTATATCTCTCAGTGACACTGTTTGATTTTGTGTGACCTCTTCTGTCTCATTACTGTTTCAAGCCTTCTCTACATTTGAGATCAGCTCATACAGCAGATGTAGCAGTCATTTTCCACCTCTCCTCCCTCTCTTTCTTTCTTTTGTTATGTGCCCAGAACGAAGAAAAAAGGCTCCTTATGTACTTGTGCTGGAGAACACTTGAATAAATGTATTGTTGTTTGTGCAAAAAAGGGACTCCTGTTTTTATATATATATATGTAACGATGACAACAGAGATCAGATCTTTGAGTAAAGGAAGATGCTTCAACTGCAGAACTAGAGCAAATCTCAGAAATCTTCTTTACGAATGCTCAGACATTTCTGTTTGAAGTCATGGACTATGTTCCTTAGCCCCCCTATAATTATAAGTGATTTTTTTCCGAAAACCCACAAAATAACATCTTACTTTAAACCAATATTGTAATACAATTTTTATAAACAGATGATAAACATAGTCACTAATTATGATTAATTACATACTGGAGCAATTGTATTGTGGCAAGTTTTCTCATTTTAGGGAATCTCAGTATATCTGTTAACCCGTTTACCTGTTTTCTCTCATCTATAATGACACGTTGTTCACCTTGTATTTATAACTTTTATCTGAGCTGCTTCCTCACCGCTTTTACACAAGGGGGTGTAAAGATACATTGATCTACACTGATACATTGATTCAATGGTGTTAAACAGATCAGACGTATATATATTGTAACATCCCTTTATATTAAACAGGACGTCTATTGCTTTTAAAAGAGACAATTTGGCTTTATTCACCAACCATTTTTCAAGAAGAAATTTGTTCTTTAAACCCACTTAAGATGTTTTCATGAATATTCTGACATTCACCAATGTTTTCTTATTCATTTCTTCTTATGTATTATGTTCCCAGGTAAGAAAATCTACAATTACTGAGAGCAATCTAACCCATATTATATGGCATGTCTGCATGTGTGTCTGTGCAAAACGTTAGCTTATTGGGATTTTACAGTTGCATAATGTACTATTTACATGGCTTAACATTCTTAAGAACAAAATGAAGAAAGAGAAACTGTTTATAAAAACGTATTTATAAAAAAACACACTGGTGAATGCGGTCCATTTTTTATCATTTAAATGTCTGGTTGAGCTCAGGAACAAAAATGTCATATGATATCTTAAGTCATGTTAAATCAGCAGATGACACTCATATCGATAGCTGGCTCCTAAATTGAATCGAATCGTGTCGTAATATCGGCAAACATCGAATCGTTGTCGATTGAATCGATATGATATCGTGACGAAACTTGTGATTTTCTCGCCTATTTTAAACCCATCCCCCCCTCGAGAAGCAGCACAATGGTACATACCGAGTGCATCTGGCCCCGCCCAGTCTGCGCTCTCATTGGTCAGCTGAGAGGCCATCTTGACGCATCCCGTGCGCTGATTGGCGCGTTACCGGCTCGGACCGTCTGGATGCTGCGAGCGTGAGGTTTACCAAGCTGGACCAAGCCAAGCATCTGCCCGCTCGCGTCTTGTCCGTGTCACCGAGCCTTATTGTCACCCCGGCGCTGAAACTGAGGGAAAGACGGTGTGGTTTTTTTTTTCTGGGGGGATTCTAACAAAGAAGGTGAGCGACAGATATGACGCGTTATGACATTATTGCTCGTTTACAGCTGAAATGTTTGCGTTCGGTTATTAGAACACAGAAAGGCGGCGGCCGTGTTGATTGACACAGCGTCTGTACTCGAGCTTGGTATTTTCTCACACGGATATTCGGGTTCGGATTGTTTGTTCTTTTAATAGGCATCGATTCTATTCATTTGTGAATCGAGCCACGAAGTTTTGAGGTAAACATTTGGAAAGGACGAATAGGTTATAACCGCTGTTTATTTCAGATTTGGCTAAAACGGTGCTGATGCGGACTCGGTTGCGCGTTTCAAACGTGTTCGTGATCAAAACGACGGGTTTGATGGTGTAACGCTTACGGAAGGTTGCATAATGATCAATTTGGCTTGGCTAGATTTGTAGCGAGATTTACGCTCGTCTACTTAGGATAAGGGATTGGTCACCCCTTTGTGTGTGTGAGATGGGCTCCATAACATTTAAATGGGCTCTTTCCTCCTCCACCACCTCCTCCATCTCTCCATCCGTGCCAGCTCCGTGGCACAGGGAATATGGAATTGCGCCTCCTTCCATCTTTCTGCTGTCTCTGGCTTATGTGCGCCACGTCATAGGTGCATTTTTATTATTAAAATAAAACGATTGCATATTAAAATATGGACCCACCCTTAAAGCCCTGCCCATGATTCTCTCCTATTCTTGTCGACGTCATGCAATTAACAGGGATCATATATTTTGATGTATTGTAAAAAAGAAACAAAGCAACCAACAATTCCCTTCCTGAAATGCATGATGATGCTCTGTGCTGACAGCAGCTTTCTGCATTGCATGCATTACGCTAAATTCAGAAATGGGTCACGGCAAAATGGGGTGGGGGAAGAAAAAAATCAGCCTGCATAAGCCGTGAAGAGGAACAAATGTGTGACTAATATGTCTTTAGGCCCTTGTGGGAGAAGAGGATGTATGGAGCATATGTAGTAGAGTATTGCCGCTCTCTCTCCTAATATAGTTCTGGCAGGGACACACCCATCTTTACCCGCTCCCCTGGCACACACCCCCCTCTCCAACCAGAGCCAGGGGCGTAGATCGGGAGGGGGGCCGTCATGCTGTGAATTTGCCGCACCCACTCGCCTCGCCTGGCATGCTCCCACCAGGGCTCAGACCACCGAGAGTGAAATCAGAGAAATATAAGAGACAGAGACGACAATATGGGTTGTTTCGTTTCTCTGATGATACATCTGCTTCCTTCAAACCTGGACCTGTGCAATCTGGGTCAGAACTGACCCGACTAGCAGCGTCACGATTGCTTTATAAGCGCTGACGCTGCTGTTCGGCTGCCAGATGATATAAATCACTGAGTTTTGTGTCTGTGGGTCACACGGTTCGGAACATGGAGTTTTACATATAGCATTTCCTCAAATGTGCTTGCTGAACACACTCACACACACACACACATACACACACACACCTATAAGGAACATTGATTTCCTGCAGTGAGTGTCTGTCTGTTAGGGTAATTACAGAGGAATCTTTAGGGCTGAGCTTCAAGACCAAGATTATTTGTCTCCAGTGAAATGTAAACATGGTACAGTCCTGTGGTTGTGGAAGTAAATTGAAGTAAAATAACATTAAGCAAATAGATTAAATTAAAGTAAGTTAAAGATGTGGTGCTGTACATTTACCCAGCTCTCTTATATTCCAGCCTGATTCCATGGTGCGGTATAAAACTTCTTATATATATTTATATAAACGTAAATATCCTTTAGATTTACAGAGTCAAGTCTGACTCCAGTGGGATCCTTGAATATGGGAATTGCCTTCAAACCCCATGATTAGTGCACTCGGCAGACCGCATGTGGAAAAAGTGAGCAGAAACTTTCTTGACTTGCTCGCGTCTCCAGCGGGAAGGCAGCAAGCTCGTTTTGCTTGCCTAAAAGAACTTTTAATTTGGTGTACGTTTCTGTGGGAGGATTTTGAATAGTTCGGCTACTCAAGTAAATGTGCCTTAACAGTTTGCCTTTCTCATTGGCTAAATCCAGCTGTTCTCTCCACTCACTCCTCACGCCAGGTTGAATCATGTCTTCTGGCTCAGCGATGGTGCGCATTCTCATAAAGGGAGGGAAAGTGGTGAACGATGATTTCACCCAGGAGGCCGACGTGTACATCGAGAATGGCATCATCCAACAAGTCGGCAAGGAGCTGATGATCCCCGGCGGCGCCAAGGTGATCGATGCCACGGGGAAACTGGTGCTGCCAGGGGGCATCGACACCAGCGTTCACCTGCAGGAGAGCTTCATGAACGCCACTACTGCCGACGACTTTTACAGCGGGACCAAGGTATAACGTCCATGAAGTTACCACTTAAGCTGATGTACTCTTGACTCATTTTTACATTTAAGTTCTTAGTTTTAGGACTCCAATGCCAGACAGAATCTGCAATACAACAGAAGGTTGCCACAGTCGTTTATTCAATGAAGTTGGCATCAGTGACAAGCACTATTACCTCAAATCCTTGTGATATGACAGGTTTTGACAGATGGCACTTTGAGGTTAAGGAAGGTTTAAACCCAAAAAATCTAATTTAACAATGCAGCCCAGTGTCTGGTTTTTGGTGTGAAATGCAATACACATTTGAACATAAACATTAATAGCTTATTAATAATTTTATCAATTTTATTTCTAGTTCATTAGATAATCTTTCACCGACTTAATCTTTCTCGTAATCAGTTGATACCTTCAGTGCTTGACTTCCTGAACTGTACATGTAAAAAATACTTTGGGCTCTATTCAGTCACGTATCTTCACCCGTCCACCACCCAAAAAGCAAATAAAATAACCACTCATTAATTGTAATCAAAACAATCATGATATTCATTTGAAATGATTTCCCCAACCTGGATTTAGAACCATATAAATCAACCCTAAAAATAGGTTTGATTAAAGATTATTAGGTGGGTTTATTAAATATTCAGCTCTTCTCCCTTTCCTTGAGACGGACTTGAGTCCTCACATTTCTCCTGTGAAAGTCCAGCTGATCCAGATGTCTGTGCAGCAGTAGGAGGTTAAAATCAAGGCCAGAAGCAATAGATTTTTTTCTTTGGCCTGCACCCTTGTGGAACCTCACCATCTGCCAGGCCTTTCTCCTTCTAACAGGCCGGGCTGCTCTTCTTTAAGAATCGCAGCCAGAATGCAGCCAGACTCCTCTCCTCCTGGGAGCAACGGGCAAAAGGCTTATACTCAAGACAGCATGAAATCTATCTTTCAGGGGTTCAGCTTGATCCTGAAATTCGGTTGGAAAGTGCCGACCGAAGCTTTTTATTGGCCAATACGAAGGATTAAGACTTGCTTTGTAGATGGAAGTGCTATTAATAGCTGCATTTTTGCATTCTATTTTAAACTCGGCCGCAGATGCAGGGCTGCAGCTTGCATGCATCTTCTGTGGGCATTGCATAAGGTTAGGAACGGCGATGTGAAGGCTAGAGCGGACAGCCCTGTCCAAACCAATCCCGCGGGTCACTTAGCAAACACTGAGAGGCAAGAGTGTGAGAGGAGTGGAGGCTGAGGCCATGTCCGCACACCGTAGGGCCACGATTCACCGTCGGGAAACACACATGCTCACATTTTTAGTGCCACTAACAACTATTTCTCTGTCTACTGTGTTAATGTACTGTGTTATAAATCTAAATTTATTAATTCCCTTGTGGATATATTAATATTGATCCTGCTTCTTTAGCTTACATCTATAATTACTGATACTGATTGCATTTACATGTTAGCTAAATTGAATTTATGGCATATGCTGCACAATGAACTGTGCTTAAAATGATAGGAGGAATAAGATCTCGACATGCAAGAACGCTCATAAACACACACAAGAACATAAACATTAAGGGCCGGTTTCTTGAACGAAACGTTGTAATACCAATGGTGATTTACCACTGAACCCCAGAGTCAGTCTAGGACTAGGTGCGTAGGTTTAATTGTAAACTAGGAAATTGGCCCTAGTCTTGGACTAAATTGCAGTACCAATGGAGATTCATCAATGAAACTCAAAGCTAGTCAAGGCATAGGCTTAAACATGGTTTAACTTGGTCTAATAGTTTTTTAATAATTTTATTCATTCTATTACTTTCTCATTTGATCATTCTGACAAGTCTATTAATAGTATTGTTGTAATAACTGGATTAAGAAAAATACTAGAGAACACACAAAAATGTATCTGAACCCTAGACGTTTATCAACTTTCAATGACAGTCTTTTAGCTAATTCAGTTGAGACCTGATTTGACTGATGGCACCGTCACATTCTTGTAGAATAAGCCCAAATTGAAGCCTAAACAATTTTCCAAACACTTATTTAACAAAGATTTGATAATGCAGTTGTAATAAATGTATATTAAGTAACTACAAGGAGAGCTACTATTAAAAATCTCTCCTAATGGTAATTTAGGTAGGTTTTTGTCTTGCTGGGTGTAGCTCTTGAGCAGCGCCGCTGCTGCTGTGGTACGCCATCAAAAGTTTGCACAGGCACCAAGGCAGCTTTAAGCTTTCTGATCATTTCAAGTACTCTCAGGCTTTGGAAGCCTCTGTCTTTGGAAACTTCTGTTTAGTCTTTAGTCATGATTTTTTAAAGATTTGTTGTGTTTACTGGAACTGACCAATCAGTCAAAAAGGAAAGAGGACTGGCATAATCCATACGGCATTCACACACGTCGGAACGCTGAAGGATAATTTGAAGCTGTTTTGGAAATGAAAATGGTATGTTATAGAAATTAAAAGGTAAATGAAAAATGAAATGCACCAAATTAAAATACTGATGTCAGCACATTTTTATCGTCAACGCCATTGACTTTGTCGACTACGTGGGCTTACTCACGCATACACACAGTCACACACACACACACACACACACAAACGTGCAAGCATGCAGTCTGACAGCAGTGCAGTGTTCGCGATGACAAATGAATCGGTTGTTATTCGAAACCGTGCTTGTGTGCTACTGGGGACACGAGTGGTATCTCCTGCTCCCCCCCTTCTCATTACTGCCATGATTCTGGCCAAACACAAGAGATCAGATTCTGTTGCCATAGATACGGGGGAGCTGCTGCAAAAGACTGCTGCAAAAAGCCTTTCACTCGTGCCATTGTGCTGGGAGACAATGGTGCTCAAATCCACGCCCCATTTATGGACACTGTCCCATTCCAGCGTGCCAACAGACAGAAAGAAGAAGACACTTAGCGGAGCACAAAGGAATGGTGCAAAAAATGTCTTTCAGTTTCATTTGACTACAGCCACTGATTACAGTGGGTGACGTCATAAAGCACAGCATGGAATGCACAGAAAATTGTGGCACATCAGTTGTTTTTATTGGTTTAGATGTGTTGTAGAATCCAGTTAGCTGGCAGACCCTGTGCTGGGTTAGATGTAAATGTTTTAGTGACATTTATTGCCATACTTTTATTTCAAGCAGCAGAAAAGTTTGCTCGTTTAATTTAATTGGTCTTACTTAACATATTACAAGTTCTGATTGTAGCTCATGCACACTTCGTACTGTTGAAGCTGAAACAATAAGCATTTACAGCCTTTATTACTTTTTTTCTTGCTCTTTCTATGAAGTTATAATTTGATATTGATATTGACACACTACAACAGCAAAAGAAAATAACGCAATTATACAGTTTAATTTCCTTAACAACAGCGGTATTTAAGTCAAGCATTTCCTTAAGCATAACAGAATAAACTCAGTCATGTATTCAGACATTTTTTAAAGCATCATTTTCTGTTTAAAAAGATTTAGAGACTGTATCGGATTTGTATCCAAATTTACAATATCGGTTTCAGTATTGGACAAAAAAGTGGTATTGTGCCATGTTTACTCAGAAGTACAGATAAGAGTCAAAAGTCAAATTCAAAGTAAACTTTGCCATCTCAGCTATATACAGGTTTACAGAGAGATGAGATGACACGGGTCCAGTTTTTACAGAGTGCGAAGAAGGAACATAAATATACAGTACATATATAAATAAACTATAAACTCTAAGCTAGAAGTAGAAAATGAAAATGAACAATTTTAGTTAAGTGAAAGTGAGTGATTATTTGTCATTGTGAACACACCACAGTCCACCGCAACGAGATGTGACCTCTGCATTTGACCTATCCATGAAGACACAGTGGGCAGCTGACATGGGCAGCACCTGATTAGCAGTGCTTGGGTACAGTACCTTGCTCATGAGTACCTCAGTGGTAGCCTTACCGGTCCGGGATTTGAAGCGGCGACCTTCCGATCACAGGGCGAACTCTCTAACTGTTACACTACCAACTGCCCAGTTACGTGAGGTATTCATAATATGTGCAAATATTGCAACAGCAGTCAAGTTTAAAATCAGTTTTTAAAAAAATATACATACAGTTTCTATGAGACAGTATGTAAGTGCATTGTAGCATAGGTGAGTTTGTGCATCATAGAACAGTGATGTGTAAAGTGCAGTAGAGTCGGTTTACAGTCTGGATATGTATGAGGGGGAGTGGGAGGGAAGATAGTGTGTTTAGGAGTCTGATGACTTATGGGAAAAAGCTCTCACACAGTCTGGTGAATCGGGGCCCAGTGATGCGATAGCGTCTGCCGGATGGGAGCAGTGTGTAGTCCGTGTGAAAGAGGCCTTCCTGATGCAGCATTTGTGGAAGATCTCCTTTACTGAACAAGCACAGAGAGAAATGGTACAAGCCAAACTTACATAGGGAGACACCCAGACCAAACACATTAGGGCAATCAAGCCAGACAGACAGGAAACACGGAACCCACTAGTGGCTTAGCGCGGGAAAACGTGACACACTGGGACCTAAACATGAAAATCTCTTAAATGTTGTTGCTTTACTTATCAGGCAGCTCTGGCTGGTGGAACTACGATGGTGATCGGTCACGTGTTGCCCGAGAAGAACGAGTCCCTGCTGGACGCTTATGAGAAATGCCGCACCCACGCCGATGCCAAAGCCTGCTGCGACTACGCCCTGCACGTTGCTGTCACCTGGTGGGGTCCCAAGGTACACGCGACTACAAACAGCCACACACACATACACACACAAACACACGCACGCACACACACACACACCAGGTCATAATATAGTAATGTGTACTAAGCTTCAGCTGTCTCTGCAGATGTCTCCCTCTTCCTGTAACATTCTCAGTAATTGTTGCTGCTCAGCAAAGCTGGAAAATCCTTGTTCAGAAAAAAATCCACGTTGTAAAAATCCTAGTCAGAGATCAGATTTATTCCAAACATTTGTTTTTGCTAGAGGTCGACCGATATTGGTTTTTCGTGACACTATAGAACTGTGAAATTAAATTTGAAATATTTTAGTATTCCAAATTAAGCAGCAGCAGGTTGTGGTGAAGAAAGCAAAGCTGCTCAGTGTGCTCTCCACTTAACCTAGATCTTGTGTGACATATAGCCAATCAGAGACTGTTGTGGGCTGATAATCGACCCTTAGTATTTGCATTCAGTTAACAAAAGACTTATTGGGGAAGCAACTTTAAACGGTAGCTTCCCCAAACTAAACTTCTACACTACATTTTGCTTTCATCCAGTACTACTTAATATTTGTGCTGTATGATACACTTAGAGCAAATTAAATCATAAATAAATTAATTAAAAGTAAAATGAAAATCTTGACAAATGACATTTTGGAAGTTGAAAGTGTTTTCATTTTCAGCTTGCGTAGTGTGTAGGTTCTGTCATAAATTTTGATAAATATGGCCGGACTCCATCCTTGACTTCATTTCACAGCTGCCAAGAACACGCTGTGATGTAATGAGCATGTGCCACACGGGCACGGAAGCCTATCAGATGCCGCTTCTTCCAATTTAGCACAAATCGGAAACACCTGGTAGTTGAAAGTACTAGTGGTTGACCAATTATCGGCAGGGCCGATTATTCGGGGGCAATAATAGGTATTTTGACGATTATGATATCAGTGTTTAATTTTGACCATCACCAATATTAAGGAATTACAAGGTGCACTACTCTGGCTCCACTGCCGTCTCTTCTCTCTGTGCCGCTTGCTCTCGTCTCGCTGCTTGGTTTAATGTCACGCCCAGAAGAGTCTCTGACTGGCTTTATGTCACACAAATAGTAGCCAATCAACGTTGAAGCCTTGTTGTGTCTCACACCACACTCACACACAAGCACAGCGTGAAACTCGGAGAAGAAGAGAGAGGAGAGATTTTCTTTTTTTTCTGGTTATCGCCCCCCGTTAACTAGCAACAACTGGTATCGATAACGGCACTGCAAAAACAATATCGGTCGATCTCTCGAAAATACCCCTCTTTTTAAAGAGAGAAAAATAAAAGAATATTTTGTAATTCTCGTAAAACTTTTTTATATCACAATTAAATCACTGAAAGTCCTTTTTAGCTTTCGTTCAATGTTAGCTAAAGTAGTGGTAGTGGGTCGAGTGGCCCTTTAAGTAAGTAGATTATACAAAACCAGAAGAATTTTTATTTTTACTTTCAGAAACGTTACTTTTCCACACCAGCCTTTAATTCTTGCTTGTTTTTGCAACGTTCTTTTCATGAGCCACTGGAATCACATAGCAGACATATAAGTCATGTAGACTAAACACTCCCCTATTACAGGCTTCATGATTTGGAAACTGTTACAACATCTTTGTAACTCACTGTATCCTGACGACAAACGCTTTTCCCTTAAACCTTATGAACCATCCTTTATGTAGTTTATCCAGGAACCCTTAAATTGGTGCTAATTATGTATTTTTAGACAAACTTTTCGCATAGACAAAGTTACGGAATTTAATAATGTGGTTAACCCCGATGGCAGGTGAGAGCACAGATGGAGACACTGGTGAGGGAGAAAGGAGTGAACTCCTTCCAGATGTTTATGGCCTACAAGGACGTATACATGCTGAGAGACAGTGAGCTTTTCCAGGCCCTGCAGAACTGTAAGGACATCGGAGCCATTGCCCGCGTGCACGCCGAGAACGGGGAGCTCGTTGCTGAGGTTAGTAGCCATGAAATACAGCAACGTGTTATCATGGCAGTACAATATTTCAGATTTTTAGAACAAGTATTATGTTGAGCAAAGAGTTGGTACTTCAGTATTTTTGACCTTTATGTGAACCTTTTGTGTCCATAGTAGGAAAGTAATTTTATAACAATACAATATAATATTGATTCAAATGAAAACGATGTCTGCCCTTATCACAAAGTCTGCTACGATAAGATTTTGAATCTATTCAATTCAGCATCTGGCGATCGATATGAGACAAAATCATGATTTAACACAATTGCTTTCATAGATATTAAATTGCAAATCAACTATAACATCGTTTGATATTTCTGTTCATTTAAATGAAAAACAATCACTCTTTTAATAAAAACCAGACCTCCTGTTCTATATAATGTGACAGTATAGTATATATGATGTCCAAATTATTGTTTTTATTTTGGATCAATGCTAAGGGCTCACTGATCGCTGAATCTATGTATCAGTGTAGATTGATGTATTGTTACCCTGTCTCTCTTTCTCGTTCTTATCTTTAGGGGGCCAAGGAAGCATTGGATCTGGGCATCAGCGGTCCGGAGGGCATTGAGATTAGCAGGCCTGAGGAGGTACGCTGTAGCTGGTTAAATCATTATGTGACGCAGTGAAGTCTTTTTGGCTCTGATATACTATTGCAATTGATAATTAATGCCCGAAAGCGTGTGCCGATCGTTAGGTTACGCTACTGACCTTCGTGCCTTTTCGTACTGATTGTGGGTGATTTTCCATTCGCAGCTGGAGGCGGAGGCAGTGCACAGAGCCATTACCATCGCCAACAGGGTGAGTACTAGTGCTCATGTAGTCCAGTATCATCTGCCATTTGACAAGACCTGCTTTTGTTTGTCATACATCACACAGAGCGTGTTTTATTTATTTACTGATATGAAACATTATAGCTTAGTTGCTTAGGTGGATTAATCTGGTTTAGCGTAGCGTGGTTTAGTCTTGAGTCTTCCGAAGTCTAGATCTCAAGTTCATAAACTGGCTTACTGCTGACTGTCAGACTTTGGGCCACTCATGCATTTTAAATGGATCTTTCCGATTCAGACACCTTAATACTATCTATAATACATGACGGAACATGAGAAGTTCACCTGGCTTTTGGAGTGGAATATAAAAACTCAAAAATAGAGTAAAAAAAAGATTTTTTTCATTTTAGGATATGATCAGCATTTTTCAGGGAAGCAAATTACTTTTACAGCAGTGTTAAGTTATTAACAGCTTTGTGCTGCTGTTTTTCGGGATCTGATTTATGCAGTAATATTTAATATCCAGTATTCGAAGGCTGGAAGGTACAGATTTCCGCTAATTATGAATAATCAAGGACAACAGAACTAGATTCACATCTAGAAATATTAATAGTTTTAGTTTGGGGCACTGTCTACACTGGTGTGATTTAGAGTGTGGGGTTTGAATAATTAAAAGCAATCTCAATTTGTAAGACTTTTAAATTGGCTCCTTAGGGATCTGTACTTGGTTCTGTGCTGTTTACATATTAATGAGCTCGGTGGGTTGCTTGAACATGGCTGAGCAGACTGTGTGGTGCATTGTCTTTGTTTCTCATCAGTGGCATTGGAGGCAAAAGGGATGCACTTAAAGTAGTTGTGAAGTTTACCTTTAAAATCTTTTAAAAATCTTAATGAGGTAAGATATCTGTGCATTGCCTTGTAACCAAATATATTCAATGCACAGGCCTGATTGGAGCCTCAAAAAGATGAACGCTTTGGACCATGTAACTGGAGTTCAGTAACATTACTACCACACTGACTAACAAAACCTCCAGAGCTTTAATAACCTTGAACAGAGGTCACGTGAGCAACCAAACAAGCCACAGGTGAAAACCATCAACCTTAATTAGCCCTTGAACTAAAGACTAAATGAGGACAGTGACATCTAGAGGACAAACTAGGAGGTGTAGAAGTGTCAGCCTAAAGGGGCTTGGGAAACTGACTGTTCCTTAAAAAGTACTGAAACCTGAGATTTATCACATTTTTGTAGCTTTCTGTAGCTTTTTTGAGTGAGGAGCAGCCTTTATAAGCAAAGAAATGTTTATTGAGAAAAGTTCCAGCATTTATTTGGAAAGTGGAAAAGAGTGAAAAGATTTGATTTCCTTTTGCCTACTAACGTTAAGGTCAGATTAGTTGTATGTGTAGTATTTAGATGTTTAATGTGAATCAAAGCACATCACTACAATAGTACATTTCTGTGAGAAGTTAGAAAATTACCTTGTTGTTGCTGCCATGTTCTAGAACATAATGATAACCACTAAGTGATTGCTTTTCTTAGTTAAACAGAGCAAGTTTTTTAATGTTCATTAAAATGAAACATACTTTTTTAAGTTAAATGATCTAATTTTGACCCCATGGAATGAGCATCATGTCTTTCTTGTATTAGAGAAGCAACCAACCTGAAACTGATTTTGGATAATTGTTCAATACTGACACTAATGACTGGATCTGGGATCAGTAACCGTGGGACAACTGTTTGATTAAATAACTTGCTTATACTATTTGTGCAAATTGTGAAGTGTGTATTTTTGTTATTGATCTAGTTTGCAATTGTTTGCGACTTGTGATTTAATATTTACATTTGGTTCTAATAAATGCAGTTGTGTTGTAGTTGTTAATTTCTGCTACACTAAAGGTTGATGTTTGAGCCAAACCTGTTGTTGTCTTACACGTAAAAGTATAAGATCAGTACTCAGTATCGGCTCAGACCCAAAGATCGTCTGTTTTCGTATCGGTACTGAAAAAGCGCATCCTTGTATATGTAGTGGGATTTAAAACTATATATAATATAGTACTCATTCATGAAAAAAGCTCTTCTTCAAGTGTTTATTTGTCCACCAGGCCTTTTTTCAGGCAGTAAAATCCAGTGAATCCCTGGGTTTTTCTGCGTATGTGCATTTTTACCCCAATGAAGATGCTAATGGATGTTGTATTGATGAATTCCTCCAGGCCCATTGTCCTATATACCTGGTGAATGTGTCCAGCATGTCAGCAGGAGATGTTCTGGCCTCTGCAAAGATGCAAGGTGAGATCACGGCTACTCCTGGATGTATTTATTTCTTACCGGTAATATATAATTGTATATCACTGACTGATCATTTTAGTCACACAGTTAGAACGTGTTTCTGTGTATTCAGGTAAAGTGGTCCATGGCGAGACCACCACTGCTCATGCGGTCATAAACGGGCTCCAGTACTACCATCAGGACTGGGCTCATGCCGCCGCCTACGTCACCGTGCCCCCGCTGAGGCTGGACCCCAACACCCCCAACTTCCTCCTCAGCCTACTAGGAAAGTAGGTTCTAGTTCACAAGCTCACAGTGTGACTGCATTGTTGGAGATGGCTTTGCTAAATGTTGCACATCAGCTGTAATCTTACAGTTAGGGAGTTTGGATGGTGATCAGAAGGTCGCTGTTTTAAATTGCAGACCAGTGAAGGTACCACTAAGATTAGCGCTGGGCAATATGACCTCAAATGATTTTCACGATTAATTGAACTTGGATTACGATTAGTGATCAACAAGTGAATTTATTTTGTTAATTGTTGCGTTTATGGCTCACTGACCAGGTTTGTACTGTAAACATTAAAGCTGTGGTATTTCTAATGAAAGAGTACATTTCTTAACTTAAACACAAATGCAGAATAGTACATAATCACACACTGGGGAAAGGATTAACAGAATTTTTAACAATGACAATTTTTTTTAAAATAATCATTATAACTGAAATGTTCCGAATGTCAGTTTTGATTCATTTTTGATTAATTGTCCAACCCCATATGAGGTCCTATTGAACAAGGTACCATCTCTAAGCTGTGCTGCTTATTGCCCCTACACTGCTGAGTTAAAGGTTGCATTTTCACTGTGCGGTGCCCATAGTCACTCTCTCTTTTTCTCTCTGTTGCTTAGTGACACGCTGAATGTGGTGACGTCTGACCACCGACCCTTCACCACCAAACAGAAGGCTATGGGCAAGGACGATTTCACCAAGATCCCTCACGGAGTGCCTGGGGTGCAGGACCGCATGAGTATCATCTGGGAGAAAGGAGTGGTATGTAAATCCTAGCGTTTGTCATTCATAAAAGCCATGTGGTATGTAATAGTAACGAGCAAAAACTGGCTTAATCTACAGTGAACCAACATAATATAATTTTAGTTGTTCAAAAACATTTAAGGCAGTTGGTATTGTAATCATTAGGTAGGACTACCTATGCTGGTTCAAGTCCCGGGCCAGGACATAGGTACCAATTAGGTACTCATGAGCAAGGTACCGTCCCCAAGCATTGCTTCCCGGGCACTGCTAAAAACTGCCCACTGCTCCATCACGGATGGGTGCAAAATTCCTTCAGTGTAGTTGATTTCAAACCATCTCTGTCATGTGTTCCAGTTCTAAATTCAAGAAAATGTTAGTGCTAGAATAATGTATGCCAGAGGTCTAAGAATGAAACAGGTGACTTCTGAAAACAGATTAATATGCCACTGTTCAAACTTACCGATTTCTCTAAGGGGCAGTTGGTGGCGTAACGGTAGGGTGTTCGCCCCGTGATCAGAAGGTCGCAGGTTTGAATCCAGGGCCGGTAAAATTATCACTGAGGTACTCATGAGCAAGGTACCGTCCCCAAGCACTGCTCCCCGGGTGCTTGTTAGCTGCCCACTGCTCCTTCACAGATGGGTTAAATGCAGAGGTCACATTTCGTGGTGCACTCTGTGCTGTGCTGTGGTGTGTTCACAATGACAAAAATAATCACTTTCACTAAGACCTTCTTCCTGTCAGCCATCATGACTCATAATGTTGAATGTGTTGCTGTAAAACAGAACAATGTCTTTTTCTCCATCAGGTTGGAGGGAAGATGGATGAAAACCGGTTTGTTGCAGTCACAAGCTCCAATGCTGCAAAGATCTACAACCTGTACCCCAGGAAAGGCAGGATCATCCCTGGAGCTGATGCAGATGTGGTGGTTTGGGACCCTGAGTCTACCAGGTGAACAAATGTTACCTTCTGATGCATCACATGTAATATTTATTAGTTCCATATGAGATTGTTATGTTTGAGGAAAAACTGAGATCAGAGCTTTACACATTAAATCTACTTGATTTATTTTTAAAGCATTGGATGGATTTTAGACAAGCTAAAACAAATTCTGGTTATAGAATGCAAATTTAATGCTTATAAATAGGGATATATTGACCGATGATGATATACAGTGTTTTCATGCTTACTTCTACCGATGCCGATAAATGGGGAAGGCAGAGTTGAGCAAGTAAAGGCAACATATTTTGCTCCCCAAAGTTCCAATGCGCGCTCAGAATTTTGGCACAAAAGGAACGCCATAGCTCTGACATTTCTAACACAGTGCCAAGTAAAGCAGTCGTGAAAGCAGTCGAGGGAGGATGGAGCATTTCGAGCGTAGTGCACAACAGTTTAAGAAAAATTTCCTTCCCGCCCGGGCTGGGAAGGGCACGTGTGACACTCCATGTGCCTTACCTAGTGCGTAGAGTGCCGTTAATCTATGCATTCCTGAGATGCATAATACCGCATAGAAAAGTATGATAACAGCCCCTTACCTACCATACTATTAAGTGTGGCAGTACATGGCTCGGGACACAGCCCATGTGCGAGCTCACATTCGCAACGTGAGGCAAACACACAATTCATTTAGTTTGCATTTTTGCACGTGCAGGCAGAGTTGAGTGTGTAAAGACGAGATTTTGCTGGCGAACGTTCCACTGCGTACACAGAATTTTGGCACAAAATAACGCAATACATGTTAAGACAGAAGGCTTGGGCCGCATGAAGTCTGACGTCAGACTTTGGACATGCCTTACAAAGGCACTACTTTTCCACCGTACAATAAATGCGTCATAAAATGTCAGCTGAAAATATTGGGCAAATCTAAGCATTGTTCCGATGCCTATGACATGAAAAAAGCAATTATTGGCCAGTTTTCTAGCACAGGGGATTTTGCTGTGTAGGTGTGTAATGTAACCATGTTCACTATGCTCCTTGTTCAGAACCATCTCCGTGACCACGCAGTGGCAGGGTGGAGATGTCAACCTGTACGAGGGTTTGCGCTGTCATGGTGTACCACTGGTCACCATCAGCCGCGGCCGTGTGGTTTATGAAAATGGCATTTTCACCTGCGCTGAAGGATCCGGAAAGTTCTACCCGCTCCGAACCTTCCCAGACTATCTCTACAAGAAGATGGTGCAGAGGGAGAAGGTACTGCTGCCCCAGTTCTCTGTGAAAAAATTAACTTTTTCTGTAGTCGAAGAGAGTTTTTTGTGGAATATTTTTATTCTGACATTGTGAAATTACGTTTCAACTCCTGCTCTTGTTAAATAAAAGCAATTTAGAGTATTGTGTATTCTGTACGTTGGAATTCAGACTTTTTAGGCTGTCAGTGCAGAAATGATCAGTAGTAGCTTAAAAGTAACTACATTTTTTTAACAAATGAGAGCATGGAGAAATACTATCATTGCAAAAGAACAATTTCTCTTGCTATTAAATTGGCAGAAGTGATATCTAATAGCCTGCCTTGCCAGCAGGCTAGGCTCATTGCATCACAGTGCGTTCTTGTCAGGTGCAGGATAGTGTTGGAGGATGGAGTCCAGCTTAGCAAAGATGGGAGCAAGGATCCATGGCTGTGAAATAGCTTGAAGTAGCTACATTTTCCTCTGTAGCTTGTAGTGTAACTAAATACTATATTAAAAGAGTAGCTTAGCTGTAGCTTAGCTAACTTGTAGCTACTCAAAGACAGAGATCAAGATGGTTTTCCAGGACTCGCTGAACCAATTCCCTGACGCATGATTAAAAGCGGTGTACTTGTGTTTGTTTTGCCTCCTCAGTGCCAGGCTCTTAAGGGAGTTGACCGTACTCCCTACACAGGGGAAGTGGCTGCTGTGCAAAACTCTGGCAAGAAGGAGACGGCTCCAACAATCGGAGACTTAACACCACGACCCTGCACTCGCCACGGAGGAGTGAGGGACCTGCACGAGTCCAGCTTCAGCCTGTCTGGTATCTAAACCTGGTTTATCATTGGCTAATCCTCCAACTGTTTTTGCCCGATGTGTTTCTCAAGTGTTCTCCTTAAGGCTCCATGCTTTACACAGATTTCAGATTTCCTGCACTAGCACCTGATCCTACATCACTAATAAGCTAATGAGTTGCAGAGTTTGGAAAACCTGAATCATTGCACGACACTGGGATTTGAGGAGAAAGATTTAAAAAACTGCATTAGGGTGTAATTAAAAAAAACATTGCTTTTACTGACTGTTACTGAGACCAGATTAGAAATTGAAATATCTCTGGTTATACAATTACATGGTCAACTAAAATCTACATTTTGATATTCTATAAACTGTTGACCACATTTGATTTAATAGTTTTTTTTATGACGTCCATAAAAAATAATATCCATCCTGTTTTTTTCTGGTTAAAACTGGATGCTTTGTGCCACAGCAGTCAGTCCCAAATCTTTTCTCACTTTTTGGAGTGACAAGATAATCAGATCTCTCCATTAAACTATATTGGAATGTTTTGGTGTTGGAGTTCAATGAATGCTGCACATGAATAAAAAGTAAAAAATTGAAATATATAGAGTGATCTCTAATTATTTAAAGAGCTGTATATATCCATCCCTACTTTAAAAATGTGAGCTACCTGTTAAATCGTGTCATGCAACTTCAGAAAAAGGTTATGGGGCTCTGAGCAAGACCCATAACCCCAAGTATCTCCAGGAAGACTCTTCGTATAATTAGGAAATGTAAGTCACTCTGGTAAGGGTTTCTGCTAAATGTCATAAATATAATATCTTGTTTTTTCAGGTGTCCAGATTGACGATAACCTCCCAAAGAGATCTTCCCAAAGGATTCTGGCTCCTCCTGGTGGTAGATCCAGTGGAATATGGTAACATCGGCTGCTTTGGATTCACAGAGTAACTAAAACCTGAAACTAAACTCCCAATTATTATTTGATGACTTCACATTCAACTTAGATTATTTACTCTTGTTCACTTGCTTCTAGCATAACTAAAATCCCAAGTGTTGTTAGTGACGTTAAGGAGAAATAGCACTGCATACTCTGACAGGAAAACAAGGTATCTGTGTGTTTATGGAGCATGTGTGGAATGTTTGTGAGACATGACTACTGAACGATTAGGCGTTTTGTTTGGTTGGTTAATCTGCTCTGAGTGTGGTATGATTATTTCTGGTAACGGCTGAAGTTCCATAAGCTCTCTCACCTCTCTTCTGACTATTTTATCACTATATTGATTACAGTGCACTGTGATATGCAACAAGTTAAAAAGTTTCTTAAATTCATAATTGGACGTTTGGTGTAAAAATGCAATTTTATATCACCAGTTATAGGACATGCAACCGTGTATAATTATTTTATCCACATTTTAAACTTGTCTGGGCACATTATTATCTGTTTACCTCAGTGTTTTATCTCTGGAATTGCACATATGTACAGTACTACCCTGCCTCTCCGTTCGTTCGGCTGTACATCTGTTGTGGTTCTTAAGTGACACATTTTTCCCCCGGAAATGATGCTCCTGTTCTAAGCGCTAACCTGCAGCCTCAGTATCGCTTTTGCTATTAATGTTTTTAGTGTACGATGGTTTTTAATCCACTGTTGAAAAAAAATGGTTTGATGACTGTTGACTCGTGGAAGATTCAAAGGCATTTTAGTGTTTGATCAAGTCTAGTTATTGCCATAGCGAAAACTTATTCTGAGTGGGTGTTTATTTTGTTTTTATTATCATTATTTTTTTAATGATTCAGCATGTTGTGTTCATAACACATGGTGAGTGGCAACAACGGTGCGTCTCTGTGCGGTAGCCTCTGTATTGTGTTTCTATTTGAGAAGTGTTATCGATAGCTAATCATTCTTACATTTGTTAAGAGTGTTTATGGTCACGTAGCACAGCCTATACCTCCCATTAATGTGAATGAACACTAATGCCATGTTTACAGTGTCACATATCAAGGTTTTCACATTCGATTGCATCTTGATAGAGTCCCTACCTGGGTTTGCCTAATGCCTGAGCTCGTGATCTCACCGTTATTGCCAGTAATGCTCTCAGCCTCCCACAAACACCTGTGTATTCTCTTAAAATGCTGTCCTCTGAGCACTTTGACTAGTTACTTATTTTAAGGACTGAAACAGAGTAGATTTAGGGTTTTAGAGGTTTGTCATTCCAATTTTCCAGTGAAGGTATAACATTCTGATTTTTGCATTGGTAAGAAGGAAATATGTCATGCCTTAGCAGATCTGGTTTGCAAGTCCTTTATGAAATATTATTCACACCTGCTACATACTGTCAATAGCGTACACACTTTCCATGTAAACAGTGTTTAATAAAACCAATGAAACTGGCCAAATAGCTCACTAACACCTGTCAAAGTGGTGGATTAAAATGATGTTCACTGCTGATACTTGTCTTTTACTGTTTTTTTTCTACACCTCTGTGGTTGAAGCTCAAAGCATTGGGAGAGCCCACTGTAGAAATGATGTAAATCACAGTAACATCTTAACAGAAAAGATGTCACAAGTAAAACAGTACAACAAAAACAATACACTATTGGTGCTGAATATTCATGTGTGGATGTTTTTTTTTTCTTTTTTTTTTTTTTTAAGATCATGTTTTTTCAACCTCGTTTTAATATAAATTGTATGTACGCACTATAATTGTGTTTTATGTTTCTCTCATAAATATAAATAAACCGTCCAACCCTGAGTTTGCTACTTCTAACCATAAAATTGAATTACATTAATAGGAGATTATTTTACACAAATGCAATACTGTGCTAGTGTTATGAAAAGAAAAACTGCATGAAAACTGTTCAACACAACAGTATCAAACTTGTTCACTTTTCTGCATTCAAATTTAAATACCTGCTGAATGGTCACATTGCTGCAATAGTCAGCAAAAAACAAACTGACGGACGACGTTGATACAAACAAAACGACAAGTTTCTGTATTTTAAGTCTGAAATTGAAAGTGATGGAGCTTTTTGGTCGTACAAGAGTAACCTTTGTTAAATGTAGTTATAGTGTAATTACTGTAATTACTGTAAAGAGCTCTGTACGTTTTGACACAGTGTAGCTCCAACAATAGCCCCTCGTGTAGTCTGGGAGAGTTGTATGGCAGCAGGGGCGGGGCGCACGCGCTTTAAAGCCTAGTAACGCGAGGGGCGGGGCGATACAGAGCTTCGCAAAGGAGACGAGCGATTCGCCTCTTTCAACTGAATCAAGTCACACTGTTCACTCATGAACAGGAGTCCGTCCTTTAGAATCCGAAACAGCTAAAACTGTTTACAGCTTTCATACAAAATTAGAGTTGTTGAGAAAGTCTATTTCAAAATCAAAGTAATACATTCCCTCATTACAAATTTGGAATACTATTAAGACGTAATTTAATTGAATATATAGTAGTTGTAATAAACTATTGAGATTTGTTATTAGGTAACTAGGTAATATATAGTAATTTTCATACATCATTTGTCGTAAATTCTTGTTTTCTTGTATTTCAGGTGTCTGCTATTTGACCTTAGCTGGCATATTTAAGGGGTCGAAATGGATAAAAATTAAGTCACAGTTCATTGTGTGATTACTTGATTTTCAATTGTTTTGCCACTTGTTTACTTGAGCTCACTCGTATTATCACGTCAGAGTTAAGTCCCCCCCACTCCCGAGAAAGCGAAATTATTTGCCAAATTACCTGTGTTTGCCATCTCCATCGGAATTTGTTTCTTGGTCTACATGCGCAGGCCATTTAAAAGAACCGATTTGTTTCAAAGAACCGTCTGGAAGAAACGACTCTGCTGAACGAGTCCTGACGACGCAGCGCCGCGCAGGAGCTTCCAGCCCACGACAAGTCTCGTCCTGGATTCTGACAGGAGGCGTTCCGCAGACTGCGTTGGGAAGCTCGGCAAATTTGCCCCGTAATAATACAGTAAGTACTGAGGAAATATGTGCTGTGGCTTTTTGTTGTCCTCTTGATCAACTGTGAAGGGTAGAATTTAGCGCCCGGGCCTTTGTCAGTGCATTAGCAGTGCGCGCTGTCCAGTGATAAGGTTTAACGGTAGCTACAGTCACAGCGTCAGTCGGCGAGGCCAGACACAATAATGCTATATTTCTATTATGCCAGTTGTACAAAACCCGCATTTAAAGCCTCTGACAGCGAGCTGAGATTAGAATAAAGTCTTTTATAACGCTATGGTTGAAAATGACGAATAAGGCTCTGGAGGCTTCAGGCCTGTGTTGACTGTGAAGACTCGCAGCTTTGCTGTAGAACGGCTCAGGATGAATCCCACTGCACCCCCGTCATTTACACGCTTATTGCTGATAAACACATTTCGTCACGTTGTTCGTCACGTTAATTTTTTTTACGATTTCGGTGCTCTAGAGGAATGTGTTTTTCCTAGTTTTGCTATTATTATAGCGCACTGAATGTGAATAAGGCTGTGATGTTAAAGGCCGACCGGCGTTTGTTCAGAGCTTCGTCCATGTGCCGATGCCGCAGATCCGCACTGACGCTAAAGCGCCGGGCTGGACTGGTGTTATGGATTAAGTCGCGATTTCCTTTATACATTTGGAGCACAAAAACAGCCTTTAAATGACCAAGGAAAAGAATCTGCAAGCAAGAGACTTATATATCTGTGAACGATCAATAACACGATTCCCTTCAAATGTTCTATTAACTTTTACAAACAAGCACAACCACGGAACCGAACTGCATTTTTTTAAATGTCGTAACGTTGGATCTTCTTATTCGCATGTCGTTTTAGAGTTTATTGTTTTATAAGTACGTGCAATTTTTTTCTTAAATCAGTCGCCGATTTTACTATAACTATTGCGTTTTTTTTTCAGCAGTGCCGAAGAACTCAGTTTCTTCACAAGACTCTATTCTTTCCCTTTTTGCCCTCCCAACCTTAGGAATCTGCTGCGAAGAAATTACATCCAGATGACAGTGTCGGGGGTCACCTCTTACTCCATAACCCCGACATGTTAAACCACTGTTTACTATATAACCAATAACGTCCACTTTTCGGCTAATATATTCTCTCAACTTCGTCGTTGTGGTTCGCGCATGCGCAGTGGTCACAGCGGGAAGCGCGATAACACAAATTCAGTCAAACACGACACACAATATTCGTTACAAAATAAGAAAACTTGCCAGGTTTCATGACATATGAACAAGAGTAATGTTTGATATAACAACAGGTTTTTGACTTTACCATAGACTGATACAAAAGTTTTGAATAAAGATCAGTGTGTGAAGATGAATCAGCCAGTTTATAAAATTCTTTTATTAAAAGTAATTTTACAGCATTTATATGGTCATCTATTTCCCTGCATATGCACCCCCTGCAAAATCACCCCAGTAATATTAAAAGTAGTCATTCTTTTTAAATAAAGCTATTCAATTTATTGAATAAAATCTGTTTTCCAACTTGCTGTACAGTATATATCACAGGAATAAAGTATACTGCAATGCCATGCAGCGTTAGTCATAATACCTGTGAGATGGCACAGTGGAAAGAAAATATTCTGAGTCCTGTACTTTGGAGGAATCCTGTAGATTTGGACTGTAATGTAAGTTAAATTCATGCACTGTATGATCATAAAAGACTAAAGACTAAGTACTGCCCAGGCTTGGTGGAGCAGATGTGCATGTTAGTGACTTCTTTGAGGCACAGAAGACACTAATCTGGAAGGATTAACTTTTGTGGGCTGCAAGTTAAAGGAGTGATTATTCCTCCCCACCCTCTGTGACGACACTTTGGCTACTGCTTTAGATTACAGAAAGTCTGATTAACATAACACGTTTCTTTATAAGATATTAATGTATTGGCTACATATTGGTCATGGCATTTTCTGTATGTCCTGTCTTTTTTGTAGAGAATGGCAGTGAATGTATACTCCACATCTGTAACCAACGAAAACCTGAGTCGGCATGACATGCTGGCCTGGGTTAACGACTCCCTACAGCTCAACTACACCAAAATCGAACAGTTATGTTCAGGTGGGTTTGATCTCCAATTGTTAGATTCAGCAAGTTCTGATTTTGCGTCGAGAGCTTCATCTGCATTGGAGTAAGAATCATTAATATCAATCTACATGAGATTCAGAGAAAAGTTGTTGTAAGAGTGAAGTGACGATCATTGCATTTCATAATCACGGTGACTCTCTGCACCTTTTGTCTTAACACACAGTCGTCTTTCTGTTTGCCCTTAGGTGCAGCATACTGTCAGTTCATGGACATGTTATTTCCAGGATGCATTTTTCTAAAGAAAGTGAAATTCCAGGCAAAGTTGGAACATGAGTATATACACAACTTCAAAGTCCTTCAGGCAGCTTTCAAGAGGATGAGCGTTGATAAAGTGAGTCTGCTTTATTGGGTACATGTATTTGTCGAGCACAGTCATTGTTATAGCTGCTTATAACAGTACTTTTATATAAAATATTTATTTTTTAATATTTATATTTAAAAGAAAAGAAAAAGAAAAGTTGATAGTCTTAAAAATGCCATAATGTTATTACAGAACTGATGCTTCTTGTGTACATTTAAGTTCATGTCTCAGTCTGTTTACTTAATTGTAATCTGATTAACCCTGTGGGGCCGCAGGTATCATGAGACAGATTAAGAGACATGCTGTCATATATCACGCTCTCACAAAAGTAGACTCTGAAAATACAGACTCTACACAGTGGATAAATGTGTGAAGTCAGTAGCAGAGCTGAACACAATGAGATCCATTTAACAGTCACACTTTGAATGGATCATTGTCTCATGGAGGTTTCACTGAATTTCCCAGTGCAAGAGAACAACAGTTATAATATAGATTACAGTCTCAAGTTATTAGGCTAGTGCGCTTGATTAATTACTCATATTTGTTTTTTTTTCTTTCAGATAATCCCAGTGGAAAAGCTTGTAAAAGGAAAATTCCAGGACAACTTTGAATTCGTCCAGTGGTTTAAGAAATTCTTCGATGCCAACTACGACGGCAAAGAGTATGATCCTCTCCAAGCTAGACAGGGTCAAGACATGGCTCCTCCCCCGAATCCAGGTGAACAATTTTCCCACAAACCCAAGAGAACTGGTCCAGGTAACCCCCACGATTCTACTGCAACTCTGCTGCATCCATTGCTGAGCTTCTACTGGTCGATTGCTCTGCAAGCAGCTGGATTGTGCATGGTCTTTGCAGTGGTTGCTCCATGCTCAGGCTTCCATAATACTGACCAATGAATTTCATGTGAAATCGCATCTTGAAATATTCAGCTCAGTGTCATTGTAATAATGATCAAAACAAAGATTTGATTGTTCCCCCTACTAACCTATTTGAACAATTTGTGCCTCAAGCCAGATTTGCAAAATAATTACCAAAGAGCTGGATTTAATTCTTTTTCTTGCACTGCAAAGATTTTTGGGTGTTTGCTCTCAAATGAACCAGCTTTGGTCAGCCCTCATTCCTAATAAACTAGTAGATATTCATTTTTCATTCAGATGTCAAGCTAAAATTGTTTGGAATTCATAGAAATGATAATAATTTATTAAAAAGCTATCCTTACAAAAGTATGTAAATAAACTGATTTAGTGTCACTGTGATGTCATTGGGCTGGATTGGAAACGTGCCCACATTTCAGTCGCTACAAACATTTTTCCATGACATGATGTGACTTTGGTTAAGCACATCCAAAAAGATCTCAAGTTTTTAAGGAATGTATTTTTGTGTTCACTTGGGCATAACCAAAGTTACGGTGGTGGCTAAGTGCCCATGCAGCAGCTTTAGGCTAAAAGGCTAATCTCAAGCTTTACGCACAGATTTGATCTTATCATTACTTTTATAATCTTATACCTTTTCCAATTGTGTATCACCAGCTCACTGCATGAAATATGTTGTCGATGAGATATGTGCACTAACATTGTGTTATGGCTGAACGCTTATCATTCCAACTTCAGGCCCTCAGAGGACATCGCCAACAGTACCGAAAAACATGCCTACACCACAGAGGGTGATGACCACCAGCATCAGGAAGAACCCCACTCTGGCCCGGAACGGAGGAGGGGACGCTGAGATCATGGAGTTAAATCAACAGGTTTGATGCCTAGAAGTGTGCAGATGTCTAACCTGGTAGTATTACATAGGTGCACGGGTGGATGATGTAAAGTCTTTTGTCTTTAATTATGCTTTTCTTTCTGTTTTCTCTGCCTTTAGAGGACAGTGAACTGCCAGCCAATATTTTGTTCTCATTATAGAGCCAGAACTGCTCTAATAAAAAAGCTAGAATACCCTGACCCATTTCTATTGACCCACATTCTGTAGAATAGACCTTCCACCGTCCTCGCAAGTAGTAGTATGCATTGTTATCTTTTTTCTGCCTCTTCTCCATAAAGTTAATGGAACTGAAGCTGACCGTAGACGGCCTGGAGAAGGAAAGAGATTTCTACTTCAGCAAACTCCGAGACATTGAGTTGATCTGCCAGGAACATGAGAACGAGAACAACCCCATCCTTACCAAGATAATCGACATCCTTTATGCCACAGAGGTAAGCCTGGGTTCGCCCCCAAAAGATTACACGGATAAGCGGACAGGGTCTTACTTGGTGGTTGAATCAAAACATGAAAAGAACATGAAAAAATGACATTACAATCAAGATCCTTTTGCTTCCCATCCTGCAGGAGGGATTTGCACCGCCAGAGGACGAAGACATAGACGAGCAGGCCCACTTGGACCAAGATGAATACTGAGCACTCACCTCCCACCACTCACCCGCCACTTTCACCCATGCCCCCCACTTTCCTCCCTCCCTCCCTCCCTCCTCTTTCTCCTTTACTCCACTTTGATCTACTCCTCCCATTGCACGCTGTTGATATCTCCTTCATTGCCTCTGTATCTATGGATGCCCCATATGTACTATGTATCTGTTTGTCTTCTCCTACTCCAATTCATGCACTGCATCTCAAAGGCTCATTATCAACCCCTCCCCTCCCCAGAGAATAGCAAACAACAGTGATATATCCTCCCCACCTCAGCATGTTACACATGACATGGAGAATGAACACGAACAAAGGCATCAGAGACTGAGAGTAGCACAATGGACTTGAAACTACGACCGTGATGATGAGAAAGCAGAACAGTGAGGGGGAAAATGTGAAAGGATTCTGCCTAGAATGCAGTTATTTGCCTTAGATCACCTACATTCTTTGACTCAGCTCTATACTGGCTCTGTTCAAAATAGTCTGTTGGTTTGTCTTTCTTCCGTGCCGATTCCTTTCATCCCTCTCAACCTATCTCACTCATGCTTGCTTTCAGTGCAGTGATTGAGGTGTAGTGAGTGACCACAAAAAAGGAATTACTACACTGAAATGTTCTTCCACTATTTATTTAAGTGGCCCACAAAAGTTTTATACCCAAGGTCATGGCCGTTCTGCAAAATACTCGTGTTTACTGAAGTCATCTACTGTGCATTCTCTCACCGATGCGTGTTGCGTTTGGACTTGCTGAGATATTTTTTTGTCAGATGAGTTAATGACACTGGTAGAGTGAAGGCTGACCAAAAACAGTGTAGACAAATGAAAAAGAATTTAGACAACCATCCAAACGAATGAGGACTTCCCCTTAGTTAGTTACTGCATATCTTTTGGGAGCATGTGATTGTTACTCATTGATAGTGAATGAGGGTTTCATTCCGTTCGTTTGATTGTGGGTCATCAGCACCCGTCACATTAGTTTCAAAATAGTGAGATCTACTGTTGGGATGAAAAGTGGCATTTGATACTAATCAGTCTTGGACTAGCGACACTACTGATTGAATGCTATTTAATTGAAGTTCTGCTGCTAATTTTACTGCATTTTCATTTTAATATTTATTTGATTCTGCTATTGACTAGCATGAGCTGTGTTTTGTTGTAAATACATTAACTGAGGAGATGTAAAAAAAGGCCCAGATGTGATGAAAAGGAACACTGGCTGTCAGAAGCATTGTGCTGCCTTTACAGTCTTGAATCTACACCCATCTGCATAGAGACTATCATCTCACTCTCATACTTGTTTTGTCTCATTTTAAAAACATGGCCACAATAGTATTTGCATAAATTGTTTTGTGTTTTATTGAGTAAATAAACAGTTGTAAAAACGTATGTGTTTATAGTCCATTTCGGGCTAGTATTATACCCATTATTTCATTTAAAATATCATAAAATTACCACTTACATCTCCTAATTACAGAAACAGTTGTCTTACATTCTTACACACACACACACACACACACACACATACATATACACACACACATACTATATATATATATATAGTACAAAAGTTTGTGTAAAGTTTGTAAAGTCTGTGCAAACGTTTTAGGCAGGTGTGAAAAAAGTAAACAAAGAATGCTTTCAAAATGGAATGTTAATCATTTATTTTCATCAATCAACAAAATGCAGTGAATGAAGAAAGAGAAATTCTAAATCAAATCAATATTTTGGTGTGACCAATTCTTTGCCTTCTTCAAAACAGCATCAATTCTAGGCACACTTGCACACAGTTTTTTAGCTGAACTGCTGGTAGGTTGTCCAAACATCTTGGAGAGAACTAATCACAGATCTATAATCCCATAATCCTGCCAAAAATAATATATAATGACTAAGGTAAATAATATAATGACTATAATCCTACAAAAATCCCTGGTTTTGTAAGTGTACCTATAAGAATTGATGCTGGTTTGAAGGCAAAAAGTAGTAACACCAAATATTGATTTGATTTAGATTTTACTTTTGTTATATATATATATATATATACACACATTAGGGTGGGCATAGATTATTTTTTAATCTAGATTAATCTCACTGTAATATTGGAATTAATTCAGATTAACTAGATTAAAATGGCTCATTTGAATTCCTACCGGCTGCATTCAGAATATGTGTGCTACCCAAGTAATGACTAAAATTAAGTCTTTGAGAACGGGTTTCTCAAGCCAGGTGGCGCATTAGACCAGGGGCTCATCTCCGTTTCCAAATGCATCACAAACTGCTTGAGAAAGCTGTTCTACTATGATAATTGGTGATGAAAATAAATTATGTTCAATAAGATGTACTTGTGTTTACTAACTGTTTATTCAGTTAAACATTTCACAGTAGGTACACACACAGGTTCAAAGACTCGTTCTCGCCCCCTACAGTGCAATTCAGCTAGGTATACATCCACGCTAAAATATCAAGGTGAAAGTCATCATGGAATATATAGACCCAGCTCCCCAACCCAACTTTGTGAATAGATTAACGGTGATATTTTTTTAATCGCCCGATAAGAGTCTCATGTTAACGCCAATAACGGCCCACCACTAATATATATATATATATATAATACACTCTAATACACTCTAATCTCTAACTTACTTTCAGCATATATATATATATATATATATATATATATATATATATATATATATATATATATATATATATATATATATATATATATAACAAAAGAAAATTCTAAATCAAATCAATATTTGGTGTTACTACCTTTTGCCTTCAAACCAGCATAATTCTTATAGGTACACTTGCACAAAGTCAGGGATTTTGTAGGATTATATTATTATAATCATTATATTATTTTGTAGTAATTATATATATATATATATGTATGCTGAAAGTAAGTTAGATTAGTGTATTACAGCGTCATGTGTATGATTCTGCCACTAGGCGGTGATCTAAATTCACACGTTTTCCAGAACATTCCAGAAAGGCCTGGGGGCGCTGTAGTGCCCAAATCTTTGTGCATAAGGCCTTGTGCATTCCTAGCTTTAGAGTACCTTTCCTCAAACACCTCGAGTGACTACTTGTCTCAATTTTACATTCTAATTGCAAACAAACACGCCTAACTTTTAAAAAACTGCTTAAAGTGGTGTATTAACTTTAGAATGATGCATTTAGCACATTAACGAGGATGACATAGGATGAGCAGACAAGTGCTTTAATGTCTTCAACAGGGCTGAATCCAGCTCTCAAAGAACTGTGATAACTGGGTCTGTACAAAGTCTGATATTTTTTATTTTTTGTTATAAGTCAAAATACATTTTTACACAATAAATTTACAATTAAAAAGACATGACATTTTAAAATGTCTCACTGCCCCTCAGGTGGGTGGGCCAGGCTTGTGATTGGATCGGTCAGGCCCCCCAACACAGCCCCTCTGTAGCTTCGGGCCCGTTCGCATATATAGTTCTGCAAGTAGAATATGTAGCGACATGTAACCAACTGTCCAAATTTGATTGGATTTTAAACTTATTACTCTTACTAGAAATGTAAAAAAAAACAAACGTAAGTAACATTACAGAAAAATATTCCCCTAAAATGAGTATGTTCCTAAATCTTAGGTTTTAAGATTATAATGTCCGAAGCCAAGTTTAAACGCTGCTTGCTCAAGAGCCGCAATCAATATGTAATTACTCAATAGTGTTTAGAAAGCACAATATTAATCATTAATTGTCTCAAAATTACATCACGAAATTTGTGAGAATGATATTTATGACAATACATGGGAAAAATACCAAACAGCGTTTAAACTGCTGAAATTATTTGTGTAAACTAGGTAAAGGAATTTCCCTTCTTTTTCCAATGACCTACTGTTATTATTGACAGAACTTACTTAAAAAGTGAATCTATTGCCACAAGGTGCGCTCAGCAGAATTATAGATGATGCCACGCTATTCAAACATTTGTAATGACAAGAACGACAACGGGGACTCTTACTGGCTTCGGTCATCAGGGGGAGCTCGAAGACACTGATGACTGCTGACATTTGGGCAACGGCAGAGCAGCATTGCGTCGCTGTGTCAAATGACATGACACTCCTTTCAACATAATATGTATACCGCTGTTATCATACTAAGCCATAAACTGTCTCTGCATAAAACATACACTGTTCTTACTATGTCTACTAGTTATATCTACAGTTTCAGCACTTTTATACTAGCTAAAGCTAAAAAAGTAAAGCATTCTACAGGCGCAACCTGTACCTGGACATAGCACAAAATTCTGAGCCCTATACACAAGCAGTCTCCACGGGCTCCTCTCCATATTAAAATACATTTACAGACTTCTCAAGGGCCCTCTCCACACTTGGGCCCCTGATACGTCAGTTCCACGTTTCACCCCACTACGACGCCCATGGGCACAGGTCATTTTTTCATCAGCATTTACACATCAAACTATGACAAATTTGATCAGTGCAGGACATAAGGCATGTATGGCTAACTTCTACACACACACAGACACACACACACACAAACACAAACACAAACATACAGTCAGTCATTATCCGAACCACTTAACTGGGGGAACTGGAGCCTATTCTGGGAACTTGCGGGCGCAGGTGGGGAACAACCCTGGGCAGGCGCCAACACACCGCAGGGCACACACGCTCACACAATCACACACACATTCACACCTTACGGGGCCAATTTAGAGTAACCAATCAACCTATATAGCATGCCTTTGGACTGTGGGAGTAAACTGGAGCACCCGGAGGAAACCCACGCGAACACGGGGAGAAACTCCACACAGATGGCCCTACGGCCGTCCCCGGGGTTCGAACCCAGGACCTTCGTGCTGTGAGGCGGCAGCGCTAACCACTGCGCCCCCACACACACATACCGATGTACTATAATAAGCCTAAAGACAAAGGTATAGAAAACCTCCAAATTTTCAAAGTTTATTCTGTGGAGTTCTGATGAGTGGGAGGTTGGGGAGGTCGGGCCCCATGCCTATATTTGCCTTGGGCCCTAAAAGTATTAAATACGCCACTGATCTGAGTGACTTATTTCCCTGGAAGCAGCTGAAGAAGAAGCGGGTCAAACTACAAAAGCTTCCTTTGACACTTTGACAGCAAGTGATCACCCTCTACAGGCCATTTTTATTATTGCGAGGTTAATTTAAGGAATGGAGACCTGACTTGAAATTCTTTAAATAATTTTATTTTCTTTTTGACGCCTTATTTTTACTTAGTTAAACAATGTAGGCAAATAAAAATGAGTAAAAGTAGTAATTTTATTTAATTTACAATTAAATAGAATACAATACAATAAAAAGTATAAGTAGTTTAATCTCTGTCACAGTTGTGCTATCATTTATCTTTTCAATTGTATATAAAAATATTAGACGCAAATGAGACAGAGTGAGTAGGACTTTAACGAGTTATTAGTTCAGGACTGTTTAGAATAGCCCATCTGCTCTGTAAGTACACTAACATGTGGATATCACTGTAACGTAAACTTGTTGAAAGCGGGCCTTAGTGCTAAATCCGTTAATATGTACAAGAATAAACAGAATTTCAAAATATGAAACGGTGTGGTAAATGTCACCTTTATGAAACCGATTTCATCATTCTTTTCTAAAGCGGTGCCAAGAATAAAGTCTTAGAATGAAGCCCTTTGACGCGCGCGTATGTTTTGCCACATGGGCTCAATGGTAGAACAAAGGAGCATGGAAAACGGGCTCCAATGTAAACATTGAAAATGGCACACAGACATGCTGCCTTCGCAAAGCAACATGATACATTGGCGAGCAGGGCCCCGTATTAGGTGTCCTAATTAGATTTACAGAGTAGGCTTTCAATTGAGTATTGGGTTTCTACTTCGGGAATACTTCTAAAAGTTTTAAATTGCAAGCTGCTTAAAAATGCATGAATCTCACATTTGCATTTATGGGACGCCTTTTAGTTTTCCATGGCGGTTCCAAAGGCCGTGTATGCACAGCGCAAAACGCACGTTTTTTGAAGTCGCTGCATCAGTATAGTGGTGAATGACAGCGAATGGGACCTATGTCGTTTTATAACGGAACATATATATATTTTTTTATCGTGAAAGAGATTCCTCTTGAGCAGCCTGACGCGACCTGTTTTACGAATATCGGGTGTGATATTTCCTCATAAATCGCGCTTTACTACTGTCACTCCTGCGTCGCGCGACATCTGCCGCTGACGTCACCGCGACTTCTTGGACTTCAGCCCAAAGCCGGAGAATCGGGGAAGCCGAGAGGAGCCGAGCCTGGGAGAGTCGCAGTTCTGTCACCGGCTCTGTTATCCTCCAAAATCACACACTGTCTGCATAGCGAAGATCAAGTACTGTAAGTAGCTGCAGTTTCAGTTCGCTTCCCACACTTTTCCTTCCAATGTCATTTGCCGTTTTCAGGTTCGCAAACGCCGCTGTGGCTTTAAGCTCCGCCGCTGCGTTACCATAAGTCACATCATGAAGATCTCGACAGCTTGCAGTTAAATGTACTTTTCAAGTAATCTGCATGATATTTGTTACATGTACGGAATGCGTAAAGTTTATTCTATGGACCACTTTGTCTAAAAGGTGAAGTCCTTATACAAAAGAAAGAGATAATACTAGGAGGTACAACGCCGAAAAGCGCGTCTGTTTCAACAGTCCTTTCATCATGACTGGCCAAGTCTTGGGTCATTGTTTACTTGCCTATATGATGCGTATGTTATTGGTTTGTGGGATGTGAAAGGATAAAAGTCAATTGCTTATTGAGGACACTGCAAAGTTTTGGAAAAAGTAGGCTTCTGTTGCTACAGAAGTGGAGACTTGGTGTCTGGTGTCTGAGCTGAAGTCACTTTCAGTCCATGAAAGCAGAGATGTCTGTATCTCTCACTCTTAATATCCCATTTGCTGTTGTTGAATTCATGAAATGTGTGTGCAAACTGCAGTGATTTTCTCTCTTGTTAGTTTGATAACGTTATACTGTGGCTACTTAGGGAGGAAGCTTTGGAGAAAATAAGATTAAAAAAAAAAAAAAAGATGGTCATAGTCATTGTGCTGTGTACAATGCAATATATTCACATCGGCAGGGTGTAAATGTAAAGTAAGTGGGGTAGTGGTAGGATTCTTTCCTATGAAAGTTGTTTTGGATAAGAGCATCTTTTTAAAGTCGTCAGGGTTGAAATAAAATAAAGTAGACTCATTATAAAGTAATTTTGCTGTATATTATAAATGGAAAACTCACCCTGTTCTCTTTTTCCATGACTAAATTAACATGAAAAGTCTGGCTGGCATATTGTAAATTCGGATTTAATACTTCTTGGATAAAGTTCAAAAAAGAAGTGTTCACTCTCAAAAGTCTACACAGGCGTGCTACCTCATAAGTTCATCCCAATGATTATAAAATGAGTCATTCTTTCCAAATAGTGCTTCTTGAAGTCAGTTTGTGCTTTTCAATATTGCATGTTAGGTAAGTGAAAAAGTAGCACAACTACAGTTTTATTCCAGTAACCCAGGTATAGCAATTGGACAGTATTTCAGTCCAGCTGGCAAAATATAGTGCAAGTGAGGTGCTTTATTTTTACCATTTCCAGTTGGATACCCATAAATGGAGCTGCATTGGAAGTAGCATTGAAAGTCTGCATCCTGTTAGTCCAGTTGAGATTTCACAATGTATTTTCCGTATCCCGCGACTGTGTAGAGGGCAGGAAATAAGGGAGGGGGTGAAGGGGAGAATGCTTTATGTGGTACAGGAAACTCCCTCCTACCCTTTGACCCCAAGCTGTCTCTTTGGCAACCACTGTCACTGTTAGCATCAGGGAATATTTAGGTTGTGTTCCAGTTCTCACCATGAAACTCTTCTAATTAAACCGTTAACTGGAGACTGGTGGATATCTCACCTTGGTTTTGGATTAAGAGATGCTTACAGGATTTATTTGCTTAAGCATAAGTTGCCCATATGTGACACATGCTCCAGGAACAGCAACACAAAGCCACCACAAGCTGCTGGACTTGGTTATTTTCAATGCCTTTCATGTGGTTGTGTCCTGTTTTTAGGAAATCTCTTTAGAAAACAGAATTTTCTCTCCTTGTCGTAAGTTTTTTTTCCCCCCAATTTTTTGAACATATAGGGTGGTGGTGGTCTAGTGGTTAGGAGACTTGCCTGTGGTCCAAGAGATCGTGGGTTCGAATCCTACCTCTGTCACTACCATCATTGGGTCCCTGAGCAAAACCTTTAACCCCAATTTGCTCTCCGGGAAATTGTCCCCGAAATTAGCCAAACGGAAGTCGCTCTGGATAAGTGTGTCTGCTAAATACTGTAAATGAACAAACTACATTGGGCCAGCCGAAATAAACGTAATTTCTAAGTTGTGATTAACGTTTAAAAAAAGTTTATAACTTAAATAAACAAAAAATAATAATACAATTAAAATAAACTTAATGGATATGTTCAGAGCTTTTTAGTACAGAATAAACATATTTCCCCTCAGAAATATGTTAAATTAAACTAAAATAAAAAGTCAGATTTGGTCATTTAAAATGTTGATTTTTTTACATTACCATGGATCTGATGAACAAATGCCTGTTTATTAATTGATTGATAGACCAATGTAATAATGGATGGAAATGCACCTGAATTCTTACTGTTAAAAAATGAGCAAAAGACAGGATCTGTCCATAACTGAGTAATTAATTAATCCCTTTTCTAAGCATGCATAATAATGAGTCAGAGACATGTCATTCATTCCAATTAATTTAGTCAGATCATTAAGGATTATGGGTTGGTTTTAACACAATGTCAGAAATAGGCCTTAAAGATCATCCCCCAAACCACACCCTCTCTCGTGTGAACCAGATGCTCATTGTTCATAAACTCTTACTTCATCTCACTGATTAGCTCTTGTGTTATCTACCTGTTATTGAAGTGAAATAACATTTCGAATATTCTTTCATTTTTAAAGCGTGACTTTCAGATCTGAAAATGCTCTAGAGATGCTGCTTGCTTTGATCTCGACTAAATGCACTGTACCAACATTCAAAAAACCCTTGTCTGTTTTTCCCAAAGGCTAGGCTATCTCCTAGCAAGAGTAATATAGCCATAAAACCTGTCCATGAGGAAGCTTTTCCCTAGTAGGAAATAATTTCATATTATCAAATCTCCTCTCAACTCATGGGTTGCCTGGAAAAAATATTTGCAAACGCATGTCCATATTTCCATTTTCAATCTAGTGTTTGTTTTTATGCAAAAATTACACAAGCTGTAATTGTGTATTTTTTTACAACAGCACCATTTGAATGATCTTTTATTGGTGATAAGTGTTTACTGTAATGATGAGCTTGTTACAGGAATGTGGTTGATAAGGGGGTCAATTTGAGTCTCTATTTATGATGTAGAACAGCTCATTCCATCTTGGGATCTGGACAGAACATTGCATCAAGCAGTGACTAAGCGTGGGAATGGTGACGTGAGATAGACGCTGGTGGCAGGTTAATCCTCTTTTGTTAGCTGCCGTGTTGTGTTGTGGAGTGAGGATCATGCTTGGAGTTCTTTAACCCTTTTATAAGGCAAATGTTATATAACCTCCTATATACACTTAGACCCATTTTCAGTCCAACACACCAGAGATCAGCCAGTTTTGAGATAGGAAGTAATATCTGTAAAATACTGAAATACCTTCCCTTGTTGTCTTCACCTTATTTCTGTAGATTTGTTATTACAAAAAATATAAGAAAGTTCTGATGAGAAGTTGCCAGCACATGATGAAGTGTAGTTGTGTGGCTGTAATTTAATCTAGGACTGTAATTGTTACATGTTTAGACGACTCCTTCTTATCCTACACTTTTTACATTTTTGTGCTTAAAGTCATCCAACAGTTTTTTTTAAATCGAATTAAGTAAGTAAGTAAGTAAAACCATTTAAAATCACATGGACAATTACCTTGGCTCTCAATAAATAAATGAAGTTTATAAACTTACAAAAAATGCAGTAACCTCATATATAGTATGCCATAGTCACATAGATGCTGACTGTTTTCCTGCTTAATTAAGGAAAAATTATTCATCTGACAAACAGCCATTCAAGCCAGGTCTGTCTGCTTAATTAAAGGCTGAGTTGCTTATTTCCTAAAGCACCAGCAACAGAACAAACTCATTCTCATCCTGAGCTGCAGACCTTTTGTTCTCCTATGCCCTGTGAAGAGCCGAGTGAGACACGAGTGGACGAGCATCGACACGGTCCATGCCGAATAGACAATGAGGTTATTTAGCCCGCTTCGCAAAGCCGGGGCCTGAAAATTGATAATTGCTGGGTACTTTGCCAGGGTTCCCAGCTCCAAGAATGAACCTGGACTAAAAGGAACAGTTGGCCTGGTTTGCAGTAAGGACATTGATCAACTTGGCCATCAGAGCATACTGGACATGTGTAACTCCGCTTTGCTTAATGGATTGTAACCACAGGGGGTTATTTAGAAGCCCTTTTAATTTTGTGCTCAGCAGCTGGTAATTGCCTAAATGGTCCGAATTTCGTGCTACAGCGAATATACTTTGCAACGCAATGCGTGTGCCTGTGATCATTGTGCTGTAACATTCTGCTATAACAAAGTGCACTGTACTTTAGGTAGTTTGTTGTTCTTTTAATGTTCGTACTTGATAATAATACTTGGTAATTGATAATATATGTTTGTTGTGTTTACTGTGTTAACTCTAGAAATGTAACAACTAATCATTATAATCATTAACAATCGATTATTAAAATAGTTGCCAACTAATTTAATAATGGATTAGTTTTGTTCATCTTTGCATTGTCTACATTCAAAGATTCAAGATTTTTCATGTGTCACATTTGACACACGTTATGCAGGTACAACACACAGTGAATGTATCCTAAACCGCTCTTTCTTTTGACTGTGCAATTTAAACAAAGAATACAAGTTAAAAGATAAAAAATAAAAAATTGAATTATTATACAAATGAACATATTTACAGGTTTTAGGTTTAAAGATAAAATATTTGAAAAAATTAAACCTTGAATTGTAATACAGTTAAACAGATTTCCAGATGTGCAAATATAAAGTTATGTGTTAGTTTAAAGCGCATTGTGCTGTTATACTCGGTCAACATGTGAGTGGACATGTTAAGCACTGATGTGTATATAATGTCAAAAATAGTGTATATATCATCAAAAGAAATGGTTTAAATATCATAAAGCAGAAAATACAAAATGTGTATACAAAGTATGCTGCAGATAGTATCACCCCATAAAATGCTCTCCTCTTTAATAGGTAATGACTCAAGCTATAAAGTTATTAGAAATCTATTGAAGTTATGTCTCTTTGAAAATATGTAAATATTAAAATTATTATAATCATTCATTCATTATCTTAACCACTGAATCCCAGCTGGGGCGGGGGACAACCCTGGGCAGGTGCCAAAACACCGCAGGGCACACACTCACACCTTACGGGGCCAATTTAGAGTCGCCAATCAACCCATATCGCATGCCTCTGGACTGTGGGAGGTAAGCGGAGCACCCGGAGGAAACCCACACAAACACGGGGAGAGCATGCAAACTCCACACAGAAAGACTTTACGGCCGTCCCCGGGGTTCGAACCCAAGACCTTCTTGCTGTGTGGCGGCAGAGCTAACTGCTGTGCCACCGTGCTGCCCTTATTATAATCATTAAAAAGCAAAAAAAGATGTATATGCATTTTTAAATCAATATATCTTATTAATGTTTCTTATCTAATGTAATGTCTATTTAATTTGATTAATTGGGGGAAAAAGACAGAATAATGTCCTACTCTGTCCTAACATTTACTTTTTTTCCCCCCTTTGTTCACTCTGTAGAACTGCCGTGCAGCTGTAGAGTGCAATGGATGATGGGAAGCCTGTGTGGGCGCCCCACCCAACCGACGGGTTCCAGCTGGGCATGATAGTGGACATCGGAGCTGACACACTCACGATCGAACCATTAAACCACAGGGGCAAAGTAAGTCAGCCGTTAAGCCGGAACATGTTGGAGACACCATCAAAAAAGTTCTGATTATGTCTCCTCTAAATGCCTGTTGCTATGGTCTTGTCAGGGTTAACACACATGCTGATGGGGATTTTGCTCCATCTAATAGGCACTGTGTAAACATCTTATTTGCATGAAGCCCATGATAAATCAGCAAATAGGACAGGGTTTATGGGTCAGGCGGGGTATGTACTGATTACATGGTTCCTGCGCAGACATGTATGGATGGCTTCATCACATTTCACTGAAGGAAGTCTCCTGTTATACAAATGCATAATAACTCGAATGTGCGAACTCATGTATGTAAAGCAGCTCGGCGTTGTCGAAGGGTGTCGTTTGCAGAGGCTGTTAATAAGTAATGACTGGTACCTGCCGCAGGTGTGCTGCTCGTGTTACTCTCAGCTCGACTTCATTAGAGGAATAAGCCACCTGGGCCTAACACACGGTCTTAAAGGAACAGACTGGAGCAACTTGTTATTGAGAAACACCTTTAACTGTGGTGTCTTGTGTTTATCTTGTGCTATGTTTCTGTCTGTTTCTTTAACTAAAATGTGTGGGACTGCGTTGGTGGCTGAACCGATAACTGAATACTGGGAAGTACAAGCTCATGACATCAGCATAATTAGTTTATTGTATTAAATTTCCATAACAGGTCCATAACAAGCAACAAATACACCATCATCATGAGCACTGAATTATTTATGCTGTTCCAATAAAATTATATATATGTGCTATATAAAATTATATATATATATATTTGTTATATATTTGTGTTTTTCGTTCCATTTAAATTATTTAATTGCTCCAGAACCATGCAAGTCTTGCTGAAGTGTAAATTAAACCATAAACTTTTTAAGTAAACATGCTTCTGTTTGTATTATGGAAAAAAGTGAACATAGAGCTTGTTATGTATCTTTATTGCACTGAATTACTTTTTAAGAGTTGGAATAGGTTTCTTATATATGGAGAAAAATTCTAAAATGCCATTTTTACAAACAAAAGAGCATTTGAGCTTTTTTGTTGAGCCTCCCCAGTTGTCGAACAGTCCACGTTACAGGAGCATCTTTAGCTCAAATGCTTTATTAAGGAGAAACAAAACACGGCACCAAATACTAGAGGGCGACCGATATTGTTTTTTCAGGGGCGATATCGATACCGATTAGGGCCGATAACCGATATTTTCGGATCTTCTCAGAGCTTCACGCTGTGCCTGTATGTGAGTGTGGTGTGAGTGACAACAGTGCCTCAACCTTGATTGGCTACTACTTGTGTGACATATAGCCAGTCAGAGACTGTTGCGGGAGGGACATTTAATGAAGCAGCGAGTCGAGGACAAGCAGCACATAGAGAGGCATGAGACGGCAGTGGAGCCACAATAACGCATCTTGTAATGACTTAATATTGGTGATGGTCAAAATTAAACACTGATCTCCCCCGATAATCAGCCCAACCAATAAACATGGACCCTTACCAAATACAAACTTAAACTCCTCTTTAGATGCTAAACAAACGGGTAGGACACCAGACAGAGGTTAGGTATAGCAGTGGACGGACATAGGACTGACCAAAGGCAGGATAATAAATAGGCAGAACTAAACAAGGAGCAAAACCAATCAGAAAGCGGAAAATCAATCAAACAAAACAAACACTAACAGGATGACTAGGAACCAGATCAGAGAACAAGTGACTAAATATCTGAACCAAGTGATGATCAGGGGCCGGGCAACTGGGGTGGAGAAACTAAGCAGGGACAGATGAAACTGATGACAAGGGCTAACTGAGGGGAACTAACCAATCACAAGCAAGGAAGGAACAAATGAGCGGGAACTTGACAGATTGACAAAAGACAAGGCAGATCAGAAACAAATCAGAATAATGGCGGCATCTGGTGGCCGCAGAGCCAAAAGTCTGGGGGGATCCAGGACCGTCCCAGGCTTAAGATATGATATTTGTTTACTTAAGCTTTTGACAGTGAGAATGGTTGAAATGTGCTTTATAATTACATTTTGCTTACTTTCTTACCTACTTACTTACTCTCTTACTACTGATACTGAATACAGAATTTATTACATGAATTTTTGGATCATGAGAATGTTTACACCAATCACATTGTCCTGTTTGGATTTGCAGACTTTCCTGGCTCCCATCAGCCAAGTATTCCCAGCTGAGGATGATGTCAACAAACATGTAGAGGACAACTGTATGTTTCTCTAGTTTTATTCTCACATTTAGCTTGTAGAAATAAATCATGGTTGCTGTATGTGTTTTGCTTGATACATTTAACAGTCATTATTAAAAGGAGTCACAATGAAGTATTTTCTTTGTTTTTTTTTTAGGTTCTTTAATGTACTTAAATGAAGCCACACTTCTGAACAATGTTCGTGTCCGCTACAGTAAAGATCTGATTTATGTAAGTAAATGGATTGCTTTTGGGTAGTTTTATCATAATTACACACTGCTCATAAAAAGGGATTCAAGGAAACTGCTCCTTAATACAACAGCAAGGGCACTGGTACCTTTTATATGTTATCAGAATATAAACGTTGGCTTGAGTGTACAGATGCATTTAAAAAACTATACAGTACTGTTCAAAAGTTTTAGGACACCCTTCATGTGTTCATATTTTGCCAGGAAAAAGAAACAATAGGTACATTGAACATAGACAAACATGTAAACTCAGTATATAACACTTCATTAAAAATACAAGAAGGTCTGTCTCTTTCGAAGCAAAACGAGGGGCAGCTCATGAATTTTGCAAGGTCCTGGAAATGTTTCACTGTCTTACTCATTCTTTTTGCGACCTGAGAGAAGCCGCCTTTAATACGTGCTGCATAAACACTCGCCTCATTATAATGACGGCGGCTTTCTAGGCTGCAACGGGCTTCCGTGTACAGACCGGCCTCGGGTGAGAAGCTGATGGGTGTGTTGTCGCAGATGGGGTTGTGCTCCTTTCCTCCCTCATTAGAACGGCCTTCCTGTGCCGACATAGCTGCTGTCAGTGTGTAGCCGTCAGCGCTCTCAGGGGCCCGTCGGTGGAGTGTGTCATGTTGAGTGCTGGGGCCCTGCCCTGCTGCGGCCGCCCGTCTCAAATGACCTGACTAATCCCGCTCAGACGCTATCGGGTTGCCCATTGCACTTAATTAGGTCCTGCGAGGTAGCGCCGAGGCTATAACCCGACCGCCTCAGGCCCCCCAACAGCAGCAGGTTGAGGTTTTGGGGGATGGGGCGGGGTGAGGGATAATGTTTGTGCAGACTTCAGACCCACCACAGGTGGCCGTAATGGTCTGCACAGGGAAGCTTTTCCAGCAAACACTTGAGGCATCTTCTTCCCTCCTCATTTACATCTTTAAGACTTCACATTTGCAGAAAAGGTTAGCGGATCGTTTTGGTTTCTGCTTTACTAATGCAATTTACACTTTCTTCATGTAGTCCCTTTTTTATATTCTTTCTTGCAGACATTTGTGGCTAACATTCTAATTGCCGTGAACCCTTACTATGACATTCCCAAGCTTTATGCCCCCGAGACCATCAAAAGCTACCAAGGCCGCTCTTTGGGAACGCTCCCTCCTCATGTTTATGCTATTGGTAAGTTCAGAAGCACAGAACAGACACTATTTTAGCTATTTTATCTTTAAAAATTTGCTCTTTTAATCTTTATCTGTTGGTGTGGTGGTGTCCCAGTGGTAGGATACTGGCCTACAGACCAAGAGGTTGTAGGATAAAATCCAGGTCTGTCAGAAATAACACAAGACCCTTAATCCACTGTTGGTCCTGGGAGACCAGAAATTAGGAGATGTTCTGGAAAAGAGTGCTAAATGCAGTAAATGTAAATGTCTCTTTCTCTTTTTCAAACACAGCCGATAAAGCTTATCGGGACATGAAGGTGCTGAAGATGAGTCAGTCCATCATTGTGTCTGGTGAATCGGGGGCTGGCAAAACCGAAAACACAAAATTTGTTCTCAGGTCTGGTAACAGAAACTAACCAAGCAAAAATGAAATGATAAGAATCCACTCAGAGACTAAACAGAGATTGTAGAGTGGTTAGATAGAATTTAACTGACGGCATCTATTCCCTCAAAGAATAACATTTTTCCAAGGTCACTTGATTGCTGAAAGCAGCCTTGGGTGATCTTTTAGTTTGTGACACGCGATGGTCAACATTTTCTTCTTTTTTGCCAGGTATTTAACAACATCATATGGGACGGGGCAGGATATTGATGAGAGAATTGTTGAAGGTACATAAAATTCTTCTTAAGCCTTCTCTTAGCTGCATTAACATTAGCCACAAACTTTAGAAGTGGCATTTAGAAATAGTGTAGATAAAAGTCTCTTATTTTACCTTTGCAGCCAATCCCTTGCTTGAGGCATTTGGAAATGCAAAGACGGTCCGGAACAATAACAGTAGCCGATTTGGAAAGTTTGTGGAAATCCATTTTAATGAAAAGGTAGAAAAATCTTACTGCTGGTGTAATGTGCACACACCTTTGTGTTTTATTCCTTAATTAATTGAAAACTTTTACTTAAGAATACTTTTTAAGCATCTTTTTTTTTGTGCCATGCAGAATGCAGTGGTGGGAGGATTTGTCTCACATTACCTGTTGGAAAAGTCTCGCATCTGCATGCAGAGTACAGATGAGCGTAATTATCACATCTTCTACCGGCTCTGTGCTGGTGCTTCTGAAGACACTAGGAACATGCTACATCTAAACTCCCCTGACAGCTTCCGGGTTAGTTTAAGGAACTCTCTCTCTCTCTCTCTCTCTCTCTCTCTCTCATATATACACCTATTGTTATATATTTTATTCAGATTCCAAGATGTATCAATCAAATCTGACTCACTAAATGAAGTTTGTTAAGATTGAAAAAAGATTGGAAAGAAATGAGCGTCTTGTATGAATGCCTCATTCATCTGAGATACTGTAGTCAGTCAATATACTGATCAGGAGAGCAGATTTGGGAGAACTTCAATTTTTATATTGCATTGCAGTATGGACATAAATGTGTTGTAATGCACTTTTTTGCTGTGCCATGTCTTGTACCACTAGATGGCATATTTACTTAATGTTGATAAGCACAATTTCATTTGTTGCTTCATCTGTGTAATTGTTCATGTAGAATAATTTCGAATAATTTTCACAGTCACATAATGAGCAAATATAACGTGAAACTCTGTCATATGTAGTTGTTTTTGAGTTTCCTTATTGAATGTTTATGGTTTATTTTAGTATTTGAATCGTGGCTGCACCAGATATTTTGCAAGCAAAGGCTCGGATAAGCAGATTCTGCAAAACCGGAAGAGTGCTGAGGTATGAAGAGCTTCCTTTATCTTTACACGTCTGCAGTGTTTGCAGCACTAAAATGAGCAAATTAAATAAATTATATATCATTTGATTATTTACCAAGTACCACGTGCCATGATGTATCATGATTAAATGTAAAGAAGCTGATGGTGAGATTGACTGACCTGAAGGATTAAGCTGTATATCCAAGAACTGAGTGTGTTTATCATGTAAATGGTCATGTTACAGCTCAGTGTCTGCTTTTTGCTCTTTCCATTCCCCACATGTATTCATACAGAATCAAAAGATCTCGCTCCACTTCCTTTCCCAGGAATACTTACTTAAATATATATGAGAAGCTAAAGAGAAAAACTGATCAGAAATACACAATCCTATACTATACTATATAGTATATATACTATATAGTGTCTTAGCCTATGCCTGTAGTACAGTGATCACTAATAAGTGTGATTACGTTAGAGGCTCCAATGAGTGCAAGGCGGGGGCCAATCATGGGCAGGTGCCAAGACACCGCAGGCACTCACACACACACACAATCACACTCTCATTCACACTTTACGGGGCCAAATTAGAGTCTCCAATTAACCTTTATTGCATGCCTTTGGACTGTGGGAGGAAACTGGTGCTCCGGAGAAAACCCACACGAAAACCCGCCAGTGAAATTGTTTTATTCAAAGACACAAGACACATGGATCCATTAACTGTTAAATATTTTAAGCAGAAATGTCTGATTACACTACAAAAATAATATTGCTATTACAGTAATTTTGAAGCCTATGTATTTCTTAAGGACCAAAATAATCGAAATGCTTTCGCTTTAAATAGAATTAGTTGCACTCATAATTAGTTGAGAGCTTTGATGAATTATGTAAAACCTGTTAAATCCCAGCGATGGTGGGCTCTGCCTGTGCTCAATTCTCACCTGGGGGAATTTGCACTTGATGTTATTGTTATATGCGCCAAAATATTAATGATCCTGCAGATTCCCTTTAGATTATAAAAGTTGAAACCTCCTTATTCTCTGCAGGGCTTAGTTAAACTATTCAGCTAGACTTTGCAGCATTTTTTTCTGTTGTTCACTGTATGTGCTGATTATGCCCATAATGAGCCTGAAATGTTATGTGTCACTGCTTATTAGTCAGCTTTCTAAAAATCCTATGAAATTAAGCCCTTATTCTTTGGGTGAATTTGAAGACTATGTGTTATAAACCATTTTAACTAATCTATTAATTTTATGTCCCTTTGACCTTTTTGAAATCCAGGACAAGAAGGTGATGATTTTGGTTATTTGGTTGATACTTTCCTGCTGTTCCTTCTTTTCACTGAGCTTTTCCTCGCATGCGTTTGTTGTGGTGCATGTATATATAAGTATAAGGGAAATATGACAAATATGACACTTAATTGTGTGTTGAACTGAATTCTGACAAGACCAGAGCACTGCTGATTTGGTGTGTCAATGCCCCTGAGACAGTAAACATTAAGCTGTGGTTTTTAGAGCAGGTAAGTCATCAGGTCTGCAGTGTTTTGGCTCTTCAGGAATCCAGTTTGGGAATTCTGGTGGTTATTTTCAGTATTTTCATCTTTGGTTGGTTTGTGTGACAGGCTCCAACTTCTGACAGAGGCATTCCAACTCAAATTTCACCTGTTTGACTAGTCAGTATGACTGTGTCAATCATTGCTTGCTGTGGAACTTCTAGCTTTTCTTCAAGCTGGTCTAGAAATCAGAATATTGAATATTCTAATATTCAATTAGTCCTGACACTGAAGAGTAACCGTGTGTCTCCACAGCATATGAAAGTTGGATCCCTGAAAGATCCTCTGCTGGATGACGTAGGCGACTTCAACAGGATGTGTGTGGCCATGAAGAAGATCGGCTTGGATGACACAGAGAAAACCAACCTCTTCAAAGTGGTGGCAGGAGTGTTGCATCTGGGCAACATTGACTTTGAAGAGACTGGCAGCTCCTCAGGTAGAGAACAATATTCCCTCTCTCTCTTTATTTGGCCTGCCTTTGTAGTATGACAGTTTTTCAATTTGTGAGTAGAAGCAGCATAAGGACGGTACCTTGTAGGGGTGGGCGATATATTGAATATACTCAATATATCCCGGCTTATTCCACGTACGATGTAGTAAATGACTATATTGCGACGAGTACTAATCATTAGGTTAATGTTAAACAAACAACATGTACATCACTTTCGAGTGTCACTTTCACTCTCTGCCCTCTCAGACAGTTCCCCTGCCATACAGAAAACTCTCCTAGCATATGCGCATTTTGTTGTGGAAGTGAAGGGAAGCGAGCGTACAGAGAGAGAAGTGAATGTCCACATGATATCAGGAGACATTAATTGGACATAGAAGCAGTCAACTTGGTTCCGAAGGAAAACAGCACTGGTTCTGTTATTCTGCGCAGAAAAACAGAAGTAAATGCATGAACACACAAACACACATAAATGACATTCTTCACAATGTGAATGTGCTGTGTGTGAGCACTCGTGACTCTCACATGGAACGCCATCACGCATAAACGCTCCAGTTCAGTCAAATCATCACCTTTATTACAGAGAAAACTCATATTTCAGCTGAAAACTAATAACAACAACCAGCTTTCTACTCACAATACAGATATTTATTGATATTTTCAGTGTTTATTTTGGATGTACATCCATCACCTTATTGTGATTTGGCTCCGCGTCATGTGCGGAGGACTGTGGGAAATGTAGTTCTCTCCCAGAAAAAGAGAATATATTGAGATATATATTGTGTATTGCTACTTAGCAGTATTATTTTTTGGCCAAATCGCCCAGCCCTAGTACCTTGCTCAGTGGGACCCAGCGGAATATAAGGGCCTGTTCACACAAATGTGGTTATTTTCATAAACGAGTATTTTTTATACGTTTGGCCCTTTCGTTTTCACGTAAACTGAGTTGTAGCCACCTCAAATGCATATTTTTTAGAATGCGCTCCAAAGTGAAGATTTTTCCAACGCTTGATTCTGTGGATATGTGTAAAAAAAAGGCCCAAACTGATTAAAAAATTGTGTTTATTAAAAATTTCCACATACTTGTAAACAGGCCCTAAACCACAGACTGTCAGATGCATAGATCACAGAAGCAACTCCCTATACGTTACACGACAACTGGGTTACACTGATACCACTTACTTATGTATTTGATTCATTGCAATATTTTGGTCAATTCCATAAAAAGTTAAGAACTAGGGGTGTAACAATACATCAGTCTACACTGGTATATTGAGGTGATGGTCAGTGAACCCATAGCATCGGTCCAAAATGAAAACATTGATCAGATGTCATACACATTGTAATGTCCCTTGACAATCGAGTGTGGAGACATCAGCCTGTTTTGTTACAATAATACAACCTATTGTGGGGCATAACTCAGGAATAACAATGTCAAATGACATTCTAGTTGCTTTTTATGATTTGATACGAAAGAAAGTAATTGTGTTATATTCTATATTAATTGCTGGCTCCTGAATTGAATCAAACTGAAATTGAATCATAGGACTTGGTATTGGCAGGTACAGTGGTGTAATTTTCCAATAAAGCAGTTGTTCACCTGAAAAGGGTTCGAAACACCATGCATTCATCAACTAGTGAGATTAGGTAGAGTGTGGCTGGAATATTTAGGATGAATTTACATATTAGTGAGGTGACATTCAGTGCTTCAGAATGACAAGCTCTCAAGCAGGTTGGTTTGTCCCGGCTGGTGCACAGTTGTTTTTCCTCATTCAGCTGATTGTATTTTTCTCCATCCCCCTTTCCCTACGAAAATGTTGTGTGCACACTCATAAACACACACACACACACCTTTCTCCCCCACTCATCTCACATCTCACCTCAATAGGGCTCATTAGCGAGTGTAAGACTTTCCTTTCTGTTGCTGCCAAATGTACATCGGGTATTATTTTCCCTCCTCTAGACGAGGTAGAATACCTTCCACCCTGCTCCATTTCTGCACTCACCACTTGGTTTCTCTCCCGAGGCCTTGTCCTGTTTTTTCCTTGTGGCTCTTCGAAGACAGATGAGAACTCTCTTATGTAACAGAAGTACATTTGCTTTAAAAGCACCATTGGAAGATGTGCTCTCAGAGAAGCAGAATCATTCGAAAAATGGAAAGCAACCCACTTCCTAGCGTATTTGCTTCTAGCTTTTTGTCCAAATGGATAGAATTTTTCAGAGTAAGTGTGTTATCCTGAACTACTTTCTGAAGGCTCACTCCCCGTTCCGCCTTTTCCCCCTTTTTATTTATAGATGCGTAAAACTGAGAGTAATAAGCAATTTTTACCAGCTTGCGATGAAAGTTGTGTTGATGCTCTGTTCTGATTGGCAGGCGGCTGTATTCTGAAGAACCAGTCAAAAGAGTCCCTTCAGTACTGCTCCGAGCTGCTGGGCCTGGACGAGGAGGACCTGAGAGTCAGCCTCACCACCAGGGTCATGCTCACTACTGCAGGGGGCGCTAAAGGCACAGTCATCAAGTAAGAGCAACTGCACACCACCACTGCACCTAATTACATAAGGCAGAGCCTATCTGCTTTTCCCATAACAAACTGAGCACAGAATGTGCATGGTGTCAATGAAGAAGTGACAGTGTTTAGTGAATGTTGATGTTATGATTTTTATATTATGATATATTAAGCTTTTTTTGCTATTAAGGTCAAATCTATGAATGGCTAACACACACCATAAATAAGAGCCTAAAATTTAATGTATAGCTTTATGTGTAATATATGAGTGATTATTTGTCATTGTGAACAGACCACAGCACACAGTGCACCACAACGAAATGTGACTTCTGCATTTGACCCATCCATGAAGTAGAAGTGCACAGCTTTTTTGGCAGTGCCCAGGGAGCCGTGCTTGCGGACAATACCTTGCTCATGAGTAACTCAGTGATACTTTTATCGGTTTGGGACTTTAAATGGTGACAATCAAAGGGCCAACTACCTAACCTTTACACTACCAACTGCCTCAAAAATGTGATATCACCTTCAATATAAAAGCAGCATTTTTTTTGCAGGTGCATGTTTTTTGCAGAACCCTGACTTTTTAATCTAAATTAATTAAATTAAAAAATGACTTTTATGTGACCTCTAATGGACAAAGTCTATAATTCTGTTAATACCTGGGGGTGATGATGTACTATGCCCTTAAAAAACATACTACTGTGTGTTGTCACATAACACAATCCAGTCTGTGACTATGTCTTTGTGATCCTTGAATTAGTCTAAAATCAACATAAAAAGATAACCTATGCACCCTTTCAATATTAAAAAATATCCCAGATTTGATAGTTGAGCATATTTATAGTACAAACCTTGTCATTGAACACTGAGGGCAAAACAAAAGCAACAACAAAAAACCTGAACACAAAATATTTATTAATTAATCGTACTCGAGATAAAATATTCAGTTAATCGTGATTTTGATTTGTGGTCATATTGCCCAGCACTATTTCTGTCTACACTGATTAAGGCCACCTTTAACTTGTCCTTAAATCCCCCCAAATGTTGCTAAGTATGATGACAGCTGACAAAGTCGTTTAGCCTGGCTGCATTACCTTTCATTTGTGACTGGCCACATTATCCTCAAGGGTCCTTTTAAAGAAAAACTGTACCCAAATTGGTAAGCCAGCCTTGATTCTTGACTCATTATATTTCCTTCACTGTTAGAATCATTAGCATCTTTGTGTGTTGATTTCAGCTCTCATCTGACACCACTCACTCTGTACCCAATCCAGGAACAGTCTCCTTCACTTTCCTTAAGTGTCTCTTAACATTAAGCCATTTCTAATGACAAGCAGTGGTGTGGCGTATTCCGTGATGAGAGCCCCCCGCTCCATCCTAAAAAGCCTCCGCATGGCTTCTGTAGCACATTCATCACAACTCGCTCCCCCTGTGATGTGAACGTCCTACAGCATTACCTTTCATCAATTTGTTTCGTCCCGATTCTCATCTCCTTATTGAATCCTCATGCTGGATTTGTACTGACAGCCAGTGCTGAAAATAGCTAATCTCAGGCTCTTTGCAGCAGAGATATGGTCACTTTAATGAAACGTGGCACAGGCCAAATTGGCTAAGGGACTGTAATAGTCTAGTTGGCATTGAAAGCCTTCTGCTACACTTAAGCAGGCATATTTTTTATTGATTGCATAAGAGAGGACATTTTAAAGGAAACTAGATGAGTTCAGCTTCCCTTTTGGATGCATAACTCATTTTAAACAGGGATTCCTGAAAGAAAAAAATGAGACCTTACATGCAAAATAAACCATATATTTCTCTTCATTTTAATTCAGTCTGTGTTGTGAAGGTTACTCTGTGTCTAACAAATTATATTGCAACATATTTTGCTCACCCAAAGTTTCAGTGCACACTCAGAATTTTGTCACAAAGATAATGCCATAGTTCTGATATTTCAACATTTTAAGAAAAAGTCACTTCCCACCTTTGTGGTGCACCAAGTCAAATAGGGAGCGTTTGACACTCCATGTGCACTACCTAGTGCGTAGAGAGCCGTTAAGCCACAACCCCGGCTATTTCCTGAGATGCGTACTACTGCATAGAATAGTATAACAGGAGCGCTTTATCTACCATAGTATTAAGTGCGGCAGTATGTGGCTCGTAGCAAAGCCCATGCGTGAGATCATTTGCTAAGTGAGGCAAACACGCAATTTAGTTAGTTAAAATTTTTTGGGCAAACTGGCAGAATTTAGTGCATAAAGACAAGAGATTTTGCTTACTAATGTTCAACATTGTGCTCAGAATTTTGGCACAAAATAATGCCATACATTTTAAGACAGAAGGCGCGGGCCGTATAAAATCCGACGTCATACTTTGGACATGCCTGGTATAAGCGCTACCTTTCCAACATACAATAAATGCGTCATAAAATATCGGCTTAAGATACTGGGCAAATCTAAGCATCGGTTCGATAATGATGACTTAAAAACAAGCAATGATTGGCCGATTCCGATATGATTCCGATGTTATCGTGCATCCCTATTATTTTTACTATGTTTTTGAGACGCTCTTATCCAGATCTCTGTCTAGAGTTAAGGGCCTTGCTCCACAGCCCAAAGGTAGTAGCACTTTCTGGTTACCAAAACATGGTTTCAGTTACTCAGACCACAGCTCCATCACCACCATACCGCTCTCCTTTACTAAACAACAGCAAACCACTTTTCAGCTGGCGCCAGCCTACCACAGATTTACTCACTGTCCAATTACTGCAAGAATAGTGTATGTTTAAGTTGCTGAAGGGCAGCGGAATTGGAAAAAAAGTTGCTTGGCCTTGGAGTGGGATGGCTCTATTCTTCTTCAGATAGGTTTTCGATCCATGGTGTTTTTTGAATGATGGGGCAAAGCTCAGTGGATTAATATTTAACCAAGTGCAGAAGCTGGACTGGGAGTATTTGTGGCAGATGAATAATGCACGTATATGTGTCTGTGGGGAGTCACCGGGGGTCTTTGAGGTAATACGAACAGACCTCGTGTCTGTGCTGGGGAACCACAGGAGCATAGCTCTCTCCCTCATTTGACTGTGGGCAAATGCACGGTCATGTTGTGTTTCATATCATATTCTGCCGAGAACGGTTGGTGGGCAATTTTCTAGCGGCACTGAAGCGACAATCCCAATTCGCACCGTGAAATACCACGAATGCCACCACTCTGCACTCTGCTGAAGCTATTACTTTTATTCCCCTCTTCTCTCAAGTACAAGGCTTGTAACATTTAAACATAGCGCTGCGTATAATGAGACGGGCCAAGGCCCTCTGTGTTACACCGGAAAACATGCACGCCTCTGTCCTGTTCAAACAAGTGCATGCTGAGGAATTCATTCATAACTGATTCCCAAGTTAAAAAAGCTCAGACCTCTCACACACACAGGACTTCAGAGGTTTTGTTTGGAACTCTGCAACCTCGTCCGGCTTTGATTAACGGAGCACAAGCAATCAGAATCACACAGCAGGCATACACAGCGGGACACAACTGCTCAGAGAGCAAGATCAGTCATCAACACTAGTGGAGCGTTAGGATTCATGAGTCACTTGTGGCTGTCTGGAGAGATGCTGCTGGGCACAAAGGTTGTGACTGCAAGATGAAGATCACGCCCCTTAGTGCAAAGTCTCCCGGTATCTGTAACATTATGTCCTTGGCTCCACTGTAAGGTGTCTTTGCTGTGCAGTAGATCTAACTTTAGCCAAGTCACTTGGGAGGCCAGTACTGTTTTTATATCATCTCTGTCCTAAGAATCTCCCAGCACATTTTTTAAATTGAAAGCCAGCACCTCACTTCATGTCTTAGGGGCAATTTAGAACTTGAGACGTTTTCAGCCTTCCTGAAAAGTTGATGTTTTGGAGAATCACAGCCTTTTCTAAGGGCAGTAACAGTGGGGGGTGTTTTAACCAGGGGTTTCTCTAGGAAGGCTTGAGGTCAGGTGGAGATGAAACAGACATCATTCTTTGCTTCTTCATGTGGTTGTGGAAAGGGTTCGAAAACTCATATTCTAAGAAAGTCAGTGATTGATTATTTGTGATTATGAACACACCACAGTACCAAAGTAAATTGTGACCTCTGCATTTGGTACTGTGGTGTTTGGGACCTCTGCATTTGACCCACCCATGAAGGAGCAGTGGGCAGCACCCAGGGAGCAGTGCTTGGGGATTGTACTGTACCTTGCTCATGAGTTTCTCAGTGGTACCTTTATCCGTCTGAAATTCGAACTAGCAACCTTCTGATCACGGGGCGAATGTCCTAACCTCTTAGGCTACCAACTGACCCACACTACTTTTCTAGTCGATGATATCCTTTAGCTTACTGAGTATTTGAGTCATTAGATGTTGAAATAAGAGAATCAACAAGAATGTTGAGTTGAAACAGAGTGACTCTGTTAATAGCAAATCTAATTAAAATGCTGTTCATTTTCTGAGTTCATGGACGTTTGTCCTTTGCCCCTTTCCTTTCCTTTCCTTTCCTGTCCTTTCCTTTCCTTGAAGTGGGTTTCTTTAGCCAGCAGAGGTGTTAGAATACCTTTGAGAGGCATGGGACTGACAGCGCTTGGAATTGGGTGGAATAAAGCCGAATGGACGTGTATTGATGAGGTTACATTAGCGGAAGCTCTGGCCCAGTTTTCTGACTCCTCCTGGCCCACTTTGCTGTTCTCCAGGGTGCCTCTGAAGGTGGAGCAGGCCAACAATGCACGCGACGCCCTGGCCAAGGCCGTTTACAGCTGCCTCTTCGATCACGTGGTCAGACGGGTCAACCAGTGCTTTCCCTTCGAGACCTCATCGAACTTCATCGGGGTGCTGGACATTGCTGGATTTGGTGAGTGTGTAGTAATTCTCAGTGTCTGGGTTTGATGATTTGTGCTTGAAATCAGTGCTGGAGGAGAATCTGCTTAGTTGAGCATTAGCCAGTTTTGTTTTTAATTTGTTAATATAAAAGCATGCCTCTGGATTATTAAGTGGCTGTAATGTGAATTTACTTTTCTGCTTTCAAGACTGAAAGTGTGAACCTTTTAAAGACTCAGGCGACACCACTCATTTTTACTTCTCTCTTTCCTAGAGGGGAGTCATTAAAAATCTGCTATGCAGTGACACTTGCCTTCAAGACTTCATATTTTCAATGTTCTTTTCCAAATATGCTTTATTTACTGTTATGCCTTTTGGAAAAATACATTCTGCATTGTTCAATATGTAATTTGGTTTGTCTCTAGAATATTTTGAGCACAACAGTTTTGAGCAGTTCTGCATCAACTACTGTAATGAGAAGCTGCAGCAGTTTTTCAATGAGCGCATATTGAAAGAGGTCAGTTACACTTGGCCATACTGCTTAATTCATATGTAAATTCTCCATGTTTTAAATATTCGTAGAATGAACTGTAATATTGTTATTTGTCTCTGTGGGATTTGTTAAACCATTGTGTTGTGTTTTTAAAGGAGCAAGAGCTGTATCAGAGAGAAGGACTGGGAGTAAATGAAGTTCATTATGTGGATAATCAGGACTGCATTGGTTAGTATCATTCCACATGTCATGTTATCCCACATTATCTGAATGCTAACAGTTTATGCATAATGTTAATGTATTAGGAGACTGCTACAAAATATGCAGCATAGGAAGCACTGCACAAAGGTCTGATGTGTGCACATATGTGTACTTTCAACCTGCTGAATGAATAAGGAAACAGACTTCAGCATATCTCGAGTAGTCACCGGCATGACAACAGGACAATATAGACAATATAGGTTCAGACTGACACATGAAGTTATTTTGAACTACAAAATACGAATGTCAAATCCTCAGGCACAGCATGTTTCAGACTTTAAAATATGACATGCTGGTCAAAATGCCCCGGTCCATCTGCTGGAGCAAATATTTTTTATTATGTTTGAGAATAGACGCCTGCGCCGCACTGTGCAGAGACATGTGCAGAGACATTTACAGAGATAAAAAGCAGACTGGATTGAACCTTTATCCTGTTGAAAATGTTACTGCAGTTTCTGTTACTTTCATTGACCCAGACTTTGCTACGCTGTTTTGACCATCTACTAAAATTTGTGATTTGTTAGTGAAGCTTCTTTTTTTTCCTGAAAGCTTCAGTAAATTGTGTTTATAAAGAAACTAACCTCTAGCAGTGTTCATATAAGAACTGGGTGGTTTTGAATAATTTCATTTAAAATATTAAAGATCTGTTATGACATCACATGAATTTATGTAGTTTTGGTGCATGTAATTTTAAAAGCTCTGTTATGACAATTTATGTAGTGCGTTTTTCTTTTCTATAGCGCTAATTATTGGCCTATGGTGAGATGCATACCATTCCTACTTACCCTGAAAATTTCAAATTTCACGGTTCAAGCTGCACAATCCGTTTCGCAAGAGATAATAATAATAATAATAATAATAATAATAATTATTATTATTATTATAATTAAAGGCACCTTTCATGGCTTTAACAGCTGATTTACATTTTGTAATAGAGACAAAAAATAGATTGAAAAAAAAGTTCTACAGTTTATGGTGCTATGATCACACTCTTGGAGAAGTAGGTTGAAAGAACAGCAGGAACATGGCACAGATGCTCTGTAATATGTAAATCTTTATGCATCTCTGTATTCTATTATTAAACCTTATAGATTGAAAAGAAGAACAGAACACCATGCAGCAATGAGCACTCTGAATCTCAGCCACGGTTATGGCAGAGATTGCAAATTTTACAAGTGGCATGACATTACTTTCAGTCATCCTCAGCCGTACAGACCACTGCTGTGCCACAGCTACCTGTTCTCCCAGCCTAACAGGACCAAGCGACTCGGCACAGCGGGCAACACACGCTTCCCGTTCGGCGACTCGGCCCGTGCTAATGCTCCCATTAATAATGGAGCACGGCGCACCTCCTAGTGACTTGCAAATGTACACACAGGGCCTCTCCTCCATTTCCCCTCATCAGTCACCTCTCATTTAAGCACAGGTGTCTGCTCATGCAAATACGCAGCCCGCGCCCGCGCCCAAACCTCGTTCACCCGCACATACATTGCCATGAATAATGCACCGGGCCGATGCCCTCGCACTGATTACCAAACATAGTCAGGTGTTCCCCTGCTTTGCCTCCGCTCCATTAGACGGGTTTGGGGGCCGGCGTGCTCGGGATAATGGCTGACGGGCAGGGTTGGGTATGCTAATGCATACTGCCCCTCTCCCCACAACGCTTGCCGTATCTGAGAAACTCACTTTCCGCGGTGGCCGGGGGGGGATCCTGTGCTGCCTGGCTTCTGTAACACAAAGTGCTTTTTCAGACCTGATTGAGGCAAGCTGTGGGGATTCTGACATTTTAGACTTAAGAGAACCGGTTTTCCCCAGCCCAGCTTAATTCAGCACTTTGCAGAGGCTGGGTCCAATGAAAGCACAAAGATCACTTTCTGCCTGACGTTGAAGCACACTTGTTTTTTTTTTAAATGCCCTCATACAAAAACAAAAAATATGATATTAATGTATGTAGAGAGACGGAAAGTGCTCTCAGTGTAATGTTGAAATTCCAAGTTCTATTATCTTTAAAACATGTAGTGATTATTTTAAAAATATTAGTTCTGTGTCCATATTTAGGTCCCCAGGAAGTCCGCTAAACTTCATATCCACAGAATCTGAGGATGATGAGGATTTATCATCAGACACTTATTGGAGCTGTCTGTTAAGAGACTGTATGTACCAATCTCCATTCGCTTGTGCTTAAAATGAAATGAGTTATAAGTTTAGTTTAGTTTTATGGATACATTTTGTCCTTAAAAATCCATAACGTACTGAAAATGTAGAGTCATTTCAGACCATACTGAGATCAGTCAAAGCATTTTTATTATACATCTGTTAGGAGTTAGGTGCTTGTTTGGAGATTCACTCTCACCAGATGTATAATAAAAGATTTGATTGGCCTAAAAGTGGTCTATTTTACCCAATGACATATCATGTATGCATTCAGTAGTGAGTATTCAGGGAGATACAGACTGTAACTGCCCACATTCTCTGCTGTTGCTTTTAGTGGTTTGACTGCTTGTCCATGCTGATGAGCTTCATTTCCCAAATGCTGTATATCTTCATCTTTGTTTGAAATATGCCATCAATTTATACCCACTATTTTTTGTTCCATAAAGTTTCATAGGTATGAGTCATTTCAAACTGGATGATTTTATCTTTTGCTACTGGTGTTCAAATTCTTAGTTAGTAACTGTTTTTTTTTGTAACGGCCTTCAATAACAGAATCTGTGAAGTTGATTCAGGGAACATTTTGTCCTTTCTAGGAATTCTTCCAGCGAAACTGTTTGCTTTTCAGACATGGTGTTGTACTGTATGTGTAGAATGCATAGTTTATGCACTAAGGTGATTGTGTATGTGTGTGTGCAGACCCAGTTTGTGGAGAAGAATAATGACGCCCTCCACATGTCCTTGGAGTGCCTCATATGTGAGTCGGCGACGTGTTTGTCCGGGGATCTCTTTGGAGAACAACTCCAACTCGAAGGACTCCAAGCAAAAAGCTGGCAAACTGAGCTTCATCAGCGTGGGAAACAAGTTCAAGGTGAATTCATGCTTGTCACACTGACGTGATCAGAAAATAAAAGTTATCACAGTAAGTGGAGAGAAGGTTTAAAGAGATGACAGGCTGTCAAGGATTTGGGGTATTGATTTTTTTCCCTCAAGGAGACCTTTTGATTTGTTTTAACGTTTAGTGGGGCTAGTTTCTCTTTTAAGACTTTTTTCATCTTTTTTCATTCTAATGATGTACTCTTTCTAAATGCTTTGGGAGTCTCTGTGAACGTAATTCGTTGACTTCTGGGACCTGTTTTTCTAATTTGTGCCCTCCTTGCTATTCTTGTCTCTCTGCCTCTTCTCTTAGGACCTCCTCCTGTCTTCTTCTGACCCTATCCCCCGAGAAAGCTCTTATATCTTAAATATATAGAGAACAAAGTTAAAACAAAGAGGGAGATGGAGAAAGATTTATAACTGCGTAACTGCCCTCGTCTTGCTCTTTTGTCACAAATTAAATCCATGGGTGTTTCTCAGTGTGTCTTCTTGTGCATTCTGTTTCTAGCTGATATCATCTGATGTCACCAGAGTAGGGCTGAAAGATATGGAAAATAATATCAATATTTTAAAGCTATATTGGGATACACTATACAGTATATTCAATATATTTCTTCTGGGAGAGAACTACATTTCCTGGCCAACTTCTGTGCATGAGCCACGTCACAATAATGTGAAGGATGTGCGTCCGGGATAAACACTAAAAACATTAAGTAAATAGCTGTATTGTGAGTAGAAAGCTGGTTGTTGTTATTATTAATCATCTAAAATGAGTTTTGCCTATAATAAAGTGGAAGATGTGATAAAAACAATTTATTACATGTGCTAGAGTTTCTGAGTGAGCAGTCTGCTTTGAGAGTACAGAGAAGTGAAACTTGAAAGAGGCATACATACTGTCTGTTTAACATTAACATGAGTCATTTGCATTAGCTTATCACTATAGTCATCACATATGGATCAAGCCTAGATACAGTACTGTGCAAAAGTTTCAGGCAGGTGTGAAAAAATGCTGTAAACAAAGAATGCTTTCAGAAATATAAATAACGATTGTTTATTTTTATCAATTTACAAAATGCAAAGTGGGTAAACAAAAGAAATCTAAATCAAATCAATATTTGGTGTTACTACCTTTTGCCTTCAAACCAGCATCAGTTCTTATACGTACACTTGCACAAAGGATTTTGTAGGATTATAGTCATTATATTATTTTTGTAGTCATTATATTATTTTGTAGGATTATAGGATTTGTAGATCTGTGTGTTAGTTCTCCAAGATGTTTGGAAACAACTCACCAGCCGAAGTTCTTCAAAACTGTGTGCAAGTGTACCTAGAAGAATTGATGCTGTTTTGAAGGCAAAGGGTGGTCACACCAAATATTGATTTGATTTAGATTTCTCTCTTTTGTTCATTCACTGCATTTTGTTGATTGATGAAAATAAATGATTAACACTTCCATTTTGAAAGCATTCTTGTTTACAGCATTTTTTCACACTCTGCCTAAAACTTTTGCACAGTACTGTATAATGAGTACACGCAGAAAACAAAAACATGGGGCAGGCACACAAGAAGGCTGAACAGGAATGTGTTTTATATGAAATCAGAACATTGCAAAATCCTTGCAAAGAAGGAATCCAGAACAGTGATCCAGAAATACAGGATTCAAGATTCAAGATTCTTTATTTGTCACGTGCAAGTTATACAGGTACAACGAGCAGTGAAATGTATCCTGATCCGCTCTTTTAACTGTGCAATAGATAAGGAAGATAGAGACGCAATACAAACTTACAAACATAAATACTAACTTAAATACGGAGGCTGGGGTAACAGGACAAAAATAAACTATACATTATACAATAAGGAACATAAGGAACATAAAGTTAAATAAAGTTAAATGTGCAAACCTGAGAATGTAAACATTGTAAAAATTTTAAATGTAAATGTGCTAGGGCAGGACAGGTGCAAAGAGATGATTTTTTAAAGTGCCAAGTGCAGCTGCAGCATTGTACATTGAAGTGGCAACCAGTATAAGTTATCGTGAATAATTTATTTTTTTATAAGAGGTATGTATTAGCAGCATATAATAACATGGACAAATTTGTTAGTATAGTTATCGTGAATAACGTATATATGAGGTGTATGTAATAGCAGCATGTATTATAATGGATACGTATGCATAAGTCATTGTACAGTAGGTATGTATTAGCAGCATATAAAGAACTGAAGAACTGAGACCTAGAAAGGCATGTCCTGGTTAAGGAAACGGATGGCCTGAGGATAGAAACTCCTCCTGAGTCTCTCTGTTTTGGCCATGATGGTGCGGAACCTTCTGCCTGATGGCAGAAGATGAAAAAGCCTGTTTCCTGGGTGGGCTGAGTCTTTTAAAACCTTGATTGCCCTGGTCTTACATCTCTTGGAAGACAAGGGTGTGGCAAGTTCAAACTGATCTAGTAATATGGAGTTGTTATGAAGACCTGGAGCTGGAGTCTGGATCAGGCAGTCCATCTGGAGACTCCCTGCTTCTGAAAATTGCTAACTATTTCTGGAGCTACACACGATTGTTCCACAACAAGTACTGATATAAATCTTAGTCCTTATTTGCTGCATTCTGACCTTGTGCTCTTTTGAGTTAACTCTTGACTTAGGAAGAACTCTTAACTAAAGAACAGTAACCACTCCTTAGCATACTGAGAAACACACCATGTCTAACCTCACATCCCATCCATTCTTGTCCAGTTGTCTTTTTCTGCTCATGAACTGCTCTCTCAACTTTCTGTCTAAGTGTATGCACCAAGACGCATGAATTGTATGCAGTTGTTGGATGTTTTTCTTGACTGAATGTTTTGAAAATGCAAAGGAAGTCTAAAATGGATGCAAATCTGCAGTCCTCAGTGTAGAGTTCTTGCCCTCATTGTCTCAACTGGTCTCTTAGGGAGTAGGGCTATAATGTGATTTTTATTCTATAATTATATTGAATCACACATCAGAGAGTTTCTATTGTGAGAACTCTCTCATTAAGTATCATCACATTCTATCTTGCATTCGTGATAATTAAACACCCTGTTTGGCAGAGTGGCTTGCAGCACAACAGTGGGATATTCAGTGACACACTGCATTTCTCCCTTTTGCTTGATAACCTTGCTGTGGTATATGATTGCTTTCTGTATGATGTGAAACTCAATTTGTGCTGTATGTTTTTTATAACATTTAACATGGCAAATGTTCATTTAAAAATGGCCTTTTTACAGACTCAGTTAAATCTGCTTCTGGAAAAGCTTCGCAGCACAGTGAGTATCTGTTTACAATTTAGTTTCATTTCGTTTTTCATTCATTTTTCCTAAATCTGTGTGCAACAGTTCCTGTGTATTTACCTTAATGCAAGTTATTTCACCTTCTTTTATATTTTTTCATGACATAAAAGGTCTCGTTTACAATTCAGTAAAGACTAATCTGACTCTCTAGACATGTTAGGCCTGAACACAGACAACAGAGACCAAGCAAATCGGCTAATCTTTGTATCATCTGCTAATGAGTTTGATCTAAGCTTAAGTACCATCCTCTGTATGTATGTGTGTAGGGATCCAGTTTCATCCGCTGCGTCAAACCCAACCTGAAGATGGTGAGCCACCAATTTGAAGGAGCACAGATTCTGTCCCAGCTGCAGTGTTCCGGTACGAATGTTCTTTTCTCTCTCTCTCTCCCTCTCTCTTTCTCTTTCACACACAGACGCACACGCACGCACACACACTGCCAAACTGCACTCCTTGTCCCTGATGTTTCAATTCTCCATTTGTTTTGATTTGTTTGTGCCTGATTCAGGCTTATGTTTCACACTTCTCTCCACACTGCCAGTCGAGCTTCAAATATTTCAATTTAAAAGCAAAACCACCAATCATCAATCTTATGGTCTGCTCCTCTAAATGTTTCAGTTGCCACTGAGCAGGTGCAATTAATGTGAGCTCTGCCGTGTTTTTCCCCATTATCTCTGTCTGCGAGGCCTTTGCTAATGGGACATTGTCACACATCATATTCTGTGTATGCAATGTTTCATCTCTTAGCGATTTTTAGCAGGTAATAATGACACCTGAGTTTTGAACAAAAATGTGTGCATATACTTTTATTTAACATTTAACGTTTAGTTAGCTAGCAGATTGACTTGTACAGTCCAGGGTACATTTCAAAACATGTTTAACTTGGATAACTACACTGATCAGACATAACATTATAACCACTGACAGGCGAAGTGAATCACTTAGGCAGCGAGTGGATTACAGGTAGTCCCCAATGATGACCCCATTGTAACTTGAAAATATCGCAAGTCAAGACATTGGGCTTTGAAACACCAAAAACAGAAAAATATGCGCTCTAACACTGAGAAAACTGAACTCTGTTAATCGCATCTCGCAAGGCGGGATACACACAGCACACACGGTACATACATACATACGTACATACCAAGTCTTGTACTGTCCGTATATTTTGTCCTTGTGGCTGATGTGCTGGAAGCGTTAAAAATAAACGTGTAAAGATTTGAGCGATTTAAACAAGAGCCAAATTGTGATGGCTAGACGACTTGGTCGGCGTTACTCCAAAACTGCAGCTGTTGTGGGATCAGATCAAAACTGGTGAACTGGGGATGAGGTAATGGGCACCTAAGCCTTGTTAATGATTCCAATTCAATCGAGCATTGGTGAGACGTTCTGGAAAAACAAGTCTGATCCAAGGAGACCTCTTGTTACAACTTATAGGAGTTAAAGGATCTGCTACTGACTTTTTCAAAGGTCTAGTGATGCCCATGCCTCGACAAGTCAGGGCTGGATGGATTATTCAAGATTAGGCAGGTGGTAAAAAAGTTATGGCTAATTGACTACCTACACTCTAACCACCTTTGCTGAGTCTTCTCAAACATTCGGCTCCTTTCAGGAATGGTGTCAGTGCTGGACCTGATGCAAGGAGGTTTCCCCTCCCGAGCTCCTTTCCATGAACTGTATAACATGTACAAGCAGTACATGCCTGCCAAGCTCACCAGGCTGGACCCTCGCCTCTTTTGTAAGGTAGGTCTCACTTTTAATGCTCTCTTGTTCTTTTTCTTTCATGTCATGTTTGGCCCTCCATTTTAACCTTAACCTTAACCCCAAGTGTTTCCAGGGAGACTGTCCCTGTAATTAAGAAATGGAAGCCGCTCTGGATAAGAAAGCCATAAATGTGTGCTGCCATCCAACTGTTTTTTCATCCATCACAGGCCCTGTTTAAAGCCCTGGGACTGAATGACAAAGACTACAAATTTGGGTTGACCAGGGTGTTCTTCCGTCCAGGAAAAGTAGGTGTTCCCTGTTAGTAGTTTGTTTAATTTTGGAGTCAAAGCAAAGCTACCATTTGAGTCACTTCTAGTGCATTTTTGTTTTCAGCTACAACCGATCCAAATGATAGCTATTCACTGACTCTGCCCTTTGGCAGAGCATCAATTTGAGTTGGATGTAGTGGAAAAAGGGGAGTAGTGGGTCTACAAAGAGGTTACCTCTGCATTCGTCTCAGTTTGCAGAGTTCGACCAGATCATGAGATCTGACCCGGAGCACCTGGCTGAACTGGTAAAACAGGTCAACAAATGGCTGGTGTGCAGCAGGTGGAAGAAGGTGCAGTGGTGCAGCCTGTCAGTCATTAAACGTGAGTATTGCTTGTCACTAGGTGGCTGAAAGTGTAACCCAGCTGCTGAATCAGTTCTAATACGCTGTCTTTCATGCCATTTATTGGTCATTTCTTCTCCTCCTCGACTGTGATTTGGCTTCTAAATGAGAAAGTCTTCACTCTGTCCCACAGTGAGAAACAAAATGAACTACAGGGCCAGCGCCTGCATTAAGATTCAGAAGTCCGTTCGGATGTGGCTGTGTAAGAAGAGACACAAGCCGCGGTGGGTAGCTCTACTCATCCTCAGTCTACCTCAATATTAAGGAATCATTTCTTTCCATTTACACATTCCACCTCTGACGTAGTCAGCGTTTTCCTTCTGTAGTCTGTCAATTTTGTATTTCTGAATTTGACTTGATCCAAACATAGCATCGACGGCATGATGAAGGTGCGGAACCTGAAGAAGAGGATGGAGAAGTTTAACGAGGCCGTGAACGGCCTGAAGGAGGGCAAGCAAGAGATGGGCAAACAGATTCAGGAGCTGGCTGCCTCCATCGATGCCCTCTTGGCTAAGATTAAGGTAAAACCCCTACTAATTAAGCCACCTTTTTACACCATTGTTCAGGCTGGAAAATACTACAGCAGGCACCCATTAGATTCATGAACTCAGTATGAAGGGGACAAAGAGCACATTGTTGTATGAGGTGTAGTCTAGCTTAGTTTATTTGCAGGCCCTGGATTGGGTTTCCATTTATAATGCAAGGAGTGTGAGTCATGTCACGGCCCAGTGGAGATAAAATAAAGCTGCGACGCATGGTCTCTGGTCAGCCTGCTGTTTTGCTTTCTTTGGTTGGGAAATAAAGGCATCACATCGCAACAGAAAGTAAGACTGACTGCTGGGATTGTGGCCCAGATATTCTTGTTTAGCACCGATCTGCTATACAGCTTGTTCGATTTAGTCGAGACCCAAAAGCTGCAAGGCAAAAAAACGCAAAAATTGCTTTGAGGCACATGGCAAACACTGCCTGTATAACGACAGTACTTCACAAATTTAGATATTAATCAGACCTACATTGCCCCTGATATCCCCTTTGGCCACTAGGGGCAGCCATGTTTCATTTTCCTCTGTCTTTAGCTTATTTTGCATGTTCAAACTAAACAATTCTAAGGCTGTTTTGAGCTGCTGACAATAGCTATTCCACATGTGATTAGCAGTCAGGAACACTTCAAAGATGTTCGACTTGTGATTGGGATTCTTGAGGTGCACAGAGATCTGACGATTTAAAGAATTGTGTAGCGTGAACACCGCACAATGAGCTCTGTTTCCCCATTTAAGTAGCTTCTTCCCTTTGCATCTTTGCTAACATTTGTACAATAGTGTTTGCGTTCCTCCATATACCCTGTTTTCTTCTGGCTTGTGTTGCCTTTAGGGCTGAAATGATTATTCGAATAATTTGAATCATTCGGTTACAGAAAATGGTCGAGGCAAGTTTTTGGGAATTGAAGCTTCATTTAATTCATTTCACTCGCTAGAGCATGCTCAGCTTGTGTTTCACATGGATGCATACTAGCATTTTCAGTGGCGCAATCAAATCAAGACCTGGCGAGATGGAGGAAACAGAAACTATGCCAAAGAAACAATGTCCAAGATCTGGGAGCGCTGAAATTGTGATCGCTAATAGAGATGAGTGATAGTAAAAACATATAGTAATGGTTACTGGTATTGGTTAGTTAAGAATGTGAGCCGATATTCATGACTAGTTATGATGTTGCTGACTTTATTCTCAAGAAAACAGAGAATAAAATGTTACTGTGTTAATGTAATTCACATTTAGTTAATTAAATTGTTGTTTTTCTGTGAGTACTTGTTAGCCTTATACGCAGAAGAACTCGCACTCCTTTTGTCAAACATGCCCCCCTCTTATCTCTCACTCGCTCACGCACGCACACACACACACACACACACACACACATAAGCTAAGTAATATTTGTTTCTGATGGCACTGAAGTTAAACGCACTAAGTGCAACAAATGTATCCGATTTTTCATGCCTTTGTGTTTCTCATTACCTCTCAACACATCTCTTGGGCACGGCTCGCATCTGAAATGAAAAAGCCATTGCTCTTCTCCGATAGCAAAATCTAGGAATGGACCTGTGCATTTCTAATTGCCGGGTCTTTGCTAAACACTGGAGTGGACGCGATGTTGCCTTTCCCTCATCTCTGTCTCGCAACGGGAACTCTGCCATCGCTGTCAGGCCGAATGGGCGCCGCTGACATTGAGCTCCGGAGACCGCGCCCTCCTCGCTGCCCACGCTGATAAATGACTGGCACCGGAGCCGAACCCTTTCCACCTGATCGCCTCTTCCCTCTGTCTAAATGAGCGGCGGCTCCCCTCCGCACTACAGCGATCAGCTTGACGGCGTCTGAGCCCCCTGCACTCCTCTGGCGTTCTGCCAGATGGTACTGAGGTGATCCTCCGGTTTAATGAGGACCTGCAGGATATGAAAACAAGCGAGGTGTGTCTGTCCCGCCATTGCTGCTCTCTCCGAGCTGATGAGGGCTGCAGGCTTACCGCAGTGTATCTGCCATTTGATTTCACCCCCGCAAAATTATTCAAAGTGCCCGCTGGTCCTGTTCCATGCAGTTTTATGCTGGTGCACAGGTTTCAGGGCTTTTAACTGTTATGGCCAAGAATAACTTGTAAAGCTTTTATCTTTTGTTTATTTGTATATGTTTTCGCTGTATTGCTCATTCTTTCTTTTATTTAATAAAATAAAATAAAGGCAACCTCAAGTCAAACACACATAAACAGCTTTCACATCACTCTTACATCGCTCATCCCTCAGTCTACCCGCATAACCCTGCTCTACAACTTGTCAGATGATTTAACTTAGCCTAGCCTACGCGAGCCACTATTCACACAAAGTTGATCAAACGAACGCGACTCATCTTTCCTTTAAGCAAAAAGATTTTCTTCTCGTTGAGATGCCATATTTTATATGACGATGGCTTATGTACCAAGTAGATGTAAATGTTGTGGAAGGAAAAGTCAGGTAGTGTGTCAGCGGATTCGCGTTGATGGAAAACGTCTGGAGGAACTCTCATCTAATAATAGCACATTTTTCGTTGAATCTCTTAAGTTCTCAATCATCAAAATGAGAAATATCCATAACATCAATAGGTAGCTTAACTGAAGTGAACGCCTTACAGGTAACGTTAGCTAGAACATCCAGCTGTCAGTCTGGAGCGGATTCGGTACTCACAATGGTGGCAACAAGGTCAGATGACCCTAGAAATGACCCGCCATATCAACACTATCAGGCTAACTGGGGTCCACTGATCAGAAACTGAAAGAAAGGGTAGAGGTTGGCTGACAGACTGTATGTGACGACAGTTGATTTTACAATCAGTGCTTGTACATTCCTAATGAAGTGACTCTGGTTTGTGGATGAAATTTGAAAACTTATTTTCTGCCTCTTCCCCTCTTCCCCTCTTAGGCCACAGTGATGAGCCGTAAGCAGATTGAGCAGGAGTATGAGGGCTTGGTGAAGCGATCCGAGCAGTTGCTGTCCTCCATGCAAAAGAAGAAGCAGGAGGAGGAAGAGGTGGAGCGACTCAAACGCATTCAGGAGGAGATGGAGAGGGAGAGGAAGAGGCACGAGGAGGAGGAACTGCTACGCAAGCAGGAGGAAGAGGACCGACGCATGTAAGGGTCACCCTAAAGGTTTAATGAATGGTCGAAAGTAAAAAGAGTTTTCTTTTTCTCATTGTTGTGCTCCAAACATCCACACATTTTTTCTGCATTCTGAAGGCACCGAAAGCATTTGTCATTGTTTTGTGACTCTAAGTGTGTGATTTTTTTCCCTGCCAAATAATGAATGTTGTTTGTCTCGCGCAGTGCACTGGTCTCATTTATCTTGCTCCCTTCTCTCTTGGCCTCTTCCAGTCCACTGCACAATTTACATGGGAATTCTTTCTTCATCAATTGATATCAAATTAAGACACTAATAATAGCCAGGGTACAGGAGGGTGTTACATCCATTACATGCCGCAGTTCTTATCACCTTAATTAAAAAATCATTGATTCTGCACTTTATTGATTTAATTTCCCTGCTTCAATTTCATGATTTAATGGTCCAATAAGTCTCACTATGTAATGATTCAAGTATTATGTTATTGAGAGTTGATGGAGAGAAGTGTTTCCCAAGTCTTGATCCTAGACCATCTTTGCTATGCAGTCTGTTCGGTGTGTGTTTTAAAGGTCCCATACTATACATTTTTTCAACAAGTTAAACATGTCTCTGAAGTAGTTTGTTGAAAATATCTCTCAGATTAGGCATTTTCACCTGCTTTTTACCTCTCTATTTCAGTCCCTTTCAGAACAGGCTGTTTCTCATTAGTATTCCTAAGTGCAAATGAGCCACTGCTGCCCATGCTCCACTCACCTCACATGAAAATAATCGATATGGCTGCTGCTAACAGACCATCCATACAGCCATATTTCAGTTTAGCAAACATCTTAAAATGCATGTTTTTTAAATAAATTACCAAGTGTGGGAATGGCTCAGCTGGGTTTACAATACAGTGGTGGAAACTATCCAGCTGTTCGTGCTTAATGGCTAAAACGCCGTAGGAGCTTGTAAGTTCATGCTGAACTGCAAAAAGGAACACATAGGTCATTATTTATAAGCGCTTTCATGTCCCTCGTCTACACGTTTGCCACGGACAGTTGGAAGTACCCTCTCGTTGAGAAAAGTTTGGTGGCTAAACCTAGTTTGTATTGGCCAAAATTGACAAAGCAATCATCCTTGAAATGGTTAGCACACACCATCAGGTTTTTGCCAACTAAGGGCCTGTGCCCACCAAACCTGCTTTTTTAGTGCTGATGGCAGTCAGAACTTCATTTCCTCGATTTTGATTGGCTAGCAAGATAGAATGACGTTGCCGAGCACAGCACTGTTCTAAAAGTTCAATGGGTTTCAACTTAAAGCTCTGAGCGATGCAGTAACAAAACATCTCCACCTGGGTTTTTTTCAGCTAAAGGCGCTTAGTGCTCTGAACGCTAAATCTCATGGGATGCCAGCACAAAACCCGCGTTAGGCGGGCACAGGCCCTGTGGCTGGGACTTGTCCATCAAAAATGAAATCTAACCAGACAGCTCTTTTGTTCTCTGCTGGTCTTTGCAGGCAACAACACAACACTTTAAGTGTCTGCCGATAGACTTCTTTATTGTGATTCCTGTGCTAGTACTTGCAAGAAAACATGGCGTATCAGGAAGCACTAGCAGTTCTACCTGGTGGGCGGAAATTCTCAGATAGGAGGGTGGAGTTATTCAAATGTCCCCTACTGTGGCGTAGAAGTAGGGGAGAAATCTAAACGGCACGTTTTAGCACACGATTTAAGACTTTAATTTTAATGGCTATGTGAACTCAGGAACTAAAACATCAAATTATATTTTAGTTGCTTTTTGTGATTGATATGAATAGAAGTGATTGTGTTAAATCAGCATTTGATATGCCTGGATTGGACTGAATTGAATCGCATTGTAGCAGACTTTGTGAGATCGTCAAACCCTGAATTATCCAGTGAATTGATATAATGTCATATCGTAATGAAACTAGTTGATCTCTTTCCCATCTGATCAGCACTTACACTCTTCTCCTCCATCTCACAGGAAAGCAGAAATGGAGCAGAAGAGGAAGCAAGAGGAAGAGGAAAGGAAGAAGAGGGAAGAGGAAGAGCGAATTTTGCAGGTGTGTGTTTTGCATTATCGATTTCCGACCTTCATGGTCTCCTTTGGCAAACTGCACTGCCAATCACTCTCACGCTGACATATTGAGAGCAAACTACGGACAGTGCACGCTGCAGTAATAACCGTGTGCTGTATCAAGCTGCCATAGAAGCCCAGGTGCTTATTCATCAGTCCCCACTCTTCTTGTGGATGTGAAAGTCCTGTTCTTTCCCAGCTCCCTCGGTGAGTTTGCATTCAGGCCTTTGATGGATTGCCCTGCCGCGCTACTTTGTGTCTGAGCTACTTGAAAGAGGCGGCCAGCTTGGTGACTCCGGTCCACAGGACCTCAGCGCCGCCCCCCGCTCCTAACGCTCCAGCTTGCCCTTTTTTCTTTTAAACTGCATTACAGGCTGGCATTATGTGTACTGACTGCAATATCGAGTCATTCTTCGCTGACTGAAGATTATGTCAATAGGAGTGTGCGTATAAAAATGTGAGATTTAAATGAATATGTCCCTTAATGGCGCTGTTGTATTTTAATCTCCTGAGAAGCGCGTTGTATCTATGCTACACATTCAGCGGTCAAAATTTCGCCTGTGGCAGATTAGTTCATGTCATGCTTTATTACGAATGGGCACTGTGACCTTTTGTTTAGGGGTGGCAAACCACAGAGCTTCCCTTGCCACTTTATGACTCACACTTTTTACCCCGCTGAGATTTTTTTCAGCAGCTGTTTCATCGCTCCTTTCCAAATCCACATTTTCTTAAGCTGTATGGCTGCTTTTGCAATATGCAAAATGCGAGCTAATACAGCATCAGACCTTTGATACCAGACTGCAGCCAGTTTCTGGCCCGTCTAGACATGGAATCACAGGCCAACTGTAATAGCTTTGCTATAACCTCAATATTATGCCTAATCAGAGGCCAGCACACAGCAGGAGCAGAGTGGCTTAAGGTGCTGGCGGTGGGGAGCAGGGGCTGGTTCTGCTGCAGAAGGGTTCCAGAGAGTCTGGAGTGGAGCCTCCCTAATCTCCATCTCCTCAGGCGCTCTGGGCTTTACGGAGGGATTCAGAGAAAGCCTTCGAATGCCTGGGGAAGAAAACGCTGCACCAACACAGCTTTTGGGGAGAGCAGCTTTAGTGATTTTGATTGTACTGTGTGCTCGTCTTATGTAATTAGGATGGAGCGATTGGCAATTTTGCCATTTCACCGTCCCAAAAATGTTTGTGGTTAATTTAGTATATGCACGCTTTAAGGTTTAGTGTCACAGGGATGTTTGTGCCATTTTTACATTCAGGTGTGTGTGGTTGTGTCTATTTTATTACTGATGGTCTGTGTCATTCTGCTTGAGTCTGCATGCATTTTATGTGCACGTGCATGTGTGTGTTTTTGTTGAGTCATGGGACACGTGCAACAAAGTGTTTAAAATACATTTAAACAATATTATACAACTGTAGAATTGAAGAAAATCTAATATGAAATCTAATGTTTGTGTGTTTTGCACAAACATGCATGGAAGAAAATGTGCATAAGAGTCCTCTTCACCTTTGTCGATTCATTTCTTATCTGAGAATAAATCAGAAATAAGAAAACATCAGTAAATGTCAGAATCTTTGTGTAAACTGCGTAAGTGGATTTTTATTTTGAAGAACAGTTTGCCGATTGAGGTGACTGCCCAGAACAATAGTACTGATGCGTTGACAGGCGATCGCTTTCCATGGTGCTGATTGTTGCTTTCCTGAGGCGGTTTATTGGCAGATGCCAGAGACCCTTTGCAGCAGTTACTACTTTGTTACTGGTTGCATGTGTACATCTGTGTAATTGCTAATGAGTCTACGTATGTAGATGTATGTATGTGTGTGCATCTTTATATGTTAGACTTAAGGCATTTCATTTTTGCCATTTCTGATCTCTACATTTGCGCATGGGAGCATGTATTTCAGTTGGTCTGCTTACACAGTGTTTCTGGCATGTCTGTGTAATTTTTTAGGTGGAGCTGGAGATGGAATTGGCTTTGGAGCGTGAGGAAGATGTTCGCAGACAGACCATGTTGGAACAAGAAAGGCGGGACCGAGAGCTGGCCCTGAGGATCGCACAGAGTGAGGCCGAACTCATCCAAGAGGAGGCCCAGATGGACGCTAGTCTGCGCAGGTAACACACACACACACACACACACAGTCTATGTTTTACTATCTTTCCATAGACTCCCATAATGACTAGATGTGTATAATTTTACACCTACACCTAATCCTAACCTTAACCTTAACCTCAGTAACCAAAAGCACATCTTTTACCTCTTTTACTTTCTCAAATAAAACATTTTCTATAAAGTCATTTTTCCTCATGGGAACCTCTCAAATGTCCCCACAAAGCCCAAAAAAACAGATAAAAGTGATTTTAGGGGACAAAAGGTCCCCACAATGCGATAAATACATGAACACACACACATACACACACACAGACAATAAGATTGGCAATAGGGCTTGGCAATATTTTTGGCTGATACATGATATGCGTTTTCCTATCCAACTTTGCTCAGAAAGATGCCACTTATTTATGTTTACTTATTCGTGCTCTTAAATAATTAGGATCTAATTGCAGAGAAACAACTTTATGAAATATATAAACAATTTTTTTACACATTAATGCAAGAAATGCTTATAAATGTAATGCATGAAAACCAATTATCTGCTCACATAGTATAGGAGTAGGTGATTTAACTACTAATAGATTCAATCTGTTCTTTTTAAGCTTTGTTTTGTGAACCAATAAACCATGACAAGAACAAGCATTCAAGTGACAAGAAATATAAGTCTACCAACTGCTTCTGGCTTTAACAGATGTTAAGCAGGCGTCACAGAGAGGACTGCATCTAAGGCATGGTCTGTTCCAAAGAAATCAAGCACTACAACCTGTGTTTAGTAGTACTTAATAATTGAATATATCACAATAGTTTCGTTTTAAAACAATACATTACAAAATATTGTTCACATTGTGACACTTGATATATCGCCCAGCCCTAGATTCCCCTATTGCTGTAGTGTTGGACACAGCACACAGTGCTCAAGTATATCCACCTATAAAAATGATACCCCTGTCACAGAAACTTTCTCACAGAGATTTCCATATGAAAAGAGGCTGCTGACCTGCTGTTGTGAAATAACAAAACAGCCGAACTGCAGCCAAGCAAAGAGCTTTGTGTTATGAAACAGGCTCCAAGATCCAAACAAACATTTCACCCACCCCAGGGAACATTTTTCCCAGCTTTACAGTTGCTCAGATATTCTGTAAACCTTTTTAACATCAAGAGACACATACAGAACGAAAGCTTCACATAGGAGCCTGATCTTTCACTTCCAAAAAAAGGAATGTCCAGTTCCTACTAGCACAGGTCAGAAGCTGGCAGAGATGAGCCTTTGATGCCGTTAGGTTTTACTTTATCACGCTGTCCTGTATTCAGCTATGCTCCCACAGGCTGTTATTCTACACATTGAGAAGTACAACAAACAGGCCGAGCCCCCGGCCTTGACCCCCTGCCCAGTCTAACGAAGGCCAATTACAAGCTCTGTTCTTAATCTTTCGCCAACCTAGATAGCTGATTACACTGCTAGCACAGTCATCATAAACAAAGTGCTAATTCTTGGTTTTAACCCAAATACTTCCTCTATTCCTGGATCAAACCCTCATTGTTTCCATTTGAGGGTTTAGTTGTTTAATTGTAAGCTGACAAAGTGACAGCTCATGCATTTAGTTCGGTGAATTCACTTGATGTTTGCAGAACCATAACCATAAGTCTCAAAGTTGTACACACTCCCTAAAGCTGGAGTCTTGGGGCTGATGAGTTTTGTTTGACATATTAAACTGAAGCACTTTGTTTATTAACCCAGCAATGCACCTTTGCTTTGCACCACTGCTCGTCAAATGAGTTCAACCCCACGTGGACTCACCAGCCTTTTCTGACAAGTCAGCTGTGTTTCCAGAGAAGGAGCCTTATGCAGGCTGCTCATCATCAGTCCATGTAATTATGTGTGTGTTCCTTGATGACACCTGTCCAAATAGGGGTTAATCGCTGGGGCTGCCTTGTTTGATGACTCCTGGCACGGGGACAGCGTTAAGCAGCTTTGCTTTTCACAGCTGTCAAGAGTCAACAGAGTGTCCCCACACAAGTCACTGTCACTGTGTTCAGTCATGTGGAAGCCTCTCTCTCTCACACACACACACACACACACACAACACCTACAGCAAAGTTTTACTATTTCCATTGTTTTAGATAAGTGTGTTTATATAGATTTTTAATGCTGCGATCGTTGTCTCTTCTGTAGTGAGGACATGGAGATACTTGCTTATTATAGTTGGTAGGTCATAAGTCCATCTGTTATTAAAGCCAAGAATCACTAAAAATCAAATCACTTGCTTCCTATGAAGAACTGTTAATGAACTTTGCCCATTTTGTACGGTGATTGGAATCATCTCTCTATTAATTTTTGCTTTTTCCTGACAAATTTATTTGTGTACACACATATGTTGCTTGTCTGAAAGTGGTGATATCCCCTGCATGAGCCAGAAAAATAAGCTGAGCACAACACAATGATCAGCAGTTATGAAAGCCCCCTCCTGCCCTTCAGTCCCCTATAACGTTTCTTGATCCTTGTTGATACTTTCTCTTAGAGGTCAATCTCCGTCCTTGCTGCACAGCTGCACGCAATCGTAGCGTTGACACGGCACGCGCATTTCTTGAAGGCCAGGTTTAGTGACTCCAATAGGATTATGGCCGGAGCACTGCTGGGGGTCTGGACGTGGTCAGTATAGCGAGCCTCATACACTATGTATAAGGTGAGAGTGACTCCCGTTAAGAAGAGGTAAATCCTCTCTTTGATTGACTTAAGGTGCTCAGGACCGTCGGAGGGATGGACCGTCACGATCCCCTGCTTACTGCGAGGAGCAGCTTTCACGTGCAGCTCTCCGCTTTCCCTCCCACTTCTCTCCCAGTAGCGCTCTCTCTCTCTCTCTTCCAAAATTGTCCCATCACTGGTTCACCGTTCCCAAGACTTTCCCTGATTTCCTCTGTGCCGTGCTGATTTGACCCGCAATCGGAGTATGCAGGGGCTCCGTCATTAGTCTCAAAGCGAGTGCCCTTCACCGCCGCCCTAATGAATCATGCCAATTACTTCTGTTGATTCTGTTTCCCGGAAGAGGCTGCTTCAGTGTGTTGCTTTCATGCTGATGATCAAAGTGTGACTGTGTCTTAAAAGAAGTGGAAGGGAGCCGTCTCAGAGGGCGCAGCATGACAGTTTGCGATGCGTAAATGGGCTTGTTTTGCACCGACAGGGGTCCGCAGGTGCAAGCTAGCAAGGCGGCTGCCGGGGTGAAGAAGTACGACCTGAGCAAGTGGAAATATGCTGAGCTGCGAGACGCTATCAACACCTCCTGTGGTAAGAGCATCGCCTCCTTTGGACCACTCCCCTTTACCTTTACGTCGTTCAGCAGAGGTTCATATCCAGAGCGACCTGTGTTTCCTAATTTTAGGGACAGTGTCCCTTGAGCAACTTGGGATGAAGGGTCTTGCTCAGAACTTTATCTGTGATTTAAGGGAAGCTCTTGCCTTTGCATCAGTCAGGCCACTGTGCCACCACTTTCATTTTCGTTTTAGTTTTTGATATCAAAACCATGTAGAAAAATAGAGTTTTAAAAAAGCCTATGTTGCATATAAACTCGTGTGTTCTATGTGGTCATTTTGTTTAACACAAGTGATTTTTTGTAGATATTGAGCTTCTAGCAGCATGCAGAGAGGAGTTTCATCGGCGTTTGAAGGTTTATCATGCCTGGAAGTCAAAGAACAAAAAGCGCAACACTGAAAGTGATCAGAGAGCTCCTAAGTCTGTTACTGACTATGGTAAGCCACACCACAGCTAATCTACACTCATCAGTTATCAAGATAATAATCGTGTTTGAGAAGAGTGACAACATTCTTGTAGGCCAAGTGAAGTGAGATTATGTGTCATTGTGAACACACCACAGCAAACAGTGAACCACAACATAATGTGACCTCTACATTTAACCCATCCGTGAAGGAGCAGTGGGCGGCTAACATGGGCAGTGCCCAGGAAGCAGTGTTTAGGGACGGTACCTTGCTCACGAGTACCTCAATGGTACCGTAACCGGTCTAGGATTTAAACCGACAACCTTCCAATGACAAGACCAACTCCCTAACCGTTGCAATAGTATCTGACCCAGTCATAGTTTGACACCTTTAACCAGAAAGATGTAGCTTTATTATCCTGACTGTGGTAGGAGACACAGACACATTGACACAAACCTAAAACATCCAAGACAAAGTACATAACTTTAACACCAATTCATTCTTAGATCATTATTATCCTTGAAAATTCTCTTTATCTTTTATTTTGCCTGTAATATATCACACAATGCTAGTTATAGTGATGTTTCCAATGAGTTTTCATGTGGCGCTGGCTGAACTTCCTTTAATCTGGCACTAGCTACCGCTCCTTGAACTACCTTACACTGCACAGTAGGAAGTACACAATATTACCCATTACCCATTCCAGAAGCCATTCTATGAAGTTTCTGTCAGCTATAGCAAGTTCGCTCTTTTGGGAACGCTTCCACAATCTTTTGGAATATGTCTGTGGAAGTTTGTACCCTCTCAGTTCAGCACTCGACAGTGTTGAGTTTGCGTGGCCTGCCTCTTCGTGACTGATCTGTTGCTGCTGTAGAGGCTTTCACTTCACAATAATAGCACTTACAGTTGACCAGGGTAGATCTAGCAGAACAGAAATTTCATGCACTGACACTCACTGCCATGCTTAAAAGTCACTGACCTGTTCAGTACGACCCATTCTCCTGTCCTTGGAGACATGGTGGTGACCTGGATTTTGGGTGCAGCTAAAAACACCCAAACTCAGTTAAGGAAGAATGTCCACATACTTGTTGTATATATGGCGTATTCCCTGACCTTAAAAGACCTAGATCTCGTTAGCTCTTTGTTGAGCCTTCAACAGCAGGAGATGATGTGTAGGAGCAAGGAATACTCTGAAAGGTGGACTACCAGCCAGATCAATACTAAACACTATTTTTTAAAGAAAAATCTACCTTATATTTTTGTTAGGAGTAAAATTCTACACTGGGACCCACTTCGTGTTAAACGCAGTCAGTCAGATATTCCAGATCTACCACATTTGCTTCTTTTTAACTACTGACTACTTTTTAATTTCCTCCCACAGGCGGTGCAACTGAAATGGTCCAAGGGCACAATTCAGCAGCATGGCAGCCAAAAATATTACTGTGGTGAAAAACTGACCACTGATCAAGGTTTAGCAATGATCAATGTATTTTTATCTGAAATGTGATATTTAAAAAGTAGCTCAATTGACTAAGAAATAATCATTCTTATTTTGTAGTGGTGTACCTCTTGTGCAGAGAAAATTTTAAAAAATGAAAGGCTTTTTTCTCTTAAGCCTTTGAGTGCATACTTTTCTTGAACTTTATGTATGAATTCGTAAATATGAGAAATTGATGTCAAATAGACTTAGAAAAGATACAGAAAATTGTATCAGTAAAAAAGTTGCAGGATATCTAGGATTTAATTAGCCTTACTTGACATTGTAAAAAAGATACTAACAATATATCGTTCATCCCCTGTATTGGTGAGTAATGGAATACATGTACCGATGTTATGTAATCAGAATACAAATGATGGGTAACTGTATTCCGTTACAATTACAGTTTAAATAGATGGTAATCGGAATACAGTTACGTTGTTAAAAATAATGAATAACATGACAGTATTTTTCTGGTTCACATGTTTGTCTTCTCTCTAATATATTTTGGTAATTCTGCTCATTACCGGAAGCCCTTCAGAACACGCAACCGAAGATTCTAATGTAAACGTCCATTTAACATAAGTTGCCACAGTCACACAGTGGCGGAGTCAGAGCTGGAGCCAGCACGACAGAACCGGGGCAGAAACACAGTTCTTTCTTGAAAATTCAGACAATACTTCACATTAACAGAAGAAAGAGGGTGGAATGTTAAAAATCAGGACAATGTGGAAGTAATCCAGAGTATTCAGAATATGTTACTCACATGGAGTAATCTAACAGAATATGTTACAAATGACATTTTAGGGCATGTATTCTGTATTCTGTAGTATAATAAATTTTAAAAGTAACTTTCCAAACACTGTTTAACCCTACTACTAAATTCACACCATGAACATATACTGAACACACCAAATAGTTGTTCCTAATGAATTATACACATCAAGCACAGCACAATTCTCAACCTGAATGTGAACCCTGCCCTGGGATTAGTTTTATATGATACACAAGATTCGTATGGTGTTATGTACATGCAGCTGGCACTCATCAGAAGTGAACCAGCTTGCTCTCCCATTTTCTCTTGTTTTGAAGAGCTTTCCAGCAAACCTTCACCACCAGGCTCTGATTACCCTTACCTCAGATGATGTTTGCATGCATGCAGACAGCTAGTGGCACTTCTCATGGCACACTCTGATGTTTCTCAAGGATCCAGCCGCTTCCCAATTCCTCGACTTGAAAGGCGTGCTGCCGTGTTTGTATGACTGATTGGTTTTATTTTTCTTTAAGTGTTTTTTCACATGTGCAGAGCAAGCCGCATTGTTACAGCCACACGTCCTTTAGTGCTCTTGCCAAAGTGCAGATCCTCATATTCCTCTGGACTCTTGGGCTGAATTCTTCTGATGTGCCTCACTTCAAACGCCGGCCGTGTTTTCTGTCAGATGTGCAGGGATGATAACATTATCTCTTATTAGACAGGAGCAGGTGTTGGCTCGCCTCAGTTATAAAAAAGAAGTTGGGAAATTACTTCGCGTCAGACTTTTCTGAACTTTCATAACCCTTCATAACAGTATTGGCAGTTATATCATGTGCTTTTATATTAAATAGGGACATCAGAAAGAAGAGAAACACCAGGAGTCTTACTTTAATTCCCATGTACAGTGTTTTAATCGATTATTGATGTGCTTTTAGCTCAGCAGAACCCAGCTCCGCCTGTTCCCGCTCGGCAGCAGGAGATTGCTATGAATCGCCAGCAGCGTTACTTCCGCATCCCCTTCATCCGGCCCGCTGATCAGTACAAAGATCCTCAGAACAAAAAGAAAGGCTGGTGGTACGCCCACTTTGATGGTCCATGGATTGCCAGGCAAATGGAGCTGCACCCGGACAAACAGCCCATTCTGCTGGTGGCAGGTAGCCGATGTATACAGTATATATATATACATACAGGATATCTGACTTTATAAGGGGGCCTTCTTGCATCACTGTGCCGTCCCATATTCGTTATTATGGGACAAAACTCCTTGGGCCAGTTCCCCGGACTATGATTAAGCCTAAACCTAGACTATCTTTGAGTTTCAGTGGTGAATCTCCATTGGTACTGCAATTTAGTCCAAGACTAGGCTTAGTCCATGTTCAAGAAACCAGCCCCTTATGAAGTTGGATCCCAAATATTACAGGCATCACTGCTGTGTTTCCTTCATAATTGATGCAGCTGTGATCCTGTGTGCTCAGGTAAGGATGATATGGAGATGTGCGAGCTGAGTCTGGAGGAGACGGGACTGACACGCAAACGCGGGGCCGAGATTCTCCCACGCCAGTTCGAGGAGATCTGGGAGCGCTGTGGGGGCATCCAGTACCTGAAGAACGCCATCGAGAACAAACAGGCTCGACCCACCTACGCCACCGCCATGCTCCAGAACCTTCTGAAGTGAAAAGCTCACCTCCCTTCACTTTGTCTCCCTCCTTAATGTCCATGCAGGCTAGAGCATGCAGGAGTGCAGAAATGAACCAAAACGAAAAAGGGGAAGAGGGACCTCTGTGTGCAACGTACTCATACATTAAAAGGGCTTTTCACCTGCTGTAGATTTTTTTGAAAGTGAGTGATGTCTGTTAATTATACTTGATTTGGGTTGGTGTCCATTTTGCTGTGTTAATTAGCATTTTCATAAATGTACACAGATGTACTGCCTTAATGTTTTCTTCATTTTGACACGTTTTACCATGTTTTGAGCCTGTTGATTTCAGGTATTTGTCATTTCTCTGACTGGTCGATATTAGGCAGCGCTTTGCCTTTAATTAAGGGAGTAAGGTTGAAAAAGCTCTGAACTGTAATCACTCTTGATGATGGATTAACTAAGGAGTTTCTAACACAGTTATTAAGTTTTGTTCATTTTCACCTTTCAACCTGTGTGATGACGGTCTCAGTTTTGTACATTCATTTGGGATTTTTACTGTTTACATTTTGGCAATGTCAGGCCCACAGCTATAACGAGCAGAAATGTGCACATGGTTTCGTGTTGAGCAGTTTTGCAAACCCAGATAATCTCTTTGGATTTCAGAAAATCTCAGTTCAGTCCTTTAAATGCAAGTGTTCCTGTATTATACCACACGTAGTACGGTTTAGTATCTCTTTTTGTCTCTTAAAATAACTCTAGAGTACTTGAGGGCAGGGGTAATCAAGTCTGGTCCTGGAGTGCCAGTGTCCTACTGGTTTTCCATCCTACTGGATTTCAGAGCATTCACACCTGGTCTCAGGTATGTAACCACCAGAAGAGACTGATCAGGTAGTGGAAAACCGTCAGGACACCGGCCCCCCAGGAATGGAATTGATTACCCCTGCTTTAGGGCATAATTATTTGGATTATTTTTGCTGTGAAACCTGCTATAGGCTTCAGAGAAACTGTCTCATTTAAATGCATGTATTTAAATCTGCAAGAATGTGTAATTCTGTGCAGGAAGATGCACCAACCTCATCACGATGGCACACTCCTTCGTGGACATCATGTCTAACTTGCCTTAAAGAAGATCAAGCACATTTAATGGTCTAACCCAGCCATGATGTGTACTGTCACATTGTCAACACACTGAGCCTAATATTACTACTTACATGTTTTGAGGTTCTGATTATTAGCCTCATAAATCACAAATCTTGGTTAATTAGACTTTCTTGACAATCTGAAACTATTGTGAAAAACAATTTCTTGTAATTAACTTCAGACACATCTCGCTGGTTCTGTTTGATGGGAAGACATTCTATAACATTAATCTTTTCTATGGTGTTTGCATATTTGACAGCTGCTAGTTGGTAGTTGATTTGAACAGCCCCTCTTATGAGATACACCGACTGAAATAAAACTTTAGAGAATTGTGATACAAATATTTAAATATTTGCTGTGAAAAGTTTTTTTTTAAATGAATTCTGTTCAATGCACAAGTGAATAAAAAATCAACATTATCTCCTGCCTCTCTTGGTCTCGGGTGTAAAAGCCAAAGTGATTGATAAGAAACATTTTCATGCAAAAGTCAAGTTTTAATACAAGATTAAGATATTCTAATTCATTTAGCATCCTTACCTTAAACTGAAATATCATAGAAGTCTGAATAGTTTAAAAAGTTTAAATAACCATAAAAATGAACAGCTTATTTTACATTCAGTTTCTTTTTTGGGTCGCTGAGGAGAGGTTAGAGCACTGGTTCAGTAATATGAGCTGTAATCTATGATACCTCCAAATGTATCCATTTGTAAATAAAATACCTCACTGTGAGGGAAAAATAACCTTTGACAAGGGTACGAAATATCCAACACATTCCACGTCTCAAACACTTTCTTCTGCGCTTGACTGAATGCTATTGATGAAAGTCCATTAACTCCTGAAACAGCAGGGCTGAGTACTAAAGCCAATATCCATACATGTTTCAAATGTCCACACACAGCCAGTGATGTTGAATGTATGTTTTTTGAAGACCACTGACGAGCTTTGGTGCCAAATTGAGTTTGGACATCATAAAATGGTCACTTCAAATCCTTCGCTATCAGGACCCCTCAGAAGACAACAAGGAGTCCTGGGTTCATTAGATAGGCACCATGTCTGGAAAAGAGGATTTAGATAGTAACATCAGTGAAACTATTTTGCATTGACAACAGTAACAAATTAACATAATAGAATTAAGCAAGGAATGATTTTATTTTATTATCATTTCATAACCATAATTAACTTTTTTTTTTTTTTATCAAGCACAAGAACAGCTTTTCCTCATCCCATGTAACACTGAAATTAACTGTGTTTGTTTATGTAACTGCAGAATACAGAGAATTACCTCTACAAACATCAGAAAAATAAATACATCTGTGCATTTAAAAAAAACTTACTTCATGATGTGGTATGCAGTGGTGGACATTAACCATTTCAGGCACTAACTTTTCTGACCTTCTTGTGTAGAATTGTCTGGACATCTGTAAGTACAGCGATAGGAAGTTATGAAAAAAAAAACCAGAATGTAAATGTAAATACTGGGTGAGCTAAAAGGCAATGAAGCAAATGTCTGGCACTACATGATAGTCCACAGAGGGGTTACTTTGGGTAGCAACAGGCTGCAAACAAAATGAAGATCGAAATTGCTTATTAGTCTTGACAAATACAAATAAAAATCTATTTGAAGGCAAAAACCAATGCTTTTGAGAAGAGCATGATATTAAATGTCTGCGCTTCAAATACAACATAAAATGTATTTTTTTCTGACACAATTTGTGCAATATAACATTCAATTATCATATTTGTGGTTCCATTACTAAACCTAATGGCTAAGTGTTGTAAGATGATGCCACTACAGTAACAGACATTTAATGTGTCTTCCCTGTATCCTACTAAGGTGGTAAAGACACCAGTGAGGATACTAATGCACAGGCTTTTACATCATTAGGTTAATGGAAAAGTGTCTCTTCAGCTCACTGAGGACAATCAGCAAAAAGTGTTTTTTTTTCCTTAGGAAGCCTTATATACCAATCTTGACTTTCAGTTAGAATGCAATTTTCTTGTTTCCTCATGGTTCAAAACTATACATTCAAGTTTTTTGACATGGATATACATGTATAGGGCTGTAATCAGATCAGAACATATGGGCTGGTTTCTTGCTCATGGATTAAGCCTTGTCTTGGTCTAAGTTGTAGTACCAATGGAGATTGACCATTCAAACTCAAAGCTAATCTAGGACTAGGGTTAATCCTTGACTGGGAAATTGGCCCATAGTTCAATAGATTAGTCATCTGTTAATATTTTTAAAAACTGTGTTAGTCATTCTAGTTATGAGACATACTGGAATGAAGACAAATTACTACTCATTATCCATTAATGAGTTATTCTTCCAGTTTGAAAAGTGCAAGAAATGTTTTATGCAAGGATTAGTGTAGCTTAAATTGAGTTAGTAATAGAAGTTATGCAGTTACGCATTCCTTCTGATCCCGTCTATATTACCTCGGCACTAAGGTGTATGTTTTCAACTGACTGAAATATGCCTTGGACAGACAATTGGGATGACCCTGAGTCAGTGCTCAAGGGATAGCCGATGCTTGACACATGAGTCAAGAGACCCTCATCATTTTCAAAAACTGGATTCACTCTCATAGTGCCCCCAAGGGGCAGTGAAGAGTGTGAATGCCTACAATGCAAAGGAGATGAGCTTTTTAACACCCATGTGTCTTAAACAGGATGAGCCACATCACTGCAAATTGCTAGCTGTGAAAAAAACAGCAAGGATCTAAAGGCAAAAACAAACAAGGAAAAATTCAGGCATCTAAAATAAATGTTAAACAAAAGCTTACACTAGTGTCACCGTCTTTCTGGTCCGTATACATTTCTTGTTAACGAAAATCAAGATGCCAATCACAGCACAGACCACTGTGAGGCTCCCCACCAGGCAGGCTACGAAAAGGAACGGATCTATTGGCACCGACACCAGTTCGTTGCAGCGCTCCCCATGATAGTGCCAGAATTTACCTACAGGACATCTAAAAATGGTTAAGAGAAAATATTAGTTGAGTCTGAAGAAAATGTGCATTCCCCATTTTATACCTGAACTGTGCTGAAAGCTTTCTGAGAATCTTCTGAGTTCTTCTTTCACTAGTGACCCTCAAGAGTCATTCAATTCAACAGTGTTGGCTATTTGATAGCTACTTAGTTATTCAGCTATGAGCTACTTATGATTAACAGCAGTTAAGGTACAGTCAAGCTACTGTCATATAGAGGTTAGCTACACCACATGCTAAAGAGTAAAAGTAGCTAACTGCTTCGATTTCATCCAGTAATACTTAATATTTGTGCTTTAAGGTAGTCTTAAAGGAAATTAACAATGTGAAACAAAGTTACGAGTACTGAAAATCACATTAAGGTTTACAAAACATTTTGTAGGTACAGCGTCTTGAATAAGTGACACTCAAAGGTGTAGTTTCTATTCATTTTGCGTTTTAGCACCATACATGTTGATAAATATGGCCACAGATTTTCACTTCCATCTTTTGCCATGGTGCTTTGCGTATTGTAAAAACAAGGTACTGAAAGAGCTACAGCATTTTGCTAAGTAGCTTCACTACTGATTTGCTACTGAAAAAATATTTAAGTTACTAGCACTGCTAATTTTTGTTAGCTCCTCTACAACATTAGAAACATGGAAATTAATCACTTAAAAACAAAGAAATGGCTTTAACCCTTTAATGTACAAACTCTACTTAAGTGAACATGATTCAAGATAACATGAAGATTAACATGAAAAGTTTTGCTTTACATTTACTGCATTTAATACATTGCTCTTATCCAAAGAGTCTTCCCCAAACTTGCGGCAACAATGTTCTGGCAAAAATGACAAGTTACCACTAGTGGCAAATGTATTTGTCAGTGATTTGCCAAAACAGTCTGCCAGTAACGGCAAACCTGAAGTGATCTTTTGGTGACCAATTTGCCAGGAGCATAAGTTTTCCACAAAGTTTGCTAGAAGTCCACTGCAAGTTTGCCACAAATCTAATTTGCATGTGAAAGATGATCCTGCTGCAAATTTGTGGCATCATTACCAAAGGTTAACGACAACTGTTTGCCAGAAGTCTAAAATTTTTGTAAGAGGTCTTTTTCCTAATTACAGGGACAGTCTCCCTGGAGCAACCTTGCCCAGGGGTCCAATTTTGGTAGTTCTTGTAGTTACATGGATTTACATTTGAACCTCTTGTTTGACAGATAAATATCCCACCAGCACCACTCAAAAACATCATTTTTTAGACAAAAAGAGATTAAATTTTTGAGGTACCTGCAGGTTGCTCCATGTCCTGGTATAATCTCACAAAGTCCCTCATTGAGACAGTAGTCCGGCTCCAGGTCACAGATGCTCTGGCACGGCAGGCCGTCCACCATGCTGTAGCCTGGGTCACACATACACTGTGCCTCTTTGGTCAGGGGGTTGACCACACAGCGGGAAAATTCATTGCAGCCCAAATATTTGCATGGGTCACCATTATCACCTGAGATTGACAGAGAAGATGGACGTTTCTGTTTAACATTCAGACCCTATTTTTCATAATTCTTTGCCGTTTATTTGCCATCTTCTTACCTGCTGCAATATCTACAGACTCTGGGTCAATTTCAATGTCCATTCTCCTGGATGCAGCATTACAGAAGTCTTCCAACACACAGTGTACAGCGTCCGAAACATTATACGGCACCGGTTTGGCTAATTTCATCTTGCTGTTAACCACCACACTGCCGTTTCTAAAGTTGATGATCTCTACCTCCTTAAAGCCAGTCAGATTGGACTGCAGATACGGGAGAAGCTAAAATATGAGAGAAAATAAAAGAAACAAATGTCAGATTTCTTGTGTCTTATTGACAACAGACTGAACATTAGGTTAGAATTCAAGTTGTCATTAATTTGTATCTTGCATCAACTTGTTACAATTTATTGGTTTGACATTTTCTTGTCATTATTTAATTTCCTTGCCTGTGTTTCATCTCAGCTTAAAAAGGTACACTTAATTGTTCTACAAGTTTTAAAAAAATCCTTCTGTAAAAAGAAAAAAAAGACAAATGTAGCTATAAAAAGTTGATGCAGGTTTTCTTTCATCTAGGATCTGACTTTTTTAGTGCAAGTTGTTGAATTGTGTGATTGCAGTTCCTTTTTTTCTGTTCACAATGGCAAGAAGGAACAGGAGTCTCACAGTTAGAATTTTGTTATTTTATATCAGGTGCACAGAGTTAAACAGCCAAGGACTGATTAGTAATTTCATGCTTGGGGATAAAAATGTAGATTTGCCAGTTGGTACCTAAAACTGAGCAATTTTAGCAGGTGCTTTCATTTGATTACAGCTCCTGGATCGTTCTGTTTACATCTCTCTTGGCACGGTGTGTGTGTGAAAGGGTTGTTGAAGGGAGGTTCTGTTTATTGACAACTTAGGGCCTTACAGCTGAACCTCCTCTCTTGTTTAAAGATTTCTGAGCTGCATCTTCTGCCCAAATTGCCAATGGAATGTTGTTTATATACAGCATTTCTGTTATTTTTTATGTATGACTAAGCTGTCTATGTTAATATTATTGATATTCATGAACACAAAAAAATGCAGGAAAAAGTGAGACCAAGAACGAAGAAGAAAGAACATCTAAACCAACCGAACAACAACCAAAACCAACAACTCAGTCATAATCCTTCCATCATTGATCAAAGTAATTATCCACTATTACTGCACATCTTCCAATAATATTCACCTTAATGGAAATGCCATGGATCTTTATAACCAAACAGTTCGCTGTTCATCACATTTACCGTGATGCATGACACTAGAGAAATTGAAGACGATGACGTCTTGGCTCAGTCCTTTACAAATAATCTGCATTAGGAGCTTTAGCCGATCTGCCATTCCAGGTCAGTCTCTCACCTTTCCGGCGTAATGCCAGTGCAGCACAGGTGGAAGAGAGAAAAGAGCACCACATGCTTTAGCATCTGGACTTGATTATTGAACTTTAGTTAATACAGTTTCGTTATTGCAGAATGGCCAGTCTAAAGGGCCTTCAGTCGAAACAGAATTACAAGCAAGCACAAGCATCTACAACACCTCAAATGCACCTCATTATACAGCAGAGTGTTAGAACCACTTCAATAAAAGCCATGGAGGCTGGAGCCCTCGTAATGTCTAAGACAAATCTTACACAGACTTTACACTTGTATCTACTGGTTGATTTTGCAGCCCTGTCGTTGCAGTCCCATTGTGTTTTTTGTGTAGCATTGAGCACATATGTTTTCAGAGTATTCTAAAATCGTTTGTTCTCCACGTCCAATTACAATGGTTGCTAGTCAAACCAGTAGAGACAGGAGAAAGAAGGAGGCTAAAGGGGATACAGCAATTTAACTACAGGTCAAGGCTACCCATGTAAGGGTAGATATCTATCGACCTAGATATAGCTATTGATGCTATTGAAGCTACTGAATTATAAATGGGCTATAGTTTGAGAATTAATTGCGGGAAATTTGTTTGCCTGTTTGCTTATTTGTATACTTTTCATGTTCCAAACAAAAATAGAAAGGTTCTTTGGTTTACCATTTTTAAAATATCTATCTGAAAGCCCATTTATTAATCCAATTAGTACTTTAATGGTCTTTCAACTTTGTTACTTACCAATGTTGCTCAACTTCTGACCACTTTTACACTTTTGAAATTGATAAATGTAATTTCCACACACCTCTATTTTATATATATATATATATGTACTAGTTTGGGCAACCACTTGTAATTGGAAATGGAGTTTTTATTCTTTGCTAGAGCAGGCTGCATCATCTTAGTTCAGTATGTGCATTTAACTGTGGTTTATACTCAGAAGTCAAATGCGAAAGTCAATGTTTCAAACCTTGCTTTCTTATGCAGTAGCATCATCTCTTTTTGGTCATATTGGCTATGATTGTTAAATCAGAATTGACACCTAAACCCCAGCAGGACTGAATTTAAATAATCATGTCAATGCAGGGCCCCTTTACCTTATTTTTTTTTAAGAACGATGCAAATTAATAAAATGGAAACTTCTATTTTGTCCATCTGTGGAATGCATGCTGTTTATACCGAGCAGCATTGGATAAAGCCTCTTATGGAGTCATTCACCAGGGGCCATTTCTTCCTCAAAGTCACCTGATACAGACCCTCCCAGAAAAGCCATGTTGAGATTGCTTCCGTAAATAGCAAATGTGCTTCAAGAAAGCCCTTTCATGGTAGTCCACAAAAGACTGACTTTGCTGCCTGACCAGCACTGAGCATAAGCCTCTTAAGTCACTTCATCAAACCACTGGGGCAGTTCATCCACTCAACAAGCCAGGAAGTAAACCAGCAGATCCCCTTGACCAAGCCGTGCCCACAAACATGAATTATCAACTTAGTGTGCATAAGCAGTTTTGCTAAGCACATGCTTTCCTCCATCAAGTCACATATACAGCATTTTAAAGCCTTTTTAACAAATAATGCATTATTCTCACACACATACACATAAACGCACCCACACACACCAACAAAAGTGAAAAAGGATTAGTAATTGGGTCAGTAGGGAAACATTTTCTGATATTGTGCTCAAGATTTTAGGAACTCTACATAAATCTGTAATGGTTTTGCATTCATTTATGTTAGATCAGTTAGACATATTGAAGTCACTTATGACTCAGGTCAAGATCAACATGACCTACAAATGTGTTAGTGACAGGGGAAATCTGGGGTTTACCAAGATAAGAGAAAGAGAGAGAGACAGTTTATATGGAGGTACCGGTATTGAGGCTAATGTCCGTTGTTCCCTCTCAGCCTCTGGGTTTGGCGAGTTATTGGGTTCTGAGAATTGTCTCTATTTGAGAGAAATTTAACCAGCAAATTGAAAAAACACAGTTCAAAATTCACTTCTTGCAGTGCATCTCAGCCCAGTCTTGAAGGACCGTCTTTGACTCCACATATGGTGTGTTTTCTATTCTAACACCAACCAACACTGAGTCATGCAATCAGCCTTTGATTACTAGCTCTGATGTGTTAGGAGATGGAATAAGGCAAAAAAAAAAGTAAACTCCCTGAAGGTCTTTAAGGACTGGAACCAGCACTGACACCTATTGTATGGTACTTTTCATTATAACATCCACAAAAGCTTTTGCTCTTTCCCCACTGGCGACAATAAAAGACGTTAGGAAAACTTCAAAAAATAAAACTTCTGTGATTTGTAAAAAAATAAATCAAATCATCTGGTATAAAGTAATTCTCTCTGAAACATACTTGGATCTCTAACCCTGGAACAGCTCCAGTGAAGTCTGTGTTAAAGGTAAAGAAAAGACAAAAAGCTATGCAGCACAAGCAGATCAAGGACAAAAACGAGTTTACCTACCAGTTCAAGGAAAGTGTTCTCCAGAGATTTGTATTCCGGAGAGCTCTTGTTGAAAAGATCCTCTGAAAAGATCATGTTAGTCACCCGCAAACTAAAAAACACCACTAGCTCTTTGGCTTTGCTGGCAGCGATCACTAATGGTGTAGTAACTTCGATAGGAGGAGAAGAAGACTGTGGATACTCGTCTGGCTCGGGTGGAAGTCCATCGCTTTCACCCTCCTCGGCGTTCTCCACATCTTCCTGCATGTCTGTGCCACTATCTGGAAACTTCTCTGGTTGTTGAGGGGAGTCTGTCTTCAGAGAATGTCCTTCCTCATCGAGGATGGTTTCAGGGGTTACTGGTAAGGACGATGGGGCTGAGGGGATGTCTACAGGAGGAAGTGGTTTAAGTGTGGTAGCTGCTGATGGGTGATCTATTGGCCGGACAGTTTCTATGGTACTGGGTAGGGATGGGAATTCTGCTGGGATTTCTACAGGCCTAACAGTTTCAGGAGGTTCTGGGTACAATGTTTCTGCTGGTAGCTCCATATGTCCTGCATTATCCTCCTCTATAGGCATACTGAGGGTCAAAGAGGATAGGTCTGTCTGTGACTCTTCTGCTACTGTAACTAAATCCACGTTTGGTTGAGAAGTGGATGCAGCCGAACTTGCAGTGACAACTATTTCATTTCCAAGATCCTCTTGAATTCCAGGAAGTGTAGCATTTTTTCTAGGCCCTTCAAAAACAATATAATGTCATGAACAACCATCATTAAATATGCAAAAAAACGTATTGGTTCATTTAAAGAAACTGTTGTAAATATATATTTTAAGTCTTTTGATTTTAAGGCCCATATTATATATTTTTTTCAGTTAAAATAGGTTAAAATAGTTAAATAGGTCTATGATCTCCACTAAACATGTCTCTGAAGTAGTTTGCTGAAAATACCTCTAAAGATTAGACATTTTGGCCTCCTTTTACCCCTCCATTTCAGTCCCTTTCAGAACAGGCTATTTCTCATTAGCTTTTCTAAATGCAAATGAACCGCTGCTGCCCACAAACCACTACGGAACTGGGGCATAGACACCACGGCGAGTGTTTAGCTCACGTGAAAATAATCGACATGGCTGCTGCTAACAGACCAACCATACAGCCATACATTTTCAACACAACAACCTTCTGGGTGGAGGTTCTTTGATAGGAGGGTGGAGTTATTCAAATGTCCCCTAATGTGACCTAGAAGTTGGGAAGAAATCTAAATTATTTGTTTAAGCACACAATTTCTGATATTTGTAAATTAATACTAACACAATTGACCATTTCTTAAATCAAACTTACAGTGTGTGTAGCGGCAGTACAGACCCAAATGTATGTCCAAAGAATATAAAAAGTGATTTTTTAATAATATGGAACCTTTAAGTTTTATGTCTTGTTTTGACCAGTACTTTTGGAGGAAGATCGATTATATTACAGACATAAACAGGTCATCACCTTTGGTCATCTGAGTTTCTTCAGTGATCAGGTTTCCCTCCTCAGGTTCCACTACATTGGAGCTTCCAGTTGGGTCAGTAAGGGGTTCTTTAATAATGGCTGCCAGTGTGGTCCCAGAAGGCAGATGTTCTAACGTTTCCACAGAATGTATACCACTCTCTTTGGGAGGAGCATCTTCATCAGAAACGCTCACTGGCTCAGTGTTCTCCACAGAGCTGTCCACTGTAGTGTGTGTACTGGTGTCTCCAGGTGGATATTTTGTGGTGTGTGTTGGCGGAACTGTAAGGGTTATAATATTATAACAAAGGTTATGTATCTGTATTCTGCATGCAGAATAAATTCTTAATCTATAAATAACTTGATATATGGTCTATACCTGGATCAAAACTCAGGGAATGTATATCCAAAGGCAGGGATGTATCTTCACTCAGTGCCTTTACCACCTTGTCCTTCAGGGATACATCTCCAACTGAGGAATCTGTAGAGTCACCTTCTGTCTCGAATACCACAGCATACCGTACACCTCCAGATCTATTGTGTTTTTTGGTGACAGATCATTTTATTAAGATTTAGATTTAAATAGATTTTTCAGTGAGGATCAGATAAATTTCTATGTATGTCAACATTCACTTATGCAGTTTTTGAATGAGAATTCTGACGATCGCCAACATTTCCTTATTTAAAATTTGATCTTAGTTAAAACAGAATCTAAAACACGTGAGGAGCACTCATGACTTTTGGTACAAAACATTATCTTATCAGGTTTTCTTCGATTCTTGTTCTGTAGAACAATTTTAGTGAAAACCTAAAAAAATATTGGTGAGGCCCTGTGATTTCAGGAACATCAGATGCTGTATTCAGCACGTCTGTTTTTATTAATATCAAAAAATGTCACCTCAAGTATGAAAAGAGGCAAGTGCATTACTTATGTTTCACAGCAGTGTGGGTGCTGTTTTATTGCAGTGTCAACATGCAGTACATTTTATAGACATTGCAGAATGAGTTGAATTGGTCCCTTTGCATATAGTCTAATTGGAGGACAGGGGCTTCTGGGCTCTGTTTGCTGTGCATTTCCTAAACTGCTACCACCTGAACCTGCCACTGTTAAAGAGTACTACCCATCCAAAAAGGCAATTTTCAAGTTCAGTGGAGTGCAATATCTGGATGAATCCCACAGTTCCAACTCACTGAAATCCCAGCAGTCGAATCTCCTTAAAGCCAGGAAGTTTGCTGAAAATTTGCAGCATCTGCAGAGAGGTACATTAACATTTTTCAGTAAGACCCATGAGTTATGCTGAAATTCAACAAGCTGCTCATGTTTAAAATACTTACAGAATAAGATTTCAATCAGTGTTTATATAAAATTGAACTTGGTAAACATGGAAAGTTCATAATTCTTGATTACATGTTAAATCATTTTGGAATAAAGTTTCTGGAATACAGGCTGCCTCGGTATGAATCATATGCTCTGGCTGTAGTCTTATTTCAATAAATCCCAAGCTGCCCTATGCTCCACTAGCTTTCCCAATTTTTGACCCCTTTATCATAAGCCTCTTTCCAGCTCACTTCTGATTTTGCATGCCAATGCAGTTAGAGCAAAGAACGAGTGCTACCTATTAATCATTACTCTACAAGTATATATGATGTGCTTAGCTGAAACTTGAACCAAGCCAAGTCTTGTATTGTTGCTAATGAAGCTTGTTGTTGCTGATGATATGCCTGTAGTTGGAAAATGAGACCTAAATGTTGCACATTGTCTAAAGGCTAACTGAGCAACACAAATTACAAATGTACCTGCAAAGACCCATTTATATATAACCAACATACTCTAAATAAGCCACTAATGTTTTCTATTTTCAAAGAATATTCCATTCACCTGATCATGGAGACTGTGGGTGACATCCTGAAACTGCACAGTGTCACTCAGAAGCTCACTGTATCCTGGGTCCTCTACTGTGACACTGAACTCTATGACATGCTCCACCACTTCTACAGGGACATTGACTGGACCTTGGGGCTTCAGACAACAAGAAATCATGCATCAGACTTTAAATTTCAAATAGATAATGCTGGAATCATCCACACGTAGGAGCTGTGCTTACCTCCACTGAGTGAGTGGCAATAATGTCTCCAGGAGTCTTTGCACCTGAAATACCAAATCTTTTTAGATAACCAATTTATTGTAATTTACTGCAGTGTTTAGAAAGCAGGAACGTTTTTAGAGAGCAGGAACTTACATTTCTCGCCTGGTGGAGCAGTGGCCAGAACCCTAAAATCACAGCAGTGTAATGTCAAAATCTTGTAGATGATTCAGTGTTAAAATCTGATTCTTAGAGGTTAGGTAGCTGATTACACTTTGAGGAATTTCTTAAGGAATTGTCACCCCAAGTTGTAACTGTCTGGACACCAAAGTTGGCAGAACAGTTCATAGTATAATAGTTGGCCTTGGCTACATTTTCCCCTTTTGAAAGTCTTGAAACCTTTTGCACACAAATCTGCTTAAAAGGGATAACAAGTTAAACTTACACCATAATAATTTGTTATGGATTTCTGAATTCTCACCTGCCTAGTTCTTCTTGAGCACTTACTCCCTGTGGATGACAATAAGATCTAATGTTAGGAAAACTTATAGATATTTGATACACTATCAGCGCTTTTGATATTTACAAAAGTGTTACATGATTATCTCTGATAAAATTCTCACCCGAGCCACCATGTCAAGGTGCTCCTGGCTACTGCTGAAGTTCCGGGCCAAGTCATCAACACACAGTGAGTCTCTTTGGCAGGCAAACACCCACTGCTGGTACTCTTCAGTATCAGGTACACGGTCCAGAAAAATCTGGAAGGCCTCCCATACTGCTTCCTGGCAGACTGTTTAGTAAAGTTAAGAGGCATTTTTATGTTATATCTTCAACATCAGTCTAGTAGAATGGACGGTAATTACTGTGTAGATTATCTGCCCCCACAAACATTATATACATGTATATCCACACAGTAATAATGCAGTCACTATTGATCTGTTGGTGCCAATACTGAATCTAAATTAAACTTCCTTTTGTTAATCTCCAACCCTCTGCTTGTTCTCCCTCATTGACATGGTTTTCAGAAAACATCAAAGTAAAAAAACATCTTCTAAAAGGCAAATGGTAAGACTGTCTCAAGATTGTCTCCTTGATTACCTACTTTTAGCTTACTTTGCTTCTCATCCACTGCTTTCTGGCCTGACTTAGTGCTTCCTCCTGTCCCAAAAGGCTTCCGATGACTAAGAAGTTAATTATGATTTATGAGAAAATGAGCTGTTGCAGCCAAATTTGGCCCAAACTGTCAGCTCTGGTTCCCGTGGGGTGGAGTGTGGAAAGTCCTACCTCTCAGTTTGTAGTAGGCTTTATGGCTGCTGATGACCTCTGCCATACTCTCCTGAGGACACACTTTGACCCCTGTGCTGAACAACACTGATCGCTTCACTCGGTGCCTGTTCAAGTCGAGAGAGACCTGGGCAGTCGACAACTGTCGGCCTGGTTGTGCAGTCTCTAAGAAATGCCTGTATTTCACGTTTCTCAACCTTGACAAATCTCCATTACTGACATCTGTAAACAAAGACAAAACAATGTTCTGTGAAATCAAGTTAATCTAATGGCAGAATTTTCCAGAAGCAGCATCGTAACACCCCATGTAACTATGTTCAGAAGAAGACTTGTGCGACCTGTTAAGTCTGTGCTGGGCATGTTGAATGTTCATTAATAGGATCGGGTCCTTTAAGATCTACAGGCTGTGGTAAGACAATTGAGACAGATGTTAAATACATTCAATGGGTAGACAAAGTCTTGACAGAAGTGTTTGCATACTGCAGCAGACTGGATGATGGACGAATATTTAGCTGGCATTATATAGACTATTATATTATGTTGTGAATTTTAATGTTGAGAATGTTCTAAATGTTCAGTTAAATCTGGCAGACAAAGAGCTGCCCAAAGTAATTACAGTTCTAGATTACAGCATATGCCAAATCTCTGATCTCATTCTGGCTGCCAGGTACTGTTGAAGACCCAAAGCCCTCTACATACAAAAAATAAGATTTTATAAGTTTAGTAATAGACCAACTTTGTGTTTGACATTGAAATTGGATTAAAAAAAGATGTATAAATGCTTAATTTTATGTATTTAGTATTTAGTTAAATTTATAAATGTCATGATTGTGGCAATACAACATTATCTTCTCTTAAGCATAAATGACTGAGACCTGTTCTTGAATTTAGCTGAAACTATCAGTTTGTAGCAATGTTAAATATGGTCACAAAACCAATTCTATTATCAAACATATTTTCATCTGGCATGGCATAGCAACAGTATAATAGTGGGTGTGTGTGAAAGTTCAATTATATTTTTTCTAATCAATTAACCTGTGTTATGACTAACATCACTAGAGCCTGTTTAATTGAATGCTAGATTAACTGTGGAATTATCCTTTCTAAATGAGGTCACAGCTTATTTCCCCTCAAATCCGTCCTGTTTGATGAATAAAAATCAGTTCTTGGCATTTTTTAACCTCTCTGATTCACGGTGTGGTGGTGCCATGTAATTATGCAAGACTGGGGAGCACAGGCCATTCATTCAGCGGAACTGTGTTTATAAGATGTTGCAATGTATGACCAGGTGGCAAACTTCAGAAACCTTCTTAAGGCATTAAGCCCAGCTTAAGAGGAAGCTCAGACCTGGGCTCCTTAGCTCAGTGAGACCTGTTATATATCAGTTTTTGAGATATTAGCCATTTCAGTCATTGCAATGTTTATCACAAATATTTTTCAAAGAAAGATTCAAGAACTAGAATTTAAATATTACAATTAAAAATTAACCATACCTTAACCTTATTACACTTGAATGATATAAAAGGTTTCTTTAAAAATAACTTGTAAAATTTATTGTGGACACACAAAGAATGGTCTGGATTGTTGTTTTCTCATTTAAGGGTTGCACTTTAGTAAGAATCTATAAACAGAGCAGAATCTGTACATGAGCACTAACGCAAAACATTAACTTATTGGGTTTTCTTTCTATAATATTATTCTATTTAAATGTCAACTTTCTGAAGACAAATTTGTTATATATATATATATATAATATTGTTTTGTAATGTATAATGTATTGCAAATTTAGGATATTATCTGTATTGTATTGTCTTGTATATTGTACTGTATATTTTGTATTGAATATTGTCCATTGATTGAGTATTTATACTTTCTGTTTCCTGTCGTCTAGAGAGACACTAACAGCCGAAACAAATTCCTTGCAGACTTTTCTGACCTAAATGGCAAATAAATCTGATTCTGATTCTAATATTGTTGAATGAGGCCCAATGATGCAAATGTGATCTAAATAATCACCCAGAATTGTTATAAGCCGCAATTGAATGATCAAAATACTTTACGTCTTGGTCTAAACATGCTGTTGTATCTGTGTTGCATGTACACACTACAGAAGAAGGCTACATACAACATATTTTGAACTTGCACTTTGCTAGTGGCATTCAGTGAGTTCTCATTTGCAAGCACTTAACAACCCTGGTGGCTGGATGGCCATTTTCTTCATCTCTCTCGGCCTCAATGACGTTGGGGCTCACATGTGCGAACATGAGGGATCGCAATGCCAAATGGGCTGTGATCCTGACCAGTGCTGCAAGGGCCCCACAATGCAGCTACAAGCCAGAAAAGATTAGTGTCCCGCACGGCCACAAACAGAATGCCTTTTGTTTTTGCTTCACTAATGAAAGGAGAACACAAGCACCATAGCTGAACCGTACAGCCTCAGGAAATCGCCTCGAAACATTAAACAAAAGCTTCTGAGCATATTGTACCATTCTTTCCTACTGAATGGTGGCATGCAAATGTGAGGTTTTAGATGCAAACCTAATATGAGCCAACTGTGAGGGTGTTTCAGGCCACGGCCAATGTGCTCAGTGTTCATCTGAGAGTGCATTTACATGCTCTCAATATTTAATGCAATATTATATCAATCTAACTGCCATTGCATTTGAGTGGAGTCGTGTACAAAAACCTCTAAGCATAGTTAGAAAGCTTGCAACTTGTTAATATTCACCTAAATTCACTATTTGTTCAATTCTCAAATGTAGAGCAAATGATTTAATTATCTTGCAACAAAAATACAGCAGTTTATCTTTTATGGACCAGGAGCAGAGTTTCTGAGCTTCAATTAAACTTCACAATAGGGTGTATACAAACTAAGCAAACACCATTCTGCAGATGGCAATGCACCTCTCCCTAGAGTGGCTGACTTACCTTTGATTCTGGTAGCTTGGAGGGTAAACAAGAACAGGGTGAGGAATAGTCCTGTCTTCAATGGCATGGTGCAGTCCTTTATTTCCTTTTGGGAACAAAGTCACTCATCTGGGGAATGAGGGAAGTTGTCCTCAGTGACTTCTCTGGAGTCCTTCGGGTGAGGATTCAAGCTTCCAGGGAGGCTGTGTCCAGGTTTCCATGGACGGTATTGAATGAGGGCCAGCAGGTCGGAAAGGAGAGCTGGTAGATGGTGCAGATTCTTGGGTGAGGATTTGATCCTTGAGGGCAACAGCAGTGCGTCCTGGCACTGGCTCTAAACTCTGACTCAGTGTGTGTAAATGTGGGCGTGACAGGAGTGAGAAGGTTAAAAATGCAGTGTTCGCCACTAATCTGTTTACCACCCAGTTGCTCCTAATCTCTCTGGGTCCACGTGGCCAACTGTCTTCATCCTGTTAGTCACCTTCTGGACCAACATCTGTCAGCGAGCCACTTCAAATCCTGAACTCTCGGACCAATGCTGGCAATCTCGGTCTCTCCCTTTTTTGGTCTTTCTTCTTCTCTCTGACTGTGTCCTTCATATGGGCCCGTTCAACATGCGTTCCTCTATCCTCTGCCAAGCTCTGATGCCTGCCAAGTGGAGGTCTGGTGAGATCTATGCCTCATAGATTGGACAGCAAGCTGTCTCACTGCTGCGAGAGCCAGAGGCCGGTGCGGTGCTGGACTTTGGGGGAGTGAGCATTGTCCGCCTCTTATGGCATTTAGTGGCATTCAGGCATTCTGCTTGGTAGAGAGTTACCAGGCTGTTGCTCTCATTAACTCCCCAGACCCTTTGAATAAGCCTTTGCTGCACAAATCCATTCACATATGACTTATATTATGAATTTCACATTTTAGGCACAATAGTAGAATATTGGAATTTTACAATTTTTAATGTAGCATCAACTGCAATGAACTGTAAACTGATTATTCCCATAAATTATATCTTTGATAATTAGTTTTTAGACATTAGTTTTGTGTTTCAGAACACTGCAATGAATTATTAATACACCTAAAAACACAGCTAAATAACTGACCTGAGTTATTCTATCAGTGTAATTCTCAATCCTGTTTCATAAGAACAAATACTGTAAAATGTTTCCTAGAGGATGAAGTCAGATAAAATTTGGTGAATACCCAGTCCAATTACACACAATCTGACTCATCAGTTATTTAACTGAAACATTAAAACAGGAAATGTGAGTCTCTTGAAAAAGAATGCTGTTGGACTGTTTCTTGTTGTTCATTAGGGAACATTCAAGGCTGAAGTTTAAAGGACTTAGAGAAGCCCAAGGCAGTGTCCATCGTGCAGAATCAATTAAAAGCCATGATCACATCAAGTCCAGCAGCTCACTGGCAAATCCCTCTAGCCAGTGCAGGATTGCTTGAATTCATCCGCCCAGTAGGAGGCTTAGTCTCCTCCTCGTGAGCCGCACGACTCCCCACTGCTATAATTTGCCCTCCAGTAGAGGGAAGCCTGACTGAATGTTACGCTAAAGTGCAGTCTCCCCTGTGTCATCTTTCATAACGATTATTTCTCATACGACTGTGTTATGTGATTATGAATCTGTCTGTAACCACTCAAGCAGAGCTTATGCAGTAGGACATATGCCATTTGCATTCAAAAGTCACAAAGAAGCAGTCCATTGACCTTCCAGTGTTTAGCTGTCATTGAGATGTTTCTTGCATTTTGAGTGGTAAAAATAAATCCTGTCTCATGCAAAACAGTTTGACCTCTTCGCCTGCACTGACGACTTTAATCACTGGCCAATCAAAAGGGTCAGCTTCAATTATGGCAGGGCGAATGACTCTGACGGAGCAGCTGTCCAGAGTCATCACATCCACCCAGAGGAGGGACAGGGCCAGACCGAGAGAGAGAGGGTAGGAGGATGAAGGGGTTCTCTTCAGTGTGTGAAAGAGATAGAACGCAAAGGCTTAGGATGATGGAATGAGTTCTGTCTTTTCTGTTGGAAAATGATATTTGATATTGAAAATAAACATTAATGTCACGTTTAATGGGCCTACACCAGTTCAGTTATTTTTTGTTGACATTGATGTTGAAAAAAGTCATACACCTAAGTCTAAAATGTCCACAATGCAAGTAATGTAAAATCATGATAGGAAATGCACCACGCTGCTGTAAATGCAACTTTTTCAACAGCATTTAGCAGATGCACTTATACAGAGAGACATGCTTTCCATAATTACAGGCCAAGTCTCCCTGGGGCAACTTATGTTTAAGGATTTTGTTCAGGAACTCAATAGTGGTAATGCTGGTGAATTTATTTGACTAGAGGTGAGTATTCTACCACTAGACCACCATCACCCGATTCCTGAAGTAATACAAGTAAATACAGCAACTCCTCCTTAATATTATACCATTTAAAAGAGTTTATCATTCTTAATAAGGTTATCACTTTTTAAAATAATATGATTGTACAATCTCTGCATCATCGCCATGATTCAAACTTGGAATCTACCTGTTTTCTTTCCATTTCACCTTAAAATCACTTCTTAGATATACTTAATGCAAAAAAGTTAGATAAGGCTTCTGGCATATATTTCCATTTCTAGTAAATCCTTTCAGCTGTTCTGTGTAGATCCGTGCACTGACAGGGTGATGGACAGCTTTAGTGACGGATACGATGTCTCTGAAGTTCCTGTGTAGGTCTGACATGTCGCCAGCTTTAGGATAACCCTGTAGCTGGTCTTTGACACTGCGGTGATTTAAGACGGCAAGCACGGCTTTACTTATAAACATCAAGGCTGATTTGACTTGCAATATTTCCTTTTACCAGAGAGGAACTGTTCTTTTGTCAGTATGGGATAATTATTTTTTTTATTGACTGATGGTTCAGTGCAATTAGTAGTTCAAATGAGCTCCTTGATTTGACAGCTTTGTGGTTTCACAAGTGAAGCGTGATTTGAAACCACCAGGGGGGCAAACTTAAATGATTACTATTAAGTTGACCTAAAGAACAATCCTTTAATGGATTACTTTAGTCTCTTACTCTGTATCATCAGGCTGTTACTAAAAACATTCATTCATTCATTCATTCATTCATTTTCCGAACTGCTGTATGCCAACTAAAAAACATAAATTCCGCTAAAATCCAATATTTACTCCAACAGCACAAATAATACAATTATTGAAGGGATTAAATAAGAGTCATTTCCACACCGGCCTTTATTGTTTTGCCCATGTGTAGTATAAAAACGGATGTTTCTTTTTCATATTGAGGTATGCAGCTCACTTTGATTGCAAAAGTGAATGACCAGCTGTCCAGGAAACGTGAAGAGAGGCGTTTCGAGTGCTGCAAATTGCTGTGAGTATGGGCATCTGCTCTGAGAATGTGAAGCATAATGTGAGCTGTCATCTCGATCAAGGCCTGACACAATGACACGGAAATGAAGCATTGAGTGGACTGAAAAACCCCCTCTCTGCTGGTGACAACGAGAGACAGTCCTACAGACAGCTTAACGTGTGCAGCGTGAACACGGCAGCTCTACCCAGCGGAGGCACTACAGATCTGTGGCCAGATTTGCTCAAAACTGCACTGCTGCCCTCAGGAAACTGCCAAGACCTGGCAGTCTGGGCTTAGAGGTCATGCTCTCAGTGCTACACAACCACAGCCGCAAATGCTAACACATGCTGTTAAAGGTCTCCTTGAAAAGTTCAGGAAAATTATTTTCCTTATTCTTATCTTTTGTAGCCCTTACAGACCTAAGGATATTTGAGGTGTGTTTCTATATCTTTGCTTTTAGGTTTATTCTAGTGTGTGTGTAGATGTTAGCCACACATGCCTTATGTTGTGTTCAGGACATCCTGCACTACTCAGATTACACAGATTACAATACACAGTCTTGAAATCAGCACATTTCTGATGATAATTGACTTGCGCCTGTAGAAATTTTTACTTTTGCTTAGCTATATCTAGATTTATCTAGATTATCTTTATTTAGAGTGCTGAAACTTTAGATATAACTACTAGAAATAGTAAGACCAGCATCTGCTTTATTGGCTTGCATAGGTTTCATTGTGCAGAGACATTATATGGCTTAGTGCTGTGAAGAAAAATAAGGTTAGTGCCAGACAGAAACACTTCTTTATGCATTTGGTATCCATCTGGATATAGAATTTTTTTTTTTGGAAAACAAATAATGCACTTTTCTATATCTGTTTCCTATTGATTATATTGATTGATTATATACATTTTAAAATGCAAAAAAAAAGGATCAATTGAAAATGAAGAAATGTTTTGCGTAATTTTGAGCCAATTCTGGACGAGAACTACATTTTTGCGCATGATGGCTTTCCAGAGTAGAGTAGCCAGCGCTAAAGCGTATTTACATCGTGAATAATGTCATTAATGCGTTTTTATGTAATTATTTCAGGTTTTGTGCACATAATTACTCATAAATCTATTCACATACAGAAGAATGAATATAATGTCAACAAAGGTCAAGTTCTATCGGTATGTTAAAGGTATTCTGATCTATAAAAAAAACCAATTAATAAACAATGCCAAACGCCTGCGCCGGTCTCAAAAAGCGAAAGAGGAACAGAATTTGACCTCTCAAAGAGCTGCAATTTGCTGAAAATTAATTGTGAAAAATAACAGTTAACAATGAAGTTGTAATTACATAAATATTTTATGCTACTGAGATTTTTTTTTTAAATTGTATCACAACCAGCCATTAAGTATTGAGACATCAGGCTGTGTGAGTGCAGGTGAGCGTTGATTTAAAGAGAGGGGGGGAGAGAGAGTTTGTCAGAGGGGTATGATTTAAACCCATTTTACAGATGAAGGAACTATGAATACTGACAGCACGGAAAGTAAAACTAAGTGTCATGTAACTGCAAGTCGGCACTAAAACCAGCGCTACACTCTCTGTCTTTAATTGTTGGACTATAATTCCCCAGACACACCATGCTTAGTGGAGCATGTTTGAAAATGAATTGTATGCTTTAAATCCATGGAAAATTGCTGTTTGTAAAAGCACAATTTATAACAGTTGCCAACTCATGCAGTGATTGCAGTTCCTTGGGAATTATTCAAAAGGCCCTTTTTTACATTTCAGTGACAGTTAAGATAAAACTTTTCATGTAACATCTCAGTTCTCTCAATTAAAGTTCATATATGTTGTACCTTCAGTGTACAATCATCGACTGATACATGTAGTTCCCCTTCATGTGCTTTTTCCTCAAAAAACATATGAATCTTTCTCAGTGTCTTTAAGACTCAGATACCCAGAGACATCACTGATCTCTAAGGCAGAGGGAGTTGGTCTGTTTGTCCCTGAGAAAGGGCCTTGGGTGTGACAGGCTGTCACACGGTGCTGAGCCCAGAGCCGCTACACTGGCTGGAAGTCACGCAGCAGCGGGGCTGGAAGGCGAGCGGAACAAGGTAGTGGTCCGGCACTCTGATAAGAGGTGATTAGCACCAGAGGTGCTAACGAAGAGCCTGTCGGGAGCAACAGAAGGTGACAGACAAGCAGAGCGAATCCCCACTAATGGTGACTAACCTGCAGCGCAAAAGAGTGTTTTGCATATTAAAGATGAAAGTAGACTCTGCAAGTTTCACTTCTATCTTCTTAGGATACAAAAAAATTGAGGTGCAAGAGTTGAGGTTTAATGTAGAATTATTCACACCTTCCAGCTCAAAGGACTTTTTTTGCTGTGATAAATACAAATTGCAAAAGAGCAACTGCATGAAACCTGATATTTGGAAATAAGAATCTTTTACATATGTTTGCAGACATTTTAGAGTTCTTTAAGAGATTTTGTGTAACCAAACCAACAACCTGTGTGCACAAGGGGCAGCTGTTAATTATGATTAATTATCAAGAATGATTCTGTACAATGTCTGACTAGATCTGTTGCAGCAATGGCTTGTAACAGGCGTGTTATGGTAAAACACGCTCTGTGGATTATTGCAGTAAGGGTAGGAAGCTGTTATGACAAAATGCAAAGGCCCAGGAACTCACAAGCACAACACAAACAGGTTTACACTGCTTCACCAATGACAGATGGAGGCAGACTCCTATTAGTCATGCAAGACTAAAAACAGCCTTATGTACAGCATGCGCAGATACTCAGGTACCGACCTGAAGGCTAGGTCCCTTGGAATTTTGCAACCTTCTTAGTAGATCATGCCTCCAAATTGTTCAGGTTATCACCAGAATGTTTCTACTGTGGATGGTAAAATGGGAAACTGCTAGCACTGGGGCTCACATGTGACCAAATGACTGGAGGTGCTTACAGTTACATAGACTTATGACAGTACTGGCTCACATACTGTATGTTATATTTACATAACTGATATAACTGTACATAACTGTGTTTTATATAAGAGATACATTTTAAGTTTAAATAAAACCTGAAGGCAGTGATGAATCATTTTTATTGTATATGATTATATATTTAATTTTTAAGAGTAGTAAGAGTTTATTATTTACTTGCATTTATCATATCATTCATCCTCTTCCATTCAACTGATATTTATGTAGTAGTCAACTTGTGATGTTTGACTCTGAGAGAAACTCATAAGAGTTCTATTATTTTCACTATGCACTGTTTAAGATATTTTACAGATCATCAGCATGTGCCATGAATATTACACAAAAAAACTCTTTGTAGTATCTGCTGCAGCCAGTGTTGAATCCATATGCCAGTAGGTCTGGCAGTGCATATGTACACAGGATATATATTAAGGATACATTGAGCAAGTGCTCAAGTACAAGTGTGATAGGAGTATACCAAATAAACATTACAAAACTGGTACCGAACCCCCACTTGAATGTAGCAGTCTCCCCTCTGAGTTCAAGATGTTGTAGAGCATGAGCAGGGCTGCAAGGTCTAAACAGAATCATTAAATGCATGAGAAAACCTAAGATGATGCACAGTGAGTTGTCCATTATCTTGATAATATCAAGGTGATAGAACAGCTATTTGAATTGTAAAGTTGCAGCTGGCATGCTGAGAAGTGGAAGACTAACAGTGCAATTCTGTCTGAGGGTACTGAAAATGGCCTCATATGCTGCAAAGCACAATATATTGCTTTGTGGCTTTTCAATGTTTAGTCAACATGCTGCACATGAAACATATAAGACCATATGGTTTTGTCTGGATTATTCCAAGGTTGAATGCCATTAAGGGCATATGGCTATCTTGTCACAACATTACATAACTGCACACTTTAACATTGGGATTCTAAATTATGCAAAGGACATAACAATGAAATGTAATAAATCAGATATGGAATATAGCTAAAGTCACATTTATCAAATCCATGTTGGCAATATTGCGTGAAAATTGTGTATTTTTATTTAACATTTATGCTTTGAATGACTTTCCTTTCCAAAATGCAAAAATTAAAGATTATATAATATGGCATATGGTGTTGTATCTAATAAAGCTCTTGCCAAACCTTTAAATGAAAATACTGAGGGAGGAAAATCTGTCTCTAGTTTATAAACTCTTATGAGCCCCTTTTCTTCAAACACCACAGACTAATATTTCCAGTCATATCTTCACCTTGAGCTCCACTTCCACTTATTTTCTGTACTGATGAAGAAGATTTGCATCTAGTTTACATAATTTACATAATAAAATGTCAGACAATTGCTGTTAAATGCAAGATGCAGTGGCTATATATACAATATAAAATCTTCATACACTATATATAGCGCATATATATGACTTCAAAATCTTAATGTTAAGCTATGTACTATACTTAACTAGGTCAATACCACTGCATTAAGGAAACACCAAGGATATTACAAGGACTTGCCCTGGATCTGTGTTGACTGGTGAACACACATATTGTTTATAGTGTTTAGCTTTCTGTCCGGCAGTCTGGTGTCTGGCCATCGCATTTCTATAAGTCTCTGTTTCAAATTTTCAAAAGTAGATAAAACACAGGTCCTGATGAACTTGTAGAACACCCTCAACATGCTAACGTTACTGTTAATCTTTATGTGGTCTGCCTCCCCAGTAATATGTGTCCCACAGTTATTCTGAGGTAAGAATAATAGATTAGTCACCTATGTCAATAGATAATTGGGAGTTAAACTAACAGGAAAAAAACTGTTATGCTGTGATTTGTAATTGTATATTTATACATTGTGCATTATAGTTGGTATTAGAGGAAGGTGTTCAGTCATCAAGAAAAATGATAAATCATAAGGGAAGGATTTCCATAATATTCAACCCACTGGAAAGCTAGATTGACAGAAAGAGAAAATCGAACTGTTTATGATTCATAGCAGTCACAACTACTGTTTTGCGAAATTCACAGAAATTAGAATGAGTGATGTTATTATTGTTCTTGTGAATGAATTCATATAAAATACTTATACATCTAACTACTCTTTACTTAACAGAGAATTAAAGACACTTAAACTCCTCAAAGGAAATACAAAAGCTACTATGGTTCTTATGTCCATTATAAGATAATGACTGTCATTAAGTTTGTGGGTCTCAAATTAAAAGTCTCTAACTTGCAAACAAATATTTAGCAATTTGTGTCATATAATGTGTTGATAACCACAGGTTAGCTTTGCAAGAAAAGTTGTTTAATTCATGCCATTCTTTCATTTAATAGTTCCAGGTGAAAACAGGAAAAATAAGGGAAGACTGCAAGTTAAAGCTATGGCCAAAAGCAAACATTTAAGTTCTTTGATAACCTGAACCATGAATTCAATAAAACATTACAATAAATAAATAAATAAATAAATAAATAAATAAATAAATAAATAAATAAATAAATAAATAAATTCTTTGGGATTAAAATAGATGTGGTAATGTAATAATCAATGTATAATAAACCTCTATAACCCCTTAATGAGTCTGTATAGGCGATGCATTTTATGTTTATATTCTTCCTGGTAATATACATTCATTGTTGGCAAGGCATTATATAGAGCTCCTAATTTACACTGGAACAGAAAGTCATGCACTGGTCTCAGGCTGATGGCTGGGTCATATTCACAGCTGTTGAGTAAAGTCAGTAGCAGCTTGTTTGAAGAGGGAATCTACCTGCAGAGATTCTCTTGCAGTTGTCCAGGGTACTGAAAAACCTTCATAACACACAGTATCCATAATTTATAGCTGACAAAATTGCTTAAATATACCCAGTCTCCATTTGTTTTTAGCAGACTTTCAAAGTTTACCAGCAATGTTAAACATATCAGTGTCCAACAGCTGTCTTTTAAAATGTATTTTAATTATAATAGTATTAACTACTTACTTGTGACACAAATTTATATAAACAGAATTTTGTAGTTCATACATGAGATCAGATAATTAGATCAGTGTTTTGATTTTTTATTTTATTTTACATATTCTGTGAAATGTCCTAAATGATCAGGATACATGTCTGAATAAAACTATGTGTTTACATAAATTATTGATGGGAAAGTTGCCATTACATTTCAGGCATTAGCTCTGAATCATTCATTCTCCAGTTTTCACTAGAAAATAAAGGTATAACGACTGTCTATTAAAGACTTCCACCTAAACGAAGTTACTGCGTGTTATACCTTGAGTTATATGATACTGACTGCTTTTTATCACTAGTGTTCAGTTCTTTTACATAAATATAGAAATGGCAAGTAGGGAAAAAAGAAACGGAATAAAGGAGCAGAAAATGACTTCGTTATTCACCTACAAATACACCAAACTCAGGTGAATTATTTATTTCACTCAGCATTTTGTCATTTGCTTAGCAGTAGTCATATAACAGCAGTTTCATAACATTTTGTTAAGTGCAAAATAATTTAACACTGACACAATATTGCAACCACGGTCTGCAGGCTCTATTTGGCTGGAGTTTACTGTTTTATTTGCACCGTTTAGACGCTCAGTTAATCCTATTTCGGACGTGGCGCGTTTACCGATTCCACTTCATTTTCAGCATCTGCAACATCTAAAGCTTACAAGTTTTTGAAAGGCTTTTTTAAAGTCTTCGTTTGCCATCGTGTATATGATGGGATTAATCAGTGAGTTGAGGTAGCCAAGCCATGTGAAAAAGTCAAAGAGTTCTGGATAGAACGGGCAGGACGGACAGAGGGGCACCAGGAGCGTGTAAATGAAAAACGGCAGCCAGCAGACGATGTAGGCTCCCAAAATGATGCCCAGCGTTTTGGTCGCTTTTCTCTCCCTGGCGGCGGAAATCTTCTTTTTCTCCAAAAGGGAGTCGGACACGGTTATTTTAACCTGGCTGTCGCTCGTTAGTGAGCCGGTGTCGCTGGAGCAGTGTAACGGAGTCGAGGAGACCGAGCCAGGCGAATTGGAGACGAGCTGCGCCGAAGTCAATCTTTTGCCCACTTTTTTAGGTGACTGCTTCAAGATGCGCTTTCGCGCCTCCACATAGATCCTCCCATACAGAGCAAGGAGCAGCAACGTGGGGATGTAGAACGCCCCGAAGGTGGAGTAGATGGTGTAAAAGATGTGGTCTGTGTTTACGGCGCAACTTGTCACCTCTCCAGCCTTGACCTGGCGCCAGAAAAACGGAGGCAACGAGATGGAGATGGCGATGATCCAAGCGGTCGCCACCATCCCCGCCGCCCGGGTGGTTGTTCGTTTTTTGGCGTATTCCACAGCATCGGTTATCGCCCAATATCGGTCCAAAGCAATCACGCACAGATGTAGAATGGATGCGGTGCAACAGGTGATATCTGAAGATAACCAAATGTCACACAAAACCTGCCCCAGTGTCCAGATGTCACTCACGGTGTAGAGCACACTTATGGGCATCACCAGCACAGACACCAGAAGGTCGGTGACAGCAAGGGAGGCGATGAGAAAGTTCGCCGGCGTTTGGAGTTTTCTGGACTGGGAAATGGTGGCGATCACAAACGCGTTAGATAATGTCGTGGCAAGAGTTATGACCCCAAGAAGTGATGCTAAAGTTACCTTGAATGCCAGACTCGTTTCTTCTTTTGCGTCACTTTCAAACGGGAAGGTTACGTTGGTGCCGTTGTGTGAAACGTTCATTAGCTGCTTATAATTTCGCTCCATCCCAGGCAATAAGGATATTTGGGGTCTTTTCTGTTCATATCAACAATGAAAACTTTTGCTTCCATTTAAAATTGCGTGTTTTCTTCGCTTCATGCTTTCTCCTACATCCATCCACAATCAACCCAAGCGATTCTTCTCCAGAACTGACGGCTGGGGCGTGCTTTAGGGAAACTGTTACGTTTCATCCTGGTTGGTCTAACGTGATGGAGAAAGCGGGAGAAAAGCCAGAAAAGAGACGCAAGTTCGCATAGTTTGGTTACTAAAAAGAAGGCAATAAACCAACCCAAAAGTTGACTTATGGCAATAGTCCTGTTCCGGCTCCTGGTCTGTTTTCCAAAAATCTCATTTTTACTCCAGCGACGGCAGATGTAGTTTTAGTGATGTGCGCAGACGCGCCTTGGCTTTTATATGGAGCTCTGATGGAAAACTTGCGGCTTTGATTATCATAGTGTGAATGAGGAGACACTCTGCTGGGTCTTAGCGTCCCTAATCTTGCTGGAGTAGAGATGCCTATAATTTACATTAGTATAATACTTATTTAATACACACACACTATATATATATATATATATATATATATATATATATATATATATATATATATATAGTGGCTTATGAAAACTGGTTGGAATGTTTTCTGCTAATTTTATTATAGACAGTACAGGAATACTTCAACCACTGAAAAATGGGTGGAATTAAGGCTTATCTGCGCAGATTTATTCGTTCACATGGTGTTGGCTAGACTGGTCATCTTGGAGCAAACCTTTTCATCTCATAGAAATGTGTATGTATATTTTGACCCATTCAATAATTTAGGCTGTGAGTGAGATATAATAGTTAGATATAAATTCACTGATCTTGATACTGCAACAACTGAAATCTGAAGTGATCACATATAAATTCCCTGTTAAATCAACACGGTTAAAATCGATAGTTGACCGCAATATCTGTGGTGTGAAAATATGAATCTCAATCTTTCTATAATTTGCTTCTACAACTAAAATCTAATTGCTATGTTCATTTAAAAGAAATATTAAAATGTGTAATGTTTCAAAATGTATTAATATAAATTGTTGATTTAAAAACCTCAGCTTTAGATATTAGATCCTTTATGGTTAAGATATAGATGAAAACATTATTTCTTAACACTAACACTGATAAAATTGAACTTTTCTGCCACTGAAATTTGAACATCCTTTTTCTTCTTTGTTCCTTTTCATTCTTGTTGCAAAGCCAAGGCAAACAATGTGTCATTTAAATAAATATATTGTAGGTTATATGATTAAAAATTCTGTATTTAGCTGTGGGACAAAAAAGTGTGGGAAAGTGACAGATATTTACTACTATATACTGTATGCTGTCATTTGAATGTTCATTGGTTTGCAGGCCAGATGCTCATTTGAAAGAACAAACCAACCCTGTCTGAACTCAAGCTGTGGAACAGAAACTCAAATATCCTATAAAACATTTGGCTATAAAAGTCAAATGTCCATCTGTTAATGCAGTGTTACACAATACAGGATCTGTTTCAGCACAAGTTACCGTAGATAGCCCTTCTTGGTACCGTACTTGCAGAATGACAGTTAGGCTAGTTTGACACAAATACTAGACTACACCTGAGAATCTTCATTAAAATGCAGCTGCTCATGACAAATAATTAAGCTGTTAGGCAAACCACTGGGGGGAAACCATTCTTATTACTTTGAAACTGTTGTTTTGAAAGCAGAAAGAGAAAGTTTTGTACATGATCAATTTTAGCATACTGTATACATTATTTTTGGCCAAATATGAGTCATTCAGATAGAGACAGAAATTTGAGTTTATCATTTTTCATTTGGAAGTCAAAGAGAAAAGAAAGCTAGTCTAATGCAGAAATCATAAACAGATTAGATGTTTATGTAACATATAGTATTCATTGGTTTTTATACACTTATGTCTACTGTCTCTGTACTTAAATGGTATCTGATTTCTCATTACTGGAATGTATGAGATGCCACAGAACTTTCACTATGATTAATGCTTTCACTGTATAGTCTACATCCTACACTGGCACATATTTATGGGGGTTGTATCGTCAGCAATACCAAGCAACATGTTATCATATTTCCTGTATTATAACATCTTGGAAAAAGTTTTTTTTTGCTGTAGAAAGAGTTACTGGACATCTTGTACAGTTCTTTGCCTCTAATTCTCTAAAAGGCACTATTGACAATTCAAGCTCTTTTGAAAACATTCATAATGTGTGATATACAGTTTTTGTGAATCCTAGGATGTTACGAGCCAGTTTTATACTGTTTTTAAAGGTTAGAGATGTTTTAGGCAGTGTAGTGTTAAATGTCTACTTTCACAGCATTCAGTAGTGATGTTAAATGCAAATTCAAGCTCACCATCTGTGCTGAGTGAACTGTTCTCTCTTGAGGCTGCCATGCAGGTCAGCAAATAAATTACTCCGTTTCCAACTACTACTTATATTCACATACTGTACTGTAAAAGGCTGGAATCATCATGCACCCTGTATAGGCACAAACACACATAGACACTAGTGAAATGGTGACAAGACAAAAGATGAGTGACTGTGCATAAGGCAGAGGCAGTGTTACAGCTGTGAATCTCTCCAAATAAAAACAGAACAAATTATGATTTAGTAGAACAAATATAAACAGTTCATTGATTCAGTGCTATTACTTAGTTTGGCAGGAAACATAATAATGATAAGTGGTTTATTAGCTTAACAGCATTGTTTTGCTTAAATATGTTTTAATCTATTTTGCCTGCACCAGGCCTGTGTTTTGCATATAGGAATCAAGTAACACACGAAAGCAACTGAAACTATGTGAGCATTGTTGCTTTTTGTCCTCAGCTGTCAGAAGACACATTTCCTGCAAATAATCCCTTACATTCTATTGATTCAAAATTGTCTAGACGCTGCCTCAGTGTACAGAATATAATGCCAGCCATGCAAACAGCACTGAAGTTGTCTGAGGGTAGTTTACATTGTATGAATGAATCACTTAAAAAGTACTTTGAAGGTGAGTCTGCCTTTGACTTTTTACAGTTCAAATGTGACAACTTTGCAGAAATTCTACACTGGCCTACTTCGTACCAGCCCTCTGAGCTGAATCAGTAAAACGAACCATACCAGTATTAATTCCACAGGCAATGATGGGCACTGAGGCATGATGGATATGTCCTCTGCGTAATGTAGAGTTAACTCAGACAATTAAGTTGGTCCTAATTGAGGCAGTTGTGTTGGCATGGTGGACAGAGCCTAGCAAAAACTTAACACAGAACAACCAGCTTTCCAAATCCTCCTGGGATAATAATTTTATAGAATATTCCCATGAATACTGCTATTCCGCTGGGGATAACTAACATAACTAAACATGTTGTGCAACCCTACAATACTGCTCATTAGGATGTCTGAAATGTACAAATTGAATGGTTGGGAGGAGGTTTGAACCGTTTTTAAGGGGCCTTTATCTTTCTGACCTGAACACTTTCTTAATCAAGCAGCCAAGCCGTGTCAAGGTGCCCGTGCATGAAAGTGTTCCTAATGAAGATTAATGAATTTGGGTAGGTTAAAAGCTGGAAAAGAATTCAGCGGAGAAGCAAAGCTGCATAAGAAGTAAAAATAAAATAAAATAAACGTAATGATGTGAGTTACGACTATTTGCACCTAAGTGTGTGTAAAGATACAGGTGTGTATGTATATATTAGTTCACATATACTTACTCACTACGATTTGTAGAATATACAGATATCTGAAAAGGTAATGACACTTCACTTTATTTAATTCATAGCTTACACAGGCTTGCAAGCCGTTGCAATCTTTAAAAAAATACAAGTTAAATGCATTTTCCTTTTGTTTCACTTCATATATACTTCTTATCATGCATAAAATCAGGGACTATTGCTGATTTCATATAGGATATTTTAAGCTGACGTTTATTGAGCTCTCCTTCAGTAAAAGTCTGATCCATCATCGTATAATCATCCTCTGACCGAGGCAATAGAATAAGAGTGCTTTCGGCCAGGCAAGTGAAACTCTGCAGGATGAGGACTTTAACAAAGTTATGTGTTAACTGATCAGATGGAATTCGGATCTGCTCCTGGCTCTAACATTGTTCAGAGAACACAATTACATTGGAGAGAGTTAGCCAACTCCCCCTGAATGGTATATACTGGTTTCTGGCTTCAGATCTTGACAGCCTGACTTAGGGTTTGATAAAAATGTTGTTTTGGAAAACTAGATATGGCCTGCCTGAAAGCAGCTCTGAACATCACCGCCTCTTTCTTGCTTTGCGCTGGAAAGTGACCTGTTCAACAGTCAGGATGTGCAACGGTTATGACAAAAAAATGCATTGCTTGACTAACATTAGGATTCCTTTGGTGTCAGAGCATTTCCATTCTCCTCAAATCTGAGACCACTTGCAAACAAATAGCTCCTTTTTAAAATGTATAATACATTTAGAACAAAAAGTCGACAACACAAAATCAGTCCTTTAATATTTATTTGAAAATCTTCAGCGCAGTGCGCTACTCATTGTGATGCAAAGTGTTATATTTTCTTCGCAGCATTGTGTCATTCCTCGCTCTCTGCCCTATTCTAAGCTCAGAACTCTACCAACTGTGAGGAGCCGATTGTGCTCCTTGACCACTTCGCCAGCCTTCCAGCATGAGCAACAAAGTTCCACCTCCCCACAGGCCATGCAGCCTAGTACCGCTGCCATTTCCCTCCCTTCCTCTTTTCCTCCTTTTGCTGAAAGCCAGGCAGACGTAGAAGACTTCTATCATGTGGATTCAGGCTGTGTGTCTGGCTGGAGTGGATGGAAAAAGTTCTGTGTAGCGGAAACACTAAAAGTCTCAGACTTGTTCTCTTTCTTTACTTATTACCTGTCTTTGCCTCGCTAAGTGATGCATTACTAAACATATACCATCTGGGGGATTTAGTAGTTTAATATAGCTTGTTGGCAACACACTGTATGACAGCTGTGTTGTGATACTTTGACTTTTATTGTTGTTAATGGAAGATTAAATATAAATTTTACAGTGCAGCATATTTTGCACGGGTCTGGTTGTAAAAGCAGTCACAAGATAGTGACCTTTTTTCTTTTGTGGATTTCTTTTATATACTTCTTATGTCTTCTGAAACATTTTACAGTTATGTAAAGTAGACCACTTTACTTTAACCTGAGACATTCTGCTATTTTCCATGATTTAATCACCGATCTCTAAACGACCTTGGCAACATCTCTATCAGCCAGTCTTTGTGCTGAATGCAATGTGCCTTTACAGAGCATTCAAATATTGTATAACTGGGCAGAGTTACCTCATAGCTCTTCCATTGTTCTACTTAAAGAACATGCATAACCAGAATTCAGCAAGAGTCCATCCTGGACCAAACAGACTGCCTATAATCATCTGGACAAGGCCTTGGACCTGGACATTGCAGAAACCCATTCAATTCTTTACCAGACAAATCAGACTGCATTATAACCTGCATCGTACAGAGGCATTGTTGCTTGGAACTTGAAGTTGAACCTTGAACCTACATTTAACTTTATCTCAAGAAGAAATCTTGAGACCACACTTATATGCACATTTTAATGCATGAGCTCAGCCAGGTGGAGTGGAGTCATATTCTGTTGTACACGCTCACTGGCATAAAGCAGAGAGTCAAAGGCACTGGTGAAAAGTTTTGCCATTTCCCTTTACTTTCAAAACTTGCAAAATAGGGCACAATGGCCACAGAACAGAACAGAAATCTCTTTTTCAGGTTCAAGCAGACAGGAAACACAAAGCACACCAATGGAGTTAACATAACCAACAACCAACAGCTATATTAGAGGAGTGTAAATAGAACTAAGAGCAAGGGTAATCAAAAAGAACAGACCAATCAGACAAAACAAACAGTCATGACTAACCAAGGGCTTAACTGAACACAGGTGAAATGGTGAAACGGGTACTAATCAGGCAAATAAGGGGGCAAGACAGAAGGATAATCACAAAACAAAACAAACACAACAATTGCAACTCCTGGTAGCCTCCAAAGAGGAATCTGTGATATCTGTAGACAAAAATATTAATTACTTTTAGTCACATTCTTATCTTTTATAGTTTCAGTCACCGAAAAGTAGTTACATTTTAGTCATTAGTTTTAGTCAAACAGTTTCATTGCCATTTTAGTTAATACACACGGGACTGTCCAATAACATTGACTTGTAACAAATTTGTAGCATGACTTATCATTTAATTATGCAATTAGCTAACTTACCGAGGCATAAATAGCAGGGCGGTTTGCCTTCAAGTGCCTTTTGAGGTTGCCTGTATTTTTCTCCAATTAATTTGAAGGCAGAAGGTGCCATTCCATCCTCCATTAATACACTGTATTCAGCTGACCAAAAAAGCATACACATGAATGTTCACCCAAGTTTGAGTTAAAGCCATGTTGACATTCACTATTTACATTTTTTCACTTGATTGTAGATATAAACACATCTTGTGGGTACATGAACATATAGTCATGCAAAACCTGTGTCTCCGTAAATCAGCATCTATATGACTGGGATTCAATCTTCAAACTGTCTCTCAACCAATCCAACCAATTACAGGGGTGCATTTCTTAAATAGACAGACTAAATAAATGTATTTTGAATGTTTGCCAGTACACAAGTTAACATGTTATTGCTGTCTCGTCTGGTTTAAAAAAACAATGTGCATATCGCCACAGCTTTACTATCAAAGACCTATTTTTCGGTTGGTAATGTCTCTTTTCGTTATGGAAACAATGGTGGTTGACGAAAAGTTTTAGTCATACTTTCCTTAAGGAAATGAACACTTTTCTATTTTACTTGAGAATTCACAGCAGAAGGTGTTTTTCCCTTACTTCCCTTACCTAAATATGTGCCGGGACCAGATTCATTCTAAAGCTACTTGGTGACAATGTCTGTTAATTTTCAGGGAAGTGGCCCTGTGATAGGTAGCTCGCCAGTTCAAGTTCCAAGTTGTCACTGAGATAGTCATAGACGCAGGATTTTAATGCTAGAGCACAGGTTGGTTATGAATGTAACAGAGCAACTGGGATTTGCTAATCTAGGGTCAGTCAGTCAGATCCAATCCCTGTACTAAAGCTGTTACTTCTGAAAAGCAGCACAGAGCATTTGAGATGAGACGGCTATGCAGTTTGAGAGTTGATATCAGCCTGCTGGGCCCTTGCTAATCTACTTGTGTAGGAGTATGGGGGAGCTGGTGTTCAGTGCTCTGTTTGACAGTATTCATCTGCTGGGTATGTTAATGGATTATGTGAAGAAGAAGGTTCCAGCAGGGTTCTTTTTCTGTGGATGTATCAATAGGGGATAGTGGAAATTGATTCTGTTGGTTTTGGACAGACAGCTCCATCAGAGTTGATGAATCATCCCAGAGCTGTCTTAGGAGGACATGATAATTGTTTTTGTTGTTCCGGAGTTGGCAGTGGTGCTGGAGTCATTAGAAAAGAGTGAGAGTCATCTCCTCCATCTGTTCTGGTTTACTGCTCTCATTCTCTCTCTCTCATCCCAACTCCAGCTCTGTTTTGCATTTGCTCCCTTTCCTCCTCTAAAAAGTCCATGGTCTACTTTTTTATTACGTATTTGGATTTTTTTAATATATGTTTTTTATGACATGTTTTATAAGACTACAGCTTTGGTTTGGATTTCTACTCTGAACTGATGGAAATGTAGGCAGATGGAGCCTTCCATAGCTCATTATTAATATCTAATGGTCTCAGACACAGGTGTGTTTGTACTCTGCAGAGTAATTTATTTGTTCCTCAGATATCAGTCAGGGAGAAGAATATAGGACCTTTTCTGAAGAGGGTTCACTAATGTGCAGAATAATCTATGTTACCACACTCACAGAGGTTTGATAGAGGAATGCAGGATTTCTTTACATTGCTGATTTTTCTGTTGCTTTGAAATAGAGTTTGGTTTCAAATATGAAACATCATCATTCTCATATAAAAGTGTCCTTTTCCTACTTTCTTTTCTCTCAAATAACAAAATAATATTTTTGTGAACATAGAGAAGCTAATGGCATGCATTACTGGCCCAGAAGTACGGTATGAGTTTGCAAGACCCAGAGTTCATTGATATTCTGTGGATTTTTCCACCCTGTCTGAACCATATGAAAATGCAGCCCGTGTGTAATCATGTCCTTATACAGCTCTGAATACAAACACATGGAACCACACATGGACCTGCATTCCCTCCGGGTCTGTGCTTCATGTTCTTTTCCTCTTAAAACTCACCAGTTGTAGGTAATTAATATAATTAATGATGAAATATATGAGCGAAAAGCTGATATAGGATCACATTTCAAAAACACATTAGACACTTTTGAAGATGCATTTAGTCCGCTATGATGCTTTCAGAACTGTCATGTGTAAAAAAATGCAAAAATCGAACAGAAAATTAAATCGAACTTTATATTACACTTAAAGTCACACATAGACCATCACACGGCCTTTACCATATGATGGTCTATGTTTGAGTACATCTGTGATGAATTCTATCCATATGACATGCTGGTTTTGCAAATCTACCTATTCCTTGCATCAGGACTACCGTGTGGCTAATGGAAAGATGCTTTTATGGTCAGAGTGGCCACTTTGCTTGAAGCTGAATATTGCACAATGCACTGTAGTATTTTTCGACATCTACTAGACATTTGACTATATTTTCCAAACTGCAGCAAGAATTTTAAGGGAAATAAAGAAAACTTTTAACTTACCTATACAATATTTATCAAATGCTCCTATCCAGAGCCACTTGAATTTTTCTTATTTCAGGGACAGTCTCCCTGGAACAACTTAAGGTTAATAAGATTCTAGCTATGATGATGGCAATACTTTTTAGTCTATTTGTGGATGTAAATCATCATGTCCCTAACCTATGGCTTTGTTACTCAGTTCACTGCACCACTACTGTTCTTTAATCACTCTATTATATACAGCATAATCTATCTGTTTTATTTTATGGATGTCAGTGTTGCATGGAAAGATGAAGATGGAGGCTACAGGTGGAGGAGTAACTGAACACGATAAGTGATATTCAGTAAAACAGCATAACAACACCACTGGGTTTCACCCCGAAACAAGCAGAAAACTGGACACACAAATGGAAATACTTAGCTTGAGAGACAACAGATAAGGAACAAAGCAGAGTGACTGGGTTCATGTACAAAAGGACGCAGGTGTTACATATTAAGACAACACTAAGACAGGGAAATGGTGGAAACATCTATATCAGATGACGACCAGAGCATCTCAGGGGTGATCCTGACAAGTTCAACACAAATTCAATAATTTTTGATTAACCGAACTAACTAGCCTCTCTTAGAGCACATCTCTAGTGTGATATGTATTTACCAAAAAGCTCTATATCAGTTTAAAATAATAATAATTGCAGCATTGTTTTTAGATGGCATCGGTCCCTGCATATCAGTACAGCGGAATTTTCAATAACCTCCTTGTTTGTCCCACTGCAGCTAATGAGCAGGGCTAGCGGTTTGAACTAACTTCAAGAAGACAGAGCTGCTGATCATCTAGAAATCCTGACCTGGCCCAGTGCTCCGTCTTTGTACAGGTGCCCTTGGGTCAGATAGGACTCAGTGGCTGTCATGCTCTACTAGGCAAGTCTTCATCCTCCCAGGGCTCTAAATCTATAGAGTGCAGAAAGATGCATCCAGTTCTGCTTCTCCTCTTGACTCAGCGAATAGAATCTAAAACAGACTTGTGAGAGAACTGCGGGAGTAACACAATCTTGTTGACTCTTTCAAAACCCTGGGGATAAAATATCTTCTCCATATTATTTTGCACTAACACACGTCTCTGCACCTTAAACAAATCTTCAGTCACAGATGCCGGTAGTGATGTCATTTTCTGAGAATTTTTTCTTTACAACTTCTGTTTTATTACACTTCCTTAATTAAAGTCTTTTTGATCTGCTAGTCTCTCTTGAGCATTTGACACTTCATTTTCAAAACTGCCAAGCCCCTTACCACAATAGAACATTTTGTCCTCAAGGGGGAAATGGCCTGTCTGTGAACCCTGGACGGGGTCTATGTATTTGTATGCAAGGTGCAAAGCTATAAACTCACTGACTGGAATCAGTTTAATACATCTTCTCTGTAATGTTTGTAATGTTCCACACATCAATTACGCTGACTTTAAAACTCAATTCATAAGAGGAATGGACTTTTTACAAATGTTTTTTTTCCAGCTCTGGTGCCTCCACGCTTTATCTGCTGTAATTAATTAATAAATTATGAGGAGTCTAATATTCACACAAATTTTCAGCTCAGGGAAAACATAAAGTTAGCGCTTAGTCTCAGCCAACTGCCAGAATGTATCAGGACAAACTGGGCAAATATTTGCAGAACATTTGCATTTGCAAAAGCGTAGTGATGACATGCACATTAAATATACTAATAAGATATGACATATTCCTACACATGAACTTTCTTTTTAAAATGAAATTACTTGGGTTAATTGGAAAGCTCATTTTCTTTTGTCTCATAGCATGCATGCATCATCCTTAAAGCACTTAATGACAGAGCTGTGTGTTTACTAGCTGTGCTTGGTTTAATTGCCGAGCCTGAGCTTATCCTGAAACTTTCTTAATTCCCTGATTACCCAGCCATTGCTTTTCCTCTATTAGTTTCCAATTTTGATTAATTGACATTGCAAAAATTGCTGCCGCCTTTATTTCTCGCCTTTGTTTTCACTGCCAGCATTATGATGCAGTGTGGTGCATAAATGCCCTAGGCCACACAAAGAGCTGCCCAGCTGGTTCATCATCATTAGACTTTTTCCCTGCATGTTTCCAGATGGAAGATGATGATGGTGGTGTGATAACTGGGGCCCGAGACCCTGCTATAACAGCCTTTGAGGTTCAGGGAGACTCAATAGGTGACAGATGAACACTTAAGACTTGCAAGCCATAACCTCTTACCCATGACAGGTGTGACTGAGTCCACTCACATCACAAGCTCACCTTGGTAAAGTGGCACAAAGCTCCAAAATGCCAATGTGGCTAGCAAAGAATGAAATGAATGTTGGACTTTTAGAGTGAGCTCTCATGAATAAGTAGAGTTAGTTAGCATTTTTGAGCTCCAATTTTGCACGTCTAGGAGTTAACTTTGCTAAGACAATTTTTTCACCCTGCTTATGCAATTAGTGCCAAAGTCTATGAAGTTATGAAGAGAATATTTCAGCATGTGTATTAGAGGTGGACATACTGTATGTTCAATGAATTAGCTGATGTTAGAGATAAGCAAAACCTTCTACAAATGTTTAGTGCCACCTCATGGAGGACACCACACACTGCAGAGTACTTTCAATCTTTATTCATGTTGTTGTGAAATCAAACTGTCTCCATTTCTTTTTCTTATTCACTAACACTGATGTTTCTTTGTGTGCCCAGCTAGCTCAGTCAGTAGAGCATGACAGCCTTAATCTCAGGGTTGTGAGTTCGACCCCCACGTTAGGCCTTATGGTTTATTGGGGCAGTTGGTGGCGTAACGGTAGGGCATTCAACCCGTGATCAGAAGGTCGCTGGTTCATATCCAGCACCGGTAAAGCTACCACTGAGGTACTCATGAGCAAGGTACCGGCCCCAAGCACTGCTCCCAGGGCGCTGCCCTTGCTAGCTGCCCACTGCTTCTTCACGGATGGGTCAAATGCAGAGGTCACATTTTGTTGTAGTGAATGGTGTGCTGTGCTGTGTTCACAATGACAAATAATCACTCACTCACTTTCAAACAAAAAAAAAAAAATTCTAACAAGTCTCTATACCAGCCTTTTTAATACATGTTTTATTTACTCTTAGAAAAATTATATCGACTGAGCAAGATTTGAACAAGTGTTTGATGGTAAAACTGGTCAGTTGTTCCCGTCAGAAATCTGGTCATAAGTAAGATGGGTGTACAATGGAGCAGCCAGGCTTTTATTCCTTCTTCACTCAGGGCTTTGTGACGCCTTACAAATTTAGAGAATGCTTTTGATGTTTCGGTCTGACTTTGGGAATATCTGTTGTGAGCGATTCAGTCATTGACCCCACCGCTTTCACATGCTGTTATCAGAGGGGAGTGAAGCAGAGCCCATCTTATCTCTGTGTTTACTTACACATACACTCTTTCCCTGGCCTCTACTTCGCAGCAGCCGTGAGAGTCGAGGCATGTCAGAGAACACAGAGCCAGATTCTGCCAGTCTTTCAGCCTCACTTTGGCCTCAGCCCGTATCTGATTTGTATTGCACACTTACCAGGCTTAAGTCTCCCGCTTAAGGTAGGTCTGTTTCATTACATTCTCCTTCTGCTATGATGTGAAATAAATGTGTGTAACGTCAGTGTCTGACTGTTTGAGTTTATGGGTTTGGTCACACTCCCCGTTTTATTTGATGTACATTTAGAACCGACTCTGCTTATAAAACAGGTGAGATTAAAGTAAAAAGTGCAGCATGAGAGGTGACGAGAGCAGTCGTGGTACTTTATGTATTTGCCTGGCAAACACTGTCTCTGTTTCTCTGTGCTGGGTTGGTGTGAGAGATATTAGGTTACCCCATGTTTGCACTTTAAAGACAAAACTTGTCCCTGGGATATGATTTTTCACCCTCTTCCCACGGTTTTTGATAATTTTTTCCAAAATTAATTGTGTTGGTGACATAGGATCCAGTATATGGATACTGTGTAACAAACTAAGCCAAGCTTTTTATACAAATTAATTTTGTGGAGCATAATCTCAAATCACATCAAATCAAATCAAACAGGGCTCTTTCATGAGTATTACATAACTTACAAACAACTTAATGACTTACATAACCACAAAAAAGCTGATACAGTGTATTTCAGTGTAAAGCTAATAGGAAGTCACTAGCACCTTGTATAACCCTCCAGTATATCTACTAATCCAGAGGTTCCAGTTGTGACCTGTATCTTGCTGAAATGCATAAAACAAGGCATGATTTAGGGTTATTTACTATGTGATTAACTTGTCCATAGTCTATCTAAATAATAATCTTTGCAAATGTATTTTACTAGTCATGTGCTATTGTTGATACATCGCAACCCTTGTGTTTTCAGCATGAATGGGGAGAGGTTGGCATTGTGCCTCTTGCTCAGTGTGTTAAGTGTGATGCTGGTGAGGTCTACTCATGGTCAGCTTATGTCAGAGGAGCCCTGCTCTGTCCAAATCCTTGTTCCTGGACTCAAAGGTATACACACAACAAGCTACAGTAACAGTTTGGTCAAACGCAGGCCTGTTTGATCTGCTGAACCTTGGCTGAACATGACATGGCGTTGCCGAGAGGAGGAGGATGGAGTCTCCTTCCGAGTCTTGGTTTCTCTCAACGTTTTTTTGTTATTCATGACAGTGGGAGTTTAGTCTTAGCAAATAGACAATGTTGTGTTAATGTTTGCTGTAAAAAGTGCTATACAAATTAAACTGAACAGAATAATTGACAGTTATAATTGTTATAAGTTAAATATGACTCAAGAGGTTATGGGTTCATCTTCAGCTGATGGTTCAATTTTACCTTTCAGCCCTTGAGCAAAGGAACTGTTTTATAAAGTTTCTGCCCTGGTCAGTGAAAGTCGCTCCAGGCAAAAGGTGTCAGCTAAATGTAAATGACCCCAACACATGCATCAGCTAAATGTAAATGTGTACCCCAGAGTGAAACACAGAAACACTGATTCTCCTGCCACCCAGTAGCCTTAGGAAATGTAAGCAACGCACAAATGCAACGTTTTCTGTCTCAATAAAGTCTTTCTATTTCTGCAGGGGAAATGGGGGAAAAGGGAGAGAAAGGGGCACCTGGGAGACCAGGGAGAGTGGGACCACCTGGAGAGATGGGTACTGTGTCATTAAAATCATTACAAAATCTATATCTGCAGAATAACTACATTATGCATCAACTTGTTTAAGTGGCACATTCTATAGAGGTCCCCCGAAAGGATTTTTAAACTTTATTATGTTATGAAAATGACTGGATTTGCCAAGAAGCTTAGCTACAGAATTTAAGCCTGCACAGATGCACACAGACATGGAATTTTACTGGTGGGTCACATGACCACAAGTTTCTGCTGGGTTTCATCATGTTTAAGGAGTGCAGAACTGCAGAATGCCTTGGAGTTCAAGGGTCATCTGTGTGCCGCGGCCAGAACGCAGTAACGATGACAAGTGTTTATGGCAGCTTTTAATGAGGATTAAGTGATGCTTTAATTGGAAAGACAGAGGAGGTGAGGGGGTTCCAATTTCCCAGAATTTAACGTAGCTGTACAGGTACTGTTAACCTACGCAAAAGTGATTATATTCTAGGTCAAGCTTTGATGATGAAAGGAGGTGCAATTTTTATCTCTAGGTCCTCCTGGAATCAAAGGACAAAAAGGTATCATGGGACGTTATGGGAAAATGGGTCCCTCTGGATTAAAAGGTAAAGTGTTCTACTAATGAAATTGCAATTTCAGACTGAAAATTTTGTGCTTTGAAAGTTTGAAAACATTATTGTTTGACAAAATTAATAGGTTTAAAGGGTGATATGGGAGAACCAGGACCAAAGGGTTCAGACGGAGAGCCAGGTAAAAACTCCTCTAACACACAATTCTTGTCTTCAACCAAGTAAATATTTTTGGTCAAATTTTGAGTAAATTAACGTTTTGACTTATTGCATCAGGGCTCCCCTGTGAGTGTGCACCCTTGCGAAAGATGATAGGTGAAATGGATAATCATGTGGCACAACTGACCAATGAGCTGAAATTCATTAAAAATGGTATGGCCAAACAAAGCACCCTGGCACAACAAGTGTTACACACCATCCAATAAAAAACCTGATTCAGCTTATCAGCTGACCATCAAACACTTTGAGTTAAATTTGCTATATGCCAGAAAGTTACAGCTATTACACTGCAGCCTGACCAATATATGGATGTGCTGAATTTATCAGCTGATATGAGGCTATTGTAGTCAAACTGGTATCACCAAATACATTGGTTATGTAATTAGGAGACTCTGTTATGAGTGTCGTTACTGCATATTTTGTACACTAGAGGACACAGTTCACGCTGTTCTTTTTTCTTAATATTTTATATATTCTTCATTCTATAATACACTCTTATTATTCAAAAGCATTTATTATATATAGTAATATTTTGTTCAAAATAGTACTTATGTCAAATTAATAAGATTTAATTATAAGCTAGATTATTTTTAAATTTCATTAAAAAGTTGGTGTGGACTCTTAAATGGCTATACATAACAAATTTTAACTACACATTAATTTTACGTGTTTCTGGAAAAAAAAAAAATTGGCCAACATATCAATATAACATTTAAAATTCTCAAGTATTAGAATTGTTATCAGTCTTAAAAGACTGCAATTGTCTGCAATGCAGTGTTTTTTATGCTGAGTGCTACAGCGTGATTACACACATGCAAGTGCTCACTTTTCAGCACTGCCCTCCCCTGCAGCTGTCGCTGGTGTCAAAGAGACAGACAGCAAGGTGTATCTCCTAGTGAAGGAAGAGAAGCGATACCGGGACGCCGAGCTCTACTGCCAGGGCAGGGGTGGGCACCTGGCCATGCCTAAGGATGCCGCTGCCAACAGGGTGATTGCCGGGTATATCACAGACGCCGGCCTTAGCAGGGTGTATATTGGCATTAATGACCTGGAGCGTGAGGGCCACTTTGTGTATGTGGAGCGCTCGCCCATGAGCACTTTCAGCAAGTGGCGGGATGGAGAACCCAACAACGCCTACGAGGACGAGGACTGTGTGGAGCTGGTGACGTCAGGCGAGTGGGTGGATGTGGCCTGTTCTCTCACCATGTATTTTGTGTGTGAGTTTGACAAGGACCGGATATGAACCTCAAGTATTACAAGCTTTTGTACATGTGAGTATTAAAAGACCTCTTTTTAATAAGCAAAGGAGACCCCTTATGCAAAAATCTATATTATATACACAACGTAAAGCAAAAGTGGAATTTACTTGTGTATACCCACACTAAGTAATAGCCTACTTTATTGTTGTTGTAAACAGAATTTTGTAAATTATTTTAATGCTGTATTGCAATCTAGAATGTTGTGCATTCAGTGTTTTATTTTATTTACTTATTTACTTTCATTTTGTCACTTATATTCTTTTCTGATCCCACTGGACAGATCACATTAATACACTAGTAATAATGTGAGATATGTTATTTATATTGTAATAACAATTTAAAATGAACTCATTGTGGATGATCAATGGCCACAGAATATTTTATTATTTTTTTTAAATAAAGAGGTGTCAGTTACAATTTGTGATGTGTCTATTAGTAGAAAAACCTAATTTCCCCATGACTGGAAGGTCGCCGGTTCTGATCCCGGATCGGTAAATGTACCACTGAGGTATTCATGAGCAAGGTACCGTCATCAAGCACTGCTCCGTCAGCTGGTCACTGCTCCTTCACGGATGGGTCAAACGCAGAGGTCACATTTCATTGTGGTGCACTGTGTGCTGTGTTGTGTTCACAATGACAAATAATCACTCGCTCAGTTGTAAAATCAGTTTGTTGTAAGTTGCTGCCCTCTTGTGGCTGTTTAGCGAGAAGACACAAGGCCCGGTGATAATTGTCAAATTGTTCATAACAAGCTTAAACTTAGAAATGTGTTGAGACACATCATATAATTTTCAAACAGCACTAAAATTACTTTTCATTATGCCAGTCACTTGTGCACTGACCTTTATTAAACAACACCAGTGTTAAACAAGAAGTCAACACCATATGGCACGGATGACTGGAAATGTAATACAACCTCTATTGCAATTTTAATGGTTTGAACAGAAGCAATGCTAGATATATTTGAGCAAATGTGTAAGTTAGACCTGACTTATGTCATATAAGATATTTATACATAAGATATTTGTGAACTACTGTATATTAACCTTCATATACAGGACAATGCAGACTATGTGAACTGTTTTGGTTCATTAAGACGCAATGGTTTTAATAAGTGCTTAATCACGGTGTTTGTTACACTGAGCCCTCTAACTCCATACTATATATTAATTGATTTATATGTTAAAATGAACATTTGAATAAGACACTATAGTGCGGGATAATGAATAATTAAGTTGACAGGAATTCGTCTGGTGAGATCTAATTAGACATGCTAAAGTCTCGTATTTCTCCTTCAGTGTGAAACAGGAGGACGAGCGTAGATGTAAAGTAAATACGTTTGCACTGTGGCAAGAAGAATAAAGGAAGAGTAAGGTAACATAGATACAGTTCATATCAGAATTATTCTGGGCCTCTAATTAAAACCGAGAATCGAGGTAAGCACTGTAACGATTTTACTTATTTAAACTCGTATCTGAAAATGCCATTTTAACCTAATGGATGCCATTCGAACGCAACGAATCAGACCTGTGAGAATCCGGCTCAAGAAATTACTTTCTTCGACCTTCTCCAGAATGTCTGAGGCTCCCGACCAGGCGTCACTCTCCCAGCCTCCGGTAACGAAAACCGTCCTGATCTACCGGAACGGAGACGCGTTTTATCCCGGCAAAAAGTTCGTCATTAACCGGCGCCACACGGCCACTTTCGACAGCTTCCTGAGCGCCGTGACTCGCGGTATTCAGGCCCCGTTTGGAGCCGTGCGCAATATTTACACCCCGGAGGGCCAGAGAATCGTGGATTTGGAGCAGTTTCTACACGGAGAGAGATATGTAGCAGCTGGAGCTGAACGGCTGAAAAAACTAGAGTAAGTATCCAGGTGCTGGATCCACAGTGACCCCTATCCAGTGTGCCATTACTGACAAAAATAATACAGAACTACCGTTATTACTGTATACACTAAGGTTACCACATTGCCAAACAGGTTTAAGCAAGTCTTTAATGGTGCCTTATAAGCCACAGCATTAAGTATGATGAACTTCACCTCCCTATCTAATGTACTTTCTTAAAATAATTAATAATTATTAAGAATTAATACATATTTTTGCATAAGCAAATGTGTAGAAATGGTATTAGAGTAATTAGTCATTTCAGAAGTAATGGGAACATGTATATGTGTGCTTCTTTTGACACAATAGATCTTAAAATTGAGCCGTCCTTAAAGATCAGCTAGATCATCTGAACCTTTAACATTAAAAATGTCTAAAGAATTCCAAAAGTCATATTATTTACACAACACTGCAACACAACAGGACCGTTATTGATCAACGACTGTTCCTTGAAAATATTGTTGTTTGGACGTGACATCCATACATATGATAATGATATTTAGTTCTCCACTGCTGTAATGCCAGATGATGTCCAGGCTTTAAACAAGCTTGAAAATCTTACTCTACATACCAAAATGGAAATGAGAAATCTTTGTGCATTTCTAGACTCTTGACATTCAAAGCCGGATATTTGAATGAGTGTATCTTACACAATGTTGACTAATGTCCCTGTTCTATGTCACTTAGGCTACTGTACTCCTACGCAAATGGAAGTACTGAAAAATCAAACTGACAATTATTTGTGCAAATGCTGGTAGAAAACTAACGTGCATAAGAAGCATTGAGACTGCAACTTATTATTACATCACCAGTAACCAGTTTTAGCGGTTTAACCGTTTAGTTTTAACAGTTGTTTTTATATAACTTTTAATTAGTTCTCATGTTGATATTTGTACTTTACTTCTATCTACCATATTTTAACTATATTTTTAGTCTACCTACAGAAAATGGATGAGCCACTGGAAAATCCCAGTGCGTCTTTTATTAACTGTGAACTGTAAGGAAATTTAAATGTCATTTCTTTCTTTAATAGCTACTATCATATAACACCAAAGAGACCACAAGGAAAGAAAAACACAGAGGTAAGAAATCGTGCATGAGAGAAAGATTATTGTATCATACATGATATATTGTGTGTCCACATTGAGACATGCATTTAGAAGTAGAAGTAAATTAAGCTATAAGAGGGTTGCAGTTTGCAGTGTGTGTGGTTGCAGTGAGTGATTGATGTTAGACAAGACTGCTTATTGAAATCACTTAAGCCAACAAAATGTTATCTAACTATAACTACCCCTGCAAAGAAATATGGCTTGTAATGATATTAGGGTGTTAGGGTGCATTTACTTTGACTCATATTTCAGGGATCCTCTTCGCAAACATAGAATAACTATTTCCCTTATTGTGATAGACTCTGCTTAAAAGAGTGGTGTGACTCTGAGTCAGCTTTTAAATTCTTATTCCCATTTGACACCTGAACAACAAACAGGAAATCCCAGAAAACTGTGCCAACTGGAGCTTCAAATTGTTGGAAGTATGTCAAATCTCTAAATGAATGACAGCACAAAGTGTGCAGCTGCTGCTCAGGAGGGAACTGTTCATTTTGTCTCCATCACAGATTCGACCTGTGGTTCACAGCAAAATAATTGTCCCAGCACGCTGGAGGACAAACATTAATGAGCCATGCACCATCAAGTGAGTTTTAATTTTAGTGCTTCCCTCTTGGAATTTCTCATTGGCAAACCCCTCGGGCAGGAGTGAAGTCTTCTTCTTATGGCAAAAGAAACAGCCCTCCCCCCCCATTTATGGTTTAAGGCTTCACTGAGATCTACTGTTATATACATTGGGACACTTATCAATGGGTGTTGTTACTAACTAGAGGTGTAAGTCCCAAGTTTCATCACAAGACAATATTATATAACTTATTTGGTTAATGATTCAGTATCTGCTGATATCACAAAGTCTGCTACGATAAGATTTTCATTTGATTCAAGTCAGGAGTCGCCAATCAATCTGTGACGGTATGCTGATTTAATACAATCACTTCCATTCATATCAAATCACAAAAAGCATCTGACAGTTGAAACAAATATTTGAACGAAGTTCCTTAGCTCAAATGTTTTTGTTCTTTGTAGTGTTTTCACCAATGGAGAAGTCATGGTTCCTCCAGCGCGGATTTTGCTGCCAAAATATACGCGTACCAGCTGGGAGCAAGTACTGACAATGGTGACAGAGAAAGTGCAACTTCGCACAGGGGCTGTGCAGAGGTCAGACACATACTGTTTTGTCAATTGAGGATCTAAATGTGGGCCAGAAGTGATTTTACTGCAATACGCATTGCAACAGGTTATGTAGGCTGGATGGGACTCCATTGCATGGAGGTGGAGAGCTGGAGAACAATCAGTATTATGTAGCCGTAGGAGTTGAGAAATTTCGCTCCTTAACATATTCTCAGTGGCTTCCAAGCAGAGGAGTCATCCTAGACTTCAACTATGCGTAAGTACATTTAGAGTTCAAACTCTTATGACAGATCCATCTGTTTATACATATTAATAGAAAGCGGAGACACTCATTTGCATGATGGTACGTCTTCTGGATGTAATGCCAGTGTTTTTTTTCTTACAGTGTCAAGAATAATATATTTCCACAACTAAAAAGAGACTGGCACCCAAGAAATGTGGTAAGTCTTTTGACATTTTCGTACAACACGCTAGACTGCAATGATTGACAACCTGTTTAATTAGGAAAGCTTTTGAGGCAGTGTTCTAGTGGTAGGAGACTCATCTATGGAGCAAGAGCTTATGAGTTTGAGTCTGACTGTTTTCCACCTCCTGCTCTTTCACCACTGAGCCTTTTTATAAGGGCCTTAACCCCAAGTTGCTCCAGGGAGAATGTTCCCCTAATTAGGAAATGCAAGTCAGAGAAGCTGACTGTTTATTGCAAATTGTTATAAATGTTTGACAAACCTCTAACCTTACAACCTACAATGCATCCTTTTACTACCTGAAGGAAAAAGGCAAAGTTTACAAGATTCTTGCTCTGTGCTGTTCCTGCGAGGGAACCGGTTTGTCGAGAGACATATTACTCTCGCACAACCTCAATAACACCACCAATCAACCCAATCTCTGGCAGGCAGAGTGGTGGACAAGGAGATTCCCTTCATCAATCACTGTCTGTTGGAGGCATTGAGTTCCTCTCAGCTCTGTCTCCATCAGGCAGTCCCATTGCTCCCAGCTTGCTCCACTTGATCAAGTACAACCAGTCTTATGGGCTGAACACCTTCACCGAGGGAGCGGGCTTAAACCCTCCCTCACTCCTACACAATGAGGATAAATTGGTTTTGGATGGAGTTGTGGGTGGAAGTACGCGCTCGGTGCTTTAGGACAGTCCGCGCTGCGCTAAGACCTCACAAATAAGTGTTGGGAGGAATAATGCCCCTCTCAGCAGTTTGGGGCAGGGACGGCTCAGAAGAGAAGTGTGTGGCATCTGTTTATCGTAAGCGAGAAAAATGACGGCTTGGAGCGTGCCAATTGATGTGACGGGGAGAAGGGGATCCTGTGGCCGCTCCATAGGTGTTGTTCTCTAATTGACTTCTCATGCATCATCAACTTGATTGAGAGGAGGAAATAATTTGGAGAAAGTGGCAAATTATCTTTGGAAGAATGAAGATGGAGGAGCCATCAAAGTCTCATTAAACTGTCATTAAACACAAAGGTTTAGCTGTATCATCTGTTTACATTTACCTTTAATCGGCGCTTGTTCCGAAAAACAAGACGCACTCGTGGTTTTATGTGTTGCACTTTTGTAGGTTAGAATGTCTCTGATGTTTTCCGCTGTTTTCTTTAGAACCTCTTCCTTTCGATTTTTGCCAGCTGTCTTCTGATGTCACTTAGAGGCTTTGTTCTAGAGTTCTCCCTCACAAACCTGAGTGTAAAAAACTCCTCTGGGAATGATTTTTTTTATCTACTGGCAACACAGCATTAGCAGGCAGCTTGAGGAAGCCCTGCACAAATCTGTCTTGTCTTGAAATCCCAGAAGGAGATTAACTGGTGGTGAGAGGAATCTTGTTGATGGAATTCCAAAAGTAGAAACAAATTAAGGAATAGACTGGGGTGAAAAGAGGTTTCACTTTTCTAAGATAAAAGTTATTCTAGTTTAAAATTTAGTTAAAGACTGTATTTGGACATCATATGTTCATTACTATTCTGCAGAATCTCTATTAAACCCCTCAATTCAGTTTGATCTTTACAGACTGCCATTTTCCGGGCAACCACAGGGAGGAGGCAGAGGCTCGGCTCTTGCTTTCCGTGTGCACCTCCCGCCCCCCTCCCTCACCATGCGTTTCTCTTTCTCTCCAGCCTCTTACATCATTCAATGATGTCATGTTCTAGAGAGATATTAGAAAAGCTATCAACAGTTTGACAACAAACTGCCACATTACTGAAAGAATTTGTCCTTTCCTTTCAGAACCACGAATGCGGTGGATTTGTAGAGTGTTTTGCGTTTGTTGTGTGGTCTGTAAGAACGTCTGGTTTAGGTCATTTATAGCTTTCAGAGTGGAAAAAAGCCGTGATCTGCATGGGTGCGGCGGCTGAGTCCCACAGCAGCGTGGCTGAAGCCGGGACCGTGGAGACAGATGAAAGCGGCGGCGCAGCGTGTGCCGTTTGTTTTCCCACTGGCGTGACAGATGTTGAATGAGGTGCCGGGGAAAGTTGAACTGGAGGGGAAAGCGCTTTGGCTTGTCACTTCGGCAGCAGTGGAAACCATCACGCTGCCTCGACCGGAGCTCTCCACCACCCCTCACTCCCCCTGCCCTCCTGCCACATGTGCATGACTTCGGCTCTAACTGGCAGGCTTGGGGTCGTACGGGCCAAAGCTCGATCTGCAGAACTGGTTGTGAAGCTGTCCTCTTTCTAGAATCCTCTCTCCCTGCCCTTTTCGGACCAGATGCCATCTCTACCCTGGTTTCCTGTTTTGGAGGAGAACCACTCCCATGGGAGGGGTGATGGAAACGCCTATCCAGCTGTTGCCTGGCATGATCGTCCTGCCTAGGCGGAGGGAGTGGCCCAGTGATGCAGCGGGGGGTTCTGGCACTCCAAAGCTGCTCTCACGTCATCCACATTACAGTTGTTTCCCCCCTCACACCTCTCTGTAACTTAATACTGATTCTACCTTTTGCAAGACAGCCTTGTATCACCACAACATTGCAGCAAACATGCTGAAAAAAACAAAACAAAACAAAGCAAAAAAATTGGCTCAGAAAAACATAAACTTGAAAACACACACAGACTTCTATGAAGCACAGAAACAAAGGGGAGTCTGGAACTTAAATAAGGAAAGACAAACACAGCAAAATGTGACCTCTGCATTTGACCCATCCATGAAGGAGGAGCGGGCAGCTGACATGGGCAGCACGTGGGGAGCAGTGCTTGGGGACTGCAGTGTACCTTGCACATGAGTACCCCTTACCGGTGGGGGACTCAAACTGGCGGTCTTCTGATTATGGAGCGAACTCCCTAACCGTTATGCTACCAACTTCTTCATTTGATTGCAAGTTGATAAATGCTTGTGTAAAAATGTATTTCATATATGCCAGAGGGATTCCTAGTTTATTCATTTTCTTGGTTTTACACACTTTAAATATCATGAAAAATCAAGAAAATGTTGCGTAAATTATATGCAAAACAACATATGTGCTTTAAGGGTCCTGAGGGCAGGTGGTGTTCTTCTGTCATTCTGCCTTCTCAGGGTGATGAGTGATTAGACAGCTATGACAAGTTACACACAGCCAGCAGGGCTCAGACAATATGTGATCTGTAACATGAAACACTGACTCCAGTTATTCTACCTGCAGAGGCTTTTGTTTGTGGTGTAGTGACATTTCAATGACGTGATTTTCACGAGTCATATTGATTTCGTCTTTTTTTAAAGCGCCTTATTTTCTTTCCAGAGATTTATTTTTGTTCTGCTATAAACAACATCTGGGTTTTAAAAGTTCCTTTTTCATCTTATTTATTCAAGCAATTTGATCAAAAAAACGTGTGAACTTTCCCTGAACTTTGATGAACTATGCATTCCTATTGAACTATCCCATGGACTTGTTTTATTTCTCGCTCGCCCACCGACGCTTGCTCAGATTCAAAAGAGTGTCATGTGGAGCTCGCCTTTTGCATTGAAAAACAAGCCGGGGAGGGAGCAAATATTCAGCTGTTCCCCAGACCCCGTGTTAGTGGGCTTGCAGACTTCGCTGCCCGGAGTGCGTTCTAGTGGAAGCCGAAGATCAGTGAAGTGCCCCTGAGCAACCTCTCTGTGGAGTCGAGTAACGGCGGCAGCCGAGCTGGAGAGAGAGAAAAAAAATGCATTAAGTCTTCTCTTCCCCTCACTCGGGGACAGAAACGGCTCACCTTGCTACCTATGGTGGATATGCACTGCCAGGTGGAGGAAAATTGCCTTTTGTGGGGGCATTAATGCAGACATGCATCCTGCTGTCAAAGCATCACTCTCCCTATAACTCTCTCTCTCTTTCTCTCCCTCTCCCATTCCAGTCCCCTAGCCTTTTTCTTTTCATTAATAACCGTCTGCTGTCTGCCTAGGAATAAGTTATTCCCTCCAACTGCCTCTCCTTTTTAAGCCTGTTTGGGCTCTCATTGTTTGATCTGGCGTGATAAATAAGACGAATGCAGTTAGAAATTCATGGCTGCTCTGTTTCATTAATAAATGATTAGTTTGCTGAGCTCTCTGGTGATTGATAGCTCGTGCAGGGGGATGTATTGGAACCAGGCGAATTCAATACGGCGTCAGTCGCCGGGGAGCCACAAAGCATATCAGCTTGTGAAATATTGAGGTCAATAGAATATATAAAGGAAAGAAAGGGGGGATTGGGGGGAGGTGAGAAACAAGTTTGAGTTGCAAAATAGTTTAGTGTGATTAGAGATGGATCTTAAGTCAACATCAGTGGCTCAGTCATTGACATGGCCAAATCAGAGGGGCTTTTGGTGAACTGTTTCTTCCTCGACGTTACAGTATGCCTATCAGCCAGAAGACAATGCGGAATCGTACTTCTACAACCAAGCAGAAAGAGTAAAACAGCAGAGGAACGGTTCAGAGTTCTCACACCTTCTCGTTGCACCGGGTGAGTGTGACAGAGCCGTTCAACTTCCTGTGTTCATTTATTTCCCCTCCAGAGCTAATGTGTGTTTCCTCTTCCCTCGCCACTGCCAGATCAAGTGGAGATGGGAAGCGAGGCTGTTGTTTTGGTGGGAGGCAGATTTATTTTCTCGCCGCGTCTGTGCATGTGCGTGTGAGAGAGAGAGAGAGATTTTACACTCTTACATGTGTGTGGTGCAACAGAGATAACAAGGCAGCGTGTGGTAGGGATTACTTTGAATTTGCAGGCGGCTCTCCAAAGACTACCTATGTCAAGGGAACTTGCTTCCATTCCTGGATAGAATGCCGCTTTACCAGATGAATATTAAACTGTGCAAAGCTTCAAATACTTCAGAGCTCTCTAAATCATAGATGAGCTCAATCAGGCCATTTTGCTGAAAATGTATGCAGCGAGGCTCGTTAGCTATGCCAGGGCAACAAAATGCTCCAATTTTCTTCTGATAGAGAATCAAAACGCTCATAAGTTATTCAGCACAAATAACACAACAAGATGTGGGCGCTTTAGACGTAACACACTCTCTCTCCCTCGTCAAATGTGCACACACACATCACTAATTATTCCTCTCCTAACCCGACAATCATAGTTTCCTCTAACAGTCCCTGTCTTATACCTTATCACCTTGTTATTTTATGGACGTCACATTGACAGCGCGAGTGATATAAAGAAAGTTTCAGAAGCGTTTCCCCACTCTAAGTGCATCGCCTCTGCCGGATCCTATGAGGTCATTCGGTGAGTAATTGCGGGCGCTGCGGAGCTGCCATCATTTCACGCATAAGAGCCGAGCCAGCAGTCCTGGTGATGGAGTTGAATTTCCCTGGGCCGCGTCGAGCTCGCATTAGTGCCGGCCGGGATGTCTGCAGCCAGGCTTGTAAAAAGCGCTCCTCCCTGAGCTCCAGCTCCTGCGGACACTTGATCATCCCATGTGGCAAAGCATTCTCATAATGCCATCACTAATGGCAGAAACCGAAAAAGGGGGAAAAAAAAAGCTAAGCAAAGGGCTCCTCTTAACTACATCAGTTGCTGCAGAGGGGTAATAAAGCATGCCATGTGCATGAGTGCTGTTGACATCACCAATTGCAGGCGGAGTGCATCTCGTGGCAGCCTATCATTAACACAGATTGTCTTACCTTTTGAATGTCAGGAGCGGTGGCCAATGTAGTTTGCATCTTCAAATAAAAATTGAGTCGCTTTGCTTGGGTGAAGCTAATTTGAAATGTTTGGAAGAAGTTAAAGAATGTAATTGGCTGAATCTAGTGTCATCTATGTAACCACTAGTGCTTTCGTCGTAGATTGATTTTAGTTTTCCATCTCTTCTGACTGTCATCACATTCTACATTTGAGACGAGCTAATGATAGGTTTTGAAACTGTGTACCGCGACTGAAAGTAACAGAGGTTAATTTTATCACTGAACTTTTCTCGTCAACGCTCTGCCACATGCTTACCAACACTTATAAAAATTTAGTCCTCAAAACTTACGTCAAATCCATTCATTAATTTGGTTTATTATTCAGTGTTCATTACTGAATCAGTTAATCCCCACTCTTATTAATTAATGAAGCAGCTTATATTCTGTAACCATCATGAGTCATCGTCATCACATTTTAGAAATGTTTCATGATAACCAACACCTTGGATGTTGACTTTTAAATGAACTTCCTGAAGCACCATTAGGGAAATCAGACTTTTCAATAGTCATTGCCTTTATTTAGACTCTAAACAAATAAGCCATTTGACAGGGGCATTGATCACATTTGCTGCAACATGAAAAGAGGGAGATAGTATAGAGTGGCAGAGTCCATGGCGTGATTAATTACTATCCACAGAAGGCGGCGTATTCCGAGCCAAAGACAAAAGGAAGGAAATGGAGGGAGTGTCTGAAGTCCAAGATGATCGCAACATTCATGTGGACCTGCCCATAGACCTGGTGAGGAAGACGGAACAACACACACACACTCGCACACAAGCACATGCACCCACCAACCCACACACTATAATTTCTGACAGCCTGTTTAACATAAAAATGAATGCAGAAAATGATTATATGTAGTATGAAAAAGTCATTTCCCCACAGACTGAAGCGAAGGTGGTTGAAGAGGAACAACGTGAACAGAAAAATACTGAATCTGAAAGATGTCAAAGCCCCCCAGAAGCATTCCTTACAGAACCTAATGTGAATGCTACTCCTGGAACACTGGATAAGGTCACAAGCTTTAGATATTTTTATGTTAACCCGTTTCTACACTGTGTCCACTTGATTAAACAACTATCTGTATGCAGTGTGGAGGCAGCTTCTTTTACATGGTAGCTTTTCAAGCTACGTATGATTAAAAGTAGCTTAGCTACAGCCAAGAGACTGCACTGATATAGCAGTTAGCTGCAAGGTGGATTCCATCTTGCAGGTGCTAAGAACACGCTGTGAAACAATGAGTGTGCGCTATCAGATGACACCTCAACAACAACACTAATCAGAAACATGAAATATGAAATCAACTACATAAACACCCATCACAAACACCTGATAATTGAAAATATGTACTTTTGAAGCTCCAGCATAGATTCACTACTGAAAAGCTACTGAAAAAGTAGTGAAGTAGCATCACCATTGTCACAGTGGAAAAATATGACAATCCTCAGCACCAACAATTGATTCTATAGACCAGTGGTCCGCCACTGCAATGCAGGTGGTCCATGACATGCAGTCCAGTTTCACTACTGAAATCACTTTTTAAAAATTATTTGATTTATTTTTCAAAACATTTCAAGATGATTTGGGCATCTTTATGAATTATTACTTTATTGCAAGTATCTAAAAAATAATATAACATACACAGGCACACAGTGGGCCGCAGATTACTCCTAAGTCTGAAAGGTGGTCCCTGGGACAGAACCAGTTGAAAACCCCTGCTATAGACCAATTCTGTTAAATGAAATGTACCTTTTGTTGTCTGGCAGACTCCCTTAAATGTAACAGCGACAGGAGAGTCAGAGAAAAGCTCCCATTTGACCAGTGAGAACACAGCCAAGTCTGGGTTGGAACTACGGCACGAGGTATGTAACCCAGACCTCTCTGAATTTATAGAGATTGTGTTTTCATTTGGGGCATATAGCCTGAACATAATCTCAGACTTTCATATTCTCTGCACAGGCAATAACTGTGCTTATGAAAAGAAGTGGTCTGCCTCTCTTCTGACATCCAGGCCCAGAAAATTGGCCCATTTAGATAGTGGCTCTATTCCGGTCTGGTAATCTTTGTCTTTCTGCAGTGTGGATCTCGTAACACTAATGAGTACGCACAACAGCGAATATTACAATACCGTGCAATTTCACACTGCTTTGAAATGGCGCGGGCGATATTGAGTCTTATTTAAACGATCAATAACATGCAGCATTGTGTTTAATGAAAACTATAATTTCAGACAAAGCCAATTACACCATTGGGCACTGTTTTGGTTGGAGATTTTGCTGTGGTCGGCGTTTTCATAATAAAGATATTCTTATCGAAATAATTATTGACTGGGGACTGCAGTTATTACCTTGTTAAAGGCCTCATCAATAGTCATATTCATTACTTATCACATTTAGTCACATAGCGAGATGACTGAATCAGAGGTGCTATAGATCCGGTGAATGGCACGTGTTATAATGGCGCCAATTCTCCCCACACCTCTCGTAGCTAATTGGCAGACTCATCATCGCTGTTCAAAACAATATTTGATTTAGTGGCAGATGAAGGTGGCCTTTTGATGACTGCAGCGTTCAGACTCATTCAATTCACTAAAGACATGTAAGTGGTAATCGAGTGGGCCACGCACAACGGGACTGTTGGATATTAACCATTAAGCATGTTTGCCTTACACTCCGCAATGCTCAATAAATATTCTCTTGTTGAAGGCATGTATTCCCCATGCACATGTATTAGCTGAACAATGTTCTCTGCTTGTCTAACTATGTTTATTATCCAGCCTCATAATGCACTATCAACTATGTCCCGGCCTGCCAGCAGATCTATGTTTCAGGGGTTTGACAGTAATTATGTATATTGTGGAGTATTTATGAGTTATGTCTAGACCCTTGTGCTTATAGCTCTGTGTTTAAAGGTGACATATAGCCCAAATAAAGTTATGCAGGGGCGTCATTGTGGCGCAGTGGTTAGTGCTGCTGCCTCACAGCTAAAAAGTCCAGGGTTTGATCCCCTGGTCTGCTGTAGGGCCTTTCTGTGCGTAGTTTGCATGCTCTCCCCATATTAGAGTGGGTTTTCTCCGGGTTCTCCGGTTTCCTCCCACCATGCAATATAGGTTAATTGGCGACTCTAAATTGGTGTAACTGAGCGTGTGATTGTGTGAGTGTGTGTGCCCTGCTGTGTGTTGGTGCCTGCCTAGGGATATTCTCCGGTTCCCGCAACCCCAGTAGGGATTAAGCGGTTCAGATAATGAATGAATGAATGAAAGTTATGAGGCTGTTAGATCCAATTGTATTAATCATGCATTAATGTAGCACACAAAAACAACCTCTAGAGATCAAACATTAACACTTGATTCATAATATTAATCAATATTTTAAAAAATATTATTTCATTACTGTTTCACCGTTAGCACCTTTTTTCAAAAACGGGGTCTGTCAACTGTTAAAACTTTTCAAAATGTCCATCAGCATTAGAATGTCAGATGATTTAAAGCTGCTGTTGGGCCTTCCTGCAGTGTTATGTGCCAGTCAGTGATAAATGAAATTACATCATAGTTTGAATGATATTGCTTTTTACTGCCATCGTATCATAAAGACACCCTGTGCTTTATTATTGATGACTGAATTCAATTATATGATTGTGTTCTTCTCCATGCGGGACTTTTGCTCAAACGAACATTAACTACATTAATATAACGGCACGAAAGCTACATCATTCCAGTAAATAAACTGTTCTGATGCTAAACAAATATTGATCTTTTAGGTACATCATATTGGTGAACGGTTTATTTGTTTTCCCATGCACAGGTTGTCTATTTGCCCTTCTTCAGCGGTCAGTTTTTAATCATTAGTCAATAGAAAAATGAAACCATCATTAAGTCAATTTTCCTTTGTCAAAGATTTTCTTAAACAAGTGATCAACATAGGTAAAAGGGGAAAAGGTAAGACGTCTTACAAAATGAACATAAATTGTTGTCAGCAAGTTGTGGGTTGAAAGATGTTGATGCAGTTCGCATGCAACATTCAGTTATTTGTACAACATCCTAAAACAAAAACCAGAACTAGGAGCACAGCAGGAAAAAACAAAAACCAATGCTAGCCTAACAGCCATGTTCCTAAACAGATACAAGACCCAGACAAACTAGGAACAAACACAGATGAACAGCATCGGCACCAATAAACCATAAAGATAGACAGAGGAGATGAAGACAGGCATGCCACTAGTGGCCTTGATGAAGGAATTGCAGGCCAGACTGTGACTATAACCAATGAATGAATGAAGATGCTTCACAAAAACATTCATTCAAGTCTTGTTCAAGTGTTTCTGTTTTCTATGAAACAGTTGTTCATTTTGATTTCAGTGATCCGCACTGATTTATTAGTCACCAAAGCAGTTTTTCTTAATTAATATTGCTTGATATGTCAATGTGTCCAGGCAGGTTTGATCAATTGTCTTCCTCTTTCTTCCTTAGTTTTGTGATAAAAACAATCAATTACATATTGATTCCTTCATCGATCCTCCTTTTTGCTGTCAATACAATATCTGCTCATTTATCTTGTTCTTTTTTTTTGCTACAGTTGGCCAGCTTAGGCTAGCTGTTTCAAACGCAAGGTCAACTATAATCAACCCCAGACTATGCCACGGGCTAAGGCTACTGCATGTGGCATTCCTCCCTGTAGCAGATAGACCTTCTGCAGCCTACCATTCAATTGCTGTTTATTAAGCAGAGGATAGTCATTAATCAGGCTGGGATGCACTGGATTTCCTCAAAGACCATCGAACCACTTAAGAAAACACAGCCCATCTATCTCTGGTTCATGTTCCACAGACACATTAGTGCAAGAGAGAACTCTAGGCCTGTATGTTTTCCCTTGATAAGATGTTAGTCTTTTTTTTCTTGGCTCACACAGTGTTTACTCAATTCTGAATTTAAACACTGTAAATGTCTGTACCGAGCATCTGCCAGAGGTTGTAAACGTTTGGAAATGACATTTTATAGCTTCTCACAGAATTTGAGAACATATTTTTGGGTGATCATAGTGTAAATGCGGAATTTTTGGATCTCTTGACAGAAGCTTCTCTGTGCATAATTGCCTTTCCAGCTTTCGATGCCTTTAAATCGTGGTTAAATGGGTAAAATTGTTCTTCGAATTAAGAAGCAATTCTGGCTGGACTACAATACATCATTTTAAGGTGGTACCTGACAGGTTCGCTGAATGAGGAATTTGCTGCATCGAAATGTAATTAGTTCAAAGAATGAAAATCTGATTTATGTTTGCAGGACACCGAAGGGGAGGAGACGTCCTCCAAGCAGCATGGAATACGGTCACGGGTGTCAAAGTTTTTCAAGGGTAGGTTCATAAAGGCAGGGTAACATCACAGCCCTCCCTTCTACCATGCTGCCGAAGATCCGGCTATAAAGAGACCGCTAACGCACTGTGCACCACCAATTTCCCTTACATGGCTCCAGAAATCTTGGAGAGCTTCCATTCATTATAGATACCATCTGGGCTCATCCTCCATCTCAGATTTCTTTGCTCTGTGTTAAATGTACCTGTGTATGTTCACAGGACACATTAAACTACATTTTCTCGCTCTGCGCACCTCAAAGGTGTTGTTACGTTTGTTAATACCCAAAGCTTAACATCTGACTCAAAAAGCGTCCTCCTCCTTTGTCCGACTATCAATCTTTGCTGAATTACAGCACAGATCCATGGATTTGCTCATTAAAGTGAATTTCCTGGCTTGGATCTCATTACCGATGGACCACTATCTCTTCATGTTGGCGCAAGCCATTGCTACGTTATGTGTCTTGCATCTTGTATTAGCAATTTATTCCTAACAGGTTGCAAAGCACAGAGGCAGCAAAAGAGGTTGTCAGCTCGGCTGGTGGCTATTGTCCATGCTGAATTCCGCTGGGTAGCATAAGTGAGGCAGTCTTGGCCTCCTGGGTGGACATTACCGCTCTAATCTAAGTACCATGATGTATGCCAAAACAATCCCACAGTCCCATCCCCCTACAGTGCACCCTCCATGTCTATAAACCTGGGATTGTGCTGTTACCTCTCTCCCGAGTTTTGTATACACGAGCTGCCATTAGCCAATTTTTCCTCATCCTCCTCCATATTTCAGCTCGATTGGATGGACTTTGGGGCTGTCACGCACCCGGAAAGGATAAAGTATGCAATTTATGGGCTTAGCTCCTAGCTATTGAGAACCCTGCTGTGGTGGCATATTTGCTCCTGCATTGTTCTGAACCTAGTCAGTTTAGATGGTTTTTCAACTTTTCTTGACTCAACACGCATTTTAGTTTTTTGTTGTTAAATAGTAACTTCTGACGCATATCAATAACAAAGAATATCATTTCATTGTCTATTACATGAGGCAACAGCAACTTATTTTGGGTTGACATAGATTCTGCTTCAAGGTCAATATGGTATAGTATAACATTAATAATAAGTGCCGTGCATAAATCTGAGCTGAGCTGTCGGTCTTGCTTTTGTCTATTTTATTTTATTTCATTTTGGGGGGTTATACATATGAAGACCAAAGAAATGAAAAAATGGTCATAAACAATAATATTGCTAAAAACAGATTGGTGCTTTGCTCTGGCACTATTATTTTATGCCACTTATATTATTATAATTATATTTCTTATAGTATAACTATACTATTAATGTGACACACTAAGGCCTCGTTTACACTGCAGGTCTTGATGCTCAATTCTGATTTGTTGCCTATATCCGATTGTTTTGACCTTCTGTTTACACGTTTTTTAAAATTGTGACCCATATCCGATTCGCTTGTTACACGACGTCATTAAACCGCGATGAAGTACTAAATTGTCGCCGTTTTAATGACGTACAGAACGCAATGCCTAGGAAAATCCGATCTGCCAGTTTACATGACAGTCGCATTGGCACATATCTGATTTATTTCCACATATGAACGAGGCCTGAAACCGATCTCAAAATATCCGAATGCATGCGTTTTTTTCCTGTTTACACTGTCATGGAACAGATCCAATCTGTGTCACATATGAGCAAAAAATCGGAATTGGGTCACATTTAACTGACAGTGTAAACGAGGCCTAAATGTCATGCTAATTATGGTTATCATTTTACCATAAACAAGTCATAACATTCAAGATTGTCATATTCAATGTTTGCTGCATACAGAGTTGTACCAGTACAACATATAGTGAAATGTCAACCTGATTCACTGCTGAGACTTTTAATTAAAGTAAATAAAAGAAATTCCAGTAGGAATGCACAATATGCAAATTATTGGTCAATGCGGATATTATGCTTATATCTGCCAATACCAATACATGCTGATAAATGAGGAAGGCTGAGTTGAATGCGTAAAGACAAGATATTTTGCTCATTAAAGTTCCACAGTGGCAAGCCAAGGGAGTGTGAAAGCAGAGTAGAGCGAGGGTGGAGCACATCGAGCGTAGTGCACTACATTGTAAGAAAAAGTGACTTCCCGTCCTATGTGGTGTACCAAGTCAAATAGAGCATGTGTGACACTCCATGTGCACTACCTTGAGAGCTATTATGACACAACCCCGACTATTTCCTGAGATGCATACTACCGCATAGAAAAGTATGGAAAGAGCGCCTTACTTACCATACTATTGAATGCGGCAGTACACGACTTGGGACACAACCCATGTGCAAACTCACATTCATTAAGTAAGGCAAACACGCGATTTAAGTAGTTACATTTTTTTCAGTTAAGCATGAAAAGATGAGAGATTTTGCTCACGAATTCCACTGCATTATTTTGGTACAAAATAACGGCATACATTTTAAGACAGATGGCACGGGCCGTATAATATCCGACCTCAACTTTGGACATACCTGGCATAAATTCTACCTTTACAATAAATGCATAAAATATCGGCTGGAAATATCGGGGAAATCTATTTTAAATGATTTAAAATTAGCAATCATCTGAACATGATATTATTGTATCGTTTATTTTTAAAAAGAATAAAACTCAGCAAACAGATGAACTTTCAGAAAGTTAAATGCTATTCTAAGAAATATATGCATCTATAGAAAAACATATAGATTAAAATTCCCTGAATATAAACATTAACATTATAATAATGCTTATAAATGTCCAATTGCACATGGTTAAACTACAGCGGTAGGTCTGTGGATCTGAGTTGAAAAGGAAAGCTGATAGGAAAGACGAAATCTGTTTTATATGTAAATGCATATCAGACATGCTTTGGCAGACAGAAAGATCCCTGGAGTGATTTTCTTCCATCCATGTTTCCTTGCCGTTTTGACTGGGCCAGGGCATCAGCACTCGCTTTGGGCGATATTACAGGGATTGCACTGTGCACTGTGCCACTGATGACATTTCTCCTTCAAAAGTTATTGTAAATCTGAATAGCGGTCACATTATGTATTACGGCTGTCAGAGTGTCTGGCTTGTAAAACAACATTGGCATTGATTTGAAACATGAAGACCCAGCTTTGAGTCGTGTTAAAATTCTGACTTGTAAGTGTTCATATCCTGTGGTAAACTGTTGCTAGAGTAATGTCATGTTTAATGATTCGCCTGGTAAATTATATATAGCTAGCTTTTCTCAAAACAAGGGAGAAATGGATGTTGCTTGATTGACATCTGGTAGGTTAATTTATTTTTATGGTTGTGATTTATCTGTCTAGTGCTACAACATCAATCAATAAATGATGCGCAATTTATGAAAGACAGTTTCTATAACTGGAAGCTCTTATCAGCTGTATCAAAGCTACTGGTTTAGCTGTTTGCTGACATCAGCTTGCCTCTCATGCTCTTATTTAAAATTCTCATTTCATCTTATGTTTTTGAAGCTTCTAATAATCCATTATAACTTTTCCACAGCTAATTTGCCTTGTTTTTATCTTTGCTTCCTCAATTTGTGTTTCAGACATAAGTAAAAAGGAATAACCTTAAGTACATCAAAAAGGACAATGGTAAGTACTTATAGTACCAATTTACTGATCTTGTTACTAATGTTGTCATGTTGTTTTGAGGTCGTGGTTGATTGACAATGAAATTCAACCATTCTGTAAAGAAAAGACTTCTTTGCTGCATGTTAAATTTGCAAAAGCAACATTATGATTCGCTTATTTTGAAGAGTCAAATCAGCTAAATATAGAAGAAACAGATTCTTATGGCAAAACCTCTATATATGAAGAGAGAAAATATGGTTCAGCAACCTGATCATGTTTGACTCTCACATGGACTTGTTGAAGAGCTGTCAGTGGGGTCAAAACAACTGCAAACATCTTTTGCCACGAAACACATTGTTTTGGTAAACCTAAAATCTTAGTTAAAGTGGGTTCTTGAGAAAACAAGGAAAAGAAAAACGTTCATTGTGAGTGATATGATTGGTTTTGTCATTTCAGTTCACAAAAGCACCATGAAACCTTGTAAGACCAGATTAAAGGCCTTCAGGACTATAGCTGTAGCTCCTGACATGGAGAAAATAAAGTTCCAAAGCTCTTGCATGGAGGATCTGCCCTAGCAGATTGAGGAGACAGGGCTGTCTCTGTGTGATCTCAGCCGCTGTTCTGATGACAGGCCTTGTGAAGTTACCCCTGCCTAGTTACACATTAGCTTTGATTGCCAGTTTGCTCTGTTCACAGCCAGCTTTGAACCACATCTCAAGATGAAAGCCAAACTTGTCCAGTGTGTCCAGTGTAGCAGTGGTTCCCTTTTTGCTTCAGGCTCCATCGAGAGCTTCAAGACTCTTCCCATGTTGGAATGAGCATGATGTATAATTTATCACACAATGCATGGCTGATCCTCTCTGTCTCTGCCACGCTGATGCCATTTGTGTTTTTCCTGTTTACAGACTCCACAATAGGCGTTTCTCTTTCACAAAGGTAAGCCTTTGTTGCATTTTATGCACTTTGATATCCAGCCCCCTATAGCTTCAGATACATCCCAAATGCACAATTTCTTTTACAGAAACCGAGTGAGAGCCCACGGAGAAACACTGTATAGAGGATGCACAACCCTCACAGGCACTGGCAACCTCTTGGAAAAAAAAAAAAAAAGATAAAAAAGTATATCGACAGTCTTTTATGTCTTCTATAAGGAATGTATCTCATAATTATGAATTTCTATTAATATTGCATGAGCTCTTAATGCCCAGTTCATAGTACGTTGTCTAATTGTGGAAATTAATTATTAAGAAGCAAGGGTCTTGAGTGGGTCTCGCTGTGGCACTTTTGATAAATTATTTTCTGTATTTCTGTTTTATAATTTGATGAACTTTTAGAGGTGGGGAGATTTTGCTATTCTGCTAAATCAGCAAACTCCATGTGGATGATGATAACTGCTCTGCAGAGAGGCTTGGCATCCCTCGAGTGGGATTACTCCACTGATTAAAGTCAATTGAATCATCTAACAACACTGCAGTGCTGGAGTGGATTAACAAATTAAATATGCTGCTCACAATCTCGGACTAGCTGCTATGTAGAATGAGGCCTCGCTGTTGACCTGCAGGTCATGGCTAAATGTACTGATGAGTAAAATAAAGAAACAAAACACTCAGGGATGGTTTAACATTTCAGTCTTTGTTGTTCAAGGAAATAAAATCCATGGGACAAAAATAACTAATTCTTGTCAATGCTTTTCTTGTAACCAGAGTTGGGGAGTAGCTAACTAAGGGCTTGTTTACACGAATCTAGACATTTTTATAAACATATTTTTTATACCTTTGGGCCTTTCATTTACACGTAAAAAGACTTTTAGCCACGTCAAACGGATACTTTTTAAAACGCCCTCCAAAGTGAAGATTTTACAAGTGCTGGATTTTGTGGCTCCGTCAACAAGTAAAATGCAGTTTTCTAAAAATGACCGTGTTTAGGTCTATTGTTTGCTTGCCTGAAATACCTTATAAGTTTTCAGACATCACAGTATGCAACAGAAAATGCATTAGCGTCGGCTGCGTGATATTTATATACAGTTGGTTTGGCTAATCGTTATCGGAACAGGAAGTCGTGTCATATGTTGTTTTGTTTTTTTCAGGATGCAAACATGGCTTTATGCATCTTGTTACACTGCCACCTATAGGTTTGGCATGCTCATAACAGCTCTTGACCGCATGTTTATGCAGATTTGTCTAAATGAATACTTTTTTGGAAATGATCTGGTGTAAACAGAGAGGGGGAATAGCAGTTTCTGTAAATACCTGGCTATGTGTCAATGTGGCCTAAAATTAGTGACACTGCTAACTAATTAGTAGTTGCTAACTAACTACTATTTCAGGACCATATAATTTGCTCATTAAGATCATCAGCAGCTATTTAAAACACTGTAGATTCAGCATCAATGTACCACACATCGTTACAAAAATACTTTTTCTCTGTAGCTTTCAGTTGAGCTAACTACTATATTTTTACACTAACTTGCCTGTAGCTTAGCTACTTTTAATGATAAGTAGCTTGAAAAATTCCCTTTTAAAAGTAGCTTCTCCAACACTGCCTGTAAGCAACAATGTTCATGAGATCCTATTCCTGACAGAAGGGCCTGATCTAGTCGCTGTATAATGGCATGCAGAGGGTCATATTTCCTGTTGTTGCAATCCAGGGCATCCCAGAGGTGTCCTGTGGCTCTGAGCTTGAGAGTGAAGCCTGGCCAATGTGGCGACTGACTGCCAGAATTTTTCAGAGCAGCTGTGATTACAACAGCTGTCCATCTCAGCCAGGGTCTGGCCAAGCCGTTCGGGTGTGACATCTATGAGGTGCGAGCAGAGGGCCCCTGACAGCTTGCCATACCAGCCCCATGGATCATGTCCCCTACTGTCCTGTCAATGATGTGGGCATTGTGTCTGGGCATGTGGCAGTTACAGCCGTAACATGGGCAACAGATCTGAAGGAAACTCTCAGATGGGCTACTGTGTGTGTGTGTGCCTGTGTGTGTGTTGGCCCTGCTCTGGTGTGGTCACTCAGGTATTGATGGTCGTCTGTCCTGCCAGTCAGCCTGAACATTGTCTCAAGATGGGACTCAAAGGGGAATTACTCTATGTCTTGCAATGCTGGCACTAAACCTGCATGCCTGTAGCATGCCAAGAGCCCTCTCCCTCATTAAATCCATGGCATTACAGAAAGCTTTAGATTAGAACTTCCTAAAAAATAAGCTGTAACTTAAGGAAGTTGTAAAAGGTTTGTTTTATATGAATAGGTGCAAGTTTACATGTCTAATGGTTATATATCTAAAACAATTCAGTTTTGTGCTGCACATTCTTCATATCTGTCATACCTTTTTAGCTAATTAATCCTCTGTAAAAAATGAGCCTAAATAGAATGATGAATCGATATTGATGTTCATAATGGCCGATAAATGATAATTAAACAGAAAATGATAGAATGAAGGGCGTTATGAGTGTTGTCATCGTATAGTTTGTCCATCACAGGGCACACTAGTATGACAAGAAAATATAATTTGTTATTTAATGTTTCTAAAAATATGTTTTTATAAAAAAAATATTTAAATTGTTATTTTGGTAAGTACTACAAATAATAAAAAATAATGGATTCTTTGTTTATGTTGTGCGTTTTTGAAAAAATAATTATTCAGAAATATTGGATTGAATTATGAGATCCTCAAATATCGAAATTGGTATCAATTTATAAAAACTATATCGGTTGCTCTGTCTTTTTGGTATATGACAGGAGTCCTCCAGGAGCAGTACCTCAAAAAAGGTGGAAAAACCATGTGCAATAATTTTACCGAACAGTCTCTGAAAGGTGATTATGATCTTTATGATGTTATGCTCTTAAAAGAACAAACCCAAGCTTCATTTGCAGATTATTGCCCATTTTTTATCGAAAAAAGCTTCCTAAAGTCAATCATTTCCAAGAATGAGTTAATGTTAATAGCTGAGTTCAAATCAATTGCTGAGAGTAAGGCAATGCTCTCTATTTGTTTAGGATTGAACTGCTTCTCTCTGTTGGTCTGATTATTACAATGACCTCATCAGGAGTCACTGAAGAGGCTGTCTTTTCCACCCTGAGTTCCGGTTAGTCCGTATTAATGGGTGGAAGCTGAGCTAAAAGCTCCTGGTGTCTGATAAGACGTAAGTCAGACAGCGGAGGATTGTGTCACCGTGGCTCGTGCTGATAGGAAGGTCTAAAAATAAAAAAACAAATGGAAAAGTCGCAGATGACATCATTCCTGGTATATTTACTGAGGAGGCTGTTGAGAGTGGCGCTTAGAGGAAGGTGGAGCAGTATAAACATTTTAAAGGGGAAATGAAGGTGCTACTCTAATTTACTGCTCCTAGATTGTGTTCTCAGAATTTCTCTTTTCATTTGTGCATTCAGTTTTTCTTTGTATTAGGCCCCTTTTCAAACCATCAAATGTGTGATATTTCTTTGGCGTTATTGTGACAAAACAGCATGTCTGATTGTCTGAAAAAGGCTTGAACACTTAAGGCCTAAAACCTATCTTGTTTAGTCGTTGATTTGGCAGAAGGAAATTAAATGAATATGAAACATCACTTTCTTTCCAGTTCACTGGTACAATGCATCCAGATGATTCTGTCACCTGGAAATTACAGCTCCTTTAATTAAACAGCAGATTGTCATGTTAGCATTGGGCATGTGCTGCATGGCTGCAAAACAACACAAGAATGGCCTCAATAACAGTAACAAAAACAGTAAGCCATTATGTATATAGATGTAGATATAGATATACAGTAGTTATAGATAAAGATGGATGGTCTGGGGGTGCTTTGGAGGTGGTAAAATAGGAAATTTGTACAGCATGGAAGGGACCTTGAGGAAGGAAAGCTTTCACAAGATTTTGCAACGCCATGCCATGCTCTGTGCACAGCACTTGATTGGGGCCAATTTTACCCTACAACAGGATAATGATCACCCAAAACACACCTCCAAAATGTCTCAACAATATTTAAAGAATAAGCAGTCAGCCAGAATTCTGACTGCAATGAAGAGGTACAGTCTCCAGATCTGAACCCTATAAAGCTACTGTGGGAGCAGCTTGACTGTATTGTAGAGGAAGATTCCATCAAGCCAATCTATCTTGTGGAAGAGGTTTCAAGAAGCATGGGGTGAAATCTCGTCAGAGTACCTTGAAAAAATGACAGCTGGAATGTCTAAGGTCTGCCAGCCTGTAACTGCTGCAAAAGATTTTATTTTTAATGAAAGCCAAGTTTGAAGTACACATTCATCATTTCCATTAAAACAGAAATACTGTGACAATGTGTAACTTCGTGTGTGTTTCCATGGAAAACAAGAAAATTTCCAAGTGATCCCAGACTTTTGAGTGGTAGATATATATTCTTGTGTTGCTTTGCAGCCATGCGGCACATGCCCACTGCTGTTGTCAAAGGGTTATTCTGAGTTAAGATTATCAGAAAACCACAAAAATGTTTCTTGGAACTGAATATCTTTATTGGCATTGAAACAGTCATTCATTCATTCATTCATTATCCGAACCGCTTAATCCCAGCTGGGGTCGTGGGAAGAACGGAGCCTGTCCCAGAAACTTACGGGCTCAAGGCGGAGACCAACCCTGGGTAGGCACCACCACACCACAGGGCACACACATTCACACTCTCACTCAAACCTTAAGGGGCCAATTTAGAGTCACCTATTAACCTACAGTGCATGCTTCTGGACTGTGGGAGGAAACTGCAGCACCTTGAGGAAACCCACACGAACACGGGGAGAGCATGCAAACTCTACGCAGACCCAGGGGTCGAACCCAGGACCTTGTCACTGTGAGGCGGCAGTGTTAACCACAGCGCCACTGTGTCACCCACATTGAAACAAGGAAAACTAAGTATGATCCTCACCAGTGCATAAACCAACAAGAAATGATAAATAATCTATAAAGATTTTTAAAGTTAAGCTAAAATTTATAAATTAAAAGGGAAATTCACAAGGATACATCTTTTCTAGAAACTTGCACAGACCCCTATACAGTAAAAAATCCTGAACATGACCCTAATGTTCAGCTGCATTTACAGCTCGTACAGCAGTTGGATAGAAGCTGTTCCTGAGTGTGTTAGTTCTTGTTTTAACAACTAGTATTAGTATTCTAAATAATCAGCAAAAACAGCAAATTTAATAAAGCAATAGTTCATTTTCTGATTATAAGCAGGATTTTATTCTGATTAGTTTTACTAATCAGTAAGTAGTTCACAGTACAGTAGAGGGAGCCAGTTACTTGTTGGCATTCCTCTCTCACTCTCTTCATTTCTTTGATCTCTCCCTCTGCCTCTCTCCCATTATTCCTTGACAGTCAGGCCGTGCCTGTACTCAGTTGTTGCTTTCTCAGTAAGATGGATGGATGTGTTCCCAGGGCAGATGGCCGTAATGCTCCTCTGTGTACACGGCTCACAGATTAACATCCTGCTCAGGTGTCAGGGCTGATGAGGCAGCACCAGACTACAGTCCTGCACCATTTGCATCTCTGCTTTACAGTGTGGGTGGTCACTTCAGTTCCCACACTTGTCAGTGACTGAACATTTATTAATAAAATATGCACAACCCCAACCTTTAGAATGCAAATTTGTTGCTACACCAGATCCCAGACTTTTGATGGAATTTTCACTTTATATCCTATGAGAGTGACCTAATATTACAACGTGCCTGTCATGGGTGTGGTTGCGGTGAGGATGAGGGAAGGGAATGAGGACACTGTTGCAGGCAAAGTGACAGGGTTTATTGAAGGGCAGGTGAAACACAAAAGGGGAAAAACAAGTCCAAAAGCACACAGAAACCAAGAACAAATTAACAAAAGAAAGGTGAGGCCCGTGCTCCCAGTCGTAGGCGTGGGGTAATGGAGGAGAACCTCCCCGAATAGCTGGAACAAGTGAAGTTCTCACGCTTGAAGACTCGGGAGGTGAACTAACAATGGCCCAGACTCTGCAGCCTCCAAGGCAGTCTGGCCATGGGGGAGAACCTCCCCGAGTAACCAGAACAAGTGAGGTCCTTACGCTTGAAGACTCGAGAGGTGAACTGGCAATGGCCCAGACTCAGTAGCCTCCAAGACAGTCTGGCCAGCCTGGGAAAACACACTGGGAGTCACGAGCCTGGGGAGAAAACATAGGAGAGAGGGGTGAGGAGACAAAAAGGGTAATCCAAACATAGAACAAAAACCAAACCAGAATCAAATGGGTCCAATGTCCAGGCAGGAAAGAACAGGAAGGGTCCAAACAAAGGGAGGAGCAGGATGGGTTCAGGAAATCCACAACCAGCACAACACGACCAACCACACATGACATGAGGGAGACGGACTCAGAGACACTTGGGTTGAACTGACTTAAATAAGACCAAAGAACTCAACAAACGAGTGCTTGCACCAATCCCAAACTCAAAGCAGAACGAGACACAGCTGAACTCAGTAATAAGCACGGGAGTGTTCTACACAGATACCAACCTACTAGGTAGGGAACACGCAGTGCAAACAACATACCAGGAAGTAGGGTGCGCTCTAAACAGAGAGTGAACTACGTGGAAGGGCCCACGAAGTGTGGACTCAACCCGGAAGTGAGGAGCAAGCTTACACAGAACGCTAAGGCTAACCCGAGGAGACAGGAGGAGCAAACACCACACACACCACAGACACACCACCCGAAGTGAACCCAGAAGACAGGAAACAACACACAGACACTTATCTGGGTTCACGGTGGCACGGTCCCGTTTAGGTTGGGCGGGACCGTGACAATGCCTTTTCTTAATATGACCCTAACATTTTACAAACTTTACTGCATTTTACCTGTATTTTCTATTATATCTTAATCTGGTACCTTAAATCTGTGGTCCTGTATTATGTTCTGTTCAAGGAAATTAAATTGAGCTAATCCTTTTAAAAAAGTACAAAGAAACAATTTGGTGCTGGACATTCATTCATTATCCAAACCGCTTAATCCCAGCTAGGGTCTTTGAGGAGCACTGGAGTCTATCCCAGGAACTATGGGCCCAAGGCAGGGACCAACCCTGGGCAGGCGCCAACACACCGCAAGGCTCACACAGTCACACTCCCATTCACACCTTACGGGACCAATGTAGAACCACCAATTAACCTATATTGCATTGCATATTTTTGAACATGGGGAGAGCATGCAAACTCTGTCTTGCTGTAAGGTGGCCTGCGCTAACCACTGCGCCACCGTTCCGCCCTTGGTGCCGGACAATTCAATCTAAAAGGGGAGATAGAATGAAATGACACAAAGAAGGCCCATGAACAGAGACATCTAAAAGAAGAAGAGTCAAACAAAACTCCAGATATAGGTCCAGGGCGTTTGACTTGTTGTTGTTGCATTTTATTTTGAATTTTCACATAAAAATGTGAGTCAAATTACATATAATCTGTATTAGTCAAAAATGATGCTGTTGTCCCAACATGAACATGAATTACAACGCCTCTTCTTATACTCCCCAATTCAGTTTACCCTCTTAATATTTTCAAAGGATGCTATCTGTTTAGAATATCAGGAATAACCATGTCTTTATGAAGGATTTATACTGTTTCATTGCTGTGCTATAAAATTTTATGAAGACCATCATTTACCTGCCACACATGTGGCTCTCTTTAGGAGATTTTAGCTGTGATCATTGCCTAATAAATCTCATTGGGCTTGAGCGATGCCTTCGAACCTGTCGCTGACTTCACTTTCCTTAATGCATATGTAAATTTACTGAAAACCACAACATGCTCCGATGTGATGGTACTTTAGCTTCGCCTCAATCTGGACATGAGGAAAGATTATTGCCCTCTATCTGTTCCTGTCACAGTCCTGTCATTGAATATACTGCAGCAAAGGTGACAATAATTGATTAAAAAGAGCATAATTTTTTAGCTCTCTGGGTCATGGTTGTCTGAGTATCACAGTCTTTGTGAACAGTGGAGCTTTCTTCCTGTCGGCTTAATGAGGAGATATTGGAGGGAGATCCAGGGTCAGCATGGGTGCATATCTGGTGAAGTCACCTTAATAAGGTAAATGTGAAAAATTATGGATAAATCACAGATGTAGATGTATTCTAACACAAGCTTAATTTTCAAAAAGGACATTTGTAGCGAAGCATGTATGAGTTATTCAGTAAAATCACATCCTTTGTCTCTTGTTAGTGTGGAGGTGTTGTGTATTGCTCTTGAAAAAAAAAAAAAGCCCTCAGGAAAACAAAGTAAGTGGCGTTTTCAAAGGTTAGGATGCAATTCTCACAAAAACAGGCCTATAAGGTTGTGGCAAAATTTCATTCTGTGTCAGTTCAAGATGGTTAGGGCAATTTTAACGGTGGAAATGACTGTTAACTGTGATGCCTCTGCTGTTAACTTGGCTTGACTGTCTGCGACCTTTTCCATTTTAAAGTCTCACAGGAGGCGTTTTCTGTGAAATCACTTACCTGAGGAGGAGACGTGCTAAAAGTTCTATACACCTGGGAGGAGATTTATGCAGCTGTAGGAATGTCAGCATCAATTTTATACTTCCAGGCATGGATAATAGACGTTACTTCTGAGAAATACAGGGCTGCTGGCTTTTGGAAATGTTAGCATACATTTTTTTAGATTTACATATACAGACACATTTATGTTAGACTAATATGGTTTGATAAAGATGACCATTTACTTATTTTTTATTATTTCATTCTTGCAAAGAACACAAGGGCACGTATTGCTCGGTTTTCAACATCTCTCCATCTAAATGACCTAACTGAGTAGTGCAGGGAGGTGTAGCGGATAACAGATTAGCTCCGGCCGTCCACTCCTTGCCCAGAGAGGGAAATCACACTCATTTGCTGCAGGCTCAGAGGTGGCGCTCATTACACCTGAGCTCCCTGTGTTTAATTGGCCTCATTAAGTGATTAACTTAGCAAATTTACCTTTCCCCTCAAGGGCGCCATGGTGAGCACTATATCACACCATGCCTCTTAAAGTTGCTCCATTAAAACGAAGCCCTGTGTCAGCACCGAGTTCTTCTGGACATTAAGGGCACGAGGGACGAGTGTGTTGTCAAAAATTGTGAGGGAGGGTGAAAAATTTTTAGGATTTTTGAAAAAGTTATTGTTACCCTATAGCATTAAACAACATTTGATGATTATTTTAAGTCTACTTAAGTAAAGTTGCCAGCATTAATAGATTAACTTATGATCTTTATATTCAGCAAGTTAATTTCAGCATGTGCAACTTTTAAAACAAAAAAGGCTTGAAATATTTTCCTGAGCAAGAACCTTAACCCCAAGTTGCTCCAGGGAGACAAGCCCTGCAATTAGTAATTATACATCATTTTGGATAAGATGTTCTACTAAATACTGTATATGCAGGTGCATCTCAAACGTGTGAAAAGTAAAATATTACTTGTATTCATTGTTAGAGGAATGTGATATTATTTTTTGCACTGTATTTTTGAAGAAAACTTTTCATGACAAAACTCAAATGGCCTTGGATGTTCAAGGATGTTTAAAGATGAAAATCCAAGATGAAATCCATCTATTAAGCCACATTCTATGGTTTTGTCATAAATTCTCCCTGCCCTTTAGAGAATGTGGTCGGTGAAGACAAGATAAAAAAGAAACAATGGCCGTTATTATTTTCAGTCATTACACCTTTAGGTTGTCAAGACCGACACGTCGAACTCCTCCCCGTTCCTACCACGCACCGAACAAAGCCCCAGGTAAAGTGGCAATTGAAGCAGTTCACTCGTTAGACATATCTACGGATATGGTTACTGCCTCACTTCCTCTTTTAATGACTGCCGGCGCAGGCTTGCAGTAACTCCGCAGGAACGGATTGCAAGAGCGGACAAATTGGATCCATCATTTTTCATGCAAGCGGTGACATCGCCGTCAGCCAATTTCACTCCGATAGCCTCTCTCAGGGATCATTGATATCTGCATTAGAGACCTTTTGTTAAAGGTCTCATCTAAATGCATTGAAAAATGCCTCGCTCTCCTGTGTACTTCCTGCTGAAAAGGCAAGGGGAGGTGGCCGCGTTCTCCTGCTGAGATTTGCGGACTTGGCTCTGTCTACATTAAGGTTAGTTTGTGGCCAGACAATGCGGTGTCACTGAACTCGGAGGAAAAACAGCTGGAGGAAAAACAGCGGCGGCAGAAAGCGTGCAGCAAGCCTTCAATAAGGGCATTCACATAGTGTGGTTTTATTAGTCCGTTTGACAAGCCCTTCATCAAATCCATAGCGGCGGCCCATCCATCTGTGTTTGCTTTAAATTTTTTTGCTGTTTTGTCTGTTGAATGAAAATATAAAACCCGCTTCAGTAGTGGATTGTAAACCATATGTTTGTTGAGGAAATAAGATATGTCCTTCATATGACGTCTGCAACGGGACAAGCCTTGCTGAGAGGTCACAGACTGCTGCCTGCCAGACTGTAGAACCCTGTTAAAAAGAAAGAAAACTTAGTGAGTGATTATTTGTCATTGTTAACACACCACACCACAGCACACAGTGCACCACAATGAAATGTGACCTCTGCATTTAACCCATCCATGAAGCAGCAGTGGGCAGCTAACAGGCACCCGGGGAGAACCAACTTGGGAATTGAATTAGTTAAAGACCCAGTAAGGTCAAAGTATTATTGACTCTAAGTTCCTCATATCAAATAAACAGTAGTCACTAATCACCTCGTCAATTTTGAGCGAATATGAACTTTGCTACATAGGTAAAACTAAGAAACAAAGAGGTGAAAATAGGGGCAGTACTTTTTAGGCTTGGATGCTGTAGGCGTGTCAGATCAAAGGGCTGAAGCACTGCCCACTACTACAGAGCCATAACCCATCGACTCTAAAACACATGCACATGACTGTTAAAAAAGTTGTGCAAGTAAAACTATGTAAAATTTTCCCATGTTGTGTTTCATTGGAAGGGACGAAGACAGTGACAGGATAGTAAGCACGATCTGGGCTAATACAGAATACAACACGAGATAATAGCAGGGAAATATTTAAGCAAGAGGACACTAGAGGAGAGGCTCATCTAAGCTAGCTCATACGCTAATCATTTGGAGTTCTTTACAACAGGTTAAACATGTGCATGTCATTTTACAGTTTATGACGACACTAAATAGCTAAACTTACACTTGGTGTTTCAATGGTAGCCACCAGCGGTGAGGGAATGGAGATATTAGGAACCACTTTGGACTTAGCATATGACAGACTCTCAGTGAATTTGCCCAGACTAGCAGATGCAACGCAGGTGGTAAGGGCCAGAGCCGTAGATCTGGGCAGGGCTACGACAACCATAACCTTTCCACGTAAGCAGGCCGAGTTTTAGTACTTAGACCTACTGTGAAAAACCGTGAAAAACTATTAAACTGCGTAATGCCACAACGTCGTAAAACCACATTTTTTTCAGACATGTCACGTAACCAAACCAAAGATGGTTTTCACCTTACAGAGTCTTTAATTTAATTCCTCAGGAGAACTTATTTTTCAACACTCAAACATGGCTACCGAACTGTATTGGAGAATGTGCTACATTGATCATACAGCACTAAGAGTAGAATTCCCAGAAATAGAGCATGCCAGATGTACTCTCATTTTAAAGACCATTTCAGTATCTCTTCTCTTGCTTTAGCATCATCTTTCATTTCTGCCTTGATCTTTAAACGAGTCATTTGCGTTCCGCATCTTAAAACATAAAAGCAATTGCTAATTTCTACAACTTGTCAACCGGTGACAGAGCTACATGTTCCTGGTCTATTTTCCATCTTGGAGAAAGTTTTATGTAAATACATAGCTTAAAAAGCAGGGACTGTGACTACAAATATATTGTCCTGCGTCTGTTTCTAATGCTTCTGAAGATAAATTAACCCCATCAAAACAGATAATTAATAATACACTGCTACAACAGTCAATACTTCATGTATCATTTAACAGCAAGCCAACAGTGGTTGATATTGTTGCATCACATTTTCATTATGATGAAAATTATCAGGACATTTATATTTAAACTACAACTTATCTACTGTAACAAGAAAGTGACTCGCTTTATATAATATTTGCAAGTTTTCCTAAAGCTTGATTTCCTTTAGTATGATCATATTTTTTTCCTTAATACCTGAGCCAAAGAGCATTGGCGAGTTCTTACTCCTATATATTAGAAATGCACCAAGCTGATGAAACCGCATCTCAAGCTGGTCCTATTTTAGCACATAACAGTCCAAAACAAAGCAATAAGAGTCAAAAGCAAAAGTAAGGGAAAGGCTTTACTGCTGTTTTGAACCCATCATTATTCCTCATAAATCCTAAACTAGCCCAGACCACTGCATCTGACAGCATGACTGATGGGTTTGCTGTCGTGAATGTCAAGAGAAATGGTCTCTGGGCCCTTATCTCGCTATTTCTCATTGTGTGTGAGACTTAAGGTTTATGGAGAAATACAGCCAGTCTGATGAGCATTACTCTCAGATAACCAAAGGCATGCTGATCTACTGTCTGCACCTATAGGCTGCGACTATATGCCGGCAATGATCATAGGTGGACTCTGGTTCTGATCTAAAATTTCAAGCCTGTGATGTACATTATATATGCTCATGTGTTTTCACTGCATTTAAATGCATTAGAAAAAAATATATAAATGGTCGTTTATTTGGTGCCTGTTTAAGATTGCTGTTGCTGTGAATAATCCTACACCACATGTGGGCTCTGTAAATGAGGTAGTCGCTTTCAGCATGCATGTGGTATTTACTTTTCTGCTTTTCCTTAACGTATGGAAGTTGTGTTTCTCGGCATTAAATATGGCACAATTTTCCGCAAATAGCTTCGTTTGCCATGGTTTAGTTGGGCACTAGATCAAAGCAGGGCTGAATTTAGCAGAGGCAAATGTTAAAGTTATTCCCCTGCCCCCTGCACCACAGAAACTCCCAGTGGGCCCTCTGCCCGATAGCGGCGGGCAGAAACAGGTTTTAGCAACAGCTATTAGCCCACCGATTGCATATTTATGAAAGCTTTATGAAGCATTTACCGCTCCGTTCCATCAGAGCGTTATGTGCATGGACTTGACAGCCTTCCTCGGAGATTAGTCTCAGATACCCAGGCTAGATTGCAGTGCGCACGGATCGACTTTCTCGCTGCTGTGACTCTAAAGTCTCAGGCTTTAACTGCTGTTACACAACTGATAGGAATTGGGGCTGAAGCCTGTTTGCTGCACGCTGTGGGAGGAAGAGAAAACGCAGTGCTGTGCACTGTGGTAAATGTCAAGGATGATGAGGTCAGCTGGCCTGGCATGACTCTCGCCATTACTGCAATCTGCACGTGGCATCTTCACTAAAACACGACCGCAGTCATGCTGTGCTTTGGGACTACACTGTTTTTAAATTGTTTCCTGTGTCCCACTGTTTCTCAGCAAAATTGGGTTCAGATTCGTTGCGGGTTCTTTCGTTGCGGGTATCCGCCTTTGCCCTACATCACCGACATAGCAAAAAAGCAGGAAACTGGAAGTGCCAAGTCCTGCTGTTTCCATGACTTAATAATTAACTAAAAATACACACCAAATAGAATTTTTAGCCATCAGAGAAGAAACAGAAGGTTCATTACCTCAAAGCCAAAGTGTATTGTGATTAAATTTCTAGTGTGTTTTGTACAGATTTATGAGCAATAAAAGTCTTAAATGCTTTGTAATGGGACTCTTTTGACAAAAGACCTGCATAGATTTAAGCTGGAAAAGTTTTGGTTTGAGGTTAACCATGCCATTAAAAGCAGCTTGAAGTGTTCCAGAACAAAACGAGATCTAAACTGTTTATAGATGTAAACAATCTAAAAGCAGCTTGAATGGGCCATGCTGCCCATCATTCATAGAAAAGCAAAGTTAGTGTCTGAATCTTTTCACTTTTGTGGCCTGGCGTTTATCAGAGACATCTTTGAAGCACATCTGGGTGCCGAGTCTAGTGTGTGATCCTTTCATGTGCTCTGTAGACTGTGGCCTTTTGCTATGCCTCCACACATTGAACACAAAATCAATACCTGCCATCTTGCAGTCATCTTTGCAAGTAGCTCCCGCTCTAAGACACAGCCACAATCCATCTCCATATACACTGTACAGCTGTATGAAGCTGTAATCTTCACTGAGAGCACCCTGCCACTAGAGGACTCAAATGATTATTTAAGAACCTTCAGTGGTTAAATTTACTTGCAGCGTATCTGGTTGATGAAAAATCTATATGAAGTTTTCAGTAGTCGTCTTTGCTATTACGCGGAGGGAAGAAGCGGCATGGAGTTGTCCTTATACAATTAGAGTCATAGTTTTGCCAACTTTTTGACATCAAGGACATTTGAGGATTAGTTTTACACATACAATTATATAGATATATATAGATAAAAATATTATAATAATGCAGGCAAACAAATAAAATAATAGACTAAGTACATGGTGCAAAGGACTTGTCCAAATTGCTAGTTTAAAGGTGCAAAAGTGGTCATTGCATGAGGTACATGATCTAAAAGGATTATACTTATTTTCAAAGGGATGTTTTGGGTGCAAAATGCAGTAAACCATCAGGGTGTCATCTCCCATTTACCCAGACCAGTTGTTGCATTGATCACTTGATATTATAAAAGTGGATGTGCTATGTACAAGTGAAGCAGATCTGTATGTGAAGTTAAAAAAAAATACATAACCAAAGAGGGACCCTCCAACCAGTGTTCATCACCATCATGTTATTCACTGTTCAGCCCTGCTAAGCTCCATGTGCAATAATCTGGAATGCAGCTAACCTGTCTTTTCTCAAACCTTCTCATTTAACCAGAATTAATGCTTTAGCAGTTTAAGCTATGTTAGCACTCCTATTTAAATGGACAACACTGGCTAGTTCTGACCCTGTTGTCTGGCCTTCACAATTTGGTTCTTATGTTAGTTCTTCCTGTACATCAACTGTAGGGATAACATGTTCACTTGCTGTCTGATACATCTCACTCACTCTCATGTGTCCCTGTATGGCGGTATCAAGCTTATTCACTTCTTCTGTCAATAGATGTAATGTTATGGCTAATCTGTGTATGTAACATGTAACATGATACACCAGTGGTGGTAAAGCGATCTAAGTGACTAAAACCCTGTGTCAGTGATCAGAATGGGGCGCAAATCCCAGCAACTGCTGTTAGAAAGTCCCTTAATCCCAAATTGCTCCAAGGATATTGTCCCTAGAATTAGCAAATGGAAGTTGCAGTGGATAAGAGTGGCTGCTAAATGCCATAAATGAGAATGTAAATGAGAAATGTTGACATTAGGTTTGTTTACACAGGATCATGCATCATGACTTCTCCCTTCTGCTTTAGTTCAAAGTTTTGTCCGCCTTTGGAGGCTCTTAATTGGCCCGAGCAGTGTTCTTTTGACAAGAAATCCCTCTGTATCAGCTATGTGCTTGCACTCTAGTGATAAAATTGATCACACTTAAAAACCTTAACATAGCAATGCACCACAAATACACCTGACCAGCCACCCTATAGTTGCAAAGTGTAGTGAAAGCCCATTTTTTAGCTAAACAGCTATGGTGCAAAATGAGAAATTAGTGAAATTAGCAAAAACACTTATGCCACATTATAATAAGAGTTATATGTGGATTTTGGGGGCCCAAACAGTTTACAATTTGTTTTATGTAGAAAAAACAAGTATAAAGTTGGGTCTGGTTTGAGAAATCTAGTCTCCAAAGGACTCCAAGTCTGAGGAGTCATTGGTGAGTCCATGCACAGAACCTTAACCCAGGAGAGAGTACGGGCGAGAAAAACAGTCTGTCAATCAGCATGCATTCTGCTCACATCGGCTCTTAATTTAATCACTGTTTAATTAGGGATGTTCCCCGGTGGGCTGCTCCGTGGAGCTCGCCTGCCAAGCACTTTCCTCCCTCTCCCCTCTCCAACTGAGCATTTAGCCGCCGGACACTCTCCGCCTCTAAAGCGGAGTCACTGTTTCAGCATTATTTCAGCCTCAGGGCCTCGTCAAGCTGTTGATAATGTCAAGGGCAAGCATATATGCGAACGCGTCATGATATGTGTCCATAGAGGGCAGACACAAGTTTGCATATATCGTTGAAGACAACAAAAAAAGAAAAAGAGGAAATACACTCATATTTTCTAATGTCTTCCCTCGACCCATCAAACACCTGGTCGAACAAGACAGCTTGAAGTGCGGCAAATCATCCGCATAAGCCCGGAGCGTGGCGGGAGATAGCGAGGCTCATATGCTGAGTCTGAGACGTGCTTGATTGTTATGATGAATGCGTTACGCATGTTGCAGTTGGATTAGCAGATCACTCCACACCATATATTGTGGCTGTGTCCAGGGAACGGCTCACGTTTAGCTCTTAAGCTGAGGCAATCAATACAAATTTAGCATGGTAATGATCACGCACTCCGGGCATAACTCTCAGAGGCCCCTGGAGGTTTGATATACAAGTTTTGGCTCTGACTTGCTCAGGCACCGAGGGAGAAATATTAGATGACTCTCTCTCTTCCCCTTCTCTCTGTCTCTCTCTTACTCATTCACTCACTCACTGACTACTATATTAGTTCGTTGCTTCTCTCTGCTCTGTCTGACTCGTGGGGACTTTCACAGCAAAAAATTCTACTTTTGACTGTGTTGCAAGCACATGCAGGTTACTGTTATATACTGTACACAATAATGTAAAATCAAACAAGAAATGTTTTGCTTATTTCTGAGAGTATTTCATTGTATCTTTTTACAATCCTTTATACAGCAGAATGTAACTGGCCTCTCTAATTTGAACTTTTACACTGATTTAAAAATGGAACTTTAAGTGTTGTGTACTCCAACTCAAGTTCTCCAACTCAAAACCCACTAACACGCATCATGTGAGGTGCAGGCAAAGCATTGTGGGAAAATTCATGTTGATGTTCTTGTCTGCCGCACTTGCTGCTAAGAATTTGAAGAGGTGATGCAATGATATCATCAGTACGCTGTGTTCTATACCCTGTAATCTCTGAATGCTGGAATATCATGCAATACGGCACAGGCCAGAAACTACCTTTGTAACAGTGACTCTGTTTCTATTTTTTCAGACTGAAAACTAGCTGTAAAGTAAAACTAAAGATTTTATCAGTAAGTCCTAGATTGGGACTGATGAAGTGAAACTCACTTTAAAAGGTAATCATTATATCGATGGATTTTTTGGGACTTTGAGCTTGATTTCAGGTGTGCTACTGCCTTTGAAAAAAGAATCTTTAGCACATGTCTTTAAACATAGTTTAAATAAGAATTGTGCCATTTTTTAAGGAAAAAGTCAGCTTCCACAATGTTTGCACCATATGATCTTGAGACAATGTGCTTTGTTGTGAATGGTGCAAAGCTATAAATAAGGTTCACTTTTTCTCTAGTGGTGAGAATATAGTTCTTTTTACAATCAGTATGTGGATATTCTCTTTTGAACACGACAGTCGGTTTTCGAACGGGGGTGCGTTTCCCATAAGCATAGTTGCTAACTTCCGGTGGCCAACTGTAAGGCCTATCGATGCTTTTTCTAACTTTGTGTAAAATACAAGACATCAATGTTGTTTTCAGTATTATCTCTTGCCTGATTAGCTTGAACAATGTTAACACATGCTTTTCTCTCACTACAGAGGGATAAGAAGCTGCGCTGGTGTTGTGTATGTTGACTAACCTCGGTGAGAAGACCTTGTTTATGTCATGCAGGATCCCTAGCAAGCAAGCTGAGCCCTAATGCAATTGACAACCCGCTGTTCTTGACATTAATAAAGATGGAACACGTACAGGAAATTAAACTCTCACTTTCCCGTCATAATGAGATGGTATCCATCACCCAACTGTTTACTCCACAATCAGATCAAATGATCAAATTGGAGCTCGCTCGGCCCACACGCGACGCCGCCTTTATTGCCTGGCAGCATCGCTCTTTAGAATGGATGGTGAAGAGAATGGGATTTAAATAAAGACTCTATATGTTAATGATAGAGGATGCCCCCCCTTGGTGTTCGCAAATGTGGAGGGGGTAGGAAAGAGAACGAAGGATGAGAGTGTATCCTCAAAGCAAGTTAGAGTGTGAGACTGCTACTAAAGCTAAAACAGGAAAAAGAGAAAACCACTGCTCTGCCCAAGTGACCACAAGAGGGGGTTGGCTGCACAGTCGACCTCATCAGATGCGCTTTAATAATGGGACAGCGCAAAACAGGTGAAATCATTGAAAATGAGCTCAGGTCATTACATATTTTCATGATGGCCCAGCTGCTGTCTGAGAGTCTATTCATGGCCAGGTTGGACCAGGGCAAGAAATAGCGCAGAAGAGCTGGTGAGTGAGTGCCCTAGGTTCAGCTTTTACAGCTAATAAGGCATCTGATCAAAGCTGCACATTACGCAGGGATGGCCGGGTTGTACTCGAGCGAGGTACAAGTGCTTTGCAGACTCTCTCTCTAAATGGCTCGTGGAGAATGAGGCTGGAATAGGATGTTAGGTGCGAGCAATTGAAGATGGGGGGTTAAGCTCATCCATCTATCCATGTCCTGGTGATGAAGAAACATGAATTAAGCCTTTACATAATTGCAAGCCCGTGAAAACAAAGTGCTTTCAAATCCCTTGAGCTGTTTTAGAGTACTTGAGACTCGTGTCAATTCTCTTCTCAGCTTGTTGGACATGGCAGAAAAGGACTTTCTGCCTCTCTGGCGGTCAATACAAAGCAGTTATTGGGTAAGTTGCATATTGAGTGTGTTCTTTATGAAGATCTGGCCTGTGCATCTTTGAAGAGAAGTGAGTTTTTTCTCCCTGAAAGCCGGCTGATGAGGCAGGCCCAGATGGATAGAGGCACAGAATAATGAAATATGAGTTGAAAGGTGTGGTGCGCTTGTCCCAGCGGAGGCCTCTGCTAATGGATCACACTCTTGCAGGCTGTTCGCATTTAGCAGTTGTGGCTGCGGTGTGATTTTTAAGCCTACGAACGGTGCAATTTAGGACAATCTGTGACCGTTTAGACTCCCGATTAAGGCAGAATAAAATTTCTGAACACAGTCTGTACCTAGTCGATGTAAGTCATTTTCCCGTTCCTACTTCTTGAATATATTTCCTCTGACTGTGTTGAAAAGTTTAACATGCAGCACCTGGAGTCTGAAACCAATGACACTATTGAGGCCCATTTTCAGGTTCCTCAAAACTGCCCTAAAGCCAGAACTTAACTTCATTTTGCACATTGAATGCAAGCCAAATTCCAACTTGGCCAAAGTTAACCCAGAGCTCAGCTCTGTTCTGCCCTGCACACACTCGTCATATTCCCAGCACTTCAAACACTGTCATCGCATTGGTCACTCCTATAAAACCTAGATTACTGTGCCAGATGACAGTAATAACGGGGATGACCTGGACAGACATAACGATTATTGGGCCTTGAAGCCTGCAAGCTATAATATGCCTCCCCATTTTTAAGACCCCCTCCAATTCCATGTCCTCATGGGTGTCTGCCTACCGTTCAAATATGCTCAGAAACGGTGGCTTTTTTAAACACAGCGGAGAGAGACAGGTGTCTGGTTTCTATTCCCACAACACACATGTCCAACAAGATGCAGATTGCCTGCAGAGATCACAGTCTGCGTGAAATGATAGTGGTTTTGGAAATGCCTGTGCACGCTTTAGAGATACATTTAAAACAAAATGGATACAACAGAGAAGAATGATTGCTGTAATGATAGTGTCCTACCCAGACATTTTCCCCCCCCCCTTAACTGGAAACTTGGAAACGGGCCCCATTTGAAAGGTGGGAGGGAGGCTGTACATTGGGCTGAGCCAGGGCGATGTCCCGGGCAATTTGTGAAAATGTTTTGCTTTAAATCGCTTCTTGTGTTTTTCAGAGGCTTAAGGAAATGGGGTTCACTGTGAGACTCAAAAAGTGAGTGATAACGCATGGCAAGGGATTGAAAGAAAGCAAGTTAAAGTTTTGATTTAGGCTTTACAGAAGGATATTTTTTCTACTCTTGTAACCCATTCTTGTTTGAAATAGAGTTAATGTTTCAAAACTTTTCTGTGTGGATCTTAGCTATGGAATTAAGAATTTTTCAGTATGACATGGCATTTTGTTTTAAATAATCTAAAAGCCTTGCTCCCGTAGTTTCCAGGTTAGACTCTGGTCCCCCGTCGCAAACCTAGGTTGGGATTAAGATGATCGGATAATGACTGAATGAATGAAGATCATATTCTGCAATAAAAATTAAGTTAGGTCCAAAACTGGTTTATGTTTATTAATGTAAATCCAGTCAGTCAGTCAGTCATTATCTGAACTGCTGAATCCCTATTGGGATCGCGGGGACCGGAGCCTATCCCGGGAGTGAAAGTGAAAGTGAAAATGAGTGATTATTTGTCATTGTAAATACACCACAGCGCAGCACACAGTGCACAACAACAAAGTATGACCTCTGCATTCGAGCCATCCGTGAAGGAGCAGTGGGCGGCTAACCAGGGCAGTGCCCAGGGTGCAGAGCTTGGGCATGGTACCTTGTTCATGAGTACCTCAGAGGTAACAGGTACGGGTGTGAGGCAGGGATCAACCACGGGCAGGTGCCAATACACCTTACGGGGTCAATTTAGATTCACCAATCATCATATAGTGCATGCTTTTGGACTGTGGGAGGAACCCAGAGAAAACCCATGCGAACACAGGGAGAGCATGCAAACCACACAGAAGGGCCTTACGGCTGACCCGGGGATCGAACCCAGGACATTCTCGCTGTGAGGCAGCAGCGCTAATCACTGTGCCACTGTGCTGCCTGTATTTTAAATGTAAATGCATTTCATTTAAAATTAACATAAAATGATGATATGACCTGTGGTTATCTGAGAGAGGGAGAGCGCGAGAGAGTTAATATGAGATTGTGTGAAGAATAAACATAAATATAAAGATCACAGATTATTCAGTTGGTTAAAATGGGATTGGACATAAGCCACTCTGTGTATCCATCTGTCTTGTAAAGCAGCTTTTAACAATACAATAAAAAATATATTAACCGTCCCTTCATCAATGTGATAGGTCTGATAAAGGATGAGATAGCCGTCTGTTGATTTTATTTTCATGTAATTAAAAAGCTACATCATGTGCACTGACTAGTTTGATTAAATTATTCAGGCCAATTATTCCTCATTTGACTTGAAAACAACATCCACTGTCCTGAAACTGTTGTATTAGGCTGTAAACACCATTTGAAGTGAGCTCTAACCAACACTCAGTCCCTCTCTCCTGCTCCATTTCCCAGAGCTAACTCAGACCTGGGGTTCAGCTGGGCATTAATTGACTCCTTAAAATATTCACAGGGGCATTGCATAGATAAATGGAGTTCTAAGCACAGTGTAAAATTCACCATAGGTCAGACGCCATCTAGCACGGCGAAATAATTTACCTCTTAATGTAACGTTAATGCCCGTTAATGTTAACCTCATTAAAGAAACATGACGGCATTTACCAGTTATGAATCGGGAAATTATTTGGAAGGGGAAGGATAAGATCCCCAGTGTCAATGTAAGACGCTGTAAAATGAGATCCTACTTTCGCTTGAAATACACTTTCCATTAATGAATGGTAGTCATTTAAAAAAATTCGTGTCCATTTGTTCTTTTTTTCTCTCCACAAGCTCTACTGGATTCAGTTAACATGACGATGTGGAGTCTGGAATCTGGTTTCGCTTATCGCTGAACCCCACCACACCTACTTTCCCTTCCTCATCCCATTTTCATCGCTCTTTTTAATGGATTATTTGATGATAATTAACCCTGAATCCTACAGAGACAGGCCGTGGGCAGATTGATGGCCTAGTCTGGGTGGAACACCTGTTCGACTGGGGAAGTCACAGCACAGTGCCGGCTCAAAGTGCCCGTAACAAGCTGAAAGCAGCGATGTCAGAGACAAGTACATATGCCCCCTTTAGCAGTGTCGCAGACCTAGAGAGCTCCAGATCCTGACCTTGGTCAAATATGACTTGGGTTTTGGAATTTGTCAGGTTGCACAGCAAAGAGAGAGAGAGAGAGAGCACTAATTAAATATGTTTTTTTAGGTTTAAATATGTGAAGTAGCTCTTAAAGGCATTAATGGCATTGATCTGCAAGTGACCAGTACAGAGACAGTCTGTGAGGTATAGTAATTAAAAAAGGTACATGTGGCCTCTGAAGCAAAAGAAGTTTGGAAATTTGTGTTTAAAGTTCTTTAAATGGTGTTATAAACCAGTGAGTGTTAAATGTTGACAGGTCTTTGGAGGAATGATAGCAGAGATTAACTGATCTCTCTCTCTCTCTCTTTCTTTATTCAATTAAAATGTGACAATTCTGGAACTGGATTAAACCATCTTTGTTCCAACATTTTCAGTTGTCTCAATATCTCTATGAGTTCTTGAGAAATTTTCTCATTGCATTGTTTGATAGTTAGCCATACAAGCTTTATGTTATTGTTTTACTTTTACTTGAGTACTGTACTTAAGTACAGTTCTTGAGTATCTGCACTTCACTTGAGTAATATTTTATTTTGGAAACTTATGACTTTCACTTCAGCACTTTTTAAGGCAAATACCATACTTTTCACTTCAGTTCTATCAAGGTTCTCGTTACTCATTAATTTCAAATCTGTGTATAAAGTGGAAGTTATTCCCCCTTTTCTAAAACATTTTTGCAGGTTACAGCCTATCAGTAATAAGTACGGTTACTTCGCACCTGTAGACTGTAACTATAAAATCAAGTTTAGACAGTCCTGCCATTTTTTGTCTTGCTTAAATTATTGTTGCGTAGTCATGAAGGTAAAGGTGGAATGTTCATTTTAGTTTCTGAGCAGACTGCATTTACAGCTATTGCACTGTCCCCCTGATTAACATACACATATATGTATGAACGCACTCTCCGAGCTGTGTCAGAATACTACCATGCTGTTATGTGGGCGTGTGCAGTCTTATTAATTAAAAATAAAATAAACAAATGGCTGGATTTCTTTGTCAGTTTTTATTGTAAGTGTTGAAGTAATAATGCAACAATGTGGTGAAAGAAGATGTACTCTTAATACTTTAACTTAAAAAAATTCTGACTGTATGACTTTCATTTGTATTGGAGTAACATTTGACTAGTGGTATCTGTACTTTCACTTAAGAAATGACGTTTGGTACATTTCCCACCTGTGGAAATTCATAGTTTGATGGTATGTGTATGATTTGTGAATGATGATATGGTATTGATTCTGATGATATATGTGTCAAAGGGATTCTGTGTTCATGCTCAGAATCTGAACATGAAGCGCTTTCCATTGACTTACACAAAAATCTTTCTTGAAGGCAAAATATTGTACAAAGTACAAAATCGTACAAAATTGCGTCTTTGGTAATGGACATGTTTGAATGTTTAGTGGTTTAAATTTATTCCATTGTTTGATTTACAAAAAATGATCTTGAGTTATCAGAGGTAGTGTTAAAATCTATCGTAAAAGCTCCACCTCAGAGGATGAACATCTGAGTGAGCAGCCGCATCCATGGCAAGCCGCGCATGCCAATAAAATGAAGTAACTGTGAATTTAGCTTGAGTTTCAGTCAGTGTTAAGGCCCAGGAATAAACATGGATCTCTGTACCATACTTTAGCATCCCCAGGCTGGAGGAAATAAAGCAATGCAATTAGTTTGCTCCATCCTGTGCCAGTGTTTACTGAATGGCTGCACACTGCTCCTGATTACCCAAGTGGAAACAGAGCATCATGCCAGAGCTGAATGGCATTCTCACATGTGCTTTCCATTCCACTCAACAGCTGCTCACTTTTTTTCAGCTTATATTTTACATAAGAAACTGTATATTCACCTAATCCTTTCCCAAACTAGGTGCCTGGTATAGCAGCCAACAGCTCAGAGTCATGTTTTCTACAGAGGATAAGGGTTTAGGGGGAAAATAATTAAATGCAGCAAAGTGTTTAATATTTTAGAAGCAGAGGAACCTCTGAAATACACAGTTAACAGTGTGTACCCCAAAGCATATGCAATGTGGTTTTAATTTATGGATTTTTTTATAGGGGGAAACCAAAGAGCAGATAAAAAATCTGTTGCAAAGAAATCAATCTCAACCCAGGATTTGCAAAACCAGCAGATATATCTGTTTCTGAGGGGTTTGACCAGACTTCTGTACTTCCATTAAAAGCCTTCATGGAGGCTTTGGAGAAGAGACAGCTCTCGTTCTGGCAAGCCATATGTATCTATGAATATGCATGGAAATCTGTTAGGCGGGCAGCAAGAACATGCATGCAAGCTAGCATGCCATAGGTCAGTAATTTGAAGGACAGGAATTGTATCTATAAGGACGTATAGCATCTCTAAACTTGAAATGTGGCACAAAACATGCTTTTTCGAGCTGAGCTCAAATTGTTTTCTTATGTTAAGGTGCAGTCCAGGTTTGAATAAATGCATAATTGAATAAATAAATAAATAAATAGTTGCATAAAAAGTTAACAAATGTCTAGTCATTGCAACTAGCAGGGCAGCTTTTTGTACCGTACTGTCAATAGCTAATGAAGACTGAACTTAAAACAAGCAAAATTTGTTCTTATAGTCTGCAAAAATTGCTGTGATAACCTGGTGCCAGCACTTTTGTAGTTTTCTTTTCATCATAATTGATTGTTTATCATTGATGGGTTTGAGTTAGTCCGTAGACAGAGATGAGGAAATGTCTTTTGTCCTGCCACCATAGAGGTTATGAGTTTATTTATAAATGGACACTGTATTGGGGCTGTAAAACTAGTGAGAGACATTTCTATTGAGCTTTCTGTTTTAAAACCTAGTCTCACAACTGTCGTCCCAAGTGCGAGATGCTTCTCAGATGGCTTTCTAGCAGCAATCGGAGCGCAAACATCCCCAGCTTGTTTAACTATTTATCTCCAGCGACATTAGCCTAGCATTACTCCCAGTGAAAACACATGTGTCCCCAGGCATGCCCCCTCCCTTGCCAATGCCACACTCTTTCTGGTGTAAATTTCCCTCTTAAATTTTCATGATCTCCTCACTCCGGGATACCACTTCCATCATGAGAGTTCTCCAACCTAATGGCCATAACCACTCTGACAGTGCCATCAAAAACCTATTTGTTTCAATGCCCCCCAAAACGCTTTATCTTCAGAGAGCAGGGTAATATCTCTGAATTGGCAGTCAATTGTAGTATCATCACCAAGCCTTACTTCTATATCCTCTCACCCTCTCTCTTTTTCTCTTTCCAATATAGCCATTATGTTAAACACGTTAATTATTCATTGGTAATGTGTGTCATGGTGAAATATTGGTCATTGCCAATCTGAATGCATCAAAACAGCTCCCCTTCCCTCTCAGAGGTTAATGGCAGAGCCTGCACTTTCATTAGCTTCACTAAATGTGGCACATCTCATATGTCAAAAGTTCCCTCAGCGAGAGGCAGAAGCCGGCATCGAGTCTCTGAAGCATGACCATTGTGCTTGAATACGACTATTATCTGCTTTGAAACCATTTTAAGCAAAGGAGTGAAAATGTCTTTTGAAAGTTGGATGGATGTAGGTGAAAGTGAAGTTTTTAGGAAAGGGTTATACCCCGACCTTCGGTTTTTGTGGAATCCTGCTTTGGTAAGACATACTCAGCTCATACAAGCTCAAAGTGATACAATTAGGTAATGAGGTCAACATTAGCCATTCCTCAGTGACCCAGCAATTTCTGTGGACATAAACATTATTAAGGCAATTACAGGAGATAGCGATGACAAGGATCTTTCAAGTCTGATAAGAAGATGTATTATGTCCCCTTGTGTTAATTTACTGTGGGACGCAATATTTATCCACCAAATATGCAATCTAAACAAAAATGATAGTTCTGTGCACTTAGTAAATTGCATGTTGATTACATCTCCCAGATATTGCTGAAATGAAATTCACTTTATCACTGGTTAACAGGGTATTACACGTAATATGAACCCCTTCCGGAATTTATATAAAAAAAAAGGTATGCATTTAGGTGCATGCCAATAAAGGAAAATGCTGACACTTGGGAAAACATTTCACAAGCAGTGCAGCTTTTTCTGTGCGACAAATAAAACGAACACCAGATACAATTAATTTCGCTTGACGTAAGGTCAATCAGTTTCAACCTGAGCAGAACCGTGTTACACAGAGAGGGGAGCAAGGGATGCCAGAGATTAATATCACAGTCTTAAAAGCCAATATGGATCATTAGTCCTTATGCGTGTTTTGCCCGCTTAAAACTGTATGACCTCACATAAGCAATTTAGGTAGTAATATTTCAGCCTGTTTCTCTGCATGATGTGCATCAGGACTTATAAGGCAAATGATCAGGATTTCACCTTTTTTCTGAAGGGTGACTTTGGAAAACCAAATATTATAATATGTTACTGTTTTTCTCGGTTGCTTTGGACAATTTCTCCAAACAGTCTTGAAGTTAATACAAATGATTATGTATTTCTCAAAGCAGTTTGTGCACTGCAGCTCAATCATTTGGACAAGCAGCAAAATGAAGTAACTCATATAAAACTTTATTAATTTCAAAAAACAATTTTCTTGTCAGCTACCTAGTCAACGCCACCGAAAGTCATTAAAGCACCAAGATATACTATGTATACAATATATAAATTGTTGTATTTCACTATCATGTATGACACTATCATGTATTTCATCATTTCTCTATACTCCGCTGCATTTGCTCCATGTATTTGTGTTCTAGACAACATCTGAAAGTGAGTGATTATTTGTCTTTGTGAACACAGCACAGCACAGCACAAAGTGCACCACAATGAAATGTGACCTCTGCATTTGACGCATCCATGAAAAAACAATGGGCAGCTAACATGGGCAGCGCTGAGGTGCAGTGCTTAGGGATGGTACCTTGCTCATGAGTACCTCAGTGGCAGAGGTGAGTAATGTACCTAACAATTACTTAAGTGAAAGTACAGATAGCACTAGTCAAATGCTACTTCAATACAAGTGAAAGTCGTACAGTCAAAATTTTACTTAAGTTAAAGTACTAAAGTACTTGTTTTAAATAATACTTAAGTATTAAAAGTACAAAGTAAAGTACAGATACTCAAAAACTGTACTTAAGCTGGAGTACTCAAGTAAATTTGCTTTGTTACTGTCCACCTCTGCTCAGTGGTAACTTTACTATTGTGGGCTTTGAACCGGCAACATTCTGTTCATGGGGCCAATACCCTAACCATTACACCACCAACTACCCCATTATTATTATTATTATTATTATTATTATTATTATTATTATTATTATTATTATTATTATTATTATTATTATTATTAATGTTCCTAAACAGTTTCACCATAATGGTATTTTTAATTCACATAAATATAACAATATACACAATCAGTAAGTAGTAAATACCAACATTACATACATCATAAACACTGATACAAATAAAATAGAGAAGTAAATTATTAAATCACACAAATATATCTAACAAATAGAATAACACACTTAAGAGAACTTTAATTTTCCTCTATTGAATTTCAAACAAGGACACACAAATGAACATACAACTGTCATCTAAATCCTGACCTTTCTTGCCTTCTCTTGATGAAAAGTTATCATTTGCGTCATATGTAACTGCATTTTGTTGTGGGATTGATTTTACTAACTGCATTATTACTAATGCATATGTATTGTAAAAGCCCGCTATTTGATTTAACCCTCTGCTCCCTTGCGTCAGTGGGTTGACCTGAGGTCAACCTACCCTCTTCCCTCTTCCCCATCTCCCACCATTTCTGTGAGATCTTCTGAGCAAGAAGACCCCTGCTCACAAACTAGCACGGCGGCCCCAGTGAGATGATGACTATTTCAAAATGTTACCATTTAAAGACAATTGACAATTGATTGAATTGACATTTTTGCATGTGATGACCAAACTAGAAAAAAATTACATATTTTATTTTGACAACATGACTAATACAAGAGATTTTGGGGCTTATTTAAAGTGAATAATAATGACACATAAATACAAACTCAGAGCAGACATTTTTACTGCAGTGCAATAATAGTTAACTTTATTCATTAATTTAATAAGACTTCATCCATTATGTGTGAAAAGTTTTAAACTATATTGTATGGTCATAACAGTTATGGTTCAAATTAACCAAAATCTTTCACATAATGCACAAATTCCTAAAAATGTGATGTATATTCAGGTTATGTAGTGCAAATGATAAATTATGACACCAATGACTACTCACCAAGATTTACACAGACACCTGAGTCTCATTTTAAGACATATCTAGAGCATGTGTAGCATCTGGAATGCTAATATAGTTCTGTACTTTTGCATTGTTTGGGCCAAAAGAAACACCTCTGTTCTCGTAAATCATTTGTTATTAGGTAATGTCTCTTGAAGTCCAGCAGCAGATTTAGTGATGAAATCTCTGACCTTCACTTCACAGTCGACTCTTCATGTAGAGCTTATTAGTGCCCCATCTAATCTCATTAGGGAATGCTGGGATACCATAGCTCAGTGACAAAACAACAGCATCTGAGTGCAGAGGAGGTGTAGGCAAAGGAGTCAAAGTTACATTAAACATTTAGTTTAATGTTTAATGAGACAAAATCTAAAACCACATCTATAAACACTGCTCTAATTCACAGTACTCTTGTAACTGAAACAGATAGCATTAAAATTGAGCAACATTTGGGATTAAATCATTGGACCATCACTATTAAGTTAGTTGAACTAAAGTAAATAAATATGTCCATTTCAAAATCTACAGCTATAAACCTTCACATTAATTACAGACCTGAGAAAATCTGGGGCATTTTTCTGTACTTTTGTTTTTGGGCTTATTCTAGTGTGTGTGTATGTGGAGAATTTAACCATACATTATTTATATTGTGGTAAGGATGTCCTGCACTACTCAGAGTTGTCATAGTTTGATGTGTAAATGCTGACATAGTCTTGAAATCAGTCCATTTCAGATGAAAATTGACCTGTGCCTGTAGATGTTTTTATTAGCTTCATGTAGTATAAAAGTGTAGATAAAACTACTAGAAATAGTAAGAACAGTGTCTGTTTTATTGGCTTGTAGAGTTGTTATTATGCATTCTATGGCCTAGTACTGTGATGAAAAATAAGATTAGTGCCAGGTGGAAATACTTCTTCATCCATTTAGTATCCATCTGGATACAGGATAAAATCTTTTTATATCCACTAATGTATTTTTCTCTACTATTGATTGCTCTCTAACATTATTAAAAGGAAAATGATCAATCACTAAAATACTTAAGTTTTGGGTCATTTTGGCCTGTAAAATAAGCTGCTTTTGACTTTTCTGGGAGAGAACTACATTTCCTATAATCGGTCTTAAAAAGTACAAAATGTCTGCCTAATATTGTGTTGGTCAATCTTGTGCCTCCCAAAGAGCTCTAAACCTTTAAGGCCTTGACTCCCAAAGACTTCCGAAGTGGTATTTGTCAAAAAGGTGTTATTCTCATAGTTAGCATAGTGCATCTCTTGCTCGGGCAAATGATACACACAAACCTGCCTGTTCTCATGCAATCTAAAAGATAAGTAAAATCTGATAAGTTCACATCACTTTTTCTGTTGCCACATCTCCCCGTTGTGACACCTTTCTGTATCTTTCATGGCCAATATTAAAGTTTTCTGCATTTTGACCACGGCTACATAGCTGTTCTGCAAAACTGGAATGGACAGTTGCCCTTCACTTTAGGGAGGTACTCAACACAACAAACTGGAAACACCCCAAATAACACCCAGCCATCGCTGAGAGGCCAGCCAGTTGTCTAGCCATGACAATTTACCTATTGTTATCTAGCTAATGAATTTTCTCTGCTTTCAACACATCAAATTCAATAAATAGATTTTTACTTGCTTAACATATCCCACTCTTTCGCAGTGTTGCATTGTAACAAGATAATCTATGTTATTCACTTCACGTGTCAGTGGTTTAAGGGCGGTGGGATGTATTGTGCTCAAATCAGTGTATACTGTGAATCGTCATCTTTACAATGGATTGTATGCATTGTCAGTGCTATTAGCACTATAATTCAGTCTCCAGTGCCACTCTAATAGAGTCTCTGTTCCTGATCACTCTACTAGATTCACAATACTGAATCTAACCACAGAATCAGGGTTCATTTCCCTGTACCAAGCTGATGCATTCACCTCTGAGCCTTACTTGACACCAGAATTTACTGTCCCTGCTAACATGTCTTCTGTGGCACTTTGATTGTAAATCACCTAGCTTACATAACCTCATAACTTCTTTAATGGGTGCATCTTCCAATTCCATATTGATACTGTATATTATTCATGTTCTACCTCTCAGCCTCCCTGTGTGACTCCTAATCTAACAATTCATCTCAAGTGCCTTATTCCCATTTTCTGTGGTCGTGTATATATATTTACTGTCATCCCTTATTTAAATAATCACTTGCATGCCAGAACACATTATGGCCCTCTATCAAGGTAATAACCCATTGTCGTGGCTGTTAGATGGCAAATATTAAACCATAGATCAATGTTTAACAATTTATGACGTACCAAATGAGAATGTCACCAGTTGCATTATTATTGGCCTTTGGCAAAATTATAATAATTTACCATTTTAAAATCAGGGGAAGGTTATTATCATTATTGCTCTTTTTACAGAGCAGAGGAAGAATCTTTCTTGCCTAGAGTAAGAGAAGCATCTCTGCGTGCTGTATTACTTGAGCTTACCTCATACTAAACTTCAGCTAATGCTCTTTATGAGATTCCGTGAAAATTATTTGCAGTTTGTATTGATTGTGTTTGTGATGCACATCATGTTGTTATTGATGAGGCATATTCTTTCAGTTACACAGCATGACGATTTTGTAAATGAAATAAATCAAAGCTTAAGTGGTTTTGTTAAATTTAGTCAAACAAACAAACAAACAAACAAACAAAAAAAACCCATAGAGCACTGCCAACAACTATCTATACCTTGCAGCTATCTAGATTTTCTGAAGACTGTGACTAAAAACTCACATCCCACCATTGTTAGTAAAGAGTGGGATTATGCAAATGAAATCTTAACAATGACTGACTGAGTTTTTGCCATACAATAGCTAAATTGCTTATTTTTTGGATTAAATTCACAGCTGAATAATGAAAATAACTGAATGCAGATTTCCCTTTTTGCAGCACCTTAATTATCCAAAAATAGTGCCAAACTTGTTCTTAGAATATGTCCCCTTTAAATGATCATGCATAGTCGAATGGAAATAGACCAACATTCTTCATTGACATTCTAGTCAAATACAGACTCAGGTTTATGAAGGACATTCATATTCAAATAGGTGTGAAAGGTGTGTATAGAGTGGTACTATTATGAGACGTAGCAGAAAGCTAGTAGAGTAATCTAAGCTAAACTAAGTAGGTTCTAAGTAATCTAAGGGAAACTGAAGTTAAACTATTAGTCTGTTTAGAGTCTTTTGGTCATTCCTAAATCCACTAGTGTCTAAAATTGTGTACGTTTACATGCACACTAATAAACCAATCATTATCAGGTTATTAGAGTTACCTGATTATTCAAGTGGTCATGTAAACAGAACAATCTGATATGTTTTAACGTATTCCTGCCGTTATCAGGTTATGAGAAATCTGATAAACACAGCTAGGCTTATGAGCAATATTCCATTTTATTAGAGATGTGTATGTACCTTAATCTTGTATATTTTGTTCTTTTCCATCTGCATATATGTGTAAAAAATGGATGTTGACAAAAGTGACCGGGAATCGTCTGCTGCAAAGAGTAGAAGCCTTCAAACACAATGGCGGGAAGCAAGTGTCACTTCTGGACTGAGGAGGAGACAAAAATGATGCTGGGCGAAATGGCTTCTCTTAATATTTTACATTTATTAGATGGTTGTAAGTATAGAAATGGTGAGACCATTAAAAAATATCCACAAAAATGGCAGAGGCAGGTTATATCAGAAGTGTAGAACAATTAAGTAACAAGTGGGAAGTTGGCAGGAGGTTTTGAAAATGACAGTTTTACGTCACAATCCAACAATTGGCCAAATCATGTAAACTGTTTTGTTTCACCTATTGTATTTCTAAAGTGCATGTAAACACGTCTGAACCAATTATTACAATGATCTAATTATTACCAGCTATCAGATTATTGTGATCGTGTAAACACGGTCATTGAGATTCAAAATTCCACTATGTATTGGGAATATTTATTTATAGTCATTAGGAGGACCAAACACCATTATTTACAACATAATGCTAGAAAGTATTGTAGAGATGCATCAGAGGACAAAAAGCCAAAACGGTTGACATGAGAAGTTAAATCATATTTGGAAATTGAAGATATGAAGGTGCAAACACAAAAAAATAGGCTCTCTTATTAGTCAGTCTGCATGAGAATTTTGAGGTCGGGTCATCATTAACCTTGTCCTTAACCCTGGGCAATAATGCTGTTTAATAGATGTTTTGACAAGACAAACAAACCCCCAGTCGTTCATCCACATTGCTGACCGCATTAGCTTTTTTCAGCAGAAAATTTCTTTAATGACTGCAACCATTTATCTTCAGTTTGACATGACTTCTGTTAGTTCTGCAAGTTGCTTATTACGCATCTTATCAGTAAACAATAGAATGGACAGGGAGAGTATTAGCTAATCTTTTCCTATTTGGGCTTCTAATGGTTGGCTAGCTAACCTCCCTATGTCTTTGATTTGCAGGAGAGCAGAACACAAGCCCCCCCCATGCCTTCCCACAGGTGATTTGGCTCCAAGACCAGGCCGATTCCGGATTGGAGCAGGGAGACCTTGGCATTCTGCGTGTGCCTGTGAGAGCAGAACGTTATCAGCAGTTGCTGAGTTAGCGCTCTGTGGCCGCCAGAGAAAGCACACAGGTGAGCCTGATTAGCTCTCGGCGGAGGAGAGGTCAAGGAAAGGCGGCTCGGGTTACTTTCCGCCAGGGAGAGGTTGTGAAGAACAAAAGAGATTTGTTTGTGTGGGTAAATGAGAGCAGTAGCCAGTTAATGAGTGAGAATTAAGTGAAAGAAGAAGTCTTGATTTCCTTAGCACCCATACGACACTCGGCCTTGGCTTAATTGGTCAAGGTGCATCACCTTTATCCCGCAGTGGCTGAAGCACTGTGTCAGCCCTTAAGACCCGTCCATGACTGAGCCTCATAAAAGAGAAGATAAAGACGGCCTCTGCCTCAGCATGAAACCAGTTAGAGTGCTTTAAGGAACACCAAAACAGAGGGCTGCCCTCTTAGAATCTAGGACTGAGTCTTTTAAATTCAAAGATTTGGGAGGAGGCCCCTTGTTACATGCAAGACAGGATTTTACGCCCTTGATCTTCATTTGAGCAATGCAAAGGTTGTTGGCAAACATTCTTTTTGGAGTTTGACTTGTTGAAAAAGTTGGAAAATTAAGTCCAGATATGTGAGCCTGTTGTTCCTTATACACATACATGCACATACGGAAAAATAGTCTAGACAAGAATAGATTGTAAGCTGGTCACAAGTAAATCAACTTGAGCTGTGCAAAAGCAGTGGGTTCTTTATTTTCTGATGCCATCCAATGACGACTACAAAGCCAAACCATAGACTGGTTTAAATATAGCAATGTAAAAGCAACAATGGCAAACATAGCGGTGCAAAAGCAAAAAATCACTTAATGTTAACCTTCAGTGGTAAATAGAGAACCTGAGACCCATACTCAAATTACTCCAAAAAGTAAAAGTACTTTTCAGTAAAAGTACTGAAGAACGTAAAAACTTAAGATTTACCACTATTTTGCTGATATCAGTGAATTTGAGTCAGAAAAATACTTGGCTTTTTTCAACTAAGTCCTTTCAAAATATATTGCCAGTTCTCAAAATTAATTCCTAAAATACCGATGCAGACAATTGTGAGTAAAGGATGGGATTATGGAAATGAAATCTTAACAATGATTGACTTAACTTTTGCTGTTCTAAACTGCCTATTCTTGACTTCATTTACAGCTGAATCATAGAACAAATTTCCCTTTTTACAGCACCATTACTATCCAAAAATAGTTCGAAACATGTTCTCACAATATGTCCCCTTTAATTGATCTTGCATGACCATCTTGAAATTGATAAGGATTCTTGTGAAATATAGACTTTGGTGAATGAAGGATTTTCACAGCAAATATGCAGAAGTGTGTATGGAATGGTACTGTTATAATGTGCAGCAAAATCTAAATGAGTAATGTCGTTGAGCTATTTTACTCAAATGCAAACTCTTTTGCTCATTCCTCAATCCACTACAACTGGAAGTATGGTAAAAGGTCTGGATGACTTTTAAAGGAGTGGAAATGTAACAACTTAGCAATAAAAATGCACTGGAATAAAACATACATACTTTTAATATTTCAAATAATCCTTAAATACAGTCATGAATTACAGTCACTAAATGTGAAGTGTGTCATTATGATAACAGGTGCAGAATTTAAAATATGCTTTTCAAACAAAATACACTACAAGGTTGTGTAAAGCTTCAGAATCTAAAGAATTCTTTTTTACTTCACTGTCACAAGGCTAAACTGGAAGGTATAGGGCCCACCAAATGCATATTTTCCGTTGGCACCGCCTATTTTTAATACAAGTCGTATGAGCTTCAGCATTCAGAGCGCATTCAGAAGTTGAAATCTGTTGAAAACTGTGTTGCGCTCGTTAATGTCACTTATCTCTTGCTAGCCAATCAAAATTGAGGAAGGGGCAGGCCATATAAATCAGAGGTACTCTCCCTTACTTTCATGGTTTATTTCATGCACCCAATCTTGTCTTGAAGACATGTGCAAGTCTATTTCATGCTGCTATGCTGCTGAGATGTGTTTTCTCTCCATCTTGTTGGCTAAACTAGTGATCTCAAACAAACATGTTGAAATAAGAATGAATTCAGAAGTGCACGATGACACTTTTCGTAACTTAGCAACAACAAGCACTGAGAGACAGCACAGAGAATGCGCTCTGAAAGTGAGGTTTTGACTGCTCTCAGTGGAAAAAATGTGTTTGGTGAACACAGTCCCTTATGCAGACAAATGCTAAAATTGCACCTCAAATCAAACACCCTTATAAAGTTAAATGAATCTCCTTAGTCCTGAAGCCAAATATCCAGCTGTGTGTTTAAAGAGGCTAGAGCTGGTGTTCCACCTGTGCCCCCCGTAAACTCTGAGTGCATGATCAAACACTAAAATCTAATGAGAGCTTACAGCTCTGCCACATAAAAACGCTTTAACAGTATTTCAGTTCTAAAAGTTCAGTTCTATGAATATTAAAATAGCATATGATCTATTTAATATTTAATGTAAATCCACCTTAATAATGCAAAATGAAGATTAGGCTTCTTGTGTGCTTATGGATCTTCCTTTTCCATGTGCTGTGCAGCTCCGAATTACATGTCAGCATAAGCACCCTAAAGAACAGTCTGATTAAGACTCGGTCTCTGCGGGTTTGAATCTGGGAGACGTCCAGAAGGCCTGAGACAACTGCCATTACTTAGCATATAGAGTAGACATCGCCGCTTTTGATTAAATTCCACTTTGTCCTCCAGCACCTGTTAAAAACGGCAAAAGCTCCAAGGCAGGAAATGGAACGTTTGAGGTGTCCCAGTGCTCGCAGATTTGAGGAGCTGCACAGCATGGATAATAGTCTCATTCCTCGAGACACCAGAGGCATGGTGGGAATAAATGTTATTACGCATCATGCATGCAGAGTTTGGATGAAATATGGGCCTGTGAATGTGGGGCAAAGCTTGTCGCTTTTGTGCGTTAGATGGATTTGACATCAGCGAGAGAGCAACTGCTCGCTAATTCAAACCTAATGCAAATTTCTGATGTAAGAATGCAGACCGCCTCGGCGCACGCGGCCGTCACTCACCCCCTTTCAAGCTGCCTCTCTCTAATTGTACGATGTCGGATGGTGTTGTCATTGATGTAAACCTTTTCATGCTGAACGTCTCAATTATTCCGAGACAAAAGCAGTAATTGTCTAATGATCTTCAGCTGAAAAATAGAGCATCTTTAAATTACGGTTATACTGAAATTGTAATTTGTCAGTTTGTTTTACTGTGACCAATTATCGTCGTTCCTTGCCTTTGACGCATTGCCGGTTTTAAAGATGAAGACTGTTCTGCTTTCTGTGACGCCGAGAAAGTGGAAAACTACTTCAAAACTTAGGAAACTTCTTCAAAGTGTGCACACATACAAATTAATGCTTAACACATGAGCTGGAATAAAGTAATTCTCTTATTCCTTGGGTCTACCCCAGCTTGGAGCCAACAAAACGCTCTTGCAACTAATTATACAGTGGAAGGAAAGGCCTTATGTTGACACCCCTGAACATGTTTAAACAATAAAAACCTGTCTTTCATTTTCAGCAATGGCCTGCAAGGGGTAACAGTTTTGATCCAAGCCCTTTGATGTGGAGAAAAATAATTTGAAAATCATGACTATAACCTGACCATAAAGTCTTTTCTATTCATCCAGTCATGCCAGTTAGAGGGTCCAGGCTGGTTGACAAAAGCATGAATTTTGATGCTGGCATTGGAAATATTAGCTTAAAATGGTGAACAATATATAATGTAATGCTTTAATTTGGTTCAGGCCTAATTACAGAAAGGTATACACCTGGCATTTGTATACACTACCACATTCCAACATTTTTTAATCCTTTGGCCCAAGCATCAAAGCCACTGTTTTTGATGGTATTTGGCATCCGCACATCTTGGCTGGAGTCTAAATGAGATTAGAATGTGGCACATTAAAAAGTATGGCTCTTGATCTCTGCGTAACATGCCACAGTTACGGAGCAGTTTTAAAGAGATTTTGTTCTTCAAGGATTTTTTTTCCCCTCTCCCTCATCAGATTTTTTTTCCTGAACATTTTTTCTTGATGAGAAAAGGCCATGAATGGTCACACAAATTACACTATTCCATTTACAGCACAATTCACTGATTAGAGGTTATGTTCTATATTAAGGCTGTATTGTTGCCATATTAGGCAGTTCCTGCATACTGAACATTTTGAAGGCTGTGTGGAACGGATGACAGTCTTGTACCTTTTAGTAATAATTAGTGTATCCCAGATTTGTAAACAATCTCAATCTTTGATAGTTTGATAGTTTCATATGTATTTTGCTGCAATAAAGACGCAATATGTTTTCTCTTTTCAATCGTGGTTAATTTCAGAAAGGTTACAGTGGCACAGGAGGGAACTTTAAATCTTCATAGAAAATTTGGCTGTGTCTCTCTAAAATCTGTGAATAACCAGCAGCCCTAGCAGAGTCACTGAGATAACGGTGTGATTAGGCAAGATTACAGTCGAAGCCCCGATGTATTTTGCCAACATGATTACAGGCCAAATTAGGTTCAGATATGCGAGTCAACAGACCAGATGCTGAATGCAATAAAAAATACCCATTACTCTTGATGGTTGAAACAAAACAGACAAGTGAATGAGAGATCAGCCAGCTAAAAGTCTTTGAATAAAGTACAGTGCAGACCTGATCCATATGTGCTCATTTGCTCTGTTTACTAATTTCCATGTAATTATCTATTCTATGAGTAATTTATTGTTTATAGCCTAAATGCCATGGTTATTTGGCTCTAACGTCACATTTAGAAAAGAAGCCAAATGGCTAAATTGAGCCTGTGTTCTGTTAAAATCCTGAAAGATTGGATTTTGGGGTTGTGTAATTGAAGGCAGCCTGAAAAACACAATGCAGATTGCGATTTCGCTGATCAGCCTTAATACGTTTGAGTGCAGCTGGCGAAACAAAGCCCTACTGAAATGCTCAGTGTGTTAACACTTTTTAATTTAAAATAACTGTGTTGTAACGTAAATCTTCACACAGGAGCAGGTGGGAGAGATTAATGGTAGACTTCAGTTGAAGGTTTGTCTCTCTCAGAAGCCTATAGCTTTAAATAATGCATTCATCCAAGGCAAACCCTATCTGGATATGTCTTTGCACTGACAAATTTAACCTGGCATTATACAAATGCAGATGTAAAATACCATCTGAGCAAACCAACCACACCACCAGGTAGCCATTGGCCTACTTAGCTCAACACCGACTTGTCGGCCAAAGTCACAACCAGTGCAGCAGGACATACATCAGGCTCTGGTGTGGACATCAAGCATCGAATTACGCTGCCCAGCGTGAGACGCAATGACAACCCTGATGCCAGCAAGGATCCAATCAAAATCTAAATCGCGCCCTTCTAAAACGGCCCTTTTGATTAGTTCTCCAATAAAACCCATTTCCCGCCCCCATGCCTATTTCAAGATGTTTATTTCCCCAGTGGTATTTGGCTGTGCAGTCTCCTTGCTGAACTCTATCTAAAAGGCCCGAATTCACTGTCTGCACCATTTCAGCCCCCTCACCCCCAGCCAAGACAAATGATTGCACTGGCATTTACGGGCACTTTCTGCTGCTTTGGTTGTTGTGGCCCAAGTACGATGACATACAGCTGGTCCGGGATGATTTTAATAGAGATTCTTATCCTAACAGATTGAAAGAATACATAAAAAAGAAGTCAGATTGTTGTTCTTTGTCAGGCTGTGAGGGCATAACTCTGACGAACGGGGCAGAGAAATTATTTGTGGTTTGAAAATTGCATTGAACTGCACGCAGTTCATCACTACAGGCTGGGAACCTCACCACTTACTGTACCGTGCGACAGCAAAATGGATCATTTTGGGACAGCTTATTTACTGTAAGATGACTGGGAGAAGCTCTTACGGCTTGTGAAAGTTCACGGTCTTGCTTTCTTCTTTTCAGCGGCAAGTCTTATACTTGATATATGACACAGGGAAATGCGCTTTTTATGAGTGCAGTGTTTTTCGCAGTTGCCACAGAAACATACTGTAACGGGAGGGTAACTGAATAAATATTGCAGCGCACTGTATTGGGGCCAATATCACTTCTCGCTGCTCTCACACAAAACAGAGCGTGGGGTAGGAAAGTGACAGATGCTACCATGCTTTTCATTTTCCACCTGATTGGTTAACCACCTCTGCGAGCTGGTCCTACCCTCTAAAACTAAAGCATACACCTGAAGACGAGATGCCACTTGTAATTGTGAATCAAAATTTTCATGGAGAGAAAAAAACAGGCAGATGCATTTGTGGATATTTTCTAACAAAATGACCTCATTTACTACATTGATTTTATTGACCTCTCAGAAAAACAGAAGGATTCTTTGACCTCAGCCAGTAAACAGTCAGCTGGGATCAATGTACAATAGTCAGAGGTTCAGCCATGTCTCCAGGGACGCCAATTCCAGAAAGAACTCTATTAAAAGTTTCCAAAGTGGCCTTGTCAAATTTGATTTAGTTCAGGTGCAGAAAAACTAAAGGCAGGACACTAATGACACTAATAGTCCCTGGCTATGTTGCCCTTTTGAAGATGCACAGATGAACCAAATGATCGATGCAAAAAGCACTCCAACAGGAAGTTTTAATGACCTACAAACAAGCAGGTTGTAGTGAATTCTACAACTTATTAACATAGAGATTCAATTCAATCTTGAGATCAACCGATGTGTCTTTTGGCATTAAAGGTCCTATTTTATGGGAAAAAAAACTTCTTCTGTTCATCCATGTACTGCCTCTACACACATTGATTTAAAAAATGGTCAGTTGTGTTAGCATTAATTTACAAATGTCAGAAATCGTGTGCTTAAACGTGTTGTTCAGATTTCTCCCCTACTTCAAAGTCACAGTAGGGGACATCTGAATAACTCCACCCTCCTATCTGAGAACCTCCACCTACCAGGTAGAACTGCTAGCACTTCCTGATCTGCAATTTTTTCTTGCAAGCACTAGCGTAGGAATCGCAATGTAGAAGTCGGCAGACTGTTGTGCCATGTTGATTATTTTCACATGCGGTAAACTCTTGCCGTGCAGTGTCTACACCCCAGTTCTGGAGGGGGGCATGGGCAGCAGCGGCTCATTTGCATTTCGGAATACTAATGAGAAACAGCCTGTTCTTAATGGGATGGAAATAGAGGGGTAAAAGCAGACGAAAATGTCAAATCTGAGAGGTATTTTCAGCAAACTACTTCATAAAAATGTTTAGTGGAGCTCATATTTTAGCTTTTAAAAATATATAATATGGGACCTTTAAAATTACTCAAATATTCAAATATGATCTCTCATTTTATTCCATTAGAGTTTGGCCTGCTACTGCTATTTCTCTCAGGGTGACTTTCAACCTTTCTGGTCATCCTGCTAATTCGTTATCAGGTCTCTATTAATGAACCTTGTTTGTGACCTTCAGGCTTTAGTCTTGTTGAAAAAACTGACGCTCCTATAAGTGATGGCCCAGTTGAGATTCAGATGAGAGTGGTAGCTTTTGAATGACTGTAATAGCTGCAGGGAAGAATGATAGGCTCTATAGTATGTTTGCTCTCTCAGGTCTCAATGGGTCTGTAGTATTAGACAGATCAATATTTAAGCGAGAAGCCTCTTATTTTTTTTGCAGCAGCCCTGCAATCCAAGTTACATAAAAGCAATTTTAAATAATTCAAAATAATGATTGGAATACTTAAGAACACCAGAGGACTGTAACAGAATAACATCAACAGAAACCTTCATAACTTTAAAAATGGTACCTCATGGTCATTTGCTTTTTATTGCTTGGTTGGTGTTAGTTAAACCAGCCAGGGCTCAAAATATAGCATGCTTGCTGCTAAAGCTAATTTGTCACTTAACAAGTATAAAGTTGTTCACAACCCAACCTTAACTAGTTACAAGGAAAGTGGGACTTTATAGAACAGCCCCAGGGCTGCTAAGCAGGCTTTTACAGCACACATATTGCCTGAATCACTTTCAAGGAGGAAAGCTGAAAGAAATATGAAAAATCAAGAACCAGTCCAGGTGGCACAGTGACGCAGTGGTTAGCGCTGCTGCCTCACAGCAAGAAGGTCCCGGGTTCCAGCCCCGGGTTGGCTGTGGGGCCTTTCTGTGTGGAGGTTGCATGTTCTCCCCATGTTTGCGTGGGTTTCCTCCGGTGCTCCAGTTTCCTCCCACAGCATGCAATATAGGTTAATTGGTGACTATAAATTGTCCCCGTTAGGTGTGAATGTGAGTGTGTGCCCCGCGGTGTGTTGGCTCATGCCCAGGGTTGTTCCCTGCCTTGCGCCCGTGGGTTCCCGGGATGGGCTCCGTTCCCCCTGCGACCCCGGTTGGGATTAAGCAGTTCGGATAATGAATGAATGAATGTTCATGCTAGACCACATAAATGAAAAGCATGACTTAATTATGTTTGAGAAAAAGTAGCCTTATCCTGGATTGACACGCTGTCATAAAAAACTCCATCTGCCATCAGTCACAGATATTTTGGAAAAATACTGTATCATTTATCATTTTAATTTGACTTTACCGCAGGGGTCTGAAACTCCGCGTCTGGAGACCGAGAGCACTGCAGAGTGCAGCTTTTTACCTAATTTACCATGCCTGATTCAGCACATCAACTAATTATCAAGACCTCTATGAGCTGAGTTTGGTGTGTTCGTAAAGTGAGAGCCCTTCTCTTTGCAGGGCTGTGGATTAGAGTATGAGACCCTTCACTTTCCTGACCTGTTTGCTATCCCTCTCTCTTTTTTTTAGTTTCTAAAAAGCACATGTGTCCTGAGGAAGAGTCTGTAGGACTGAAGATGCAACTGGGAATTTGAAGTCTCGTGCTGTAAATATTTTCTTTTCCCTCGTGGGGAAAATATTTAGGACCTGGGGACTGTTTGATCTACTGAACAAAACTCGGGGCAACATGGCTTATACGTAAGTGATTGCTCAGATTGGGCACAACAGCTTGTGATTTCTTTAATTAGGCTTCCATTTTCCAACAAATACAGTAGTTCTGATCAGCATGCTACAGTGTATGACATATAGATGTGAAACTGTTTAGTGTATAAACTATTCAAATACTCAACTTAAAACCATGTGGTTGCATCCTATGCAGTTTGTGCTATTTACAGATAAATCCAGATGCAATAGGTGTGCAATAAAGTCAGATGGTGACATCTAAAACTATGTGAATCAGCAATACTTTTGACTATGTCTGAAATTGTCACTCTTTCTACGTCTAGTTTAAAGCGTATATTTAAATTCTATTTATATATTGTGCCTTAATTGTTATGTACATTATTTGTTCTCTATTCTTTGTACTGTTGAAACTGGAGCCATCTCATCTTGTCTCTCTGTATACTTGTATATAGTAGAGATGACAATCAAGTTTACCTTGACTTTGACTTGAATCTGAAGGGTATCTGATAGGATAGGACTTAATCAGGCATTTGATCTCCTTGGCAGTCAGAAGGATCAGTCAGCAATGGCAAATCAGACATGAAATATGTACTCATGATTCAGTTGGTATTGTGCAAAATGCTCAGTGCTGGGAACGCTGCTTTTAAATAGTAGCTTTTTAAGTCACAAGCTACTTATACTTTATACTCTAAGCTACAACCAAGATCCTGTTTTAATATAGTAGTTTGCTTTACTACAAAGTCAAAACAGGCAAAGTAGCTGTCACGTGCACTCCGGCCGGTAGTTAGATCGCGGCCGGTCGCGGTTCAAAGGGTATTTAAGGAGTCATTTCCTCGCAGTGAATCGCTCTGCCATTGAGTCAATCTGGCCCTTTTTCCGATTCACTTTGGCATCAACTGTAAGTAGTCCAGTTATTGGGTTTATCTCTTTGATAGAGTGTGTGTTGTTAGAACTCGGGGTATTGTGGTAATCCTAACTCTTCGTGTAAGAGAGTTCTTAAATCAACTCGCATGGCCATCCTTCCTATTCGCGCTCTCAGCCGCGTTTGGGCTAACCACCACGCTACAAGAGCTAACAGCTAACGAGTAGCATTTTGTTATATCCTAATCAGATCACTGTCGAATTGTGAAAGTGAGGCATTCGGTTCAAATCCTAACCAGATCCCTGTCCGAATCGCGAGCATTCCGACAGCCGCCTAACCCGGCCGCTGGAAGTTTTAAGCGTCTGTCTATTTGCCATATCCTCATCAGATCACTGACAGTAGCTAACCAAATCAAAGCTGTTTCATCCAGCAATACTTAAAATTTGTGCTGTAGGATACTCTTATAGGAAATTAAAAAATGTGAAACATGGTGTTAAAAATAATATAAGAATTATTATCACAATATGATTCCAAAAACGTTTTAAAGTAATGTTTTGAATTTCTGTTTTTGAAAAAGAAAGTTACTTTCAAATGTGTAAGTTCTGCCCATTTCTTGATACATTTTGATAAATATGGCCACAGATTCTGGCTTCCATCTTTGCCAAGGTGGTGACCAGCCTCCATTTTCATTTTGCAGCTGCTAATACCGCACTGTAATAGTGATGGCCGATTCGCGAACAAATCGTTCTTTTTCAATATGTTTACAAATATTTTAAAAACAAATTATCACAAGTATAGGCTTATATTTTTATATTAACATAATAAAGTAATACTTAACAATAATACAAACCGACAAATAAAACACTTTTGAATTCGAGTGTGGGTTAATGCGGTGAAAACTTTTCGTCTTTATTATTTGGGTGCTTTTCCACATCTGTCCACTAAGTCATAGTCTTCCGTCATATCCTGATGTGACATGGGACGAGAACCTGTTCGGTGAACGAATCGAACGAGAGCCCGTTCGATGAATGAATCGAACTTACGGTTTTCGAACACTTGGTGACTTGGTGAATCGATCCCAAGAGCCCTCGCGGCGTTTACTGCGGAAATGCGGATTCACGCTATTAAAAGGAATAAAATAAAAGCGCAGCTGTTCTGCATTTATCACAACATTAAATTATTGCATTTCTGTATAATAAAACTATATGTCTTTCATCGAAAAACAAACTAAGATATTTATTAACTTGACGTTTACACAACAGCATTATTCAAGTTTACTCATGCTCATTATGTATGTGTGATTGTATTAGTAATATTGCAGTTATTTGTTAACCTTGATGTAGTCCTTGATACTCATGCACATAAATTTGGCTTAAGTAAAGAAAATAAGAACTATACACACGTGTTTATTCAGCATTGACACCCTTTCTGCTTTTTATATGTTGTGTTTTTAATTGTGAATAGTCAAGCTGAACATTTTTTATTCGAACACCGAGTGCCATCTTTCAGTCAAATAATGCAACCTTGAGGCACCATTAGATTTATTATCTGATCCCATGTTTAGATTTGAGGTCATAGAGGTCAGGCATAAAAAAGACGAAAAAAATAGTGAATCATAGAATCGATTTTAGTATTGATTCATTACAACGGAATCGAATCAGTTAATTGAGTCGAACTTGAATTCGACTCGAACTTTATTGAAAAAGAGTACTCTTGGAAATGGACAGAATTTGGTTCATAATAATGATAAGGTTTATCTGCTAAAATTTTGGTGCATCTCCGTCAAAAAAGGTTTTTGAATGGAACATAGCCTTGGCGAAGTCAAAAGAAGGCTAAGTGGATGCTGACATGATTAGACAGCTAGAGTTTGGGTGCGATGATCAGATGGCAGCTGTGGGAATATCTTTCTCTTGGAGCTCCCTCTATGAATGGGCAGACAAGTGTTCATGGATGATTGATGCCTTGGGCCCACTGTCAGACCTCAAGGTCAGGCTTGAGAATTGGGGACTATAAACAACATGGGCTGGCTCACCTGAAATGCCCTGGCATTTTACTTTCCTGTCTCTGCTGTTTTTTTCCTTGCACATTTGATGTGGGATGAATTCTACATTAATCTTGTTGCATTTTTTAAACTGTGAATAACATACTGATTTGAAGGTTGCATGTGAAAGATTTTTAGATTGTGAGCGTGTGCGTCTGTGTTTAGGTGTTATTAGCTATCTATGTACAATAAGTTGTGCAATATTTCTATGTACATTAAATTTTCACTTGGGATAGTTCATTTAAAGTGGCAGTATACCTAATTAAAACAGCTAACTGTAAAATGGTATTTTATTTGAGCTACAGCAAGGTCTTTAAAGAGAGCTAAACCACAATACTGGATCCACATATTTAACCTAAGTTGTTTAAATTTGTCTCTGTTTCAGTGGTCTACCATAGCAAGAGATCGTTTCCAGCCTTTAAGACACTGGGCTTAGCTTCGGTCCGGATATAAATTCAAAAAGGAGCCAAGGATTTTTTTCACTTTGTATACAGTATATAGGCGGAACAGTTCAAAACAGTCCAAAACAGTTATTTATCAGAAAAATTAAAAAAAACATATATTCTAAATATATATGAACATTGTATATAAATATACGAACAAGGCGTTTTCAACACTTTTATTTGATTTAAATATTTCTAAAACTGTCAGGCCAATGTGAAGACTGACTAATAGAATTGTTTTATGACAAAAAATACAAATGACCAAAAAAGTTTCTGCCCGACAGCAACGATATAAAAGGTGTTATAGTATAGTACAGACTACAGTAGACTGCCTAAATTATCATTTAACTTCCAGATGCTAGCATATTAAAAAATTTTCCAAACACAAACACGCCAACATGGGGCAGAGATAGCGGTGGACTGACGAAACAGAGGACAAGGATTTAGCAAGATACACAGATGCTAAACCAATGGATGAACAGAACTGGACTAACTGGAGGTGGGAACTAAACTGGGACCAATGAAACAAACATATCTCTAAAAAATAATCTAAGGATAAGCAAACTCCAGATGTAACAAATATTTAAGCTGACTAACTTAATCAGGACACGAGGAGCAGGACAAAGGAGTTGACAAGACATACCATGCTAGACAGACAGTACAAAGACAAGACTGGGGCACCCACTCTGGTGCTTGGATGACAGGAGCAAAAGGTTAGGGGAGCTATGACATTAACATAAAACATTTGTCATTTAAGATATTTTTAGTACTTTTCTCAAATAATAGCATAATAATTGCCTGCATCTTTTCTGGAAAACATTTTTCTTTGCAAATATCTTTACTATTATTTAAGTATGGGCACTCTTTACAGCATTGAATTGTGCTTAATGTGAGGTGTGTACCCAAAACAAAAATGTTTGTATCCCCCTTTTATCTTCATGATAGGCATGATCTGATCAAAAAAGTTGAACATAGCACACATCCTCTGATATTTCTTTTCAAAGAAAAGCGTAGCATTGTTTGGGGAAAACAGGAATATTAGAGATCTTGACATGTTCACCTTTTTGTCTTTCTACTCTGAGTTCTATCCAGTGCAATTCTGTTCCAGCTTAAAATTTGCACATGTGGATTTGTTATCAAAGCAAGCTCCTACATGGGGTATTACAATAATCCCAGCCAAAACAAGCCAAGCATAGTAGGTGGAGTAGACGGTGGATGTGGAAGTGGGGTCAAGACCTTCCCTGCCTGCATCATGAAAAGGTCTGTGCTCAGAATAAAGACAGGGAATATGGAGGAACATGGAGGGGAAGGGCTCATGTGGCAGTTCAGTTGCAAACTTGTGTAATAAGAAGAAATCTTATCTTACTGATGATCTGGTGGCTTTCTGATAAATATCACAATTATTTGTAAATGTAGTATGCAGAATACTGGAACAATGAAGGAGAAAAATGAGTATCGTTTCTCATATGTACCATGCTTGTAGCTAAAACAGTGGAGATTGAGGCAAAATACAGAGTGTTGCCTTTTTCATTTCCTGATTCCTGATTAATGCGTTTTTTGTTTGGATTGTTTTGGAATGTATTTTTTGGAATGTATTATCTGCTTCCCCTCGGTGCTTTATACAAAAGTCATTTTGGCTGGCGTCCCAATAACCTCGGAGGCACTGTTTCTCCCCTGGGTGCTCATAGGTTTTTGGAGGCCACCAAATTGGATATTGTCCTAGATTTTTCATCCTCCCTCAGGGTTTGGGTCCACTACAACATTAGTTTTCCCTGATAACTATGCAATCTAACATTTCTGTAATCCCAGGGTTCCTTATTAATTACTGAGAAGAATGGTGAACAAAGAGAGGAAGAGACCCCAGCAGAAGGCATGCTGTAGGGGTTTGTGTCTCTGTGCTGCCCTCATTGGAACACTATGTGAATAAGAGGTGGAGGAGGAGGAGGAGGAGGTGGTGGAGAATCATTGCCAAAAGCAAGCAAGTATTCGTTCCTTTTGTACTTCTTCATAACATGCAGTAGAGCATACGCATCTGTTGTACATTGCCTTAGGTCCAGATGTTAACTTTCTTAGTGTTGGAGACTGAAAACATGCTTAAAAGAGCAAAACTAATGCATTCAACCAACAAGGTTAGTCCTTTTAACAAGAACTAAACTGCATGTATCTTCGGGATAAAAAGCCCAACCATAGCAAAATGGAATGTTGGGTGCAGGGAATGATTGACTCTTTGTGTTTAACTGCTTTGGCTGGCCTGCATTTGTGGCCGGGCTACCGCCAGTGCCTCTGAGGAGCCTCAAGCCCAGAACATATTGATCTGTAAGGCAAAGTTTCAGTTGGTGATTGTGCGTCTGAGACCAAGCTTGCCTTTTCATTGTTTCACCACTGCCTGTGAAACCCAAAGAAACATTTATCTCGCTCAAGTCGGCCTTTCTAATTGCTCTGATCAGCACAATCACCAAGGCCTCGCTACCATTCAATAAAACAACAGCAACGTAAAAAAAAAATCTGAAATATGCGCACCACTGCACATTAAACCCTGATGTGACACTTTCAGCAAGAAGCAGGCTATTCAGGTTTTTCCTAGATGGCATGTAATAAGATTTGTTGCCTGCAAGACAGCACTTCAGCAGCTGATATTAGGTTCTCAGGCAATGACAAGAAAATATGTGTTATTCATCCTGTGTGTGGCAGAGGGGAAAAAAGGAAGGTGGGGAAAAAAAAAAAGGATTCGCACATGTGCTTCCGGAAGTGTTTTGAAACTGAATTCTCACCTATAGGGAAGCTGTTTTGACCTTGATCAGGAAGATGTCGGTGGATAGCGCACATTGTGATTATCCTGTATGGTGCAAGTGATCACGCGTTCAGCGAGCAGCCTTTTTCTGGGCCCCTTCTCCACTCTCGCTGCCATTACTCTGTCATTCCACACTCCGAACAAAAGAAGTCGCCACACATCGCCAACGACTTAGCTTTGTTCAGAGCACTTCTCATTATCACCTCCCTAATGGTTTTAAATTGCTGTTAATGATAGCTTTGAGTCTTACTTACGATATGAAAAAGGCAACACAGGGAGCTTGTAGCAGAAATATGGAATTTTCTCCTCACGATAGGTATGCTAATGTGAGGTTTGTAATGACATGGTTGTTTTAACTTGTCATTGATTTTAACCTGTATTTTCAGTTGTGTTTTATAGGTGCAACCAGGAGATTCAGATTATTTTTATTATAGGTGTTATCTGGTCTGCCTAGAAGATGACACATATTTTAATTGCAATATACTGTTCATAAATATACCATATCTCCAACTCAAAACAATATTCACATTCCCATTGATTTAGAGTCCCATATTATGAAAAAAAAAAATCACATCCATTTGGGTCTTAACACTGGCTCCTACACCCCTAAGTTTGATAAAAAATAGTCCAACTGTGTTAGCATTAATTTATGAATGTCGAAAGCCAACAGGTGTTTAGATTTCTCCCTACTTCTACATCTACAGTAGGGGACATTTGAATAACTCCACCCTCCTATCTGAGAACCTCCACCAGGTAGAAGTCTGCTAGCGCTTCTGTTGATTAGCCATGTAGGAATGCATAATAAAAATACGATTGAGTGTTAATTATGTATGGCTGTATGGGATGAGGTCTGTGGCAACAGCCATGTTTATTATTTTCACATAGAGGTAAGCTCTAGCGTGTTTCTATGCCTCCAGTTCTGGATAGGGCCGTGGTCGCCAGCAGGTTTATTTGCATTTAGGAATACTAATGAGAAACAGCCTGTTCTGAAAGGAACTGAAATAGAGGGGTAAAAAGCAGGCAAAATGTCTCATAGGGAGGTGTTTCAACAGACTACATCAGAGACATGTTTGGTGGAGCTCATCAGACCTGGTTTAACTTGTTGAAAAAAAAAGTATAATATGGGACCTTTAAACCAGAACCTCACCAAAGCAACCTAGCTTTATTTTAACTAAAGTATTCCTACAAAAATGCATGCATTACCATAAGACCAGCCTCCAAATCTTGGCTGGTGGTGTTAGCTTGATTTAGAGCTGCTAGCAGAATGCTCCCTCAGGCTGCGCTCCAACGTCGGTGATTGCTCTGTTCGGTACCCAGTGACTCAATGCATCAATAAATACAATGATGTTTCTGATCAGGGAGCTCAAAAACTACAAGCAGTTCTCATCATTTACATGTTTCTTCAGGGCCACATTCCATGCCCATACTTGACTATTTGACTTTTTTGTTCTCTTTGATAAAATTGTACAAAAAAAGAAAGGTCAAATGAAAAAGGACAGAAAGAACTTGTAATTTATCACATCTGGCACTTACTGTCAACCTGACAGACTTGGCTCTGGTAGCATGGAAGTGTATAAATTATTCAGGAGTCCATAAATAACAGTACATAGTGGAGATCAGACAAGAGTCTGGGTGGATATACAGTATATTGCACTTTATCTATAGCGGTATGTGTGTCTCACACCTATAGCACTCAACGTAATGGACAGTGGTTATGTAGGCTACTGGTGGACTTTGGACTTAACACTAAAAATAAAAACGAATCCCTTCTGTGAGCGGTGATACTGGAAACCATATTATTTTTCTGGGTTTATCCAGTATATTGAAAATATTTTCATTTTTCCCACCTCCAGTCCACTGTGAAATTTCAAATATATGGTATGTACTCCACAATACCATGGCTCAATATTCTCCACAAAAAGCAATGGAGGCAGGATCCCCAAAATGCATTAGGTTTTCATTATGAGCAGAGCTGTGTGTCTCGTGGCGAAGGTGCACTCTCTGTGCACCCCATTCATTCTGAATGAAGAGACGGTGGCTGCAGCTCAATGACCTCTTATCTGATGGTGTGCCTCTGTCATTGAAGCCGTCAGACTGGAAGGATTAGGCCCAGCTTACATCGATATGTTGGAGTATACACATGCATGCTCACACACACACACACATGATTCGAATGGGAGAAGATAAAAGACAGCCATACACAGACCCACCATGAATGATGAGAGTCTCAGGTCAAAACTGCAGCTAGATAGGTGTGTTTTTCATCAGAGAACTTTTATCTATAATAGCAGACATGTGGTGTGTCAATAGAAAGCTCTCTAACATATTAAAGAAATCAGCCAGGCCTCTTGGTTTGTCCTTTCATGTTGCTAAACAGGTTTACACTGAGTGTGTGCATCAAAAAAGCCATTTCTGTTTTAGAATTAAGCTTCATCTGAGGCTAATATTTGAAGTACTTGTATGTGTGTGCATGAAAGGGTTAAATATATAGTGCATCAAAGGGAAACCATTTCCTTATTAGTCCTCCTTCTAGTCTCCTTCCTCCCCTTTTTCCTTTTTTAATAATTACTTAATTTGCTCTTTCAAGCCATCAATTTCCTAGTGTTTTGATATATTATTGGCTTTATGTCACGATTTCTGATCCTAAATGCCTATTTTTTGCTTTATCTTGAGTAGCGATAAAAACATGCTGACCCACAGAGCATGCTGGAACCGCCTTTGGTTGTCTCTTGAGACCAAAGGCAGGAAATATGATCGAAATCTGTAATATGACAATTATTAGTGATGACCTACCAGTTCACTTCAACTGTTGTGCAAAGCAATCAAATAAAGCCAGAAAACAAATGGGTTCGAAGCTGAAACCACCGCCCAATAGAGGTCTGCCTTTTTTGTATTATTATTATTATTATTATTAGTATTATTATTATTATTATTAGTAGTAGTAGTCATAGTAGTCATAATATTATTATTATTATTATTAGTAGTATTAGTAGTAGTATTCTTTAATGCATATGTTTGTATATAGTAAACAACCTAACTTTTAGAACTGGCTCAATGCCTAAAAAAATGGAAAAAATGGTTGCACATCTGTTGAATATTTGCTCATTTCTCTCATTAGCTTGAATGCCCTAACCGTTATGCTACCAACTGCCCCAAACTCAGAAACACGTCATCTCAACAAAATTTTAATAATTTAAAATATCTGTTTAATAATTTGTTTTCCACAAATATGATTAAATTCTAAATAGCAAGTGACAGAACTGGGTTAACTGGAAGTAGGAACTAAACTGGGGAACTAGGAATCAAGGAACTAAGAATAAAGACCTGAGCAAACACAGGTGAACCAGATAATTAGACTAATTAACCAATCAGGACACAAGGGGGCAGAGCAGAGGGAATATACTGCTCATTGACATACCACACTAGACAGACATAAGACAGGACAGGGATGCCATCCGGAGGCCGGCTGGGCTAAAGTCCAGGGGGAGGCATGACAGGGAAAAGGTGGTCATTGACTCAATTTTAAGAATTGTAACTACAAATCATATTTTTAAAAATGTCTCTACTTTTTTCTTAGCATAGACAACTTCAAAGGAGCTCTACTGCATGATGTACTAAAATAACATAATGTAAAATCTCATAGTTATAGATTTTATATTCTATTCAATTATACTGTTGGATTATATATTAGATTAAAATTCTTGAAGCTTCTCAAAGCTCCAACCAATATTTGTGCAAATCCACATACTGTAAGAGCAAACATAAAACATTCTGATAGTTCACAATATGGACTTAAAGGAATTATGCATCTTGAATAATAAATGAAAGGAAGTGTGGAGTCAGTTAGCATAATGCAAATAAGGTTAAGCTAATTGGCCTCCAGTAGCTTTATTCATACAGAGCCATGCTACCTGTTTTGGGTGGATTCCTTAACGGCTTGAGCCCGATCACCCCCGGTACCGGGGGCAGAACGGGAAGGCTTTAAATAGTCGGTAAACGTAAACAAACATATGCATGCAGCACATCAACATCACCGATAAAATCTCAAACAACAAATTCCTCCTAAACATAACACAATTCCAACACCAAACACATAAATAAACAAAGAACAAAAACACTGCGTAGGTCTACGTGGAAGACATACGGCTGTAGAATCTATACTACTATGGCTAACCATGCATACTGCATATCATATGAAAGCTGAGACTACGCAGATATGTTTTTTTTGGCGAACATGATTTTTTTTTTCATGTTCTGCTGTGTTGCATCTTCCTTTATTCTGACCCAGTAACATGTATGCTGATTCCACAGTAATCTCACCAGTATTACCTTTATAATGATACCAAAAGCATAAAAATAGACATTGTGGTTGCTGAGATATACACATTTTATTTTGGATATCTTTTTTAGAGCAAAAATCTGTAAAACAGTCTCAGGGCTTAACCGGTTAAAGATCTTTAAATCACCATGAGACCCGTTATTCACAAGATACTCTTTCCTCTTACTGGGGTCTTACTTCAAAGAGAACAACCATAGAATTGTTTTAACATGACTAATTTTGATAACTAAATCAGCTGGTTATAGTGTTGTAGTACTCGAGACCGGTCTCGAGACCCGTTCGTGAAGGTCTCAGTCTTGTCTCGGACTCGACCATATTTGTACTCTGTCTTGTCCTGGACTCGGACAAAGAGGCCTCTGCATTTTATTTCAAGATCAGCCAGGACCACAACTCTGAGAATATTACTATTAATAAGCTGTTTACTATCGGATTGGATAACTTCTCACTTCAAGTGCAGCCAATGATGTTTCTGCCGATCACGGGTACCCACCCGCCTCCATGCACGCACATGTGTGCACATGAACACAGATGAAGTCATGGTTGTCTGGGACGGATGGAAAATCAGTTATTATCAAAATTGGCTACCAATACCACAAAGAATTCATATGTAAATCAACAGGGAAAAGAAAACACAGGTAGCTTTTGCCGTACTACGATAACAGAGACAAGTATTGGTCCAGTCTCTGTCTTGATTTTGTCTCAGTCTGGGCACTTCAGAGTCTTGATCTTGTCTTGGTCTCAACACACTCTGGTCTCGGTCAGGACTTGTATTGACTACGGGTGTTTTCACACTTGGTCCGTTTCAGCCCTCAAAACGAACTCAGATCGATTAGTCAGCATTTTTTATGTATATGTGAACACACCAAATGAACTCAGACCCCTCTGGAACAAACTGAACTGAGACCACATCGGGAGGTGGTCTCAGTCCGGTTCGCTTTAAGTCCGTGGCGCGGTTCGTTTAACTCGTGCCTTCTGAACGCAAAGCGCTCCTGGTTCGCTTTGACAGTTTTTGTTCGAAGAAAAAAAAAAACTAGGCAGAATGCAAAGCAGTAAAGGTCTGAGAGCTCCATAAAATTAAGTATGAACAGAAAAGGGACTGAGGCCCCATCTGAGCTGAAGTGGACCAGAAAGATAACCGAGTCCCCTTTCAAATGAACTCACAGTGTGAACATCAAAAGAACCGAGTTCCCTTTCTGTTGGTCCACTTTTTGGACCACTTCCAGAGGACTGAGTTCGGTTCCTTTAAAGAGGACTATGTGAAAACACCCTACAACCCTACTGATTAGTAATAAAAAAACTAGTGAATGTGTTACCACCAAAATTGATTGATATACCTACTGAAAATCAGAATAAGAACGCCAAAGTTAAAAGCTTTGTCATGCTTAATTACATTTTGTTGTTACCTTTGTATTTGATTTAAAAATTCACCAAAGAGCTTTTAGGCATTTGATTCATCTCACCTGTCTAGTAGGTCCTTGTGGCTATAAAAGTTAAATAAGTAGAGCAAAATCACTGCTTAACATTTTTTGAAGCTGATTGGATTGCACAGGTCTTGAAAAATAATTTCAACACTTCCTATTAATCAAGCTGTCACTGCCTGACTTTTATTCAGACAGTACATCTCAAACATTTCTTAATTTTTACACAGAGAAAGTTAAATTGAGTGATTAGGAAGACCAAAAAGGAGATTTATGGATGTGGTGAAAGAGGACATGAAGTTAGTTGGTGTGAGGGTAGAGGATGCAGAAGATAGGACTAGATGGAGACAGATGATTCGCTGTGGCGACCCCTGAAGGGAAAAGCCGAAAGAGGAAGAAGAAAGTGAAATTGAGTGATTATTAGTCATTGTGAACACACCACAACACAGCACGCAGTGTACCACAATTAAATCCGACCTCTGCATTTGACCAATCTGTAGAAGAGCAGTGGGCAGTGGGCCTTCCGATCATGGGGCGAACTCCCTTACCCTTATGCTACCAACTGCTCTGCTACTAACGAGTATAGTTCTAGTTTTGATATTCAGTATCTCGTCAGCATGCATGGATTTTCACTGCATAGAAAATATTCACCCGCTGTTCTTATTGTAAAGGCATTAGTGTCTAGGTATGTTTTTGTGACTATTGAGTGTAGCTACAATATAGATGTTGACAAAGTAGGCTGTAAGCATATATTCATATATATAAAATATTTTGTTGAATATATTGCTTACTCTTCACAAAATTCTGCCTCCCAAAAAATTTATCTGATTAACGACTTTACTTTTTATTTTGCAGTTAAAAGAGAAAGGTAAGAAAGGGAACAGAAAGCAAATACAGTGCAGGGAGAGAGAGAAAGCCACATAAGCTTGTTTGGAGCCTCCACCTTAAGAAAAATAAGAAAAAAAACCCTTACATAATACAAACATTTAAGTTAGCATATTGAAGGCAGCAAACATGAACTTGATGAGTGTGATAACAGTCAAAGTCAAACGTCAAAGTCAGAGTAAACTTTGTCATCTCTGCTATATACTGTACAGATACACAGAGAGACGAGACGACATGGGTCCAGTTTTCACAGTGCAACAAAAAAACAAAGAACAAATAGGGGACATAGAATAAACAATATATAAATAGAATACAAAATATACATTTTAAATTAGAAATGGAGTATTAAATATAAACTTTAAACTAGAACTAGAAATAGAAGTAGAAAGAGAGACAATTTGGATGCAGTATTAACCTACAAAAGTGGAAATTGACTTGTACACTGAATGTGCATGAGATTAGTAACAGTTTCAATATGAAAAATTCTATATCCAGTCTATTAATAAAACTGGTGGTGGAAAGTATCAGTGGTTAAATGATCTTTTAAACATCTTTTAAACGTTTTATAGTTGGACAGCTTTTTGCCAAATGGGAAATGTTATTCCATATTTTGACACCCCTAAATCTCATTGAAAATTGCCCTCTAGAAATTTAGGAGGATGGAGATTTGTAGATTGCTGAGTTAAATAGGAATGTGAAATAACACGAATTTGCTATAAAATCACTTATAAAATGCTCAGGAATGTTTCCTTTGCCTGTGGATATTTTTATAAACGCATATTTTATTATACGTTTGGGCCTTTAGTTTACGTGTAAACAGAGTTTTTATATGTAAGTTGATGATTTTATAAACAATTTTATTTTATACGTTTGGGCCTTTCGTTTGCAGGGAAGCAGAGTTTTAGCCACCTCAAACACATTATTTAAAAGGCCCCCCAAAGTGAAGATTTTTCAAAACGCTGGATTCTGTGTATACATGTAAATGAAGGGGCCAAACGTATAAAAAAATATGCATTTATAAAAATATTCACATACGTGTAAACAGGTCCTAAGTTGCAATATGAAAGATAAGGATAAATTAAACTATAGTAGAGAATAAGGATGCAGTTTATGGAGACTAGACGACTAATCTTCTGTTTTTCACCAATTGATTTATTTACCAACACATGTCCTCTCCAACTCAGGTTTTCATCAACAATGACTCCTAAGAATTTTATAGATCAAAGTCAGAGTCAAAGTAAATTTTATTGTCATCTCTGCTATATACTGTACAGATACATAGAGAGACGAGATGACGTGGCTCCAGTTTTAACAGTGCAGTAGGAAAAAGGGAACAAAGAACAATTAAGGCACATGGAATAAAGAATAATAAATAAAGTACAAAATATACATTTTAAACTAGACATGTAATATTAAATATAACTTTAAACTAGAACTAGAATTAGAAATAGAGGTAGATAGAGAGACCGTTTGGATGCAGTATTATCTACAATGTGGAACTGACTTTTAGACTTTTACACTGGATGTGCAGGAGGTTAGAAACAGTTATAGTATGAAAAGAATTCTATATCCAGTCTATTTATACATTCAATGTTCAATATTTGTGCAAATAGTGGCAGCAGTGCAAAAACATTTATTGCAGTGTTGTGTCAACAGTCATTTGAGGAGGAAATAGTCCGTATAGCAGAAAAAATAAAGTGCATCACCACGATGGTGATGTGTAAAGTGCAGTGGTGTAACAGAGTCAGTTAATTCACAGTCCGGGTGTGTGTGGGGGAGGGGGAAGTGTGAGGGCAGGAATTGTGTTCAGGAGTCTGATGGCTTGTGGGAAAAAGCTATCACACATCCTGGTGGATCGAGTTCTGATGCTGCGATAGCATCTGTCAGATAGGAGGAGTGTAAAGAGTCTGTGTGAAGGATGTGAGGGGTCGAGCACGATGCAGGAGGCCCTCCTGATGCAGCGTTTGTAGAAGATGTTCTGCAGCGGTGGGAGAGACGTACAAATGATGTTGCCAGCTGCTCTGACAATCCTTTGAAGTCGCCTGTTATCGGCAACAGTGCTGTTTCCAAACCAGACAGAGATGCAGCTGCTAAGGACGCTCTCTATGGTGCCCCTGTGGAACATGGTGAGGGTAGGAGGAGGGAGGTTGGCTTGTTTCAGTCGTCTCAGGAAGTGGAGACGCTGCTGCACTTTTTTGGTGATGGAAGTGGTGTTGGTGGTCCAGGTGAGGTCATCTGAGATGTGAACTCCCAGGAACTTGGTGTTTTTTACAGCCTCAACCATGGAACTGTGGATGCTGAGGGGTGGGGCGAGTTCTCCTGAAGTCGACAATCATTTCCTTGGTTTTGTCCACATTCAGCGACAGGCACCATGCAGCCAGCTGCTGAACCTCATCTCTGTACGCCGACTCATCGTTGTTGCTGATGAGCACCACCATGGTCGTGTCGTCGGCGAATTTGATGATGTGGTTTCAGCTGTGCAGGGCGGTGCAGTTGTGGGTCAGGAGTGTGAACAGAAGTGGACTGAGAATGCAGCCCTGAGGAGCTCCTGTGCTCAGTCTGATGGTGCTGGAAACGTTGTTGCCGATTCAGAAGGACTGAGGCCTCTCTGACAGGAAATCCAGTATCCAGTTGCAAAGTGAGGTGCTCAGTCCCAGTCCGCTCAGTTTCACACACAGTCTTTGGGGAATGATGGTGTTGAATGCTGAACTAAAGTCTATGAACAGCAATCTAACATGAGTCTTTATTGTCCAAGTGAGAGAGGGAAAGGTGAAGTGCAGTGGATATGGCATCCTCAGTCGACCTGTTTGTGCAATAGGCAAACTGCAGTGGATCCAGTGAGTGGGGGAGGTTGCTTCTCACCTGTGCCATGACAAGTCTCTCAAAGCATTTCATGGTGATGGGGGTCAGAGTGATGGGACGGTAGTCATTCAGGCAGGATACAGAAGATTTCTTTGGTACTGGGATGATGGTGGTGGATTTGAAGCACGTTGGGACGGTCATCTGGCTCAGTGATGTGTTAAAGATGTCTGTGAAGACCTCAGCCAGCTGATCAGCGCAGTCTCTGAGCACACGACCTGGAATGTTGTCTGGACTGGCAGCCTTTCGTGGGTTGACCTTGGTGAAGGTTCTTCTCATGTCAGCTGCAGGCAGAGAGATGATGGTGGTGGGAGGCGTGGCTTTCATCGTGTAAGAGCAGTGGGCAGCTAACAAGCACCCGGGGAGCAGTGTTTGGGGATGGTACCCTGCTCATGAGTAACTTTACCCTGGATTCGAACCTGCGTCCTTCTGATCTGTGACCTTCTGATCACGGGGCGAACACCCTACTGTTACGCCAGCAGATGACACTTGATGCATCTCTCAATCTTTTGGGTATAGCATTTTACCACTGAAAATGATAAAATTTGCCTTTTAAAATTCTGAGATAATTAATTTATTTTAAAACCAGATAACCTGACTGATTTATGACCCAGTTTGGTCCTCCACTGCCTGTTTAAGTTTTTTCTTTGTAAAGACAGATTTATTATGAACAGATCATCTTTGCACTAAAGAAGCATTTTTATGACTTCAACCTTTGCTCCCTTGTGGTTAACTAAGTGCTCGACCAATGCACTAAACACTTCTTCTAATCCAGATTTCAGTAAGCTTTACCAAGAGTCAAGCTGTAACCCCATCAACACACCCAATATATAGTACACAGGGTACACTAGGAAAAACAGGCTTTTATATCCATCTGTTTTGATCTATCCCTACTGAAAACTGTATTGCTGAAAAACACACCAGTATTCACCTTGGTGACAAACTCGCTCCCACACATTAATTGAACTGTAGTGTCCCCAGTGTAACCTGAGCGTCTACCAATGTGCTAAAGAGCTTACCAGAGTGCTTTTTCTGGCTCAGGTTGTTTTCAGCGTCTCTATATTGAACTGAATGAGAGTTTTTTTTTTTTTTTTTACTCTCTCACTAACCCTCCTCATAGAAATAAATTCATAGGCTTTAAAGCCAATATCTAGAATTTTATAATAAAACACTCTGCCCTGCAGTTTTTCTAAGCAATATAGGAAGATGCAGGACAAATATAGTCTGTGTGAAATTTATGAATAGACCGTGAGATGCACCATTCATTCCAAATTGTAGAAATTTCTAATAGTTAGTTTAATTACAGAAAATAATGTATTAAAATATATACAATTTGACCATGTCTTGCATTATAAATAAAATATGTGACAAAGGAGACCCTTACCTTTGCAGCTGAAATCTTATATCAGGTAACAATGAAGCAATATTTCACTTTCGAAAGAATAACAACTGATTTCCTTACCACTGATTAGTTACCAAAAGTTTAGAAGAAGAAGAGGTGATGCAACACAATGGTAAACATTCAAAATGAGTATATACGTTTCATGAAACAATACATTTTTGTCTGCTTTCATACGTTTTTCTATTATTTTCAAAATAATTATCATTTGGAAATCATTGATTTATGTCATATTTACATTTTATGAATTTTTGTAGAAATCTATGATCATTAAGCTCATTTAAAGCTAGTTTTAAATAAAAAAACATCTATTTAAACAACTATTTGCTGATTTACCATGTGTAGCTCCCTTCAGCAGGCCACTTACTGACCCAGAATATATAGGAATATTAAAGTCAAGTGGCCTTTGGCATCTAAATAAGTAATAATGTGGCCATTGCTTGTGCGACGCAGTGTTTGATGCCCTATAAAAGGAATGTTATTCTTTCAAATCCTCACTGTGTTGCCCCTTTTAAGAATTTTCAACTCAGTTGACACACTTGATGTGAAATGTTTTTGAGGGATAGGACACAGTTTTTCATGCAAGGTTAATACCAAATGATGAAGAATTCTAGTGAGAATAGTGGGCTGGTTGGCATAATTGTATTTGTTTATTAAACCAACTAATGAAATATACCACATTCTACTATTCTTTTGAGGATGGAGATCCAGATCGTAACCCACATTTGCGACATGTGCTATTATTTTTTAATCAAAATTTTCCAAATTAAAGCACTGCAGGTTGTGCTTAAAAGGCATTGCAATTCCGGATGGATTCGGTAGATTAAAGTCGGTGCTGAGAGAGAGTCCCGAGATTGCTCTGGAGTGCTTTTTTCACATGTTAACGAGTGGTGTGGTCAGAGCTCTAAATTAGGCTGGGCGACTAAGGCAGGCCCGTTCGGAGAAGACCAAGCTCATTTAAGGAGTGATAGGAGAGACCCCCTCCTCCTCTTCCTCCTCCTCCTCCTCCTCCTCCTTTGTGCCGACCGAAGTGGAATAGGCACAGATGTTGCCCTCATCCCCTCACAGGGGCCCCTTTTTTCTCCTCGCTTTCCCCCCGCTAATCGCCACCTCACATGCGTGTGTATCACACCTGCCCCAACCGCCCTGCAGCCCTCATTTATCCACGATTGCTCTCTCTCCCCCTTTCTCTTTCCCCTCTCTCTTCTTTCTTCACATCGTGGCCCTGTGGTTTTTGAATGCAGAGCGGTGGGCTAGCGGTAGGGGTTGTTGTCATTAGGGAAAGCCAAAGGAGGCAGGTGATTTGCCTTCTCCTCCCCACCTGGAGAGAATTTGGAATATAATCCTTGTGCAGTTGCTAGGTCAAGCCTTCAAATTGCCAGTGGGGCACCTGTGTACCCTGTGTGTTTCAGACTGTTGGTGAAAGAGGGGAGAGAAAAAGAGAGAGAAAGAGACGCCAAGCCCTACTGTGCAGGGAGGTTCTCCACATCAATAGCCTTTGCTGTCAAACTGTGTAAGAAAATGAAATTTGCTGCTTTAAATCCCGAAGTGACGTCCAATAGAAAAAGTCAGGTTTGCTCGGCAAGCAAAACAGATTGTGTTTAATATCACTAAATCTTTGAATGTTGGTGCTCTCCAGCACAGTTAAATGTTTTTAAGATAATTTTTAGCCATTTCTGTCTTTGTATTGAGTTAGTAGAACCAGCAACCTTTTGATTAGAGGGCAAACGATTTGTCTGTTATGCTACCAACTGATCCAACTGACTATTTAAATTCAAATATATTGTGTTTGGATTAGATTAGAAATCTAAAAATAAACAAAATCATCCTCAAAAGAGCCAAAAGTGGGTTTTTTCAGTTTTTAATGTCACATTGACTTACAGTATAGCATTTGGCAGAAGCTCTTATCCAGAGGAACTTTCCTAATTACAGGAAGAGTCTCCATGGAGCAACTTGGGTTTAAAGTTCTTGCTCAGAGACCAAGTGGTAGTGGCGCTAGAGCTAGGATATAACCAGCTTTGACCATATGACCGCTTGGTTCCAAACTGAGTGTTTTGCCAGTAGGGCACCACCACTTCACTTGACTCATCAGCCATTCAGAAAAAGGGAATAAAGCTCTGGTGGATGTGAGCATGAGACGATGAGACAGTCTGCTGCTAGCAATATAACTGTCATATCTGAGCGAAAATAATGACTCCTATTTTTTTGCCTGCTTGTAAGACTCACGAAGCCATCAGTATTGCCGGCGGCTGACATCTGCTCACTGATCAGGCTGCCATTTGCCGTAATGTGTCTGAGAAGGAAGTCGAAGTGGCATGGTCTCTCCCTGACCCACGTAGTCGCGCCACGCAATATTCAGGCCGCGTCGCTCTGAGACCTCGGCCGTCCTCATTACTCAGTCCAAAGTAGCAGCTCGATCTCTTTTTTCCCCTTGAAGATGTTGGCAGGGAGAGTAAGCTGCAACTGACACTTTGATATGTTTTGACATTTTCACGGTTCCGCCTTTGCGTGTCTTGTATGCTTCGCTTGGAGCTAAGTTATAACCGCGACCTTGGTGTTGCTCTGTTATGCAGAAGGGTGGCATGAAAAGTGTGTGTGATTGGCTGTGTGAGTCTGCGTTGGAGGTTTCCTGAATGTGTGGTCCAAGACTCTATCGCTCCGGCAGATGTATTACACCTCTCCCCTCCCCTTCCATTGCGCACAGTCCTGTCTCTAAACTTCACTAAAAGTCTTCATTAACTCCAGTTCGCTTTTACTGCAGTGGCGGTGACGAGTTGTTTGTGACAGATGCTGTCGGTGGTGTGCTTGCTCTCTCAGTCCTACTCTGCATTTGCATTTACTCGAATGATAAAAGTGCCCATCGATGTTGGGGGGAGAGAGGGAGAGAGAGAGAGAGAGGGAGGTAAGAAGAAAAAGAAGTGAGATAATTGAATGAGCAACAATTAATCTTTCACTTACTGAATTATTAACAGGCACGCAAAGCCAATGAGGTGAGGAGATTAGCCGGCTGACAGGCAGGTGTTTGATAGCTGCACTCCTGAAGGGCAGATCCTTACCTTGCATTTTTAATCGCGGCTGTGTTCGATAACCGATCGCTGCTCAGGCTTGGTTCTGTCCGCCTTCCTGACAGCAAGCGAAGCGACATCTCGTGTGGAATGAGAACTTCCAACGAGGACCTCACGTGCCGCAGCGGGAATCATCGCATTTGGCTAACCTGCACGTTTCTCTCCCTCATTTTAAGCGGAGAGAGAGTTTGTAAGGCCTGCATTCTGATGAGGGTGTTGCTGCTAATCAGCATGAACACCATCTGTTGCTGCTCCCCTTTTCACCTGCCCAAATACATCAAATAAAGCAAACAATAAGATAATCCTGAAACACAGAGTTGTGAATTCTGGTGGATTTAAGCCTCATACGATTTATTTTGCAGTGAAGGCGACAGATGGAGGCTGTTACAGGCATCGGGAAAGCTTTGATTAAGATTTTTCTCTCACGTGCACCACACTAACATATTCACTTCAGGTTTATTCAGGTGTTCCAGCTCCATGAGGCAGTTGGAAAAAAGAATTCTGTGCAGGTCCTCCTATGTCACTTGTTTCATATGTCACTTGGAGACGTGATACAGCGTGAAGGACTCTGCATATGCTGTAGCCTAACCCTGTTACGGTGGAGGTCTGCTGTGTCCTGATATGAACATTTGCTCATGACTTTCCGTTCCCCTTTTTATTTATAATGATGACACTTTGCTCCATTTTTTTTTTCCAGAAAGCCATATTGTAGAAAATTCTGCTAATGAACACATGGAACAGTAGCATATTGGTTTTTGCTGCTCAGGGATCAAGGGTTCATTCTGAAAGTTATGCACAGGGAACAAAAAGGTTGATAAAATCATTTCTGACTTATGGTCAAGTAACTTATATGACTTGGACTTAGACTCACAGGTTGCATAATTAAGAACAGGTATTTTATGGGCCACTTGCAAGTGTAAATATGCACATAGGACTCAAGCTTATCTGATATCAGGAGGCTGGTTTTTTTTTTTTACAACAAAAAACTGACCATTAATTTACATGCAATTTAGACTGAGCACAGCAATCAGTGAAGTAACCATTATAAATTAAAATATAGCCGCAAGCCAGGTCCAAGCAAAAGTTGAAAAAAGCGGCACAAAAGGGTCAGCGCTGATCATCAACAGTGTCTGCATATGTTTATTTCATAAACACACACCCATACATTGTTGATGCTGATGTTTATGACATATGATAAAACTACATAAATACACTAATCATATATAAACATAAGGTGTAAGAACGTATTTGACTCTTTCATATCTCAGTTCTGATTGTTTATATTAAACTAAGCAAAACTGGACGTACGGCTGTTGGGATAAGCATCAAAGTAAATCAGACTACATAAATCAATGTAGCATTTGTAGCATTTGTTTTTTACTAAATGCTAAGCAACACACCATCCCTACTTACTGACCAAGTTTCAGCTTTGTGCAACCTACGGTTTAGGCTGCATAAATTCATGCAGGATTTTTAGTGCCCCTTATTGTTTCAATAGCAGCATTGTATAATTGTATAATAATTTATCGTTCAAGCTGCACAATCCGTTTTGTAGGAGAAATAATGTTTCTCTTCACCTTATAAAGACCATATTAAGGCTTTTATTTACAGGTTCAGTAACCTTGTTGTCTCTTCCAACCTTGAAAGACACACTTGCAATATGCTGAAGTGGCAAGCGCATTTGCAAATCAGTTGTTAGACTAAATTAATATCGAGTGTCCCATCTCGTCATCCAATTAATAGATGCTGGTAATTATCCGAGCAATACCATTCTCTCAGCTTGTCCCATATCCATCACTAAGTTAAAAATAAATTAAAATCAATACGTTGCCGGCGTCATGGGACGCCGTCATTGTTTTCGGTGGTGAGAGTCAAGACTGAATAACCACTATTGATCTCTTCTAGGAATATTCGGCTTTTATCTTCTCCAGTACGCAAGATAAGTATTCCCCCTTCTCCCACAGTGGAAGCCGTGTCAGACAGCGACAAACTGCTCTGTTTTTGTTCTTATCTTCCCCGCTTTGATAATAAATGCAAAGGCTGCTGTGATGGGGAGGCCCAGAAACAAAAGTCGAGTTCCGCTGATAACACTGAACAAAGTTGGGATTTATGCCTCCCCAAACTCCCAAAACATGCAACCACACAGCTCAGCAGTGGAGGGGAGACAACACTTTGAAACAGAAATGTTCTCCTAAATGGCTCTAAAGAGGACAGAGAGAGAAGGGAAAGAGACAGAGGTGTGTGGTGGGAGCCTTATAGACACACTGTGTCAGCAAACACAGACACTGCTGCCTCTAAATTAGGAACTAGGTGAGGCAGAGTAATCGCTCAGCAAACTCCCCCCCAAAAAAACCCAAAACACAACAGCTTGGCCCAGCAAGGTTTTTAACTGGTTACCAGCCGGCCGGAGGTTGCTTTGTTTATGTTGTTTAATTTAAATGGGACATTTGGTGCATGTCATAGTTGGCAAGGTGAATTAAGGGGAGTGATTGTCATAGTGAACACAGCACATCACAGCACTACAATGAAATGTGACCTCTGCATTTGGGCCGTACGTGAAGGAGCAGTGGGCAGGTGACAGATGGTGTCACTGATCATTATGAACACAAGGCACTAAAACCAACTGTGATCAAGCCTTGCTCTTTAAATCTTCACTGTTAATCTTAAAGTGAGACTGGGACCATGGCTGTCATAGTGGGGTGAAAAGTGGGACTGACTTAACAGGGCATCGTAGTGAGCGTAGGGGCCATGAAAAGTCTAGAATTTTATTTTATTATGAGGGGATGAAGGGCATGGAGGCTGCTTGTGTAAAAGGCCCAGAATTTGATGCTGTACCACTTACTGGATCAGTTGTGAAGATTGTCCACTTTTTCTTCATATACCATTTAAAATAATCATCAAAGCAAATTTAAGAAAGTTCATTATTGTGATAAATTTAGGGCATTAATCAGATGCTTCCATCGAGATCACCTTACATTTTCTAAGTAAAAGGGACAGTCTCCCTGAAGCAATTTGGGATGAAGGGCCTTGCTACAGACCTCAATTTTATTCATGCTGGACAGATCCAGACTTGAACCCATATCCACATGATTTGTTGATAAGTATCATATCCATAGGCCACAACTGCCCCAAAAGTGATGAAATTGTTAATTCATGAAAAAGTCAAAGGGTCTCATTACCAATATTTTCTTCTTTTTTTTTTCTTAAGATTGAGTTAAGCAGATTCACAACATGTTAAACAGTTTGCAAGTTCATTTTTATAATGTTGCATATTTACATTTAAATAGTATAATATTGTAGAACTGTTGACTTGAAGAACACCCAAAAACATATTGTTTTGCAAGACCAGGTCAAATAATCAAACCAGCAACAAATGAACCAGCTTCAAAACCATGCTGGTCTAAGCTGATTTTTCCAACAGCAAAATGAAGAGAGGAAAAAGGAGAAGCATATTCTCTCGTAGGTATTACCTTCACGGCTTAGCCCTTTTGGGCCCTTACACTGCTAACCTTCCCCAAGCAGCGAATTCATCACGGCCCCTCGCCGGCCAGGTGTGATGAACCTTACCTTGCACTCTCCGACCTGTCTGCCAAAAAGGGAAGTCCCGTTCACAGTAATGACTCTGATGACAATTTGTTTATCCTTAGCCAAAGCTGTGGCTGGAGTCTCGCAGGAGAGGGAGCATCTGGTGGGCAGGGCTCCCTCTGGAACCCAAATCCTCTCGGCGAGGGCCAAGCACAGCTGGGGGGGAGGACCAGGAGGTGTCATGTTCAAGAACAGCCAGGACTTCAGCACTTCACCTTGGGTTTTAATTGGTCACTGGTGTAAGGAGTCCAGGTCGACGCCAAGATCCGTCACCTCAAAGCGGCGCTCCGTTTGAACATAATGAACCGGTTTATGCCGCACCTGCTGAAGCATGAAGCTTCATGTGCTGCTGTGATTTGTAACAGTGGTAAAAAGGCTGAGACACTCTCCTACAGCTTTTTTGATCATGTGAAAGTAGCTGATTTTATAGAAGTCCTTTAGTCTGAAATGATCAGGTGCAATGAAACATCCTGACCAACAGATGTCAGTGTTCCAGTTTTGCCCACAGGAAGATGGGGTCTCTCTTTTGAGTTTTGGTTCCTCTGAAGGTTTCTTCCTGTTTACTATAGAGGGAGGTTTGTCGCCTCAGGCTTGCTTATTAGTGTCTTGGAGCGGTTATATGTAAAGCTGCTTTGTGAAAATACACCAAGCTGAATTTGAGTGATTGTTTGTCCAGTGCACTACAACAAAATGTGACCTCTGCATTAGACATACAGTATCTGTGAAGGAGCAGTGAACAGCTTTTTGGCAGGGACTGGAGAGCAGTGCTTGTGGAAGGTACCTTGCCCATGAGTACCTCAGTGGTACCTTTACTGGTCTGGCACATAAATGCATGACCTTACGATCACAGGGCCAACTTCTTAACCATTATGTTACCAACTACCCAATTTGTTTAGCTGCATTGCGTTACACAAATAAAATAAAGTGTAAGTGTTCATGGGGGTGGGTTTTTATGGACAGGAATGAACTATGGAAAAAGATGTAGCAAGAGATGCTAGTTTACCCCACATTTATGAACAAAATGTCTAAAGATTTAGGAGTTCTATCCTTTTTTAACTTATTCTTTTTTTTACACAAAATTGTCATTTGACAAAGCTGAGAGTCCCAGACAGAAATGTGTGTGCTTGTCTGATCTTCAAGGCAGAGGGAACACACACACACACACACACACACACACCCAAGCACTTTGCACACCTGAGAGGGGAAGCGCTCTGTATCTTGAGATTGTCAGACATCTAAGAGACACTGGGCTTGGACCTCTTCACATGGGGCCACTATTAGAGGGCTTGTGATCCCATCATGTTTACCCACACTCACAAGCCCTACGTCTGGATATGGAGACGTGCTCTCGATTGTGCTTCAGAACAGCCTTGTGGTAATTGCTCTCTCCCTCTCTCTCTTTCTCTCCTCCTCTCTGTGGCCAACAGGGCGACTGAATGCGAGCGCCAAGCTTCCACTGTGATCTCCAGCCTCTCTGTGTCTCTCTCTGAAGTGAAGCAAATAATGAACGAAAGGCAGGAGCTAGATGAGCCTCTGCCAGCGCGCTTGCGACTGTATTATTCAGGGCATATCATGCCGCAGAATGAGCAAAGAAAGAGAGGGGGACTCATTATAAAACCCCACTGTGAATGAACACACTTGTTTTAAGCCGAGGTACGAGAAGCTTTCAGACTACTTCAAACTAAGCACTTGATGTTCCCTCGAACATTTTATTCATCAAACCGCTGAAATGACACGCACCGATCCAGCTATAGTGCTCTTTTCCCATGTTGCCTTAAATAATGATGATTCGTTTTCAGTATTTTGCACTAACACCTTTACATTAGCATAATTGAACAGATGCAACACAACAAAACAGCATACCAAGCATTAAATTTTCATGGTAAATGCAACATGGGAAATGCTAAAGGATCTGTAATGACACTTGATGTGAAAATGTATCTTTTTTTCACAGTACCTCGCTCGGCTTTCATGCAGTTGCATATCTTAATGGTTGCAAAACACATTTGTGTAATTATTTTAGTGATGCATTGCATTAGGTATGAGTATTTGTTTCGTTTGGCAACCTTCTTTTAGCCTCAGCAGGGAACTTTTTTTATTCTCTCTCTCTATGTCTTCCTCGCCCAAACACCGACTATGCCCGGTGGAGTTATAAGTCATACGCGTAAGCTGTGATGTTTCTGCTCCTTGTTTTTTGCATTCTAGTCAGTCCTGCAGGCAGTGATCTGAATCCAAGCAAATGACAGTATAAGGGAATTCGTTGGTGAGGTCTAGTCCTTCCTCATGCATGTGACGTTGAGTGATTTGTTGAGCGATTTGACACAGGCACAGGGGAGACGAGGTTCAGATTCAGGTGGAGAGGATAGCAGGTGAACTCGGCTACTCAGCTGTGTTAGGATATTTGGTCACGGCTATCATGCTCCTAACACAGCCAGTCAAAAAGCTGACAGGCCATGGCCAACTGTAGCACTCATGCGACCAATGGTTGTTAAAATATGAATATGGCATAAGTTATCAGGCAGCTCAAAGGCCTTGCCTCTCAGATGTGTCTGACAGTTCAACAGTTAAGAATTGTTTATTCAACCAACAGTAGATTTTATGTTCTGACCCCCAGAGAGTCAAACTTTCTGAGGTCGGCTTCATAGTTGGGCTAAAAATTTGCAAAAGATATTGGAGCGGAAACCTTTAAAGCAGTGGAAGTGTTGTTTTCCAGATTTTTTTTACTTGCTTATCTCATTATTAAGAACTGTAAAATTGCATGAGGAAAAACGCACCTTTCTTGGAGGTTTAAGGCATACTCGATTGCCAATTCCAGCCAAGAACTGGACGGAAAGTTTTTAGCATGATCAAGAGTTTCACTATAGAATGATTCCTTGCATCAATCCTAAGGACATGAAAGTGTATTTTTGAAGAAGCAGTCAATACTGCAGTGGTGATCGAGGAAATGGATCAATAGCAGTCTTTTAATGAAAATGTATGCTCTACCTTTGAACCTAGCAGTGGAGGAACCGCCGCTCACATGTCCACCTCGGATGTGGAATGTAAGATTTGGGATGAAATTCCGTCCAGCAGGGTTCCTGGGAAGTTCACTTGCTTTCGGATGGATCTGGCCCTTTATTGTGCTGGCTTTGATTATCAGTATGGAGGCTACACATGAATTCTATAAAACTTTACTCAATAATGTAATGGTCATTCTCAGCCTTCATCAGCATGCTGTAAAGCAGTAGCTCGATACCAGCGTATGTGGAAGGTTCTACAGGCTTAAATAAATCTCTCAGCTGCTTGGACTGACCTGGGTTTGATGTTACATAGTTAAAATTCTACTTGTACACTCTCAAATACTATCCATTCACTTTTACTTTGATTGTGTTAGAGTTGAATTAGCAAATGATGAAGTGAATCTGAAAGAAAATGTAATTTAATTTAATGAAACTAATGTCACACATTTTCACACTCAGAACTATGGCCGAAATCATAGCAACAAGACAACAGTGTCAAACCCAAGGCAGTCAATGAGGCAAGCGAATCCCGAAAATGTCGGGCTAAATCATAATCTGAAAAGACCAACAAGTCAAAGCACATGAGGCAAAGAGCCAGGCAAAAGGCATGTGTTGAATGGCAGTGGTTTCCCCGGTCAGTCTGAGGTAATAATATCAAACCAAAAAGATTTCTGACAAACTGAATTTGTTAGTTCAGTTCTTAACCCGCTCATGTATTCTATGATTTTAAAATCTATTATATGAAATTAGTTTAAAGTTGGTAATGCCATGAATGTATCATCTGGATCTGAGGTCAAATCTCCCAATTCATGGCACAGCAAGGCTGTAAACAGCACAGTGCTGGTGTTTTTAAGGGCCGTGTTGGATCACCTCTGCTTCAGCCTGTCTGATGACTTTAGTTTTGGTGTAGTCACATCATTGGAGCAAGCTTCTGTAAATGTCTACCAGTTAAAAAAGTGGGAAGAAATTATAAGTGTAAAACTACTATAAAGTATACACCAAATTAGCAACGAAGCAATGTTATTGTATATATGTAAACTGAACGTTTAAATTTCAAATAAGAAGAAGTAATAACACTTTTCTAAAGGTGTTAAATTTCTTTAAACCAAATTTCTTTTAACCATAAATTTCTTAATTATTTATCCAAAATCGTAATCATTAAGAATGCAGAAATATTGTAATCCTGTCTTTGTTTGATACTGGTGAAACTGAGTGACAACACGTTCATCAAAAGTCAGAACAAACCCAATGAAACAAATGCTCAGTAATACCAGCCGCTGCCAGTTGGCGTTACAATGAGTTAGCATTAGCAGGCTAACTTGATGAGGTAAACTCACTATATCACTACAGCTTAAACATACTTTTACGGTGAAAAAGAACAGTCTGCTAGCTAGGATTAGTTAAGGTGTGCTTGGTTGACTGTGACAAACTACATAATTGACGTAAATCAGAAAAAATACAAAACAAGTTACCAGAGATATGTTTTTCTGTCAACCCACAGAAATCAAGTAGCGTTAACTAAGGTAACTTAGCTAGCTGATGACAACTTAACCTCATTGTTGTCAATGTAAGAGGAGGCATATAACCCAAAACCTTTGTCCAGTCTGCTGTCTGGTGTTGTTGATGACTTGCAGATCCAGTGGATGCAAAGATGCAGGCAGACATCTCCTACAGACATCTACTGTAAAACGCCATTTGTTTAAAGTATTTGCGTAAAAAGTTACCACAGACAGTGTTTTGCCGCTATTGGCAAAGCTACGATTCAGAATAGTGCCTTCACGCTGTAAGAGAAGTCACCTGTTAAATGAACACGAAACTAATGTTGCGCATAAGGCCCATTGTGAGCTGATCATTGAATGTCTGTACTGAGATGTGGACTGGGTTCTTGGAATTGAGTTTGTATGGGGCATAAAATGAAAACCATAAGTGGACTCCTACCAGGGCCTTACAATAATGAAGTTTTATGAATGATTAAGTATGGACAGTTTAATGTTCAGAGTCAGTATAGTTCTTTCTATTTCATTCACATGAAATCCAAAATAACTGAATATAAGATCAACGTACACTTGAAGTTTTGTTAAATACATTTGTTAAAAATTGAAATTGGCTTGACGTCAACATTGTACTTTCCCCCCAAACATAAAGAGAACAGAACTTTGCAAAATATAGGGGCACAATCCTATGAAGCGCCTGAAGCCATGGCACTCCATCTAAAGACAGGTAGCTATTAACATGAGAGAGCCTGTCGTTTCCAAGTCCACCCACTGAAGATCTCTCTTAGCCCTGTGAGCTGTGATTCAGGTCACTGTCTCGTCAGTAAGGGCTATGTGCTTGACAGGGGAAGGGTGACTTACTCCATGTCCATTTGTGCCGTTTCTTATGTTGTCTGCTTGGATGGCTGGTTGTGGTGGTGGTGGTGGTGGTGGAGGAGGGCGGGGGGCGTGCACCATGTAAACTTCTTTGTTGAGAAGATTCTTGCTCAGTGAACCAAACCGGTGGCCTTCGAGGTCAACCGCAAAGTCGGCTTCTATGGCATGTCAGCGTGTTGGGATGTTTTTATGGGTGGAACAGCTGTGAGACAAACACATAAACCCCATTTTTAAGAACTCAAGCTCAAAGTGCCACTTTCTTGCCAGTGTCTGCATTGCGTTTATCCCAGGACAAAACTGTGAGAAGAGAGAGAGGCAAAACCAGCATGGTCCAGTGGATTTGACCCCAAAGGTTTTGGCTGTTTTATGACATCTCTTTTTCCAAAGCTAGCTATGTTCATTGGGTGCTGCTAAGCTGTTTGGTGTTTAAACAGGTGAAAATGTCTCTCACAATCAAGAACAAGAAGCTCAGCACAGACAAAGGGCCTAAGAAGCTTTAGCGAGCATGTTAGTTAAAGCAGATTTCAGTGTCATTAGTCTTGAGTGGATAGTTGAAATTCCCAGGTTGTTCCCCACTATTCTGGGCCCTGTTACAATCCACACAGTTGATGTGAGCCAGATGTGCTTGTGTGCTCTTTTAATCTTTTCCAAGTTAGTGTTTAAATGGAATTATCACCAGATTAGGAACATCAAAGCAATTAGCACTTACATCATCAGACAACTGGTGCAGGGCTAATGGACTGTTGGGTTCACAGTTATGGTTGTCTTCAGTAGGTTTCCACCTCCCTTTCTTCTTCCATCACAAAAGCTATACAAATGTATGTCTAGTTTCGTTGCACTCCAAATGGGAATAATTAGATTGCCCTTCACTTTTTAAACCCTGTTTTAATTTTAAGTTTACTGACGATGTATTGGGCACACAAGACATGAAATGACTCATGTAAAAGTTAAAAAATCATATCTGATATTACCAGCACATAAGTACTGACAAATACACTGAAAAACAGCTTTTTCCACAGGCTGTCAAGACAATTAATGAACACATGAGCCACTCAACTGTCAACTGTTTGGGTCAAGTGCAATTACACCTCAATGTGTTGTTTTTAGATTACTGTGTTTTTTCCTTTGTTTATTTCAGTTATTAATTTTTTTGCACAGATGCTTGCTCGTTGTATATTTTGTCTTATTCCTATCTATCCATCTATCCATCTATCCATCTATCCATCTATCTATCTGTCCGTCCGTCCGTCCGTCCGTCTGTCCGTCCATCTGTCTGTCTGTTAAAAGTATGTTGCTGTTATTAGTGTTATTAGTATGTTGCTGTTATTGGTTAACCCCTACAAGAAACACTTGACCCAAAGTCTTTAAATTAAGGGCTTTAATTAGCTTGATTTCGATTTCAAACTACGATACCAATACTCAAATTCAAAAATTAAATTACAAAAATGTGCAAGGTAAATGGATGTTATACTGACTCATAAAACTAATCAGAAATATTTTTCTGTGCAAAAATTCAATAAATAGCCTCTGTTGTCAGTTGCTAAAATGGAATTTACTAAAATTGCTATGTTTTAAGGACTCCAAATGATACTTAGGCCCCTGAAATAAGATGCGTTATTTAACACTACTTCCCCACAGAAACTTACATTATACCAGTTGCAGATAATAATTCAAACAAATGAAGTGCAAAGAGCTGACAAAATCGAAAAACCTTACTCAGTAATTCCGCTCTTTCCATTTAAGAAGCAAGAACAGTACACATTCAGCTTAGCCTTTTCACCCTCTCATTCATCTAAATAAACCCATTGACCCTTTAATAGCTTGTGCATGCTCTGGACCATTAGCCTCCACAACTGGGGTTTTAAATATTAAGGAGGTTTGGCAAAATTTGATAAAATGTTTAGTAAATGGCAGGGAGTGGAAGTCAATCTTTTTTTATTTTGATTGCCCTCTGTAAGTGATAGATATGTTTCTGTATAGCAAAGTGCTGTTTTAAGCAACATTGTGGACGTGGCATTGCACTCCAGCTGCATGATTTAACGTGACAGTTGGATATAATCCAGTTATGGTATACGCCCAGTGTGAAAAGTTTTGCCGTATGCTACATTTTGTGTTTCAAATAATTACATAATGCAAGCAAAGCCACTGCATTGGGATAAGTTGACATATGGCTTGCACATGTAATTGTGTGTGTTATTGTGTTACGAAGTAGATTATTGTTCCTTAATCCTATATAAACCGTCCCATGGCACTTTTGCTTAGCCATGTACCATGGACGTTTTACACAATCTCTGGGTGCGATTGCACTCTGTTGTGGAAAAAAAAATGCTTTTCATCTCTTGGGGCTCAAAAGGTCAAAAGAACACCCAATAAGCCCTTCTCTTCTATCTGTTTTTTTTTTTTCTTTTTTTTTTTCAATGCTTGTGTGACAAACTGCACCTTTGTTGGAGGGGGCCTCAGGCAAGGCATGGCTGCGAGGGATTGTGGTGGGTTCAAACTTCCAAAGGCCCTGTCAGCCTTTAAATGGCTTCTGCTTTATTTCACCCTTTGACCCCTCGGCTCCCAGAAAAGAGTGAGCTTGAAAAACACTAAGATACGTGATACATCAAGCCCCCGGTGAACCTGCGCATGCAGCAGAGAGTCGCCCGAAGTGCACAACATGCAGGAATGAAGGAGGTTTTTGTTTGGAGCCCGAGTGCCGGTCCACAGTATGCAATTCTCATGCAGAATTTTTGGTTTTGGCTTGATTTTTTGTTGTAATTATCATCGTTCATGCATCTCATATTTTCAAATTAAATGCTAGGTTTTTTCTCTCCCTCTTCAAAGAAGTAAATGGGCCACATTTCTGCTTGCTTTGTTTAGCTTAGCTAATTAGTGCTGCTGTTAAATTGTATATGTTTTTATTATTCATGAAAGTATATGCATAAAATAAAATTTGGTCAGCATCACACAGAATCCTTGCATTGATTAATGTATACTAAACAACTGGCTCTTTAAGTATTCATATACGCATTCAAGTTCTGGCTTTAAATAGACCACCTCTAATTGCACTGTTTTTCACATAGTGTTCCCTATTAACAAGTTTCTGTATTTTTTAAATAACACACTTTAATTTAGGTGCTGTCTATTTTTATTTGCATATCATATTATATGTATTATCCATCTTGTATTCATCTACTAAGTAATTTCTTTTCGATATTGCTACAAGCTTTTTAATTTAAATAAAAAAATTACCTCTTTCATCTTTTCCTATTATGTATGTTATTTACCTTTATACTATTTAATGGTATAATATATTAAATTTGCTCATATTTTATTTATTTATATTTTGTTATTTCTCCATCATTCATTTTTGAACTCTTTTCCATTACTTAATGAACCCCCCACTGCACCTAGTAGCAGTGTGATAACACCTTTTCATAATTTTAAACATCATTTTGAAACATTTTCTTATTTTAACTCACACTTTTCAGTTCTCAATTTTCGAAAAATTTCGGCTACAAAATATCCAAACATATGTAGCGTGAGTTAACCCAAGCACTGTGTCTTTTCCTGATCAGAGCTGAAATTGTAGTGTCACTCGCTGATGGATTTCTGTGGCCTCTCCCATTGAATAAGGCTCATTGATTAACTCAGAGCTGTGCTGCATAACCAATCGGTCCAGCACCACATGCTATGGTGTGTCTATGGAGATGATGAGGAATAGGGGTCCTCTCGCTTTGTTTTTGGGGCCGTGTCACCCAGTCCTTGACCTTGGCAAAACTCAGACCCCTCCCTAGCACATAGTCTTCTCTCAACAAGGGGCTTGTGTGCTCCAACATTGGAGACTAGAGCTTTCAGGCTGAGGCAGGAAGGATAGTGGGGGGTCACAGGGGTCAGCATTAATGCTCAACAGTATTAATGAGTGACCGCCCGGAAATGGGGGGCAGAAAAGCCTTGGGGAGGGGAGGGATGGGGTGTGTGAGAGAGAGAGGGAGGAACAGGGAGAGGGAGAAAGCCAGGAGAGAGAATGGGGCCGAGAACCTGTTTGGCTGAGATAACAATGAGCGTAAATGCATCATCACAGAGGCGGCTAAGCTCGCATTGTGCGCCGGCGTAACACCAATGACTGAGGGCGGGGGGGAGGGGTGGGGTGGGGAGGGGGCAATATGTGGAGGTGGGGATGGGTGAGGTGGGATGGGTAAGGGGTGAGGGGGATGGGGAGCAGGCTGGGAATGTGGGGAAGAAAGGGGGAGACTCTGTGAGGGAAGGGACGCAAGAACGACAGTGGCCCTGGGCAGGCCAGGGGGATGCACCATTGCTTATTCAACAGGGAGTAGATGTCTTCGCAGATAGAGGCCCACCAATGTCCCTGATAGGGGCTTGCAGGATGAGCAGACCCTCGTTGTAGGAGATTTCTAATTCAGCCAGTTGAGGAGGAGGTGGTGGAGGAGGAGGAGGAGGCGGAGGCCGTTCATGACAGACGGGGCTGCGGCGAGCGGGCATAGCATATGCGGGGAGGACTGGGGGAGGGAGGCTCTTATGTGCGATCAAAGAGGTGAGAGCCAGAGGTGCCACTGAGCGCAGAGTAGGTTTACAACTCGAAGATGGAGCGGCATAACTGTCGCATGGCGCAGTATATTTATGTCTCGATCGTAATCCGTTTTGTAATTCGACAAGCTGAGTTAAAGGTGGGCAAGAAATGGAAGCACCTGATGCTTTTGACAGAAACTTGCACCGAAAATGCTAATTGAACAAATGATCAATTAGTTTGCCCCCTTAGACTTGCATTCATTATGCATAATAGGCCTCATTTACCAACCTTTCTTTATTCTTAAAACATGTTCTTAAAACATGCTTATGTTTCCATGAAGATTTTGACATTTGCCAGTGTTTTCTTATTTCGATTGCTTAGTTAATTAAGAACAGAATCTACAATTAATGGAAAGCACTTGGAAATTTTATTGCACGGGTGTTTGTGCAAAGTAATAGGTTACTGGGTAGTAGGTTTTTGAATGAGGTTGATTGTCTTAACACCATGCATTAACCCTTTTAGCATAGCATCCTCTGGAGCACAATCATCCATAGGTTTTGACTTAGATGCCCAAAATCCATGAACAAAAAGGTTAATGAAAGTGCAGAAATGTAGCAGCCACGCTGATATCAAAAAGACACTGAGTTCACAGAGTTAAGAGACTCCGCAGCATCCAAAGGATGAATATCGGTGTGGATGCTTATCACTCACCGCCATGCCATCACCTGCCCTTTAATGAATAGCATCCCTGCCAAGAAGTGACTCGACTGGATGTCCTGCAGCAGGTTCCTGTTTGGATCTGACGTAGTGACACCATCAACCGCAACACGCAGCCTTTAGCTTCTCTGCCGCCTGCCTCAAGCTTTTAATTCCACCAGTCCATCACAGGCCACACCGTCTGTCTGAAAGACAGATGCACGAGGCGTGCTTTAGTGTGAAGTAATGTATACATTATTCACATCGGGCCACAAAGGTGCTCATTAAACTTTACATGGCACACCCAGAAGACAAGACCCGTAGTAAATGTGTTGCTCCACCAGGAAATGTCAGCAAATACAGCCTGGGAAAGGATCTGGTGGCATGCAGCTACTGAACTGCTTTGATTAGGTGCGGTAGGGTGTGCACGTAGGATAGTCGGATCTGGCCTATTTGTTTGACATCGGCGAACAAAAGCAGCGTGTGGCACTGTCGGGAGTTGCCCGTTCTGATATGTGAAATGTGTGGAAATTGAAGGAAATTGAAACTACGGATGAGGGGAACAAAATAAACGCCTGCCGCAGAGTCAGCGTGATGTAAATGCCAAAGTGCGATAGATGCCTCCATGCAGGATTCGAATAAAACGCGAGAGGCTACGAGCATGTGTCAAATAAAGTTAGCCGTCACTGCCTGGGAGAAGAAATCCAGCCATTACGTGATAGCGGATTGTGAAGAAACACACTGTAACCTCACAATGCCAAGAAGGATGAACCATCAGGCAGTTTCGGATCAAATTCGAGCAGCGGCATCATTTTGCATGAAGTCAAACATGAATCCGTAGTGGTTGCATTTATACCGCTTCCGTGTATCAAGCATCAAGAATTTCCATAAATCTCCTGCACTCTAAATAGCCTCGTATCAGGAAATACAGCTGTGTGCCTGTATGATATTTTTATATACACACACATGCTGTTAAGAAGCAGCCCTGTGGGCAAATCCTGCATTTTCTTTCCCCCGTCACAGGCCTCCAAAGAGTGTTTCATACCTTAATAATACAACGTTTAACCCTCCTGCTTAGGCCTTTGAGCGAATCTGTCTGGCAGGTACACCATGCTTGCAGAAGAGGAAGGGAAAAACAGCACACCTCCAACCAATAAACACACAAGCTCACACACAGGGGAAGTGATCTGTCATTACGGCAAAGGACGCATGCACCCTCGGCATCCCATCCAACTTATAAATACATAATCACGGCAGCTCCAATGAGTTCTGTTTTCATCAGCTGTCAGAAATGACCTGAATTCCTCATCATGGCTTGACCCAAATCCGGCAGTCAGTTATGCCAGGGAGGACTTACATAATCACTGGGCCTAGCTTTATAGCATGCCAGAAATAGCACCTGCCATTGAAGAGAGAGAGAGAGAGAGAGAGAGAGAGAGATTTGTGTGTTGAGGTATTAACCCCTTTTTGGGTTTGTGTGCCCAATTCAGGCATTACCTGCCGTCACTTTAGTTATACATCATTTCAGGCCATTCCCGGCTCTGGTGAAAAGCAGCTTTGCCCAGCAAACAGTTTTAAAACTGTCACCAGCCTATGCTAGTGTACATTACTTTGGCCAGTCTTCATCTGTGTTCTGTTTTTATCCACCTTGGTCGGTGGCCAGACCATCTTGGCACGCCACTTTATGGTGTCAACCCAGCAATAACCAGCAAATGGCCATTACAAACCCACATAAAACCTTCACTGGGGTGTAGCAGTTTATTTGGCAGGGTGGTTAAAAATTAGCCCAGGGCTCATTTACATAACAATGAACATTGGCCAAAATCTGTAAGGAGCTGTCACTGTGCTGTGAGACACAGCAGAGGGCATGGTGAAAAACAAGCAGATATCAGGCAAACTGAAACCTTACTCACCACACAATCTAGACATTGTCAGTAGAACAGGCATAAGGGATACAAAAATGGAAGTTTTGGGAATGCAACAGGGATTGCAATACTACTAATTTGCAGTTAATATAATGTAAAAAGGAAATTAGTTTGTAAGTTTATAATGGTATAATGGCCATGTTCAGTGTTGCAGAGAAAAAATAGTTAACTACATCGAAGCTATTTTACCTATTAATAGTGTTGGCTCGGAATCGTCCGTATTTGTTCTTGGTCCTGTCATGGACTTGGACAAAGAGGACTGGGGATTTTATTTTTTATTAATATCACCATTAATCGGACTGCTGTCGGCAGTAACTGATGTTAATGCCGACCCCTTCACACATGCATATGTGTGCACATGAACACAGGTGAAGTCGAGAGTGTCTGGGGAAAGATGTCAGGAAAATCGGCTATTATCAAATTTGGCTACCAGTGCCACAAAGAATTCATATGTGAATCAAAAGGGAAAAGAAAACACAGGTGTGTGTAGGTTCTGCCATACTGCGACAATGAAAACATTGGTCCTGTCTCGGTCTCACCCCAACCTGGTCTCAGTCTTGTCTCAGTCTCGTCCCTTCAGGGTCTTGGTTTTGTCTCAGTCTAGACACAGTCTCGGTCAGGATTTAATCTCGATTTAGGTGGTCTTGACTACGACTTTATCTATTAATACTTAACATTTTTACTGTGACGAAACAAACAGCAAATGTTTTTTTCTAATGAGTTGATATATAAAAATTGATATTTTTAAATAATGTTAAATCACAATAAGGTTTTAATGATGTTTTGGAGGTAGAAAGGGTATTGATTTATGCTCAAATTACATTCAAATGTCCAAGTTCTTTTCTGTTATGGCTTTTAGTCATGAATTTTGATGAATATGTCCATGTATGAATTCAAAGCCTCTTGCTCTCATGATATTTGACAGGTCAGAGTACTACAGATGCACTAGCATAGTCTTTCCACCTTAGTCAATTGAGGAGAACATGATAAGAGATGCACAGTCTCAGCAGACTCCACATAAAACTAATTAATATCTTATTCTCTAAGCTGTTTTGTCTAGTTGAACTGTTATGTAGATTTTACATTGTTAAGCAAGTTTGGCTGCATTTTTGCAGCTTAATGTAATCTGCGATAAAATCGACATTTTTGTAGTGGTTGCAAAAAAAAAAAGAGGACTGTGTCTCATGTCCAGGAGCGTGTGTTAGATAACATTATCTAATTAACTGTAACTAATTATAACAAATACCAGCCAGCATTTCTTCCCCGGCAAGCTTCCCCCCCACGCACTTTCCTTTATTCCTCGTTCTCACTCGTACTCTCACCTCTCTCTCTCTTGCGCTTTCACACTCTCTTTCTCATTCATTCTCTCAAGCTCTCTCCTCTTTTCTCCTTCTCTCACTCTCTCTCTCTCTCAGCTCATAATGTTGGAGATTTTTCTCCACCCCACCCCCCTCTCTGGGTGCATAAACAGAGCCTGCAGTCAGAGTATTCTCTGATCAAAGGGACAAATCTATCCAAGAGCAATCAGGTTGCTGAGCTAGCCGGGGCTGCTGACAACTCCCTGGCTCTTTGATCAGAAATACATCATCTTCAGCCGCCTGGCTGGCTTTGTCTGGGGCCAGGAAATAGGGGAAGTGATAGCTCCCACTTGGTTCTCTTCCTCGCTCACTGCTGCTCTTGTCAACCAAGATGAAAGCTACCCCAATTACAAGTGAAAATACCCCCCTCAAAATCACCATGCTCGGGGAGCAGCCACATCCCTGTGTTATCGCTGAAACCCCCATAAAATGGCTATATATACCCGAGTCGAAAATCGCCCTCGTTCTTTCTTTCTTTTTTCCACCTCCACCCCCTCTTCTTCAATCTCTAAAATTGGTCATATGTTGGTATACTGTTGTTTTGCCGAGGCAAGATAAACCCTCTGTGAACTTTTAGTTTTTCTGTTTTTCTGAAAGAGCATTTTTGAACCTGACAACAATGTGTTTGCCACCGTCCTCCTGCCAGCTAGCCGCCGCACTCATTTTTGGCTCCCGTTGTCTGTGGGGAGCCCGGGACGGTGGCGTGTACGTTTTATCACACGTTCAACTCGTTATGTTTCTGATCTGTCACTATACCTAGTGGAATACGCGCTGTTGCCTGCTTGGTGCCCAGAGCTCTCGACAAGATTAAAACATTCGAGCTCGTGCGCTTCTCGCTTATAGCCTTCACATTCTCGCTGCGACGGCCTGGCTTGACCTCGGAGACAAACTCGGATTGAAGACACCACACTCTTGCTCTGTCTTCTGCCTCCATCAGAAATGCCCCGAGTCCTTGTTGTCGCGGTGAAGCTTTTTTAGATGTCAGACGCGGGTGAGAGCTCCTCTGTAGCATGAAATTCATATTTGCAGGGAAAGTTTGTATTTTCATCTCTGACTCCCCTGCCCAAGTTCCAATTATCTTCTCTTCTTTACATTCATAGAGTTCAAGTCCAGGGGTCAAAAGTGAGCTTTTCCACCGAGGACAAATCTTTTGTGTGTATTTCATACCTTTTTTTCCCGATCCCGGATACTGAAATTATAACCCACAGTAGATGAACGAGATCAATCCCCGCCGGCTCTCAAATAGTCTTTCAAAAGTGAAATTATACCTGCCTCAAAAATAGAAAACCGCAAAAGCGTCACTTAAGCGGTCGTCCATGGCTTCGCCTGTCTCGGATTTCTACGGGAGACGGTCCGCCTTGTCAGTCAGCGTGCTCTTCCGGCAATTACACACCTGTCATGTGTCACCTGTCCGCTCTCCCTCCAACAGGGTTCGGCAGCCATTAAGGGTCTCCAAATGGAGCCGGGCTTGTTCGCGGTGCACGGAGGTTAGGCTATGGAAGAGTGAGCAAGGGGGCGCAACTTAAGTGAGACTAGGGGCCATGGCAGGCCAGGAGGTGAGATATGTGTGTGTGCATGTGTGTGTGTGTGAATGTGCATAAGGGCTCTTTCAAATTTCCACTTGCATTTTACAAATGCAAATTGCCTGAGAGTTTTCACTCTGCTGGTGAAGAGCTAGTCACTCCTCTCCAGTGTTATTTTTCACTGCCTATGCTTCCTTTTTCCTATGCATGAATCTGATTTGACCCATCTAAAATCCATGAACTGCATTAGATAGATGTTAAATCAGACAGAATGTTCACCGTGATGCTAAGCAAATTCAGCTTTTGCATTTCCGGTAGTTTTTTGCAAAGAAGTTGTTCGAAGTGTCATTTCTTCATATCATGCTAAGTGTAAGCCTAGACTGATATATGCTCTCCCAGTAAAAATGCCATTTTTGACACATTAGGAGACACAGCATGCCTGTGATGTATTCATGAGCGCATGCTGGGTCTGTGAGTAGATTTATGGTACATAATCACAAACATGTTCTTACACATGGGTCACTCTTCCTTCATAAAACAGCATCCAAACATATTTCTGTGTGTTTTCCAGATAAAGCATTTCTCATGACCTCCTGCCCTCACACATGCAATCAGATCTACAATCTCCGTGTTCCTTTGTAATGGCTTCTCGTTGGAGCTGGTAGTTTAATATTGCATCACAGGTGTTCTTCAGTGTTAAAAGCATGAAGGTAAAGATTGAATCTGGGTCACTTTCCAGTGCCAACCCGTCACATTGCTGCATTTCTATAGCTCACTAATGTCAAGAACATTCAAGTATTAATGAAGGAAGTGTCCCTGTAGGGCTGGAGTTTGTCAAATAAAATTACATACATTCAATGAGAAAGTGAAGAATTAATCTTTCACATCCCTTCTGGCCTTATGGGACAAGCCATTCAGGAAATACAGTGCAATCTTTACAAAGGCTTTATTTTGAGATTGTTGCGGCTTAAAATACCTGCGGTGAAAGTTGTGGCGTTTTTAGGCGTTTGGGTGCAATAAAGTTGTGGGAGCAAGTCAAAATTGCGTAAAGAAGTTGTGATTTTCCCCCTTTATAATTATTTGTTAACAATTAATAAAATGAAGGAAACAAAACAACTATGCGCCCTGCGGTTAGTCCCTGCTCATGGCCTCCCTCGTAGTCCCGGGACCCCGATAGTGATTAAACGGTTCAGATAACGACTGACTGACTGAAAAAAACTATTATTTTTGTTAACTTTTATTTTAACCTTAACTATCATTTAGTTATTTTGGAAGGTAAATCAGAGGCGTTTTTTTGTCACACGTTTCCTGGGTCTTCCAAACGTAACAAGGAAGTGAGTTGTTGATGTATGGCTCAATGCTTTGCGGGAAATAATAATAATTAAGAAAAAGTTGTAATTAGTCAAAATTGCAAGGTTCGATGAATTTCCAGGGATCGACTGAATTTGTGTTAATTGTTACAATCGCAACATCGCAAATCCTGGAAGGTCTGGTATTAGGCAGTTTTACTACAAAAGATTTCCTGGAAATACATTCAAGTTTACAAGCTGGAAAAGAGACCCAAGCTTACAATAATTATATAATAATTATATAATATTCAGCTCGTTATGGTCATTTGCAGGTTACTGGATCATTCCGTGCCTATGGGCTGAATCCTCTGTTAACTGATTGTACTTGTCCTTTGTAAAATATTTTGTTCTTACTGTACACCATGTACATCTTGATTTTTTGGTTTACAAATCCTGTTGCCTAATCTGCATTTGTGCTTTGTACCATCTGAAATCTCAAACTCAACTAGCATAATTACATTAGCGTGATCAGCTCTAGTGGGCTTTGTTGATTATAGAAGTAAATTACCATTTTCTTTGGACAATGGCGATTAATGAATGAATCACAAAGATAAATTCCTACAAAACTACATGTAGCTGCCTTTTTTCCAGATGTTATCAATACTGGAGAAAAGCTGTGATCTCACTGAAATAATTTCATTCTCAACAGTATTTGGGTTGAAGAAAGGTTTGTTTAGGCTACTATATCATCAATATACAGTACTGTGCAAAAGTTTTAAGCAGGTGTGAAAAAATGCTGTAAACAAAGAATGCTTTCATAAATATAAATAATAATTGTTTATTTTTATCAATTTACAAAATGCAAAGTGAGCGAACAAAAGAAAAATCTAAATCAAATCAATATTTGGTGTTACTACCTTTTGCCTTCAAACCAGCATCAATTCTTATAGGTACACTTGCACAAAGTCAGGGATTTTGTAGGATTATAGTCATTATATTATTTTGTAGAATTATAGTCATTATATTATTTTGTAGGATTATAGATCTGTGGTTAGTTCTGCAAGATGTTTGGAACAACCTACCAGCCGAGTTCCTTCAAAAACTGTGTGCAAGTGTACCTAGAAGAACTGATGCTGTTTTGAAGGCAAAGGGTGGTCACACCAAATATTGATTTGATTTAGATTTCTCTTTTGTTCATTCACTGCATTTTGTTGATTGATGAAAATAAATGATTTTTGAAAGCATTCTTTGTTTACTGCATTTTTTCACATCTGCCTAAAACTTTTGCACAGTACCGTATATTCAGAGGTCGCAAAGGTACAATCTTACTACACTCAAGTAGAAGTACAGAAAATCAGGTAAAAATACTGTGGTTAAAGGACGAGTATTGGTTGTAAAGTTGTAAAATGTACTCAAAGTCTTAAAGTTCTTACTAACCATTTCAAACATCATACAGTGATCCAACCTAATATTTTACACTGAAATCCACTGGGGACAGGTCTTCACAGCACATTATTCATCTTGGAGCATTCAAGCATTTCTCAGAAATAAGGTCATGGATGGGCAATGTCTTGCAATTCTGATTCTGCTCATTGGAAATGCTGTCTCTCTCACTTTTATTCACTTTAATAGTCCAACTAACATCACATTCAGTAGTCAGCTTTGAAATGAAATCACACATGATGTTGATAAGGTGTGTATATTAATAACACTGCCAATATTCAACTCCAAAAGTATCAAGTCTGTGTTGAAAATGTAAAGAGTATAAATAAAAAGAAAATAAATCTTATCAGAAAAAAATACTCAAGTAAAGTACAGATACATTAATGTCCCACTTAAGAACATTACATTACATTACACTTGCCAGACACCTTCATCCAAAGTGACTTACAATAGAAAAAGAATGACTGGAGGAAGCAGGAGGAAGAAGGTATTCTCAGTAAGTTAGGAACCAGGTTGATCTAAGAGAGACTCTTCAGGAGGCTCTTGAAGACGGAGAAGGATGCATATGCTCTGGTGGCACTTGGCAGTTCGTTCCATCATCAAGGAACCACAAAGGAGAACAGTCTGGACTTGGTGTGCCTTGTGCATAGGAACGGCTTAGCCAGGCGGGATTGGTTAGAGGAGTGGAGGGAGTGAGATGGAATTTTTTGCGGGCCTCTGTGGTGGAGGCCATCGTCCCCTTGGTCCCTTGCTGACTTCCCCCTGGGTTGGGGGGGTGGCTTTCTTGGGGGCGTGCGGCCGTGGGCCCTGCACTGGGGGGGTCGCTGGGGACCTCGATTACCTGTTCCGCCCTGCCCTCGCTTCGGGGCGGGGTGGGGGGGCGCGGTGTACATATATATATATATATGTATGTATGTATAATTATTATCATTATTAATAATTTTTCTCCTTCCCCCCTCTCCTTTGTTCTTTCTTTTGTTCTGTTTGTTGTTTTGTCTTTTGTATTGTTTGTTTGGGTTTCTGTTTTTCCCTCAATCAGTCCCCTTCTTTTTCAAAAAGATGCATTAGTGCATGTATATCTAGAATCTGCTGTAATTTTAATCTGTAATTAAAAATAAAGTTGTCCTCCGAAGAGGGGTGGTGGTGGCAGGATTTAAAAAAAAAAAGAGATGGAATGTACAGTGCTGTGTAAAAGTATTTGCCCCCTTCTTGATTTCTTATTTTTTGCATGTTTGTCACACTTAAAATTTTCAGATTATAAAACTAATTTAAATATTAGACAAAGATAACCCCAGTAAACACAAAATGCAATTTTAAGTGATGATTTTTTTTATTAAGGTAAAAAAAAAAACTATCCAAACCTACATGGCTGTAAGTGAAAAAGTAATTGCTGGTTGTCCCACCTTTAGCAGCAACAACTGCAATTAAGCATTTGCGATAACTGGCAGTGAGTCTTTCACAACGCTGTGGAGGAATTTTGGCCCACTCTTCTTTGCAGAATTTATTAATTCAGCCATATTGGAGGGTTTTCGAGCATGAACCGCCTTTTTAAGGTCATGCCACAGCATCTCAATTGGACTCAGGTCCAGACTTTGACTAGACCACTCCAAAACCTTCATTTAGTTTTTTAAGCCATTCAGAGGTGGACTTGCTGGTGTGTTTTGGATCATTGTCCTGCTGCAGAAGTCAAGTGCGCTTTAGCTTGAGGTCACAAACTGATGTGCCGCACATTCTCCTTCAGGATTTTTTGGTAGACAGCATTTTTTTTCCCTTAATAAATAAAATTATCCCTTAAAAACTGCATTTTGTGTTTACTTGGGTTATCTTTATCTAATATTTAAGTTTGTTTGATAATCTGAAACATGCAAAAAAACAAAGAAAAAGTAAAAAAAAGAAATCAGGAGGGGGGCAAATACTTTTTCACAGCACTGTAAGCCTGTAAGAACAGTAACAAATTCCTCACAAGTTATTACTTCCTATTATTATATTTACTGTAGTACAGAATGTACAATTACATAACGCATACTAAGTTAATGTTCATCGAATAAAAATAGCTAAAGTTCATCACAATCAGAAATTTGGGGAAGCCATCCAAGTTTGGACATTTAATAACCACTTTAATATAATCATGTTTAAAAAGTTCATTTACAATCAGTTGACCAATTGAAAACAGAGTCTAAAAACAATAGAGACTTGAATATTAAATTGAGGTGATGCTGTTAAAGGACTTTTCCATTGAATTTGAAACTGATTTGCTGGTCTTTTCAGTAGCTGTATTTTGCAATGCCGCCATCATGTTTCTCTTTTTGCACTTTCTCTTTTGGTTTTGCAGAATTGTGCAGTAGCTATAGTGTTTCTAAATAGCAACACAACAAAGGTAAATACTGTAAACTTTTTCTTGTAGTGTATTTGTTGTTTCTCAAAAGCCTGAGCCATTGGATTAACATGAGCCACTGTTGCAACAATCGCTAGCTTGGGTTTTAACTGTATTCTTCAAAGAAAAGGATTTTGAAGAAAGGGTTATGAGGTGCAGAAGCGAGGGCAAAATGTTTGAAGTGCGAATATACACAGGGACTCTTAAAAGCTGACAGAAACATGACTTGCCTCAAGAGATGAAGTCCCCTATCCTCCTTCTCGTACTTGCTGGTAAATAGGCTTTTCTCTGCCCTGATAAAATATTCTTTTAGCTTTCTATCACAAGATGGCTTTTCATTTGTAAAAAAAAAGCTTACAGTTTAACCATGCAACAGTAGGACACGAGTAACAATACATCCCCCAAACCCCTCACTTTATTACAGAATCCTCCTGGCTCGGGTTTTGTCCTAAAATGTATCACAAAGCCTTGCATATTTAATACACGCGTACGTTCTACCAAATAGCTTTGGCTGAGGGCTTTGTTCCCTATGCTGAGCCTTTGTTTTGAATGTTGGTGGAAGGGAGAGAAAAAAAATCATTCCCAGTCAATTAAAAGCCATTGATAATACACAGAGCCAATGTGGAACGCGCAGCAGCTCATTGGAGTTGGGATTTGCTGTACCATGGGAAAGCACTGGAAGTAGGATCTGCTGGCTTCTTTTTTTCCCCTCCCTCCCAATGTCTTGCTGAGATTTAAATAAGCCTAAAGATTACTTGAGGGCCTTTAAATGCAAATTTGGACGAGCGCTCAAAGCCGAGTCTGGTAAACCCCAGCCTTATCGTTCGACTCGCAGATTAGAGCTCTTTCACGACGCGATGTTGGCTACGAGCGCCACAGCCAGCTGCAGGCCTGGGGTCTCCCCGGTACGAGGCCTGCACACGCTCTGTGTGGCAGTGCCAAGGTTAGCACTGATAACAATAAGCGGCAGGACTCGCGAGACATCAGAATGCCCGGGTCCGCTGATGTCAGTGTTTGTGCATGTTGGTATTAATACGTTTCGGCATCTGTCTTTATCTCCGAAATGCTTCACATTACTAACGTGCTATTTTCAGCAAACTATTTCATCCAAAAGGGAAGAAGGCGAACGATGAGACACTCAGACATGGACATGAGGTATATTTTTCATTGCACATTATACTAAACTCTGCTGTAAGCTCCTTGGCTTTATCAACTGCTCTCCTCCACAACAGATGTGTGAATCAGCTTTGAAATATTGGCTCTGATGACAGTCCAAGGCCTTCAAGCGTTGCATTGTGGTTTCAGCGTTTATAAAAAATGACCAAAAAAAAAAAACATGAACTTGGCCTGTGGACACTGTTCTATTTGACTGGCACTCCTTCATGACTAAATGATTACAAAAGGCTGTTATGTGCATATTCCCGAGCCAGGGGAGGCCTCGTTCCTGCCGGGTCCAAACAGCTAAGCATAGCCACGCTCCAGACTGCTTTATGCAAAGGAAATACTCTGTCTGTGCACCTGGTGCCTGTTATGAAAACCCAGCATAAATCAGCAATGTATCAGTGTGCCAATGTGCTTAGGAACTACTAAGAAAAGCATTGCTTTTCTGCTTTCGGTTTAGAGTCAAGGTGCTTAAAAGGAAAAGATCCTATTCAAAAAGGCACGTTCAACAAGAAGGGAAAGAAATAATAGGAACTGCACCAAATGTTCCCCCCCCAAACTCATTACACGCAGGGCTGTGGAAGTTCAGAGACTCGCGTTCCAGGCTTTTCAATCACAGGTCAAAGACGGGACCTCTGGCGCATGCCGGTGCTGGAACAGAAGATCTTGGCAGGGCTGTGGTGTGGCCAGCCAGCTGTAGACGCCGTGTCGTGTACACTGTCACCCCTCTCTTCTCCCGAGCCTGATGTGGCAGAGCCTCTGGGACATGGGGGTTCCTGTGAGAGCGAACAGATGTCACATGGCTTTCTGGCTGTGCCCAGGGCGCACGCTCTTTGGCGTGACAGGTAGCGTGTCCTCTCTGAAGCGCCGCTGTGGAGAGGTGTCGTGTTTGTCCCACGTGGAAATGGAAGACAGCAGAAAAACAGAAGGATGAGGGAGACCAGGAAGAGGGGAGGGGCAGGGATGTCAAAAGTTGCTGTCACTCGGCTTCTTTAACTAGCATTGTAGGATTTGCTTGATGATTTAGGGGTTGCATAGGGGTTGCTTTATGATTAGGAAACATTTTGAAATGGGGTTTTGCAAATGTAGTGCAAGCTTACAAGATCTAAGCACTAAATATTATTCATGTTTGTGTTTGCATAAATAATATGGAACATATGGAAGTACTTGACATGATGACAGGCTTTCGTCAAGAAGTCATTTATTGTTCATATTACTATTGATTATGCTGTGTGATCAGAGGACCTTATGCTTTGGAAATGTGGTTTGCCTTGATTTTCTGGAGCCATTCTTTATTAATATTATGGTACTTTTTGTAATTCAAGCCACAAATTAAAAAATAGGTTGTGAAAGAGATTTTAAAGAGGCAAGGACTCAAACATTTACGGAGGCCAGATGTATTTTGTAAATAATAGTTCCAAGTGTAATATAGGTTAATTGGCAAGTCTAAATTGACCCTGTAAGGTGTGATTGAGGGTGTGATTGTGTGAGAGTGCAGGGTGGTGGCGCTTGCCCAGGATTGGTCGCTATCTTGCACCCGTAGTTCCCAGGACAGGCTCCGGACCCCAATCCCCCGATGGGGATTAAGTGCTTCAGAAAATGAATGAATGAATGAATGAAATGAAATAGTTTCCAGCTTCTCCTCTTTCTGTATTTGTTTTATTCAGACGTCTTCTTTCACAGTTTAATGTTTGGAAACACCCACTAGGGTGAGATTATTATTATTATTATTATTATTATTATTATTATTATTATTATTATTATTATTATTGCATAAAGCCAGAGTAGATGTAACAGTTTCAAACACATTTGATGAAGATATTAAAATATATTTATAAGATTTTCTAAATTATGCTTCTGAAATAACATGACATGATGGCACTTGATGCATCCACAGGGTTAAAAACCACATAATACTTTGTCACTGTTTTGTTGCTTTAAATTCTAGATTCAACAGTGAACGGTGGGCCACACTCCTCAGAAATCATGTCCAAGCATTTAGAATGCCAAGTAACACCATAAGTTTAGGACTGTTGGCTTTTGTTTTACATAGATTACTCTTTTGAACAGCAAATTGAGCTTTTTTAGCTTCAAATCAGCGACGTTCCATCATGCACCAGCTCAAAAAGCTGTTGCAGTCTGTGTTGTTTTTCCCCCCAAGGAGCTTCCTTTCTTAATGCTCGTGTTGTTTGGCTTTGTGAACAGAGCTGCAGAAACAGGTACAAGGTTACTCGGCGTACACACACACACACACTGATGTAGGCAAACTCTGGTCCACCTATGAACTGCAGAACTTCAAAACCCCTGTGACCATGCTGGGATCACAGCTCAAACATAAAAAATAGAGAAATAAATAAAATATGCCCTGTATTGAAGCTCCGTTAGGATGAAGATGTCTTGACTTTTTGCATTTCAAAACCAGGCTGACATCACGTGTCCTTGGTTTCCTTTTCTGGCCCTCTAATTGTAGCCTCTCTAAGCTCTGGAGCCTTGAGTTCTTCCCTGTGGCATGGCTTCTGAAGATGACATCATCTTCTGAGGATAATACGATGACAGAAGGCAAACACACACCATTGCATTAACCTCTTATCCACGGGACTGGCAGCAAGCGAAGGAGACGTTTTCCACCTCTTATTGCTCACGGTGCTCGGATTGGAAAGAGGGAGCATTTCAAAGCAGAGCAAATACTTGATTACTTCGGGAGAGTAATTGCTTTACTTAATCTGTTGCTGCTCAATGTCACTTGATTACACCGTTAAGCAGAATTAATTGCGGTTCCTACAGCATGGATCACGTTTAGGAAAGCACTGATTAGCATCGCTTTGAGCGATTAGCAGGGCCACTGATGGGTGGGGAGACCGGGTCGGTTGTCTCCAGGCCCTGGGGGAAGAAGGGTCCAGTGCAACACCCCTATTTCGATCTGTGTGCTGTTGGGAAGCTGAAGAAGGACTTGGAGATGTTTTTGTTGTCAGCAGGGATATAGCTGGCACTTTTCTACTAGGGAGGGCATCTAGATCTAGTCATTTTATTAGGCATCACACTTGGAAGATTATAATACTTTTTACAAAAAGATCTAATTTTACTGTCAAATTAATAATGACTAACTAAAGTACATGTGTATCACCACAGAAAAAAAATTATTTAAAACATTTTTTGCTTTTCTAATTTTCTTTTCATAGAATTCCACATTAATTAAAGAAAAGTGTAATTACCATTAGACTAAAGTTAACTAAAATTAGCAACCCTACTATTAGTTTTCAAGTTTTATCAGTAACAAAGCTACTTTTAAAATGCTGTAGCTTTTTGTCACGCACACTGCGTAACATGACCGGCACTAGGACCCGGGGGTGGTCGCTCGCAGTTCAGGGAGTATAAAAGGAGTTGATTCCTTGTGGTGAATCGCTTAGTCATTGAGTCAACTTGGCCCAACTGATTCATTTTGGCTTCAGCTGTGAGTACTCCAGTTATTTGGTTCATCTCCTTGATTGAGTGTGTGTCTTGTGGGAAATCTTGCTTTTCGTGTAGAGAGTTCTTATATCAACTCACATGGCCATCCTATCTACTCGCGCTTCAATCCGTGTTTGGGTTAACCACAATGCTACACGGGCTAACCGTTAACTGTTAGCATTTCTGCCAAATCCTTATCAGATCATTGACACTTTTCTCACAACTGCTTTTGTACAAATAGCAGCATAGCATCCTACATCATAACAAAAATATTATTTTTATTTAAAGTAACCGTTTAAAAGTAGCTTCTCCAAAACTGGATGCAGAACACATTCTACTATCCTGTGCATTAGCTAATGATAGAACTAGACTGTCCTATTTGGCCAGTGGAAGTCACAGAGAAGATATGAACGTCTTTGTAAAACAATAAATGTAAATGTGAAACTAACTATGTTAGTGGTGGTTGTCTAATAGTTAGGATACTCTCCTTTGGAACAAGAGGTCATGGGTCTACCTGCTGTACTATTACCATTTGGTTCTGTGAGCAAGACCCTTAACCTCAAGTTGCTCTCAGGGAAAGTGAAAGTGAGTGATTATTTGTCATTGTGGACATACCACAGCACAGCACACAGTGCACCACAATGATAAGAGAATCTGCTTTTGGCCCATCCGTGAAGGGCAGTGGGCAGCTTTTTGGCAGCATCTGGGGAGCAGTACTTAGCAGCAAAATAACTTTTTTGGTGTTCAAAACCAGTGTATTCCAAAAACAAAGCTGTCTATTTCACAAAGGGCTATTATTAAGCTCAGCACAAACTCTACAAAGAGGCTCATCAAGTTTAGACAGTGAAAATACCCAGCGATCTCAGTGCCTGAAGCTCCTGAGGTAAGGCCATTAGAGCTATAATCGGCACTATCTTGTCTACTCTCATGCTGCTCGACCCCTTGTAAAAGTCAGCTGACTCGAGGCTCTGGATTTCCTTATGTTAAGAAGCCAACGTCTCGATAAATGCAGGGGGACGCATCTAGTTAACCGCTGCGGGGGCCTCGTAAAAACGCCTTGCAGGATTCTGAAAATAATGACCGTCGCTCGCGCAAACAGGCGAGCTCTGTCCCAAATCGTTTCCTTATGCGCTCTGCGTAGCGCTAATGAAATCTTCAGAGGGAAGTCAAAGTCGTCTGTGCCGGGCTAATCTCGGCTGAGAGAGGGTAAAGTCGGATGCGGCACGTTGGGGACTCCAGCCGCCCAATATGAATCTGCTCCCAATTTCTCTTCTATACCATTATCAGCAGGGCTAGAGAGGGGAGCAAGAGTGAATTAATGGTGAGGAGATTTATTTGTTTGGTGTAATATGGACTGTAAAACAGTAAGAGCTCTGCCTGGCCCTCGCAGGCCTCCTGCCCCAGGGGTACAATCAAACGCTGGCAGTAAATCAATAGAGCTGGAAGAGGTTTTTATAACCAGAGTTTAACACCATGCTCTAAGTGCTCCAGGTGGCAGGTCATTTGTTCATTAGAGCGACTTATCACAATAAACAGTGGCAACTCTGATTGGGCAAGCACCAGTGTGCTAAGGGAAAAAAAAATAAGAAAGACCCAAAAGCGGGAGAAAAAAGTGAGAGACAAAAAAATCTCAGGTGGATAAGAGTGGACCTAATAAGACAAGGCTGGAGGACTGAAGATTAAATACCGCAATTACCTGGAGTGTGAGACAGGACTGGCTTGGGGATGCAGTCAGATCTCCGATCTGTGTCCCAAGGCCAGGCGTCCTAGATCCTCCCACACTACAGTCCACAACCACAAATGCCAAATCAGTAGGAGTGTTATGATACATTGATCTACAACGATACACCAATTGAATAATCAACGAGCCAATAGAATTGAGCCAAAATTAAAAGACGCCATGCGCATTGAAAAGTCTCTCGTCAAGCAAGTGAGACACCTTATATTGAACAGGAGGTCTATTTTAATTAAAAGAGAAGATTAGGCCTACTATGCTGAAGAATAAATTTCTTCTTCAAACGTTATACACAGTTCTCACAAAGACAATAATCTAACAATCAATTGTTTTCTTATTTAACATTTCTTCCTAGGTAAGAACAGAATGTATAACGGCTACAAAGGTACTTGAATGCAAATTTTATTGCATACATGCTGTGCAAAATTTAAGAGAGTGAATCCTAATCTAGTGGTTAGGATATTTGCCTCTGGACCAAGAATGCTACCTCCTACACTACTATCATTTGGTTCTGTGAGCAAGACCCTCAAAGTCAAAGTAAGTTTTATTGTCATCTCTGTTATGTACTGTACAAGTACACAGAGAGATGAGATGAAGTGGCTTCATTTTTAACAGTGCTAAGAACAAACTTACCTGGTTGGTGAGATACCATGATCAAGAAAGTGGTTCACCCAGGGCGAGGCTCAGCCATTGCACTCCGGTTGCGCTGACCCCTGCTAATTCCCGAAATGTGGGAATCTCGACTGCATAATTTCTGGTAGTGGGGGACTGCATTCGCGCTCTCCCCAGATTTTGAGGCAGTTGGTGGCGTAACGGTAGGGTGTTTGCCCTGTGATCAGACGGTCGAAGGTTTGAATCCAGGGCCTTGTTAGCTGCCCACTGCTCCTTCACGGATGGGTTAAGTGCAGACGTCACATTTTGTTGTGGTGTGCTGTGGTGTGTTCACAATGACAAATAATCACTCACCTTCACTCACTTTCAAAGAACAAATAAGGCACACAGAATGTGCAATATATAATCAGAATATAAAATATACCCTTTAAACTAGACGTGAAATATAAAATACAAACTTTAAACTAGAAGTAGAAAGAGAGACAATTAGGATGCGGTACTTATTCTACAGTTATGGTCTTGAAGTTGTATTTTCACTGAATGTGCATGAGGTCAGTAACAGTTTCAATATGAAAAATTCTATACAGTCTATAAAATAAAACAGTATCTCTTATTGCATTCAAGTCGGATCTAGTATGTGCAGATATTGTAACAGCAGTGGGGAACTAGAGTCTGTGCAATATTTTCAATAATTTGTGCAGATATGTACAAGCAATGTTCAATGTTCAATAGTAGTTCATTAAATGTATGCCAGATCAGCAGCAGTTTGGAGTACACTGTGTAAACATAAACATTATTCCTGGGACAGTTTCAGTGCAACCCTTAACTCCAAGTTGCTCTCAGGGAAACTGAAAGTGAAAGTGAGTGACTATTTGTCATTGTTAACATTCCACAGCACACAGTACACCACAGCACACAGTGCACCACAACAAGACATGACCTCTGCATTTGACCCATCCATGAAAAAGCAGTGGGCAGCTTTCTGGCAGCATTTGGGGGGCAGTATTTGGGGACGGTGCCTTGCTCATGAGTACCTTTACTTTTCCAGGACTTGAACCGGCGACCATCCTATCATGTGGAAAATCCCTAACGGTTACACTACAAACTGCCCCAAAATGTTGCCCTATTGGGTTTTCTTCAATTTAAAAGTTGTGAAATACTATATATTTTAAATGTCTTAACTTTCTTAAGAACAAAATTAAGAACAGGTTGTCAAATGAGGCCCTTTGTTTTACTTGCAAATGTCTGATGGAATGAAAATGTCAAATGATATTTTTTTTGGATTGGATAAAAAATAATATTGATTGTTTTAAATTAGCATACGTCAGATCGATCACTGGCCACTAAATTTAATCAAATTGAAATCTTATTGTAGCAGACTTTCTGAGAGACAAACCTTGAATTTTCCACTGAACCAGTATAATATTGTAACATAATGAAACTTGTGATTTACATTGCTACTAATCACCCTCTAATATAGATCTCATGTCCAAAGCTCAGCCCTCTTTGAGAAAGAAATCAGGATTTTAATTGACATGAATCAATTAATACCAGGTTGTTAGGGTTGCAGGTGAGGGGTTAAAGGGCAGAGTCCAGAGGTTGCGAGAGGTGACCATCAATGGCTTGATGCTGTATTAGGCAGAGGAACATTCAGGCAAACTTCCATGTTGCCTTTAGAAATCTCTTGTGTTGCTTCAGATTCAGCAACCCCCAACGTAATGACTAAATTTCCCAGCATTTTAAAAGGTGTCAGAAGGTGAGTATCAGAGTACAACAGGCTGCTTTTTAACCTGGCTCACCGTGTTTCTCCGAGCGCACTCGACCAGCCCTTCTTCAATGGTGCAAAGTGCACTCAGAGTCTGTGAGCGCAAAGATTGAAAAACGACTGCGTTTAGTCGGCCTTTGAGACGCCGTCATCAGTGAACAGGAGAATTCAGGGTCACCGATTTATGCTGCTCACGTCTGTAGCGTGCCTTTTAGTGGAGCAGGGAAAAAGAATAAAAAGTCTAATTTCCAAACTCTGTTTTTCAAATCTTTTACCTCCGCAGCTCGCAGCGAGGTTATGAAAAGCCCTGCTCAATTATTTCACAAAGTCTGGTATTTGAGGACGGTCTGCGGCCCATCGCCACGCTTTATAAGGGATGATAAAAGGCTGCTCCTCGCCAGCGCCGGATTTTTACAAAGGTCACTCTTAATGGATGTGTTTCCACAGATTTGAGGAAGCAGTGCTCTGCAACATTTATGAGCCTGCCGCTACAGCCAGAGACGGTGTTTGGGACGCGTTAAGAACTTTGGGCTTGGAGCCACGTCTCGGAGGATTTATTGTTTTTGACTGTCAGTCCCTGAAGAAAGACAAGATTTCGCTCTGGCTTGCGCGCATGCCATCCTGATCGTTAGATGCACTGCTTCTCCCACTTCCTCCGGAGCATTTGTGAAGATGACAAAAAAGACGCTTTTCTGAGACTGGCTAATGTACTTACACTTTTTTTTTTCTTCAAAGAGATTCTTGTCTCTCCAGGAAAGAGTAATTTGTCACAACTGCCAAGCCAGTAAGAGAGTATAGTGAGCATAGATTTCTGTTTAAGCTCCGGCGTCAATAATGCAACGGGTTTCCCGCGCCGGGCTCTTTTCTGCTGTTTTTTTTGTCCCCAGAGCGCAATCTGGGGAAGGATTTGATGATAAAAACTGCAGACAGTAAAAGCCATTAATGCCTGCTGCTGGTGAAGTGACTGCTGCTAGTGAAGCTGCCAGCTCAACATGCTTTTCCCAAGCAGTGTGAACAGGCCAATGCACATGTTATCATTTCACAAACTAGGGTGAAAACCAGCCAGAAAATAAAAAAAGATACATATTTAACATATTTTATATATTTAAAAATTTTAAACAACACCAATAATATATGAAATAATTATGTTGTAAACTAGTCTTTGTTAATGTACTGATGATTTAGCTGAGAGAATGTTGGCTGTGAATAAGCTAATGCACATTGTCACCTGTGTATGGAGGCATGCAGTTAGAAATTGTTCATATTCATTTGGACAGAAGCTCTTCGGGGCATCCAGCTGTGCTCCCGGTATCAACTAATTCAATACCAGGTAATTCATCGGTTACATTACTCCCCAACCAAATTATGCACTGTTTACCCATCTGTGTCACTGCTGTGTATTAAATGCAAATCTCACAAACAAACTTTGGTCCACCTAATTTGATTTTGGCCTAAATCACAACAGAGTTTTTCAGTTTTCACCCCAGTGTTTATGGAATTTATCTTCAATCCCCAGCTTAGTGACTTAGTAAGGCCATGATAATTGCGTGAAATTTAATAACTTGGAAAATAGAAAAAGCTCAAATTTGAGACCTGCCAATATAGTCAGTGTGTTTGATGGATAGATTCATTCATAATCTGAACTGCTTAATCCCTATCGGGGTCGCTGGGGCCAGAGCCTATCCTGGGAACTACGGGCACAAGGTGGAGACAAACATGGGAAGAGCATGCAAGCTCCACACAGAAAGGCCCTACAGCTAACCTCCAGCAACTAATATAGTGTTTCTAATGTAGTTAGCAATACGTTAACAACTATGCTTTTGGAAAACGCACTCCGGAGCAGTACAGCTAGGAATCATGGAGCAGTATACTATAGTTACTATAGATATACAGTATTATCACCACCTTGTCCATTGTCGCCGTCTTTGTTGTTGAAATATTGGAAATTGGGGATTCTGCACTGGCATGGGTCAAATGCAGATGTCACATTTCGTTGTGGTGCACTCTGTAGTCAAAGTCAAAGTGAAAAATAAGATATGTACTGTGATATACTGTATATGTACTGTGCTGTGGTGTGTTCACAATGACAAATAATCACTCGCTTTCCCTCACACTCACTTTATTTCATCTGTAATCCTTAAGTAATTATTTTAGCCATTTATTTTCACATCCTGTTTTCTTATTTTTGTTTTTAGATGTTATCTTCAGGTTCGGGTGGATCCTTGGGGTTTGTTTATAATTTATTAGTTTAAATGCCTGAAACTCTTCATATAGCAAATGATAATGATTTTAGTACCTTGAAAAAATTCCTTCTTACTTTATGTTCTCTGTTCTTAAGATAAAACAGAAACATTGACATATCCCTATAGTGCCTCCACTGGGTAAAGCTATAGAATAACCCAATGTTATTTTAATATAGTAGTATTTATCTATCCACTATCTAATCTCAAAAAAAATGCCGGCCTGCGCAGGATGCCGTAATTACAGACGAAAACAACTGTTTGTCAATTTGCACCGTCTAATTTGCTTTTTCAATTACACTGTTAAGGTTTCGTAATTACACTCCATACTCATAAGCTATCATTAGGCAAGCGTTCAAAATGGGCCTTCAATTAATGAACCCATAAACAGCGAGGTAAATAAATGAAAGTCGGGAGACCTTGGTGTGGGAACGGGAGAGCTCGGAGTCTAGCCGCAGCATTTGTTTACCCCGCTGACTTCTGCCAACCATCTCCCAATTCATTATCGTGATTAAGAAGTCTGTCACGTGAAACAAACATGGCTTGCCCCCATATCTACCTAAGCCCCTTTTAAAGATGCGTAATCTGAGACTGAATAATACATCTGACCGTGATGAATTAATGACAGACAGTGACTGATGAATTATGCATGATGGAGTTACCCCGTAATCAAAACACGAAGCCGGGAGGTTGGCTGGCAAGGCGATTGACCAGTACTCAAGTGTATTCCCATCTGTAGCGGTGCAGGACCCTGCTACCCTGCACATTAGTCTTTCACAGACAGCTGGGAATGCACTGGATATTATACATGATTACACGCAGATAGCGGAGCAGGGTATGTGCTGCTTTGAAATGCATGTAAACATTTTTCCCTTCATGTTATTAATGTAGATAAGTCAAATATAAAAGCTCTGTTGTGTGATGCTTTGCGGGTGTGCAAGGAGTAGGTAGTCGATAGCGTTTCATTAAAAACATTAGGATTAAGTCATTAAGTCAGGATCATGGACCGACTGAAACAATGGGCCTCAATCATTAACCGTTATTAAGAAATTTATTCTTAAATCCCATTTGAGCAAAATTCTGACATTTAGCAGCATTTTCTTATTTGAGATTTGTTCTTTGTTCTTTAATTTACGAGACAAAGGACATCATTATAAGAACGAACTTGTGAATAATTCTGTAGTGTAAGAACATAGCTTTCTTAACAAATTTAAGTTGTAGTACAAGACGATTGGTCTGCTTGCGCACTATCACAGACTTTTAAGAAAAGTGTTTGAATTTAACTATCAAAGGCATCAATATAATAGCAATCCACCAAAGTGCACACACACCTGGCTTTTAAAGGAAACAGGAGAAGACACTCTCATTGGTTTATTGCATATTATAGCCAGAACACATCGCTGTTTCATTTAAGAAAATGAGTACAACAATTTTAGCCCATGTGTCTGGTGAAACAACTATAAATAGCTTGTAACTTAAAAAACTACCATTTAACTGTAGCTCCCCCAACACTGCATTTACCACCAGGGATCATTACATTGATATTACTCTCTCTCTCTCTCTCTCTCTCTCTCTGCCTCACATGCACACACTCTTTAAAAAATATGTTTAACATTTAAATTAGGACGACAAAATGTACAGGCTGTGATTTGGACAAAACACCATGTATAGCAACATTAATGTAAGTTTTCTGCACCGTGATGAGCACTCATATGATTTTAATGTTTAGCTATTGTACATCTTGCCGTGTAATCATGTGCAGCGAATGCAGAAAATCCGACTGCATCTAAACACTGAACTTTGCCCTCTGCTGAAATCACAGCTCACCGTGTGAGTTGGCTTCTCTCATTCCAACTTCATTTCCATTTCAAATTAAATGCATGGGGAAAAAATCCATATGAATTTCGTCGGACTGAGCTCCGGGTGAATGAACTGTGGGGAGAGACAGTGAACGCGTGTCATGTCGATTCACACACACATCACTCAAGCTGGGCTTTGGCAGTGGCCTGTCCTGCTCTTATTTGTTATGTGAGGGCCCCTGTGCCTTCCTCCACCAGCCTAATGAGCGCTTGAGTGACAGCTCCTGTCTCTGGGCTCAGTGGGGCCCCTCCTTCTGCAGCATCTTGTGGGCGATAGAGCCTCACCTTCTCCCACCCGTCCCATACCCAAACACACACACACATCGCACATTTTGCCATGTCTTGATATCTTTGTGAGATACTTACACATACTCATCCCATAATGACTAGATCTAAATAACAGCAAATCTTCTGATTCCCGTCCACACATATGAAATGTCCTTACAAAGCCAAAAAAATCTGACAAAACTCCTTAATGGGACAGTTAGGTGTTTAACAAAACATGGCACAATAAAACAGTTTATGTCTGATACCAATATCGTTCTTGTTAATTTGGATGTCTGCCGATATTATACAAATCCGTTACAGTCTCAGTCTCAGTCTCTTTTTTAATCAGAAAACAGAAAATATGCTTTAAAAATGTCTGAATACATTAATATGCTTAAGGAAATACTTGACTTAAATACTTTTTTCCTAACTAAAACAATGTAATAATTACACACCCATATGTATATGCTAAATTATTTATTATTAAAATAACATCTAAAATATTTTTCGTTTAAGCATAGTTCTGTAATTTTGTGACAGTCCCTAATCCTGCGGTGCTAAAACCATCATGAACACAGATATTGCAAGCAACAGCTAATTTTGTTAAGGAAATAACAAAAGGTAAAGGTAGTATTATTTAGCGTTGGTAATTGTGGGGTCAGTGAAACCGCACCATGGTAGCAAGTCATTACCAACCCTAAATAATATCTTTTTGACTTTATTGGAGAACAAACAGCAGTCAAACACATCTGGAGTCACATGTTGCTGTCTTTGTGAGGTATTTCTATTGTCTCCTATAATTGCTAGAACCAAATAATTAGTCTCATCTTTAAGCAAATCTTTTTTGCTATGATTAGCTTCTCAAATAAACGGAAAAATTCTTCACACTCGCTCAAACAAACTGCACAGGCTTGTCTTGCTGTCTTAAGTGATGCTAGATGCAAATAGTAAGACTTCAGCTGCACCTAACCCTAACCTTAACCTCAGTAGACAGAACATTTTGTTAACTTCTAGTTTTTCATAAAAAAACTAGACTTTTTCTACAAAACCATTTTACATTTCCAAAGAATGTCCACACAAAGGCATAAAAATGTGACATGTCCTAGTTTTGCCATCATTTAGGGGACACTCGGATCCTCATGCAAACGGCCCTGCAAATACACACACACACACACACGACTCTACCTATCTGAGCCCCAGAGTTGTTCCAGCTGCCCCTCTCTGGCCCTCATTGGGTCTGAGGCGGCACTGTGCATAGTGAGAGCGTTGTCTCATAACCTTCCTCTCCCAGACTGGGAAATAATGAGGTGACAGATCTCTCTCTCTTTCTCTCTCTCTCTCCTTCCCTTCTTCTCCTGTGTTGGTGTTTTCTGTGCATCAGCAACTCTGCAGGTTTGTTAGAGAGCAGGGGGTATTAGATAAGGCTGATGTTCTTTGTAAAGGTTATCCTATAATGGATAAGGGATGCTTATCCAGCCCTTTTATTTGTCTTGCTGCCTGTGTGACCAATGACTGTCTGATACCTGAACTCAGGCTTTTTTCCAGGATTGTGTATGTAAGAAACTGGTGAAATAACACCCTTATTCAATCAGACTGCCTTATTCTAGATATACAGATAGCTGAATATAAAGCATACTTCAATGTTTTGATTCTGTGATAGTGTTGTGGGATGTAATGTAAAAGAAAAGTATTTTATTTACAATGTGTTACATGGAATGCTGGTCAATATAAATCACTTGCTTACATGCTATATAATATCTATTTAAGAATAACATAACATTAAATAAAATAAAATAACATTAAATAAAATAAGATTAAAGAACGTTAGTGAATATTGTATTATTTAATTTAAGTGGTGGAAAGACTAGCTGAAATTCCTGTTAAAGTGACAGCACTACTCCAGCTGTGAGAAGTTACTTGAAGAAACTCTAGAAGACAAAAAAATTAGGATGAACATAATTCAGGGTTCACAGCAGTTACTATACAATGACCTTCTTTACACACAGTACATGTGTGCATGCCACATGTATGTTTAACTGTGTACATTTATCCCATGTAATCTGAACAGCTCAGACATATGTTTTAAATTCTTCCCAAACTCCCATTTAGGCATTAACATCTGGCCTTTGTAACAGTTATTAAAAAGTGTTAAAAGGCAAGTAGAAAAAAAATCTGTAACATTAACTTTAACAAATGTTATGTAATCAATGAAAAACTGCTTATGTTTATATACTTAATTAATAACAATACTTTAACTGTAACTGTAGTTTTTTTTTCTTTTTTTTCTTTTTTTTCCCATTTTTAAGACTTTAAAATGTAATGTTTATACATTCTCTGATGTGGTCATATTTGATGGACCTTTTCATGTTTTGATTCTAAACACATTTAATTGTCTCCTTCACTGCATGAATCACACTTATGACAGGACAATGACTGGAAAAGTTCCCTCTCCACTTAAGTCATCAGAATAGCAGATTCAGCATTTGACCCATATTAAACACTGAGAAATCTGTAATTGATCACTGACTGATGTAGTCCGGAGGTCTGATGGGAAATGAATAATGAAACCAGAACTACAGGAAGTGCTGGGGGGAAATGACAACCTCACACGTTCAGAAGATCAGACGGTACAAGCAAATTCATCCAGTTTCCAAACTAACTGGGCTTTTAGTGAAGCTTTTACCCCCCAGTCATTATTTAAAAAAGTGTCAGTTGCTATTGTTCGATCTCTGCAGAAGAAATGACATTGCTCCAGAAGTTCTCCATAGTAGCTCATAAATACAGTACATTATATAGGACTGTACAACCATCAGACACTGTCAAAGTATCCCACAGCATCTATTAAGTATGTTAAATTATATTTTTGTTATTTATTGACTTTCACTTTTTATAAAGTGCTCTTAATATATGTAAAAAAATATTGAGAACGAAGTATTACATGGTATTAGGTCAAGTTTTATTGTTGGAATAAGATCTGCAATGTTTGTTCACCAAAGCTTAAAAAGCTGGCATGGAATGTCAGAGTTCAAGGGTCAGTACTACAAGCTCCAAAATTAGGTTTCAGATGCTAACCTCTGAGGTCATGTCTATTCGATTGCAAGCTTCCATATGTCTCTTGTTGACATTCCTGTGAGGCATACTTCAAAAGCAAGGACGCTGGTATGCATGCGGCCCCGTACGGATTCATGCTGGACAAATATAAATCACTTTGGCCTAAAAAAAGCAAGCTATTATTTCTATAGTTACTTCTCACTGATGCAATCACAAGATAAATGACTTCATAAATTGTGCCATTGCACTTTGCGAGAACGTAAGTATTACCTTGAAATTACGTGTACCGGGTGTTCGCGAGAGGGGCTGGGCACATTTGAAGCTGCTAAAACCCTTCAAATAAACACATTAGCAAGGGCACCATTGTCTGAGGTGGCAATATTACGCGCAATTATTTGATAGAGTGAGGAAATTATTTGCTTGCTTCCACGATGCCAGCTTTCTAACTCTAATCTGTGTGTGTGTGTGTGTGTCTGTGTGTGTAACTCGAGTTCAATTTCTTTCTCTCTCACTTTCTCACTCTGTCACTCTCATTACAGATCCCATAGACCAAGCTTGCACATATTTGAATGAAAAACAGCCATTTAAGATTTGGCACAAACCGTGTCGCACTGAGAGCAGGCGGCATTGACGAGCTGCCAGCTCCATCCACACATGACCGAGAGCCGTAGAGCCCCCGGGCTCCTCTTCTGGAAATTATGAATATAAAGTCATGCATTACAGATGCAGAGGTGAATTTATTCATTCCCTTTAGCAGAAGTCGGAAATGTAGCTGGGACAAATCAATGAAATATAGTTTATCACTGTCAGCCTAATCATTTGCTAATGGCTACTATCAATTGTGGGCCCACGGTGCGCGCTCCATACCCGACTGCAATTAAAGCCAACAACTACTGGAGGTGCTTTAGCATCGGATCCTGGGTTTATACATCGATTATTCACTGTGCGGTGGATTGAATGTTTGTGCTACCATTTTTCTCTCCCCCCACCACCACCTCCCTTTCTCTCTTCCCCGTCTCCCCCACCCATCCACCCACTAATTTGCCGGTGTTTATGCAAGCAGCAATAAGTTGCTTTGGCCTTCCGGCCACTTGTCTGGTCTTCTACAGAGAATGAATATTCAGGGTTATTGGACAATAGGTTAAATTGCGCTGCATGTTTTCTTCCTCCCTCATCCTCTTTCGCTGTGATGGGTGATGGCTGTCATATCTTTGAGTGGAGGATGTAGCATGAGGCACACACCGAGCATTGCCTGACTGCCTTGAGGAAATTCATGGTACCTCCAATACACACTCTTTCCCTCCAGCGCTGGAAAAGGAGGAGGCAGGCTGGAGGAGGGAGGGATGGGAACATTTGTGCATGTGGTAGTGGCAAATCCCATCTCAGGATGCTAGACTTATTTATTTATTTCGCCCAGCTTGTGCTGCATCAACATATATACGTGCCGGCAGACGCAGGAAATGTAGGAGCGTGGAGTTATTTATTCATCATGCCCCCAAGTGTTCCCCACCGTTCCAAAGCTTATTTTTGTGTTACTGTCACAGTTTTGGCAGTGTCTTCTAAAGACAGTGATGCCTGAGCTGCAGGGCCTGTGTAGGGAGCTTTTCATAATGGACATGGGCAGAAACGGTGTAAACAGCCTTTTTGCATTTGTTTTTCCAGGTCAAGCTGAAAGGCATCTATAATGCAAAAGTCTCCACGCTTGGTCCCGCTGATATTATTTATCCACTTGCTGGTACCTATAGCAGCCAGGAGGGTAAAATGGTCCTTTAAAATCAAATCGACTCTATAGAATAGTCTAAGCACTCTTTGGTTTTGAAGCTATGGCTTTTGCTAGATTATGGTTCTGTCACTTAGTTTCAGTTTTTTAGCAAACTGGAAAATGGAGTCAGTGGGTCCCATTTGCCAGTTGTTCTTGGGAAGAAAGAAGAAGACAAAGGTCATTTTGAATAGTTTTCAAGTAGATTCAGACTTTCAGAAATGTCTTATTTGAGATTTGTTATTAGGTAGGAACAGAATTTACAAACAAATTTGAAGAACAAAAAGAAAATATTGGTAAATGAGGCCAAATGTTTAAAGCTCTAATTTTCCTAAGCTTAACACCTACAAGGCCAAAAAAGGAAAAGTGTCTGATTACTTACCACCACTCAACAAACTGTCATATTTCTGCCAGGGTTGACACTACGCTTCTCAAAAGAAAAGGAAGAAGACATGCACCCAAACTCCTGTCAGTTCTGCTCCTCAGTGATGTAATGAATTTCCCAATGTTATCAGAAATGTGGAGTCCCTTGTTGTCTTCAAACATCGTCTGAAGACCTCCCTCTTCAAGGAGCTAATTTCAGTTCAAATTTGCAATGTGTATTTTCCTAATTACTAATTTAAAAACCCTCTCCAAAAGTTTTCAAGAATTTATTTTTGACTGTGTAGATATGGACAGCAACTTCATTGACTAGCAGCTGTTGATTTCATTCATTCATTTATTATCCAAACTGCTAAATCCCTTAACCAGGATAGCGGGGAGGCTACGGGCGCAAGGCAGGTGTCAACACACCGCAAGGCACAAACACTCACACAATCACACACTCAGTCACACCTTATGGAGCCAATGTAAAGTAGTTGCCAGTTAACCTATATTGCATGCTTTTGGACTGTAAGAGGAAACTGGAGCCCCTGGTGGAAACCAGCACTAACCCAGTGAGAGCATGCAAACACTACACAGAAAGGCCCTAGGGCCGACCCGGGGATTGAACCCAGGACCCTCTTTCTGTGAGGCGTGTTGAACGAATGAACCAAAAATCATGAGTTACACTCAATCACTGATTGTCCGAGAATCTACCCAATGATTTTATCTGTCTATTGGTTTCTAACAGTGCTAAAAGGTGCTACTATCCATTGTTTTTTGTATGAAATTGACTCCTCTGATGCTGTAGTTCAGCATCACACCAGTTCCACAGATCTACCACACCTTCTCCTCTCTGGGCCACGACTCTCACTATCGATTTCTCCCTCAGATCAGCAGTAGAGGAGAAGAGACCGTATCGGCATTAGGGTCATCTCCACGGCAGGGCTCTGCCTGCCTTCACCAAGCACACCACCACACACAGCACATTGATCATTCTCTTTTTGGACTCTGGCCTTTCATAAATTGCAACCTTTTTAGTATTGGCAAGCCTGTCGGGTTTCAAAGACAGCTGTGGTCTTCAGTGACAAGGTGAAAGGCAGGGTGTGGGAACCCACCAGCGGGGAGTCACAGGTGTCAATTCCCTTGCTCCATATCGACAATTAAGGCCTGTTTGCCTGGCTGGGAAGCGTGATGAGAGATGACAGGGCCTCGACTTTGATCTTGACCCCGAAACCTCATCTTGGAAATATGTAATTCTGGCTCCCGTGAGATTCACTGGGAAGCTTGACCAGGGAGATCTGTTTTGGCCTGCAACCACAGTGTGTCCATCATGCCTGAACTAGGGGGGAGACAACAATGACATTTCGGGTTGCAGTCATGAGGAGTTGTGCGGTGTACATTCAGGGTGAAATGGATCAGTTTCTCTACATCGTCGTTCTGCAGTATCAGAATTTCCATTAGATGGAATATAACTCAGTGTACCCTGCTTAGATTGACCATAAGCTGATCTTGTTCAAGAAATAAGAGTGAGAAACAGTTTTGAAATACTACTGAAATTGTTTCATTCTGCCCACTTGCTCACTTGCAGCATCCCTAATGGACTCATCTGACCCAGACAATAGTGTAGTATGTTATGTAGCAAAGGGGCACTTATAAATTACATATTACATATAGTGGGATGTTATGCCATGCTACATTACTATTTGTTAAAAATAGCTAGTTCATTAAAGTAGTTAAATTAGTAGTGTCACTCATTTTAATTTGCCTTCATTACTCAGATGGTGGTGTGGCATGGTGACAGTGGTTAGTGTTGCTGCCTCACATCAAGGATGTTGTGGGTTTGATCCCTGGGTTAGCCATAGGGCCTTTGTGTGTGGAGTTTGCATGCTCTCCCCGTGATCACGTGGGATTCCTACGGGGCCAAAAGCATGCAATATAAGTTAATTGGCGAATCTAAATTGGCCTCGTAAGGTGTGACTGGGAGTGTGATTGTGTGAATGTGTGTGTGCTCTGTGGTGTGTTGGCACCTGCCCAGGGTTGGTCTCCGCCCTGTGCCTGTAGTTTATGGGGTAGGCTCCGGTCCCCCCACGACCCCAGTTGGGATTAAGCAGTTCGGATAATGACTGAATGAATGAATACTCAGATCAAATCTCTTAGTATCTCAGATTATAAATATAGTGGGAACACTTAGATTAACTCTAACCTTAATCTCTGCTTAGAGAAGCTTTTACATACAATAGCCATATTTTTCTTAACAAAAAACAAGGGGAAAAATATTCGGTCTCCACAAAATTCTACACACTCATGCATGTACACACACACACACAGACACACACACACAGAAACAGAGACACAGAAACAGAGACAATCACATGGCTGGTTTAAAAATGTATAATATGAGCTGTCAGCAGGTGGTGCTCTTTGGGCAGAAGAGGCCCTGACTGCAGTTTAAATCTGTTCAGCCTGCAGACCATCATCACCTCCAGCATGTGTGTGTTTGTGTGTGTGTGCGTCTGTTGAAGAGTGAGAGTGAGAGGAGGAGGGCTGGCGTGGCGTATAGGGTCTTCACTACTGTTCCTCTTAATGCAGATGAGCGTTGTTCTGCAGCGGACAGCTGTTGGCGTGAAGGTGGCCACGTCTCACACGCTGTCACTCAACATGCCCCACACATGCTTGTGCAATTTAGGCAGGACTTCATCAGGATGGTTTGAGAGCATGTGTAGCTCTGCTGCTCGTGCGTACTGTGCGTTAAGTGCAGCTGTACAGGCTGAATGGGCTCTTATTAAACATGGATAGGAGTCTGAAGTCTGACTGAATGGAATATAAAATGTTGTCATGTCTTGAGCGCTGATTTGTTTGTTGGCTCAGTAACTAATGCTAATGAGCCAGGATTTGCCAATATTTTTGGTGCGTGTGGAAAAAAAGAGAAATGTTGCTCCCTCTTTTTTCTCTGTCTTATTCACTTTCTGCATTGAGACTCTTTTGTGAGACGAAACAATCCTAAGAATCTATGAAACTATATTTGAGATCTACCTTAACATAACAAGCAGACCACCTCTTGTTAATAAAACAGGCTAATTGCCTGAGTGTGTCCTTTATAGAGATGCTAATATTTTAATATGCTAAAGTGAGGCTTGAAAGCAATCAGGCTTATTGCCATGACTAGATTAAAATCTGCTATTCTGTCAGCTCAGCAAGCTTGTATCGGTGGTCAATTACGATTCATAATAATATGATGGAGGACAGTTTCAAACGATCCATGTCAGAAGTCTGACGGCCCACCTTTAAAAGGGTCAGCACTCTGCCCTCGCTTCCCCACAGGCCTCCGATGCACCGTTGGCTCCTTTCAAGCGCGTGCGAGCCTTTTCCACATTTAAAAATGAAATGTCAGTGAAGGGCTCTCTGCGCTCACTCTCCAACACCTCCAGCCTCATTCTTCATTTTCCCCCCACACAATAGAAATCAATGCAAAAGTAATTCACATATTCATTTCCAAAGTGAGATCCCGCTGTTTAAGCCTATTTGTGAATTGGGTGACAAATGATTGCCTTTCACATTATTACTTTGGAGTATGTAAGAGCCAGTGGAATTCCGATTTGGACACTTTCCCTTCGGTTAATAGTCCTACTTTATGATCATCAGTCTTGGCTGACAGATTACATTGATTGCCTGAGAGGCTAAATCACAGCTGGGCATTACGGCGTAACAGCAACAACCTTGTAATATTGAGGAAAAAAAATGAGAGCACTGACCACAGGCGCGCACTGTTCAGAAAGCTGCAGCTATTCGACGTTATCCAGAACTACTTAAAAAAACAGAAATTGCGTGTCAGTCAATGTCTTTTAAGTAACCACAGCACCTGTAATGAGAGAGGTTTAACTGTCGACTTAACCGGAGAGGATGACACTCCCGCTGATGAATGGGATGACAGTAGAGGAGTGACATCATCGGTGTTGTCATCCCTCCTCATGCATTACAGTAATTCTTCAGGCTCAGCAAACAAGCAGATCTACAGCATCACCACTGCTTAACTCTTCGGGCAAAGGGGAAGCATGTGTAATGACTCAGTACAAAATCCCCATTCCTGACTCACATGCTAAAGCTGCTTTCAGAAATCCCAAGTGGACTGGTCACCAGTGTACAAAGTCTCCTCCTCAGGCTGTTAGTAGGCTTGTGAGTTTATCCTGGGACAGGTGCTATTCAACTGGCCGCTGCCTTCATGCAAACTGTCTATGACATCACCTCCATGCAAGTGTGTGTCTGAGTCATTCAAAAGTCTTCCACTCTATTTGGCACGCACACACACAATGTGAGCATGGTGAGATCAGGACAGGAACAGAGAACAGGTGTCAGGTCTATCACAAAGAGAAAAAGGGGTATCGTTCCCATACCCAGATGTACCTTTATCAGAAATAGTACCTTGTAAAGTACAGAGATGGTCCTTAAGTAGTGAGTTGTGAAAATGGTTTTCAAAACTAGAAGTGTTCACCAAATGTTCACTTAAAAAACAGTGAAAACTAAGTTTATTGAAATTAAATAGACTTCTGATAAATTTTCATTCAGTTATTAGTATGTGTAGCCTGGGAATCATTCTGACAGATTCTGTATGTGACTTCTACACCTTTCCAACCAGTACATATTTGTACCACACCCTCAAAAATAAAAGAACCAAAAGTGGTTCTTCATAGTCATGCCATAGGAGAACCTTCTTTGGTTCTACATAGACCCTTTTACCCAATAGTTCTTTACAGAACCATTTATCATGAAGAATTTAAAAACTGGACCATAACAATAATTTCTACACACAGCCGCAAGTAAAGCAGTAGGTTAGGCATAGCGTCAGTAGACTCTTAGAACATTATATTAATATTATATAATATTACACATATTTACATATCTTTTTGTTACCTTTCTTGACACCTTCACTCTGTCAAAAGTGCTAATACAGTTAATTGGTTCAAATTAACACAAGAAACATTGTCCCAAAACCCACCCATTGATGCGTATGAATTTGATACAGGTTGTTTCAATTTTAACACATCTTTTCTAAAATCATATTTTAACATAAACGGTTCTTCAAAGCACTGAAAATGGTTTGTTACTTAAAAAAAAAACATTTTTTTGTATTCAGTTCTCCAAAGAACCTTAAACAACATAAAAAGGTTCTCCAGAGCACTCAAAGTGAAGAACCATTTTTTCTTAGAGTGCAGGACATAAAGCTACATTTATGTCACTATGTTCTTTTAGACAAGAAGGTATATAAATGAACCAATGTACAAGGTACAGTGCTCGTATCCCGATAGTGTACAGCTGGAGCAACAAAGCATTTGTACCTTTTTAGGTCCATTCCTGTACTTTAGCTTCTCAGTGTAAACAGTCTTTCTTTCAAGTGTTTCCCAGTCCAAACCCGTCATGTCATCTGGCTTTAGATTCAAGAAGAATTCAGCCACTTTTAGTGGAGCTTACTAATGAGAAAGTCGCAAGAGTTTACTGCCCAGCTGCTGGCTCTTCGGGGGTTTAAACTGGGGACTTTTTCTTTAATTATCTGTCACCGAATCATTAAAACATGTGCTTACGAGCGGCTGCATTCCTCTGGGGAGGAAGGTTGACTGTGTAAATAGGTGACTACTATCAGTGAGTCACAAGTGAGGTTTTTGTTCTCGTTCTCTGACTGAACCGCAGAACGTGCCATTGTGGACGTCCGAGCAAACATGTCACCACCACTTCTAGCAAGACTCTCTGCGGTAAAGAGCCTAAAGAGTGATTATGGTGACGAAGAGGAGGAGGAGGAGGAGGAGGTGGTGGAGGAGGACGAGTGTGATTCTGATTGCTCAGCTGCACAGCGTGAGCTGATAACATCGGAGCTCTTTGCTGAGTGCTCAGCATTACATCATCTGGACCCTTCAGCGACTCAACTTACCACAGAGAGAGAAAGGGAGAGGAAGAGAGAGACTGATCGAGAGAGAGAGAGAGAGAAAGTCTAGGCACCCAGCTCTTGTAAACCAGGCTGCTTTGAGGAAACATGAGAAATGGTTCCAGTGCCCAAATTCGAGCGGGGCGAGTTCACTCCGAGGTCAGTTGCGCGTCCTCGATCTGGGAAGCTTTGTAATGTAAGTCACCCCTCAGCAGAGCGCTGAGGAGCCTGAATCCATTATTCACACGAACAAATCATCAGACACATCAAAGAGCCCCAGCACACTCTCTAAAGCAATACCATACGAAAGAGCATGGCCAAAAGACAGCTTTTATTTTATAACGTCTGGGGAAAACAGAGAAAAGCTCCAGCCTGTCCTGCGCTACACTTATAACCGTTAGCACAAAGTGGCCATAAGCTACGCTTGCTTCTCTCCCCATCGCCACAAGTGTCAGCAAATGTCAGTACAACTGGCCAGTATTTCCTGCTTACGCCTGAGAGGCCTGGAGTGTCCGGAGTGGATTGTGTGACCAGGGCTCATGAAGACGAATGGAGAGATGATGTCATTTCCTTGCAGCAGGAGACACTCACCCGGTTCTGCTGCAGTTACCCAGCAATGACATGGTAATGATGACAAAGTCTTATCTGGTAAACAAGCGGCGAGGCCGCGCGCCTCCGAGACCTGCTTTATAGCCAATGAAAGTGAAAGATGAAGCGTCTTTGGTACTAGGCATTCACAAATCTCCAGACGAAGAGAATGAATGATGTCGACAAGTACAGCGTCACGTTGTTTGTCAACAATCTGTGTTTTCATCACAGAAGTGCTGAACTGCAGATCACTTGAATTCAGTTCTCTAGGCCTCAGGGACAGGGCTTAATTGCAAATGTATGACACCTATGCAATGGTGTGTAATATATGAGTTCTTTATTGCTGTACTGAAGTATCGTTTTGAGCAAAATGTAGCTGGAATGAGTAATATCAATGTCAGCAATTGTGACCCTCTGCTTGACTTCAAATAGAGCTAGAGGTATTTTTGCAAGAAAATGCAAATGTGACTGCTTTTTTACAACAAGATGATTAGGATTAACATTAGAGGTTAACAAAATAATTATGCAAATAACGCAATTTTATGGTTGGAAAAATAGAGAGAACTTGCAATCAGATGACACAATCACATAATAAAGCCAACACCAATATATAATAGATAATAAATATGTTACATTTCAGTTACATTTCAGCAAAGTTACATTTGCTTGATAGTTCCTACATTTTACACGCTAATTACGATTTCCTTAATTACGATGAGGAATTGTAATTTGTCATTTTGGCCTCCATTAATCTTGTCATGTGCTATTATTTTTCTTGTGGGTAGCCTGTTCCTAATGTAAGCATCCCTTAGTGTCGAGAAAGGTGAATGCTGCTTGGGGTTGTTATACCTCTGCATAATTCATAAGCATTTTTTCCTTTTAATTTGTTCCATTTAATTCATATTCCTTATGTCTTTTATTCTTTCTTTATATTAACATTACTCCAACGGAGCCTATCCCGGGAACCATGGGGGCAAGGCTGCGACCAACTCTGGGCAGGCACCAACACATTGCAGGGCACACGCACTCACACAATCACACTCTCACTCAAACATTATGGGGCCAATTTAGAGCCACCAATTAACCTGTATTGCATGCTTTTGGATTGTCTGAGGAAATCAGAGCCCCCGGCGGAAACCCATGCGGACACGGGGAGAGTACGCTAACTCCACACAGAAAGGCCCTATGTTCGACCTGGGGATCGAACCCATGACCCTCTCGCTGTGAGGCAGCAGCCCTAACCAATGCGCCACTGTGCCGCCCACTTAATATATACGACACTGAAATGGATCCTAATTTATAGACAAATTCAAACATAAAACTGAGCTGAAATTCAATTTCAATTAAATTCAATTTAAAAGCCCAGATTTGCACTGAACTTTCTGGATGATGTGAAATCTGGAAATAAACTGAATCTGTTTCTCATTGTGGAAAGCACAGGAGACGGTTGGCGAGCCCCACAACCGGCCCGATCCCACTCTTGGAAGCTCTGCCTGTTCTCTCTTCCCTATTTTTCCTCTTTTTTTCGGGGACAGATGCCAGCAGGCAGCAGCTGGAAAAACAGTGGAGGCTGAGGGCTTAAGGAGGCACATTGTTAACCAAAATGCGCACCGCCATGCAAATGCGCCTCTAAAGCGGAGCCGGCGATCTGCTCCCCCGCACTGCGTGTAGAGACCCTCACCGGCGCGGGTCGCCTCGCATGGTGGGGGCTGATTCGCATTGCGGGGGCCACACGCTTGGCTTGACTGGCGGCCCTTGTATTATTTGTGCAGCAGATGCAGCCCCTTGTCCCATGCATGAAATCAGATCTCAGACAGCGAGGCCACTGTTTGCCATGTCCCTTTTCTACTGCATGCATCATTGTGCATGGCAAATACCATTATACCCCCCCACCTCACCCCACCCCCAAGAGGATTAGGAGAAGACGTTAAAAAAAAAATGAGTACGCTCTGCACGTCTTTAAAAAGTGCTCCCTCATGTTGTCGAAGCTAAACAATATCTTTTGATTGTTTTTACCATATAGCTGTCAGCACTGTTGGGGAGGCTACTTTTAATCAGGGGCTACATGTCATTAAATGTAGATAAGCTACAGTAAAGTTAGTGTTTTAATATAGGGGGTAGCTACATTACACGTTACCAAAAAAAAAAAACTGAATACATCAAAGCTATTTCACAATCACAGGTCATGCTTCCATCTTCAAAGTTGGACTCCATCTTCTGATTCCATTTCACAAGAGTCCACAGTGATGCAATAAGCATGCATCATGCGGACGTGGTAGCCATCAGATGTCACTTGTTTTTCTAACAGTTTTTTTTTTTTTTACCATTGTTAAAATATGCTACACCATTTTAAAAATAGCGTCACTTCTGATGAGCAATTCAGAAAGTACACACAGTGAAAGAGGATCATTCCTTCACCTTTGCAAGATACCGAAACGAATAATGTCAGAAAAATACCCTATAAGGTACAGGGATGGCTTCAAAGAGCAAACTGTGAATCTTTATTACAGGCATAAAGTCATTACTGACAGCAAAGTGTACATAATTATATTTTCAACAGGCTTAGGGCCTGTGTCCACCAAGCACCTTTTTTCCGCTGGCAGCACCTATTTTTAATACAAATCCTATGAGCTTCAGCGTTAAGCACTAAGGGCCTTCAGCGGAAAGAAAAAAACGTCGGTGAAGACATTTTTTTGTCGCAGTGCTCAGAGCACTTCAAGTTGAAATCCGTTCAACTTTTAGAACAGTGTTGCGCTCGTCAATGTCACTTGTCTCTTCCTAGCCAATCAAAATGGAGGAAGGGGCGGGGCATACACTGTCACGAACTCACTATGTATGGCAGCATATCTGGAGCAACTGCAGAAGATTTCATGCACCAAATCTCATCTTGAAGACATGTGAGAATCTAATTCAAACTTTGCCACTAATGCTAAGATGTGATTTCTCTCCATCTTATCGGCTAAACTAGCAATCTCAAAGAAACACGTTAAAATAGGAACGAACGTGGAATTGTCCAACAACATGCGCTGAGAAAGTGCTCTGGAGGTTAGGTTTTGACCGCTCTCAGCGGGGAAAAAAACGTGTTTGGTGGACACAGGCCCTTAAAGTAAAGGCAAATGATGCAGCAAATCTGTGAACACAAACTCTTGCTTTAAGGAGTAGTGTTATTTTTATATAAAATTGGCTACGGGTAAAATTTCCACTCAGTTGTCAGTTTGTGTAGCCTTGGAATAAGTTTGTGTTAATTTAAATAGTTAATGTTGTAATTAATATTCTGTTTGTTAGTTCTCTATCTATCCACTGTATAAATATTTAATTTCGATTAAGTGATTATTTTGCATTGTTAACACAGCACAGCACACAGGGCACCACAACGAAATGTAACCTCATATGTGAAGGAGTAACACCCGGGGAGCAGTGCTTGGGGATGGTGCCATGCTCATGAGTAACTTACGATCATGCGGTCAGCTTCCTAACTATTACGTTACCACTTGCCCCAATGTTAAGTTGCACAATGCTGCCACCTCAATAGCGTGTAGCAGAACTGACAAAACATATCTACCTTTTAATGTCCAACCCTGCACCTAGGTTTTGCGCATGCAGCTAAGTTAGTAGCTTCACTAATTTCAGTTAGCTACACCTCAACTCTGGCTGTCAGCAAGTCCTGCTCCACGGAGGCTTTTGCCGTGAGCATCGTCTCACTTCTACTCCTTGACATTTTCCGGTCTGGAGTCGATAATGAAAATCAGCACTCTGAAGCATTAACTTCGTCCACTCAAAGGAAGCCTGCCTGCTTGACGACGGTCATTAACCCTCATTAATTATGTTCCTCCATATTGTTTTTGATGAATGATGCCTCCCCCCATGCCTGACTTTGTTTTGATAACACATGCCGCTTTGCCGAGGGCACTGTCTCAAGGTGAACCCTCCAGAGAGGAGGGAGATGAGATGCGCACCGTCATCTGCAGTACACGACCTCCAGACAGAGTCAGCTACAGCTATGACATCGGACCGATGACATCACCGCCTCAGCCAGACTGTCCGGCCTGGTGGGATGCGGCAGACGCAATAGGCTGCCGCCTGTTGCTGTGGAAAGGGCAGAACCAATCCTTTCTCCCTCTTAACATATACATCACTCGTTCCATGGGTGATCTGGAGCTGGGCTTCCATGCTGCTCTCCAAAGACAACATTATGTGATCAGTCACTGCTTGTGTTCCCCCGAGACTCGGCCCGTCTGGGCGAACATACTGTTTACAGTTTTTTTTTTTTCCTTGCATGCTATGAACAGGATTTCCGAGTTGCCCTTGAGTTTTCAGTTTGTTGCTTAAGCTCTGTCATGTTTCTGATTACGAGCTTTCCCTTGCTTATACATTCGAATGTGTTTCCATCTTCCAGATGACTATGTTATAGATCCGTGTCCAAACAAACAGTGGATGTGGAAGTCGTCTCCTGTCCGGTACACATTGCGTCGTCCTACACTGAGCAGGAGAATAGGAAAACTGCGTCGGCGTGGAACTGCTGACTTCACCGCTCTGGTCCAGATCTTGCTTCCCATACACAATGCATGAGGCCCTCTCTCGCAATAAATCCAGAGCCGTTTGGCTCGATACGCATCCTGCCATGGCCCCGAGGATCCATAGCTGTCTGGAGATGTCTCCCTCTCAATAGCGCAGTCCCAAGGTACACATTTAAAGAGCCGTGAGCAGGTAAGGGGCACCCGCTTGAGGGGATAAAAAGACAAGGGGTCAAGAGGTCGGATATGTGCGCTATTCTCCTGCTACGGCTACATACAGAAGACGTCAAATCGCTCAGCGTAAATGACAGGAGGAGAAGAGAGAGAGAGAGGGAGAGAGAGATGGAGGTAGTGTGGGAAGACAAAGGCCTGACCTGAAAGTGCCATCTATGGATCAATGTATGAACCGACCCAACGCAATCTCTGACAGATAGCAAGGAGCAACAAGAAACACCCCGGAATGCCGGCTGACCCATTCTGATAACAATCCTAACAGCAACCTTGTGTTATTAGGGATAAAAACCTCCAAACGTCTACCTCTGAAGTGACAATTTTATACAGACAGAGCACACACTGCGTCTGTCTGTTTGAACCAGTAGAGGAGAATAGCTGTCAATTAAAAAATTTCAGTGTGAGCGGCAGTGCAATATGGGAAAGCAAACTAAATAAACAGAACAGCACTTCCAGCTTCAGACTGATTGCAGAAATGTAGAATTGCAAGCAGCTAACTAAAATGAGTAACTTTAATAATTCAAGTACTATTTTCAGTAGCTTATCAATTGTGAAGCTTGTTCTGAAATATTGGAGCTTTTCCAGTAACAAAATGCTACATTGTTGCAAGAACAATACTACTGTATTATCAGTGGTTTTCAACTGCCTGTCTGCGGCCCCCTGGTGATCTGCGTTGGCAGTGCAGCTGGTCCATGACATGCAATCCAGTTTTACTACTGAAATCTATTTTTAAAAATTACTTTATTTTATTCATTTTTCAAAACATTTTCAGATTTGGGCATCTTTATGAATAATGAATTCAATTTATATACATAAAAATTATAGAAAAAAAAAACATTCCACATTGGGCCGCAGACTACTGCATAGTCTGGTGGTCCCTGAAATAGAACCAGTTGAAAACCCCCACCATTACTTTTTCTCTCTTTACAAAAATGGTGAGTTTCAACGACCAAATCCTTCTGATTGGTTTTGGTTTTGCAGAGGTGGCACCCGATAGACTACTGTACCTGTGCAGCACACACTCATTGCATCACAGTCAGCTCTTGGCAGCTACAAGATGGAGTTGGGGATGGGGTTCATCTTGGCAAAGATGGAAGCAAGAATTTGTGGCCATATTTATCAAACTATATGACTCTGAATTGCACTGCAGAACTTACACATTTGAGTGTCACTTGACAGTTGATAATGTAACAGTTTGATGGGTGTTCGTCCCGTGATCCAAGGACCGATAAAGGTACCACTGAGGTACTCATGAGCAAGGTATCATCCCCAAGCACTGCTCCCCAGGCGCTGCCCTTGTTAGCTGCCCACTTCTCCTTCATGGATGGGTCAAATACAGAGGTCACATTTACCTGTTGTGCACTGTGTGCTGTGCTGTGGTGTATTCACAATGACAAATAATTACTCACTTACTCACACACTAGTGGAAGCCAAAAATCAAAACAAACTCCAAACTCCAAAATGTCAATGACAGCTTTTGAGATTTGAGCCTAGATCACAAAGTACTCACTGGATGAAAACAGCTTCAATGAGGTTAGCTACTTTTTCTCTGTAGCTAGTAGTGTAGCTAATTACTATATTACAGTAGCTTGAGTGTAGCTTTAATCATAAGTAGCATGTAGCTAAAAACATATCTTCCATAGCACTGCAGAGATGTTTCTGTGCACAGTAGTGATGCTTCAGTCTCAGCCTGGTGACGACTGAATACAGATCAATCTGTCTGTTTAATGATGACTTACTCCACCTAGGTGATGGCAATGCGTCTCTTCAGACTCTGTTCCACTCGCAGGCAATGCATCACCCAGACACATTACACTCCATGTGACTGCACTTCAGACCACTGCAATATGATTCATTACAATTAATTAGCGGAGTGTTACGTGCACCATAATTCATCACATTTGCATTATTCATCTCTCGGCGTCAAAACGGAGCTCACAGCAGCATTTTGCAACAACAGAACTGCCGTGTCAGCATTTTCCTGTTTTCGAACCCCTCACTCAGTGCCTCTGACAAGGCCGGGCAATTAATATTTTCACGGAAACTTAATGGTTATGTTATAAATCCAGGATGGATTTTTTTTAAACAGCGCTAAAAAATTAGCGTTAGCATTAAAATTGCATTAAAAGATTTAAGAGATCATAAAAAGAAATCAGCTGCAGTTATTTAACAGCAGACAAAGAATGACAGACATTCCAAAAGCTCAGATTTCTTTAAAAGCCTCCAAAACTGGTCTGTTTCTTCACAATTTGATGATTAATTTACACATATACACACGCAGTCTTATATTACTATCTTTGTGAGATCCTTCCGCAGACTCCCATAATGACTTGATGTATATAATTTTTCACCTAACCCTAACCCTAACCTTAACCTCAGTAACCGAAAGCACATATTTTACCTCTTTTAGTTTCTCAGATAAAACATGCACATTTTCTATAGTCATTTCTCTTCATAGGGACCACTCAAGTGTCCCCACAAAGCCATAAAAAAACAATAAAAGTGATTTTAGGGAACAAAGAGGTCTCCACAATGACATAAATCTCCTCCCACAACTACTGGAAACTGTGTAAGCCTGCAACTAATGAGTAAGTATGAGAATGATCTGGGCTGGTATTGTACAATTATTATTATTATTATTATTATTATTGCTAATAATGATTATAATAACTATATTATTATTACACTATTGAGTGTTTAAGTATAAGTTTAAAGTATTGAGTTTTAAAAATAAGTTTAAATACAATATATTGTTTAAATATTACACAGAAAAACATACACCCATAAACACACACACATGCACTTATTTGAAATATTTCATTTACTTAATTATATATTTATGAGATAGAAGTGATACTACACCAGCCACGCCTAACTGCAATCTTTAAAAAAAAACATTATTTTTCTCATCCCTCATGTAAAAATGTCCTTACAAAGTTAAAACAATTCAACAAATCTCAGCTTTTACTGTCTTTTAGGCAGCAATCAATGGAAATGTATTGCAGGATCAGACTAAACAAGGCTAAAGATAATAAAAGCTTGAACAAGAGCTTCTGTATCTTTCTGATGAAGTGCAGGATTACTAATGAAGATAAAAAATGAAAAGTAACAAACAAATTTTAGTAAAAGATACACACATACATACATTTCAAGAGGTAGTTGTCATTTATTTAATTGTTTAAATCTGAAATGCATATTAATAAACAGGGTCTTAGAAAATTTATATAATTTCTCCAAACATAAAGCAAACCATCATCAACTCAAAATTAATGAAATTTGTCATCAAATCAAATAACAACAGGGGTAAAGTTTTGGTAGTCCACCACGAAGATTTGCCCATCAAGTCCTCAGTTTAAAATTGAATGGAAAGTTTTGTTCAGTGTAAATTTTATGGCATATTCACACCTCCACTTACTCAGATCTGGGCGTTTTTAAAGCCTTGTTGGCTTTCTGTGTTCTCAGAGTTTGGTCTGCGAGTGATCCTCGGGTGGCCTAACCCATAAACGTTAATGTTTTTCTACACGGCACATTCATCAGTGCTGGAAATTGCATTGCATTAACAGCTGGTCCAGTGAAGGAAATGTTATGGCCTGTAATTAAATGTGAAATTAAGTGATATTTCATCCAGACTCATTAATACAAAAAAGTATCTGCGGGAACAGAAATGTATTTCTTGGAATGTGAGAACATGACTGAAGTCTGTGGGGAGGTGAGGAGGAGATGAGCTTGGGGTATTCTGCTCCCCTGGTTGCTCTTCAGAAACATTTTTAATGAACTCGGGATTGTCTTTTACATATGAATACTGTAAAGGTACATTGCTGTAGGACATGGCTCTGCAATAAGAGTGTAATTTTCCCTATAAGGTATGTGTTTACATTTCCCTCACCACAAAGCTAGATTCATAGGTTAGCCAGCGTTATGTTTATCCCAACGTTACTCTAGATCAGTAATCAGGCTACCTTCACTCATTAGTTTTTTGGTTCATCTACAAATAATACTTAAGTACAGATTGCATTTTTTAGCTTCCTGTTATTCATATTCATGCATACAAACATCATATCAACGTTACAGAAATTAGGATAAATGCATATTGCTGAATCCACATTGCTTCTAAATAGAAGATATTTAAGTTTAAAGGGCTGTTCACTCAAGTGGCTGATGCATGAGATGCATGAGAAGGTTAAACTTAAGTTGCTCCAGGGGGATTTTCACTGTAATTAGGGAAAAAGAGTATAAGAGCGTCTGCTAAATGCTGTAAATATAAATGTAAATGTGAATCCCTTACCCTGAATTTGCTTGCTGTATCTGATTTGCACAGAAATGACTTTGACTCAAGTGATACTGCTGATACATTTCCACTGTACAGAGTGGTAACATTCTTATAAATACATGAAAACAGGTGTGAAAAGTTTTCCAAATACCATGTGTACTAGAGGTGTGAACCTTCACTTGTCTCTCCATTCGATTCATTCACGATACATCATGGTGCATGCCATCAATTTTTCTACATTACTTCACATTGCACGCGGATTGGGCAGCAATAGTTGCTACCAGGATCTTCTTTTTAACTTGAATTTTTATGTCATAACCAGAAATCACCAAGCAATGCCATGATGCAATTCAAGGGTTTGAGGTGTGGGAGGGAGTATTTTTCTGTATTCATTTTTAGATATTTGCATTAAATAAATTTTTCATAAAGATGTTAATTATAACACCCCACATGTGTATTGTACTTTTACCTAAGTACATGTAACATTTTGGTTATCATTTAGTTTTTTTTCCCAAATGTAGTAAGAAGAAACCAAAAAGCATTGCTAGAATTCTGATTAATGCTGATTGATCAGGAAAGGGTGCACAAGTCATGCTAATGTGACTAACTAGTCAAATTAGCTCAAACACTGTCTTCAGAAGAAAATCCCTCTCCTCAACTTTGTCATTACGGCTCTACTAACGTATTCGTTAAGGTTTTATTTCAAGTCTTTGCAGTCTGTACTGTTTACAATCTTTTCCTTAATGACTGTCCTGTTTGGCTGCTGCCAAATCAAACCCGCCTATTGATGAGTATGTATTACAAATGGAAAATAACTTTTTCATGGAACTTTTTGCCAAGCTAAACACGGGGGGACCAAGTTGTTCTGCAGCAGGTTGTGAAGGCCAAAAACCAAATATTGCTATTTTCTTGCACATGTCAATTCTTACTACAAGATGGACAAGTAAACATATTATTATAGTGTAACATTGACCTGTTGTGCTATACTTTGTTGTCAGCACTGAATCACAGCCAACTCTAGTAAATACCTACATGATGGCTCTGCTCTGAGTTCTGTCACAGTCATCAAAAGAAATGAAATTTAACAGTTAAGCTAAAATATGTTTTTGATCTTTAAAACTGTGCTTTTGAGTTACAGCAGCATGGAACAAAATAGAACATTACTAAAATATACCTACTAGCCCTTGAATATGTAAACACTGAACATTATGTGCTGGTTTCTTACTTATGGTTTAAGCCTTGTAGTACCAATGGAGATTTACCATTCACACTCAAAACTAGTCTAGGAATAGGTTTAATTCTCGACTGAGAAATTGGCTCTATATGTTTCAGTAATTGGGAGGCTGGTGTACCAGGTTGATATTGTATTCCATCTATGAAGAAGGGCAGAATAGGAGTCTGGAATAGCAGCATGCATGTAAATGGATATGTAATTGTATTAGAAAGCTTAGACTCACACTAAAATTCTTCTAATTTTTCTTAGCCATTTGTACTCTGTACAAGTCCTGTGCACTTTTAGATGAAGAGACATTTTACCTGAGCATCCGCTCGGAGATGGAAGGAGGTTGTTCCAGTGCCATTTACCAATAGCCTAATAGAAATGTGCTCCTGTTTAGACACATGGCCTTGAAAGTTGCTGCGGACTTTGATGGAGACATACAACCTAGATGTAATGAAACGTCGAAATGACTGAGTCTCGTGCGAAATTACAATCAGCTCAATAGCCTCCTGTTGTTGAAAGGACCTAAATAAATACCTTTGCACAAAGACTTGGGTAAAATGCCACCCTAGTCACCTGGCCCTAACTCCGATCAGTAATTTTAGGGGTAACCAGATTTTCCTGATTTCATTAAAAAGTCATTTTGCACCTGGAGGCCTCCAGCTTCACTGGAGGATCAATGATCTAATCATGTTAGCCGTGGGCCTGTTGGCTTGAAAGTCTTTTGTGATATCCCTTTACTGTTTTAATGACTTTTGCTTCAGATTAAAGCTCTTGGAGGAGAAAGGGATTACCTGCATATCCTTTGAGAGCAGGGCAAGGGGGGAGTTGTGTTGTCACAAAGTAGAATTCGTAGAAGGTTAGGAAGATTTACATGTTTCTTTTTGAGAATGTAGAACTCTAACGTGATTTCTTCTTGAGGCGGTACTCATCAAGACGAGAACTAAAGGACATAGAGACTGAGATTCAAATATCCTGCTGTGATGGCTCCTTGATCAAAGTTAATCTCTGGAACTGTCGGGGAACAAGACTTCAGCTTTGGCACCGCTACTGCTGGTGAATGGCTTGCTACTATTGAGCCTGTTTTTTTGTGGTTTCAGGGCCAAGTGCTAAGCCAGTCAGCATGTGCCCCAATTTAATTTAACAATATTTAAACCTGGAATTGTTTCTATAAGCTCTTGGATCTCTTAGCAATGGCATATGGTACTTATATAGAGAATTGCAGTTAACAGAAATGCTTTATTGTGCTATTTACAGTTCGGCTGATAATTATTTCTGTTGAATTTGAATCCATGACCAGTGGATAAATCAATAGATCAAAAGTGTCTTGTAGTGAATATTCAGTGTTTCCTGCACCTCTAAGTTGTACCATGAGGGAAGAGTGTAAAAATATTTTTTTGCTGGCTCTCATCAAAAAAGTCCAGCCCAGCTACTTTCTAACCCATCATATGATAATGGCCGCAATGCATGCCCCTTCTCCCCACTTTCCCAGCACACTATGCACCTGCATGGCCAAAAACAACAGTCGTCCTCAGAGATCCATGAGGAGGTCACACGTAGGAGATCGGCCATCCATCCTTCTGGAGATACCCACTCCCAACCCCACCTCCATTTTTCTTCATAACAAGGCCTCAGTTGGCCGAGGGGCAGCCGGGAGCTGGCGCGAGGAGGATGAGGGGGAGGAGGAGGAGGAGAAGAAGGAGGAGGAGGCTTCCTCGCTCGCTCGCTGGCGGCTCCGTCACCTTGAGCCAGGCACCTGAGGAACCAGTAAACAAACACATTAAAGTGAAGCAGCGGTCCATCTGCAGCCATAAAGGGAGTCACTCTCCTCCCATGAACCCCTACAATCACAGCCTTTGCAAAGGACCTGGGAGGTTAATTATGGATCTGAGACATAGGTTCTGAATGCCTTGGCATTGCTCTGAGACTCTCTTTCTCTCTCTCTCACTGTCTCTCAAACCCTATTCCCCTCTCTCTTCCCACCCCAGCCTCCTCTCTTTGCTGCTGTAATCGCGCAGCCTCCTCAATTACGTGCAGTGGATGGGGGAGATCCATTTGCTCGCTGCGAATCCTATGAATACCAATGGCCACGTTTCGGAAAACGCATTACCAAACACAATTAGAGCAGACAATGCCTGCGTAATCTGCGAGGAAGCTAACGCGCATCACTGTAAACACATATTTACTTTTAAATTAAGTCGATCGTGCCTTGGCAGTTTGCGGGGGTCTGGCTCGCTGTCATACAATGCGAGTGTCTTTTTCTGAAGCGCAATTTCCAATCTTGTGTAATTGTTTGGCTGGAGGGGTAGAGATGGAGGAAGGAGAACATTTTTTTTGTGTTGAGACAGAAGCTCCCTCAGGTCCTCCTGTTCCGTGTGTAACTGCTCTATTCGAGAGCGCTATCCTATGTGCTGCTCTTTCCCTCTGATGAATTTTACCGTGGCTCCCTCAGGCTAGGGGAAGTGGGGCTTTTATGAGTTCACCTGCACTGTGTACAAGTTTCTGCTGTCTGTGGCTCCTGGCTGACTCAGTCTAGACTAGCCAAAACACAGTGTAAATAATTGCCCAGTTTGTTTTGGCCCTTCTTTAGCCGATGCTTGCTCCTGGGGCGCTGTGCTGACATGCTAGCCCAAGGCGGTACAGGAAGTGGTGAACAGTTCGAACTCAAGCTTTGTGTTAGGAAGGAGTGTGGGTGAGCAGAAAAAGCAACGAAAGAAGCAGAGAACACTAGCAGATGCTCATCTTTAAGAGAACTTCTGGCAGCTGAGTAATGTCATGTTCCCAGATCTGGGAGTCCTCTGGGCGCTGGAAAGAGAATGAAGATGAATAACAATGTGGGAGTCACATATGAACATGCACTGGAACACTTGAGATGAGTTAGTTTTTTTGCAGTATAATGAATTATATTTTTCATTTTATTTCATAATTGAAAAAATAGCATTATTTACTGGTACCTGGAACTTCCGACTGTTGGTAAGAGTATAAAAAGGGAATTGAACACACCACTTTGCTGACTCTGAGCTGTAAATTATAATGTACCCTGGTTGCTTTCTAATCTATCTGCCATTATTTTGCAATTTTACAATGTGTGTTTTATTTCATAATTATGAAAACATAACAATGATTGCATGTCAACCCAGAAACTTGTCATCATCTTAGAATAATGCAATTTCCTTTTTAATGTGAATGTTTGTAATAATTTGTTTAAAATGTACTTTAGAAACCTTCACTTTAAAGTACCCAATTGCCCATTTTGACCAGCATAACAACATGCAATAGCAGAAAATCTTCATGGTAAATCATCTTAAAATCCATGTTGGTCCATACATTTTTCAGCACAGATGAAATATGACAGCAGACCATGAACATGGAGGATGACATTGAGAACCGTCTGTTTCTCTGTAAGAGCACAGATAGAAACATGATGCAACTCTGACCACAGTGCTGGAAAAGCCAAACATACTGACCTTTCTCTATGCCAGGGGGTTTTAATATTTCAAAAATGGGCTGAAAGCAGATTCAATATCTTTTAACTCACTATGCTAAGTAAATATAGAAGATGAACAAGACTTTTATAGAAGGCAAATGTTTGTTTTTCCTTTGGTTTAGTAGAAGGAAACATCAAAATGTTGACCTGCCCCTTTTAGGAATGAATGATCTGCCAATATTTGGGTGTAATCCTTGAGACAAATGAGTTCATATGTCAATATAAAATATTTACTTCAAGCTGAGATGTTACTAATTTATCCTTGAGTTTTGTCTTTTTGTTGCAATAATGACACATAACATTACTTGTAATTGAATGAAAAAGAAAACATGGAGAACACAAGCTGTGGCAATCTAATTATGCTTTATAATGATTAGTTTGAAAATAAACAATTGATATCCATTATTAAATTAGATGAACGGCATGATAACAATGCACAGCTGTAGGCAGCATTCGTACAAAAATCCCCTTGATTCGATTTACGCAAGTTTTCTGTCTAATGCAGAACGCACTCGGAATATCTAATAATAGACATTGTTCGGCAGATGAGAACTGGAATCATTGTTATTGACTGTTCACTACTGGAGAAATGTTATTATTCTAGTTCTCACAGGATATAAACCACAGATACAGCGTGTTGAAATATCTTGAAGGGAGACACATCCCGAATCGGACTTCGTAGTTGTAGATTACCAATAAAACAGATTGTGTTCTTTCATGTGTGGTAATTCTTCAGGCAGCTTGCAGTGTCATTCCTGAGAATAAATGTGTCAGAATATGACGATGAGCAACACTCAAACAAACACACCACACAAACACACACAGAGGCAGAGAAAGCGAGACAGACACACTCATTCACCCATACGCTTGCTGGAGGGACCCTGAGGGAGAGATGCGTCTGAACTTGTCCTCCGCTGGGGAGCAAATCAAATCCTGGTGCATTTTCATCAGCTGTCATCGTCAGACAGATATTTCTGCTGGGCCAGGCAGGAAATGAAGCTATTAAATTACAGCATGTGCCAGGCCGTGTGTCGCTCCCTCCGCTCCGCTCTGCTCCAGCCGCTCCACCAAAGTGACTCATTGAAATCATTTATCTCTCCCCAATTTAAACACCTTTTTTCCACTGAATGGTGCGTGAGAGCTGTGCAAGTGCTGAGCCTGGGTTATTTCTTCTGCTTCAACTTCTCAAGAACTCCTTCTCCCTCTCTCGAGAAACTTGTGCTGATCTTAGCTTTGTGTTGGCTCGATTCAGGTTCAGAGGCAAAATCAATTTCACTCGGGTCAGCCAGGGTCACGGGCTAGTCCGCCAGAGCGGCGAGTGAATTAATAATTATCATAGACAGCACATATGACAGCGGGGAGCACCAGCACCAGCCTATCATCGACCCACTTACTGGACCCATATTGTCGTTGTTATTCCACACAGGGACCGGGGAACGTGAGCAAAAACAGCACATGGGTGCAATAAAATGGTTAATGAGGTCATTTTTATTCCAGGTGTTGCACCTAGCATCTCGCTGGTCTACCTTCTCTTTGACTGGTGATGGACCTAGACAAAACTCTTGTTCTTTCATGGTTGTCGGTTTACTAGCAATAACAATAAACAGGCTTTCATTAGTTTGAAAACTTGGCTCATTGAGGAGGAGGCATTATGGTGGAGTTAGTTCCTATTTACTGTAGATGGGGTGAGCTCTTCACAGTTTTGTAGCCTCCACTGTGATAGACTGGACCTGAGGGAGAGTCAGGTTTGAAGGTTAGATGAGGTTGAGATAGGTGTACTGTAGGATGCAGACCAAAAGGGAAAACAGCTATCGGTTAGAGATTTTACACTGGTCAAGAACTTTTGTGGGTGGAACGGTGGTGCAGTGGTTAGCGCTACCAGCACAGTACCATAAGAACTGAGTAAATTCCCATCACTAATATCTGCAGCAAGAATACTTCTCATTGGTCAATTAAAAGCAATTTTCTCTTATCTCATTGGTCGCTTTCACGCTACTATGAAAATGAAGCCACTAGTCCAATAGAAAGAGATGCACTTGCAAAACCGAAAGTTAATCAGGTGAGATTGGATATATATTTTTTTTCATTTTATATTTGGGAGCTAACGTGAATGTCTCAAAGATCTACCAATCACGGTAGATCACCGTTGGTGACCTCTGTATTAAAGTGTCACCATGGCCTAGGCATGCAGTTGAGCTAGTTTGGCAAGTGATCATATTATAATTTCAAATAAATGGATTTTTTTATTTTATTTTGCAGTGCATTTGGAGAAAATTTGTACCGAATGTTTGACATGATTACATGATTTTGTTTATTATTTTTCACTGACAAAGTTCCACACTAACATAAGTTCCCATAACATATGTTTTCTTTCTGTCTCTGTTCCTCTTTCTCTCTCTCGGTCCCTCTCTCATGCTCTGCAAACTGGATAATGGACTTGTATGCTTATTTTTAGACATGAATGACATCCTTCGAAATTTTTCCAATTGTCATGCTCTCATTTCCCTGCATCGCTCATTCTGCACTGCTGGAAATGCCTGGACATCAAACTAGTGCAGGCTTTGTGAATAAGAAGGTCGGGGGCACATTACACAGCATTTTTACCCCAGCTGAGTGACAGAGAGAAAGAGGGAAAGAGAGAGAGAGAGAGAGAGAGAGAGAGAGAGAGACTATTCTGTTTTTCCCTTCTCCGTTCTTCCGTCTTTATCCATCTTCACTGCATCACTTTCTCCCATGCCGTACCTGAGTAGATGAAGACGGGACGACGAAGGGACCCGGGATCTCGTTATTACAGTCGCGCTCGCTGGCTCCACTCGCGATTGATCATTATCCAAAGAGACCATTTGGACGAGGCTGATTATGCTCATAAAACAGGGTGGAGGAGGAGGCTCTCCTTCATAAGCGCTCAAACAGAAGTGCCTTAGTGATGTTTTTGCTCAGTAGTTTGCCATGTTTTCACATCTGTTCCTTTTAGATACTTTATTTCAGATTTCAAAGGACATGAATAAATTTCTTTAATAAAAATAAACGATTGAAAACTTTATAAAGAGTTCATGAATGAAAGACAGCAAGAGATGTTACATCATAATGTGATGTGTAAAATTTTCCATATTTCCCTTTCTCTCTCTCTTTCTATATGTGTGTGTTTAATATCTTTGGCACAGCCCGTGTCATGTTGCTTCCTCTAATTTATAATGTTTCTCTGATTTCTTAGTGTGCTTAGAAGGTTAAATGAATTGGCTCACGTTCAAAATAACAATCTAATCCAAAACGAAAGTGTGTGTTGTCCTAGCTCAGAGAAACGGATGCTGTCAGAAAAGAGCTCCTGGACATGGGTGGTCTGGAAGCTTTCAGTCAAAAGGAAAGGGGTTTATCTACTCTAAATATTTTGTCTCTCATGATAAAATATTCTATACACTGTATTGTCTTCTTTCTAGTTTATGGTCAACATACAATTTTGTTGACAATATAGAATTTTGCTATTTTTACAGGATTTGACCACAGGGTTAGAAATCAGGGTTTAAATCAACATCATATGGACTGACCAAACTCACTCAGTGATTTCTATTGTGGAGATTAATACCACTATGAATGGAAGGTCCAGTTAGAAACTACAGTCAGTCCCTCCAGGATTTCGCTGGCCTTGTTTAAGATTGTTGCTATCTAAAATGCCTGGTTTTGCAGCAGCTTTTCTAAATCAAATGTGATGAAAGCTGTTTTTAGGCGTTTGCTTGCGATTTTGTCCCCCTTTATAATGATTCTTTCATAATTATTTAAAATGAAGGGAACAAAACAACTATTATTTTTATTACCATTACCATTTTATAACCATAATCATTTAGCTATTTTTGAAGTTAAATGTGAGACATTTTTATCACACACGTTTCGTGCGTCTTCTAAATGTAACAAAGAAGTGCGTTCGCTGACCTATGGCTCAACGTTTTGCTGAAAATGACAAGTCAAAAATTGTGGAAAACTTGCGGGAGTTGGTCAAAATTGCAATATCGTGAAATCCTGGAGTGTCTGTACAGTCCATCTGTTTCTATCTACAGTTTGTGTTAGTCCTTTACTAAATCTTCAGCAATGGGTTTTGAGATTTGATAGATTACGTTTTATACTATTTAAACCATTTAAATTTATGTTGAGTGATAATTTGTCATTGTAGACACAGCACACCACAATGAAGTTAACCATTAGTGAGAGAGCAGTGCCTTGGGACAATATCTTGGTCCTGAGTACCATAGTGGTATCTTTAACGGTCTGAGACTGAAACCGGCGACCTTCCAATGGTAGGGCCAATTTCCTAACTGTTACAGTGCTGACTGCCCCAGACTTATACCATTTTATACAATTAATGTTGATATCATTAATCGTCATAAAAAAGACCATACTACTGAATTGGAAAAATGTAACAAAAAAAAAGAAAGAAAACTTAATATGATATGAAAATTGTTTGATCACTTTATTTACAATACACCTGGGGCAAATGGCAGCGAGCGGTTAAGGTGTTCACCTCGTGATTAGTGAGATACTCATGAGCAAGGTACCATCCCCAAGCACTTCTCCATGTTAGCTGCCCACTACTCCTTCACGGATGGGTAAAAAGCAGAGCTCACATTTCGTTGTGGTGCACTGTGTGCTGTGCTGTGGTGTGTTCCCAATGACAAATAACCACTCACTCACTCACTTACTCAACATAATCACTTTCTACATACAATGATATACTGCCACTTGATGACAATGCATAAATGATAGAAGCTGCTATATATATATATATATATATATATATATATATATATATATATATAGATAGATAGATAGATAGATAGATAGATAGATAGATAGATAGATATATGTATGTACTACACAACAATCATATCTAAAACTGAATAGTACTTGACCAGATTTCAATGGGCCTGAGATTGTGCTCTTAATAAAAGTTATTAAGTTATTAATTACTGAGCAGTGGTTTAAGATAATGTATGGAGCCTTATAATGAATCTTTATACTGTAGATTTATACATTGTAAAAAATGTCTAATATATTAGTATTTTCTAAATCATTAGAATATTCTTAGATATGTTTGTGTCATTGTGTCACAATACATACCCAGTCAGTTTTATGAAATTGAGTCCATACTTTGAAATGTAATCCTGAATGTTTGTTGTGACATTTTGCAGTGTTTGATCTTTATAAGAAAAATACGATGGGGAGATGTGATGAAGAAGACGATATGGCTACATCAGTGTTTGTAATTATAGAATATACAAATAACTGAGAGACTGCGAGGTTAGAATGTGCATAAAGAAAAAACTACACTCTTAAAAATACAATTTTTGAGCATTATGCTATTATTAAGTGGCTCATCTCCAGTCACTGGACTGGAAAGAATAGAAGGCGGAACACGTGCATAGCAGACAAGTCTTTTATTTGACAAAATTATTTCTAATATCAGTTAAGTGAAAACGTAATGAGTCTCTCTATATAAATATATAAAGAAAGCAACACAATCACATACAACATCAGAAAAAGTAAATAGACAAGCATGGGTCAGGCTGGCAACTTAAATATGGGAAAGACAAGTGAAAGTGTTCTGGAAAGCTGGAGTGGAGTTGGAATCTCATGTCATTATTCTTCGGATTGAAAGTGGTGTAAAGACATGACATAAGTTCTGGGAATACCTGAATAGACATTGCTAAATTATTTTGCCTGAAAGAATCATTTTTAAGGCATAAAGAACCATTTTAACATTTAGATGTTTCTTTAGATGCTACTGGCCCTTCCCAAAAAGGAACCTTAAGGTAACATTTTCCAATTAAATGTGTCTTGTGTCCATAGTATGTTTGTGGATTTTGTCCATCTTACTTTACAGACTCCACCGGGATTTTCATGAAGGCTATTTAAGGCTCCAGGCAATAATATCCAAGAGCTTATCATCAAATAGTGTCATTATATCGTTGATAAGGGATGTTCTACTTTCCATCCCTTTTAATATCATTTGCTTGCCACTGTCTCTATCAACCTCTCGTATCAATTAATCAAATTTGATGCTGCTCAATATTCCTCGCCTTGACAGAGGAAAAGTATATTGTTCTATGCAGATGTGAAAGTACCTGGAGCAATAATTAACTCAGTAATAGTTTGTGCCCGATATCAATTTCAGCCCGATTCCCTAATGTTCCATTAAATTCAAAAGGGAATAATTGAATCATTTCACAGCTCTGCAATGGAAAGGGCTTAGACTGAATCTATCCACTGAGTAAATGGTATGGAGGGACAATATCTACTCATGGTGTATGGGTTAGACATTGGCTGTAAAACATGAAGAAATCAGAATGCATAACAAGTGCAACGAATGGAACTAAAACAGTGTAGTGCTGGGCTTTGAGGAACATATATGCACAGGAAACACACACTCAGTTGGTAGTTTCTCCCATGCATGGTCCACCTCTTTCTTTCACACTGCACTGAGTAGGGCAGGACGTCTAGAGGTTGTACGCTCACAGGGGCCAGGGTTGGAACCACTCGGGAAGAGCGGCTTGGTATTTGTGTGGGCTCAGCACATCTCCATCCTACAGGCGAGAATTTACAAATAGAATTAAAATGGATGCCCCGGCTTTAATTTTCTGATGCAGTGACCCGTTCCGCCGCGGTGTAATAGGGGGTCCCAGTGTGACAATTAGAATGAATCACTCCTGAGCAAAATTTGCCATATGGATTCATGCCTCATCAGGAAGCGAATTGACTCAAATGATTTCTCTGATGGAACTTAAAGGCCGACGCTAGGCCCAGGCACCATTTCTGGTCATGCAGCTGTCCTGAATGTGGGGAAAGATGAAGCTGTGTCACAGTTCTGTCTGGACATAAACTGAAAAATATGAACACCTAAGTTGCAGTGCCAACACATTCTCATTATTACAAGTTCATAAGGATTGGTACATTTTAACTCAGGGCCTGTTTACACGTATGCAGATATTTTTATAAACACATATTTTTTCATATGTTTGGGTATACATAGTTTTAGCCACCTCAAACACACATTGTTCAAAATGCTGGATTCTGTGGATCATATAAAACACATATAAAACATGTCATATTGCTTAAAATAATGACATGTTTAGCTCTATTGTGTGTGTGCCTTAAATTCCTTACATAACACCAATGACTATGGTAACCATGAAAAAGGCTACTGTATCATGATCCACGCTAGGCATGTTGCCTGGTTTTCACTGATGTAAAAAAACATGATGTAGACAAGGGTTAAACATTTGAGTTGGGAATCATTGGTGTTCTAGTATGTACAGAGATTTTTAAAAACTGAATGTCATGTAAACACAATTAAAAAATAACGTATTAAAAAATGAGTTTACAAAAATATTAGCAAACGTGTAAACAGGTCTTTTTTAACAAAAGGTCATGTAAACGCAATTTTAAAAATAAACGTATATATACAGTGCCTTGAAAAAGTATTCATAACCCTTGAATGTTTACACATTTTGACACCTTACAACCACAAACTTAAATGTTTTTCATTGAGATTTTCTGTGATAGACCAACACAAAGTAGCACATAATTGTGAAGTGGTACAAAAATGATACATGGTTTTCAAAATTTTAAGCAAATAAAAATCTGAAAAGTGTGGCGTGCATTTGGATTCAGCCCCCTGTACTCTGATACCCCTAAATAAAATCCAGTGCAATCAATTGCCTTCAGAAGTCACCTAATTAGATAACAGAGTTCACCTGTGTGTAATTTAGTCTCATTATAAATACACCTGTTCTGTGAAGGCCTCAGTGGTTTGTTAGAGAACATTAGTGAACAAACAGCATCATGAAGACCAAGGAACACACCAGACGGGTCAGGGATAAAGTTGTAGATAAGTTTAAAGCAGGGTTAGATTATAACAAAATATCCCAAGCTTTGAACATCTCACTGTTCAATCCATCATCCAAAAATGGAAAAAGTATGCTACAACTGCAAACCTACCAAGACATGGCCGTCCACCTAAACTGACAGACCGAGCAAGGAGAGCACTGGTCAGAGAAGCTTCCAAGAGGTCCATGGTCACTCTGGAGGAGCTGCAGAAATCCACAGCTCAGGTGGGAGAATCTGTCCACAGGACAACTGTAAGTCGTGTACTCCACAAATCTGGCCTATATGGAAGAGTGGCAAGAAGAAAGCCATTGTTGACAGAAAGACATAAAAAGTCCCGTTTGCAGTTTGCCAGGAACCATGTAGGGGACACAGCAAACATGTGGAAGAAGGTGCTCTGGCCAGACGAGTCCAAAGTTGAACTTTTGGGCCTAAATGCAAAGCGCTACTTGTGGCAGAAAAGTAACACTGCTCATCTCCTTGAACACACCGTCCCCATTGTAAAACATGGTGGTGGCAGCATCATGCTGTGGGGATGCGTTTCTTCAGCAGGGACAGAGAAGCTGTTCAGAGTTGATGGGAAGATGGATGGAGCTAAATACAGGGCAATCCTGGAAGAAAACCTGTTGGAGGCTGCAAAAGACTTGAGACTGGGAAGGAGATTCACCGTCCAGCAAGACAATGACCCTAAACATACAGCAAGAGCTACAATAGAATGCTTTAGATCAAAGAATATTCATGTGTTAGAATGGCCCAGTCAAAGTCCAGACCTAAATCCCATGGAGCATCTGTGGCAAGACCAATATGGCTGAGCTTGAGCTATTTTGCTACAAAGAATGGGCAAAAATTTCAGTCTCTAGATATGCAAAGCTGGTAGAGACATGCCCCAAAAGACTTGCAGCTGTAATTGCAGCAAAAGGTGGCTCTACAAAGTATTGATGCAGGGGGGCTGAATACAAATGCATGCCACACTTTTCAGATTTTTATTTGCTTTAAATTTTGAAAACCATGTATCATTTTCATACTTCACAATTATGTGCTACTTTGTGTTGGTCTATCACAGAAAATCTCAATGAAAAACATTTAAGTTTGTGGTTGTAAGGTGTCAAAATGTGTAAAAGTTCAAGGGTTATGAATACTTTTCAAAGCACTGTATATGCATTTATAAAAATATCTGCATATGTGTAAACAGGCACTCATACACTGAAGTCATTGTTACTGTTTTCTTATACACAATGCAACACAAGAAGCAGAAACACATTCCTTTTCTAATTTTCTCAAAATAAATTCATACAAACAATTAAATGTACTCCACAGAAATCCAGTTATTCTAATACTTATCTCCTACAGAGAATTCCTGCATTCCTATGTTAGCTGTTGGGGGTTTTAATCAGACAATTTATGTCTCCTTCATTGCTATTACTGTGTGATCAGATTGGCAGTGCAGCTGTAAAGTTCTCAGGTTAGAAAATTTACGCTGCACTGAGACCTCTATTGTAACTCTAACTATTTAATATGGCCATAACAATTTGTGGCACAGTGTAGAATATCCACTACTTAAAGAGATAAAACACACTGTTCAGTTATTTTTGGTCGATCCATGTAGTCTAGCCTTCTTGACTCTAGATCAGTGCGCCAAAATGACTCTGAGCATAATTCAAAGAAAGCAGCCATGCTTAAGTGTGAGAGGAAGCTCTTTTGGTAAGCTCTTGAGTATTGAGCGAGGCGGCTCATTTGATCAAAGATAGGAATAGCCTCATCATATGAGTAGGCAAAAATCAATATTTTCATTTTCCTGTTGCAGTTCCCAAAATAAACTCTTGCGATAATGAAGGAATATTAGAATATCATTTGTCTTATTGCTGGTATACATTAAATAAATCCAGTCCCATCAGCGGCGCTCTGAGGTTTAAGTGGTATCCGTTTATCGATTCCGGCTCTAAAATGCAGTGCTGTATCTGCTGCAATGGCCATGAATCATTTAACTGTGTTCATGTTTACCTTGCACTGAACAGTCAGTTTTTCCTTTATTTTTATATACAATGCAACCTAAGAAGAGGAAATGTTTTCTTTTATCATTTTCTAAGAATAAATTCATGCAACCAATTAAATGGACACCTCAGATACACCATTATTCTAATATTTGTCTCTTGTAAAGCGAGTATTTATTTAAGGGTACTCTAGGCTATAAACCCCCATCTGTCACTCAAAAGTATGAAATGTTACGCAATGTGACTTCATTTGAAGAACTGTAATTCTGGTATTCTTCAATATATGATCCAACATCACATTTGTAGCCTCTAGGACCCTTTGGTTAATTTGTGTATTGGTGTTTAACACTGGGCAAGAATTTGACAACTGGGGATTAAAAGGAACATTATGTAGTTTTTCAGCCTTCAAACTACATTTTACAAGATCATTCTGATGGTACATCAACTAACAACTATAGACAACTAGCTATCGACAACTAACTAGCATGCAAACTATCAACAACTAGCTAGCTAGCATGCTAGCTATATCTAGTTTCATTTTGACCTGAGAGCACTGAATAATACAGATATGGACAAAAGCATCTTCTATGCAACTAGATAACTGCGGACAGTAGATCATGGGTGTTACATCTTTTCATTTGTCGTTTTTTTGTCGAGTTAGCTTCTATTTCTGATATTCCAAAAAATAAAACATTATTCATGTTTGAATAAAATGCTGTAAGGCTACTTTACCTGACCCGAAGACACTGATCGCACATTAATTGTTCTGCTTTAGGAAGTTCGCCGGTCTCGTTCTCTTGTCAACAAAGGCACGTGTATAACTGCAATGCAGATTTTACGCAGATCTTACAGGCAATACCCTTTTTCGTTTCTAGGGAGACCCTGTGATGCTTTAAATCAAATGTTTTTTTCCAGAATACGGAGTAACGTGACATTTTATAAATCATAATGCATTCATAGAAAAGGGAGGCAAAGTGAAAGAAACAGTCTCTATCCTCCCAATGCCTCATGCCCAATCAAAATCAAGTCTTGCAACATCTTCAGGGCTACACCGTGGGTTCACTTTAGATAGGGATGAGGGCTTATTTCTCTCTTCCCAAGTGAAAGTGGACCAACAGCTGCTGTAAATGAATCCTAATTTGGGGAGTAATCTGCCGCTCTTATGCTGCGGCACCACCGAGCATTAGCATGACGGTTGAAGGAGACCTCCGGGGTCCTGTTTGTTGACACTCTGTCTTCTCTTTCCAAATCTGGGCCACAGAATGCTGATAGCTTTTAAGCAAACACACACATACAGTTCATTTTAGAAAGTCACTGACTGTATAAAAGAGGACAAAGTCAATGTCTTCTGTGCTGTTGTGATATGTACAATTAAACACATTTTTAAACCCTTTCAGGTAATCCTGTAAATGCCATAGTTGATGTCCTGTGGCTCTCAAGCTGTGCGCAGAGGCCTTCGGGTAATAACAACGGAATAAGTCCAATTTGAGACTCATTCGGCTCTCGCATATGCACACGATTAAATAGCTAAGTAAGTAAATGAAGCAGTCCATTACATCCAGTGCCTTCCTTTTGTCCTTGGATGGTCATGCGGCAGGAGAAGAGGAGAAATGCTGGCTAGCAGGGGGCTGGGGGTGGGGGTCTGATCCAAAGAGCCACTGCATGCTGCGTTATGAAGCAAAAGCAACGCAGCCGGGGCAGGTTTCTGCAGCGCTGTCACCCGGTACATCCAGTTATCACATCTCACTCTCCGACACATGCTGAGTTCAGAGAGTAAACTCCACGACCCCTGGGTGTCTCTGCTGGAGACCTCGGATATGGAAATATGAGCTCATGAATATTCACGCCATGGTCCACGATTAAAGAAAAAAACAATAAGATGCAGATTCCTGTAGAGGTCTTGAAGAAATGTAGTTATTTACGACAGGACGCCAGTTGAGCACAGTTTATATTTCTGAAAAAAGAGGAATGTAGATGGTGCCAAATGAGGCATCAAAGGATGCTCATGCAAAAGCAGACCTATTTCATTACAGAGGTGCAATTTGGGTTTCATTATTTTTTGAGGCAGCCTCTCTAAGGATCTATAAAACATTCCTCCCGTGACACTTGCATTTTGCATAGCTGAATGAGCTTATTTTTAATCATTCATTTGTTTTTCTTTGTTATTCATGTTCTGTTTGCACACAGGCAGTAGCTATAACTTGAAACTGCAGGCCTCAAAAACAGGTGACGATGTTGTAGTGGCAGCCTTTACGGCCTTTGCACTCCAGTCCTTTTTGTCTCAATTCAATTTCAATTCAAATTAATTTATATAGCACTCTTAACAACAGTCATTGTCACAAAGCGCTTAACCGGCCCAATCCCCCAAGAAGTAAGCCTGAAGCGACAGTGGCAAGGACAAACTCCCTCTAGTAGGAAGAAACCTTGAGAGCAATCAAGACTCTCAGGATCTTCTCGCTGTACATAGGCAGTGCTAACCACTGCGCCATCATGCCGCCCCAATGAGATACATATCTATCCTAAATCTAAATTATATCTATAAAATATTAATATAGAATTTTTGGGTTGTGAACACACACCACAGCACAGCACACACTGCACAACAATAAAATGTGAACTCTGTACTAGACCCATCCATGAAGCAGTAGTGGGCAGCTGACATGGACAGCACCGAGAGAGCAGTGCTTAGGGATAGTACCTTGCTGATGGCTTGGGATGGGTTATAGAAGGTTTCCTTGGAACAACAGTTTAAAATACATTACATAAAAATATGTCTGTATTAAACTCCATGTGAATTTCTGGTTCAGCCTGAATCCAACTGCAAATTTAAGAATCTAGAAACTTAACATGATGCAGGCAACATATGCTTTAATACCTGACATCTGCAGGCTTGCCGCTCGCCACCTGAACAGCACTATTTCGAGAGGCATCAGGCCCTAAGTGTGTGGATTACAGCCGTCTACATTTGTATAATTCCTGTGATAATGGGATAAAGCTGCTTCAGCTGGCAAAATCTGTATGGAAAATGGATTATTGGGAGGCTTTCGCCAAAGGGATGTTGAACCCAGGAGTTATCATCCTAAACAGACAAAATCTCAAGAGGACGCCTCGCCTCTCTTGGGCCATGACGGAGCCTCTTTTTATGTCAACATGACGACTGATAGGGACGGGCCTGTTACAGGGAGTGCAAGACAGGTCCTTACGGAGCATCAATTTGCGGCCCAAAATTTGCATTTCTGCAGTGCCATTTCCAAAGATGTGTTTATCGAGAGCTTAGGCACGCTTGGAGACGCCACTGAAGTAGTGCGACTGTTTTTCCTGATACTCATTATTGACGGAATTAGCATTTCCATGCGTGCAGAAGCAATTACCAATAATTTCACATGTGCAATTTACACATCATATCAACACTTGCTCAATTATGGCCTGGCAGCACTGCCCAGATATGGCGTGCACGTCGCACAATTATCATCCGAGGATAGGCCAGAGCACCGTCCGAACCACTGATCCCTATCTCCATTGCTGATTTTGTGCTCGTCTGTATTTTGTGATGCTCTCGTGGTTTCAAACATACCTAATTTAACCGTGATTATAGCTCACCAGACAAAAGGAGAAATTCTAATAGGATTGTTTGAATGCCTGATGACATCAGAGCTTTGATATGACAAGAGTGCAGACTGACCAATTAAGATCAGACCATCCCAGGGCCAGTCTTGGAGGCTCAGTGGGATTCTTATTACTCTGTGCTGAGTGCATGACAATGAAATTACTTTTGAATACATGTCATCAGCAATCCCATGAGAACAGGTAAGAGCTAATAACGTTTCCAGATGCTATAAAAGCAATAAACTTACAAAAGTAAGAATTTTCATACTGTCTCCCCTTCTTTTGAAAGTGAGTGATTATTTGTCATTGTCAACACACCACAGCACAGCACACAGTACACCACAACGAAATGTGACCTCTGCGTTTGACCCATCTGTGAAGGAGCAGTGGGCAGCTTACGTGGGCAGCACCCAATAAGCAGTGCTAGAGGATGGTACCTTGCTCATGAGTACCTCAGTGGTACCTTAACCGGTCACACATGATCTTCATTCATTCACTCATTATCCGAATGGCTGAATCCCAACTGGGTTTGCGGGGGACCAGAGCCTATTCTGGGAACTATGGGCGCAAGGCGGGGATCAACCCTGTGCAGGTGCCAACACATCACAAGGCACGCACATTCACACAATCACACTCTCAGTCACACCTTATAGAGCCAATTTAGAGTTGCCAATCTACAGTGCATGCTTTTGGTCTGTGGGAGGAAACCGGAGCCTCCGGCGGAAGCCCTTGCGAACATGGGGAGAGCTCCACACAGAAAGGCCCTATGGCCGACCCGGTGATCAAAGCCAGGATCTTCTTGCTGTGAGGAAACGGTGCTAACCACTGCCTCACGTGCCGTCTTGCACATGATCTTATTGTGCTAAATGTTTTGAAGAACACTGCCTTTCTTCAGCTTTTGATTTTTTTCATGGCATATCATACCTACTAGATTGAATGAGGCACATTTTTGAAAGAGATTCCAAAATCAATAAGTGATCAAAGGATAGAGTTAGGAATAAAAAAAAAATCAGTCTTTTGAACAAATCCTTCCATCAGGATTGACTTGGAGAAACATGATAAATGAGCCATGATCTAAGCCCGACTGAAGTTTTTAACTCCAGCTGTGTTGATGCAACACTAGTTACTTTCAACCACTACCAATTACGTCTCCACAAAATTGAGTAAATCCTCACAAAGAGCTCCAGACTGTTTCCTTACAAACCATTTCCAATACACACAACTGCATCCCATCAGCACGTGGAATAAGCCTGTTCTGGAGTTTCTGGTCAGCAATGAGTGATGGTGGAGACCTATGATCAGCCATTAAATGTGGTGAGATATGAGAGGAGGAGAGAGGCTAGTGAACCTGCTGAAATCAGCAAGCTTGGACACGTCTCCTCTGACCTGTAGCTCAATGGTGTAGGAGAAGAACAGGGAAAAGCAGCTCAAATTATCACACAGAGCACCACAGTAACAGTTTTGCTTCTGTTGCTCCTGCTCCTGTGATAACACTAATTTTACATTCTTGATTTGGCCAAAAAGCCAACTGGAATATCTTAACCAGGATTGTTAAAATTTGGGTTAGAACTGAATTTGGCAGTAAGATAGGTCTCATGACTGGAAGGCAGAGAATTTCATATAGAATAAAAATTGGTATTTTAATTGGCATGTACTGTTTAAACAGCAAAGCTGTTTATTGCCATTGTACCTCTATATTGAAATTATTATTTTTTAATTAAGTTTCATGTTTCAAAATCCAGAATTTTACGCTGTCAACAATCCTAATCCAGCAGAATCTTGAAATAACAGCATCTTGGTTTCTGATTTTGTCAAAAAATATGGCAGATTTAAAGAAGGTTTCTGGACCCTCATTCCTGGACAGCCACATTCCTGCATAGTTTGGTCATGTCATCTTCAAAGAAATGTATCATTAAAGGTGTAGTTATTTGTGTAGAAGGAAAAGGCTGAGAGATAGAGCATACAACCTTGAGGTACAACAAATCTAAAGGTTAAGGGTTTGATACGCTTGCAGCGGCAAAGTTTGTATTCTGTCCATCAGAAAGTCCACTGAGATGCACAAACACATGGAGCTGGGAAGATTAACTTGGACGAAAAGGTGAAAGGTCTATAATGTTGATCTCGAAGACCATTTGAAATCTATAAATTAAAATTTTATTTTTGTTCAATAGATGTGTTTTGATTCTATGTTTTATTCAATGGACGACTGCAGATGGATTTCAGATCAATTTTTAATGGATTGGCTTTTTCGGTATGATATAATGTAATTTTTTTTTATCAATAAGTGTTACAGGATTAAATGAACATATTCTTAGATAAAATGTATAAATTTCAGTCAAACCATTTCAATGATTTGTCACTATTTGCAGACCCTCCAGAATTTTGCGATGTTGCAATCATAACTATTAACGCAAATTTAGGCATTCTGTGCAAATTCATCATTGTTGTTTTCCGCAAAACATTGAGCCGTATGTCATCGAACTCACTTCCTTAGAATACAGAGGAAACGAGTGTGATAAAAATGTCTCACATTTACTTTCAAAAATAACTAAATTATTAATGGTTAATAAATATAATGGTGGTTTTGTTCCCTTCTTTTAAATTATTTTTTTAAAATCATTATAAAGAGGGACAAACTCACACATTTTTCTGCAACTTTGACCTGCACCTGCAATTTTATTGCAACAAAACACCTAAAAAAACAACAATTTTCATTGCATTTTTTTTTCTTTTGAAAACTTGTCACAAACTCAGGCATTTTTGGCCGCAACAATCTCAAAAAAGGCCCACAAAATCCAGAAGGGACAGTTTTTGTAATATTTGCTCTTTGTCCTTCATCATATAAGAGATTGAGATTTGGAAAAATATTTATTGTCATTGGTGTCTACAGTTTCTAATGATTTTACAATCTGTCCTGCACTCTGAACCCAAATTAGTTGAATTTACTAGAAAACTGTGTGGAAACCCATTGCCTTAACCTGTTTAAGTTTTTACACCACATGAAACTGAACTGCTCAAGTTATATTAACATGGACATATTCAAGCTTACATTAGTGGTCTTCACTTAAAATCATTAATTTAAATAAGTTAAAATTGTATCAAATAATTATTTTTTGTCAAATGCATAAAATGTTATTGATCATTACTCATAATTATTTGTTTGGAACTGTAGTTTTTGAGATTAAGTATAATATTTAGAGAAAACTCTGAAAGGGCAGAAATTAAACAAGCTCAGGATTTTTTATTAAACAGTCATCACATGATAACTTGCACCTTGTCAACCAAAAGAGAAGTTTAAAATAGGCATTAAAACTAGATCAGTAAAAAACAGATTGTCAATCTAAAGCAATTCTAAACAATTCTGATCTGTTCAACATTTCTTTTGTATCCATAAAGACAGTCAGACCTTGGGAAGATTTTTTTGTTGCATTTTATCCAACTTAAAAACTTCCACTGCATTTTCACAGGAACTTGTTACCGACCGGTAGCCACAAGCTCATGCAAACACATTCCGCTCACTTTTTGCAACCTGACCAGTCTTAATGAGCATCTGTCCACTTTCGAACAATTTCAGCTGCCCTCAAAAATCCAGAGCCGATTTTCAAACCCACTATTTTGCTTTATAATATTAAGGTTCCATGGTCAACACTGCAGCTACAAACGCAGCCGCCACAACGCCGGAAAATATGCATTAACATGAAATTTACTTTAACGTTTAGTTGTCACCAGATATTTCAAAAAAAATTTGCACAAATACTGACCATTCAATATGTTGTGACGACGTTTCTGAAAAGTACTATTTTTATTAATACAACCGTTATCTTCTGCAGGTGTTCTCACGTGCTCATGTCTCAGTTTGAAGTTCGAAGAGGCCCCTCCTATCTCAAACAGAAGCATAACATTATACGTGATCTCTGCTTAACATGATCACTGCATTTTATATTTTCAACCAGTTGGTTCAACTGACTAATTCAATTTTGTAATGAGGTCAGATTTTTACAGAACATAACAGATTAAGTAATGACCACCAACTAATTTAATTAAAAACAAAATCCAGGTTTAGAATGTGGTAGCTAAAGCATCAAGAACGGTGTAGCTGGATTGCGAGCTTTATCATAGCTATAGGGTGTCAGAATGAACCTTTCTCAGTGAATCTCTGGCTGAAAGGCTATCACCCAAAGCTCCCAGGCCTGAAAGGACCACATTCCTCATGTAAGAGCTGCTCGAGCAGTGATCAGCCATGCACACAACACGAGGACCTCTGGGAATGCTTGGAAACTTGGACCTAACAGGCCACTCACCTTGTAACCAAGGATACATTTATCTTTAAGCTTCAGTAAGGTTCTGGGAAATGTACTTGGATTGGGTTGATTAGTTTCAAATATATAGTAAGTGAATTCATGCAAATAAGGTGTAGTTATGTGTCCAGCGTTTCCGTATAAATATATTAATTTTTTAACAGGAAACTGCAAAATATTACTAACCACTTTCATTCAAATGATTGATACAGATTATAACTAATATATGTTTTATTAGTTAAATTAAGCTGATACAACATAGGTTTATCTCAGTGAGGGATGAGTTACTGTATTTCTTTCTTTATCTTGATTTTTCCTTTGAAAAACATTGAATAGCCTCACCTGTAACCTTTTTTCGGTCTCCACATTCTATTTCACTGCTCTATAATGTATGAACCCAGCATGGAAGGAAAACATGAATAAATTGGTGGATGTCTGTGGAATGAATGGAAGGGAAATTTGCATGATTGCATGGAAATTTGAGTGATTTGTGCGTAGCCGTTTGTGACAGGCATTCTACATGAGTGTAATGTTTGGGGACACCAGATCAAGAACCCACTTGTATTAACCGTTTAAAATAAGAAAGGAAAGAACACAGATGTAACTACTAATTGACGTAATAAATAAAGAAGTGAGTTTAATAGCACCTGTTAAATGGAATCCAAAATGCACTATAAAATATTATACAGAAAAAACATGCAATATATAATCATTATCCAAACCGTTTAATCCCAGCCGGGGTTGCGCGGTGGACCAAAGCCTATCCCGGGAATTACAGGCAAAAGGCAGGGACCAACTCTGGGCAGGCACCAACACACCACAGGGCCTTCCCTTTTTAGTGTTTTTTAATTTGTCTTTTCTGGATTTCAGAATATTCTTTAAAGCCTGTCCTCCTGTGTCACCATTTTTGGAATTTAAGGTTTCATCTGTTGTGGATTTGAGTCCTGCTGGAACAGTTTACTTGTGCTTTGCTAATTCAAACCCATGTCAGCACTTATGCCACCTAAGCTTCACTTATTTAGTTCTAGAGGCTTGGAGCCAAAACGCCGATATAACTCTTTCACGTTAGCATTTTGCCTTCAGCTGGACTCACCTGTGACTATCCAATCTCCGGTTAGTAAACATAATAAAAGAAGAATTACCATAATGTTTTGAATTTGGAACATTTGAATAGGAGAGCTAAGGAAAATATTTGATTAATCTTCTTAGTGTGTTTTTGTGTGGGGTGTGTGTGTGTGTGTGTGTGTGTGAAGATTCTCTGAGTTAATTTCAAGGGCCATGCCTAAAGGAGATTACTTCCTTGTGCTTCTGCACATTTGCTCATGAGTGATTTTGTTTATTCATGTTTTATATTATAATGCTCTTCCTGAGGTCTTCTGCAGGGGAACCACCAGTAAAAATGCAATTTATTTCCAGCTCTGCACACGATGGCAGGCACTGATAGTGTCAGAGGCACATGTGAAGAGCACTGGGACGGCACAAAACAGCCTGCTATTTATGTATGGAATATAAATAAAATATTTGGTGTGCTCTCTACCAGAAAAGTTGGACTTTTCAAAGTAATGCACCAGCAAAACTTCTGTGTCACAGGTTTTAGTGTGTGTGTGTGTGTGTGTGTGTGTGTGTGTGTGTGTGTGTGTGTGTGTAACCTCATAGCTTACCTCTGATCTGAAATGGGCATATTTAGCATTTAAACTTATTCTTAGTCCTTTCTGTTGTAAACACTTGAATATCAATTTCAATGCAGGTGCCACTGTGGTGTCTATTTAAACAAAAGCATGGGGTTTGTGATGTAATAATAATAATAATAATAATAATAATAATAATAATAATAATAATAATTATTATTATTATTATTATTAATAAACCAGAGAATAGCTGTTATGTCCCAAACACCTTTTTAAAACATAAGAAAAAAATCAATAATAAATAAATATGTAAATTAATGAATGAATATATAAATAAATCAAAAATAGATTAAAATAGACAACAAATGATAAGATACTAAAAATGTTAATATTTTATAGCATAAAACAAAAATGTACTTTTTTTGCTTCTGAGACTAGAGTTAGGATTTGCTTTGGAAAATGCTTGCCACATATAGGGTAATTACACATATATAATGCATGCATGTGTGTGTATGTGTGTGTGTGTGTGTTCAGTGAGTCTTTCACCTGTGCCTGTTAATATGGATTTATCTGCGTGATGGGCAGTAATGTCTGGGGCTGACGTCAGGCAGTTTTACACTCAGTGCGCTGCTGGCCAGCACGTCTCACAGCTGCTGAGTGGATTAATGGCTGGCCGTGTGGACCCAGGCACCAAATACATTCTCTCTGGCCAGATCGTTCAGCCTGTCCTTGCTGTATTGATCCGCACTTCCTACAAGTTCACAACTTCCGCATTCTTGTTGCTCTGTTTGACAGGTCAGACATTTACCTCTGGGATGAGATCAGAGAAAAAGGAAGGAGAAGAGAGAGAGAGAGAGAGAGAGAGAGGGAGAGGGAGAGTCAACCTGCAGGGGAAATTGTCAGCGAGAGATTGATATCTATGGAGTGTTTATTGGCCAGTAGAATTAGCCTTGTTGCATGGGAGATGCAGAGGTAAACACATCTCAATACTCTCGGAGGTGCTTTAGTCAATAAAAGGGCAATTAAGGCATTGTGACGTGTATTGTATTCACCACATCTTGTCTTGAAGGCCCAACTTATGGCCTCAAATACATTTTAGGAACCCAGTGTATGTAAAGTAGAGGTGTGAACCTTCATTGGTCTCACGATTACAATTATTAGGTCAACGATTTGATTCAATACAATATCTTGATGCATCACAATGCAGGCCACAATTTTTTCTAGATTACTTCACATTTCAAACAGATTGGGCATGGATGGCAGATTGTAGAGCCATAGTTGTTAGTGTGATGTTCTTTTTAACTTGAATTTTTATGCCATAGCCAGAAAATCACCAAGCAATATCATTATGATATAATTCAGGGGTTTTCTATGTTACCTTTAGAGTTGGATAACAACACAATGCAAATCTAACAACTGCACTGCCAGCAAATTATCAGATCAATACAAAGGGAAAGGTAGGGCACTCATCAATGCCCAGAGTGTTGAATTCAATGTATTGCATGATGCACACTTAACTGCATGTATCTACTGGATCCAAGTAAGATTATATGTAAATACATCTTGAAGTTTTTTGTTTTCCCTGTTGTAAAAACTTAAATGGTTTAGGGCAACGCGTTTCCTGGGTCAACCGGTCTGTGACATGCAATCTAGTTTCACTAATGAAATCACTTTTCGAAAATTTTTTTTATTTCATTACATTTATAAAACATTTCTAGATGTTTTGGGCATCTTTGTGAATGAGGAGTTCAAAGTCTGTTTCTGAATATCGCAGAAATAATGGAAAAAATCTCCAACTCACACACATGGACACACAGGGGGCGGCAGACTTCTGCTTAGTCTGAATGGTGGTCCCTGGAAAAAAGCCCCCCCATGTAGATACACCTTTCACCATTCAGAGCAGATGCCTGGGCTCCACATGCAGTATAAAAAGCTAGATCCTGCTTTTCCGTCCAGTTTTTCTCTGTGCATTTCTGAATTCAACTTCCTCCATATTTATTCTCCGTAATGCTTGCATTTATTTCTAAGATTATTTGGGAAAAAATCCGCCAGCATGGATTCACAATATCTGTCAGTGTTTACACTGTTTAAGTGCAACTATTTGAACTTTATTATGAAACTCCACTTATTAAAATCGCTAAGGCTGTAACATAAAACCTGCATATAACTCCAAAGAAAGAACACCGGCAAATTCTAGCCATAAAAAGTGATTTTCCTTCTCTGAACTTCCTTCACTGAGCTGTCCAAAGAAATTTTTTTAGTAATAAAAGAGCTTGGGCAGAGTTATAAAAATCTCTCATAATAAAAAAGGGAAGACGGACTGTTTGGCCACATTACGGAAGTGCTGCAGCAGGCAGTTAAGTTGGATCTCAGTGATTTGAGCTGATAGGAACCATCACAGTGAGGCACTTTGATATTCACCCCACACTTCAAAACCACGGTTAGTAGGAATGCATAATGTGTGAAATGGGCAGTCCAGTAGAGTAGATTTGGAATTTTATTTTGGCCTGTATATGCGATCCAAATTTGAAATGGGTCATAAATTACCCTGGCGATTGTGTTTACCTGCTCATGTGTGATTGATCTCTGCGAAAGAAAACAAAGTGATGTATTTGCATGTTAAAGGATGCTTTTGGAGAGCTGTAATTATCTTCAATGTGCAATGCTATTTGTTTATCCATAATTTATTTTCAGAAAGGAAAACACAGGCCAGCTACGACGTGCTGCCAAGTGCCAGTTTAAAATTCACACTTAATTGAAATTCACATTTGCATGAGCAAAATCAAACATTCATTTGCATACACGAGATGATGAAAAAGATAACTGCTAGCATTTGTACTCTGCTTTCTGTCAGAGCTGGCCTGCTAATTGCTAAATGGCGTAAACACAGACGATGTACATTACTGTGCTAATGCACACAATGCATCAAAGTAAATGTTTTCCCTCAAATGCAACACGGGGATTGACCGTATATGTGAGAGAAGAACGTGAGAGGACTATATGGTACAAAGATGTGTTTAAATGGGGCCCTGTCTCTGCAGACTTGTGTTGTTCTGGGGAGATCAGAGGTGTGTCTTTCTCCCTCACCCACCACACACACACACACACACACACAAACAAGCTCACCAATTCCAGGAGGAATCTGTTACAGACTCACAACTGTAGACTTTTTTCTCTGCATGCACCTAATTAATGCATCTTGGCTCACTGGGCCGATGCCCCACCTCCCCTTTATATCCCCTGTACCTCTTCTCCAAAAAACAAGATAAATGACTTTGATTTAGGGGGCTGCACCGCATGTGCAGCCTGGCCGGAAAGGCGGAGACATTTTTTTTTGCTTGACATAACAACAGAAATAGCTTTAGTCAGGTATTCCCAGTCAGCCTGTGAGCAGTAATACAAAATTGCCCAGTGGGTGTGATTATATACCAGAATTGGGGGATTGAGAGCCATTTGCATTTATAGCATTTAGCAGAAGCTTTTATCCATTTTGCTCTAATTTCCTGGAGCAACTTGAGGTTAAGGGTCTTGCTCAGGTGATCAACATTGGTAGTGCTGGAGGTAGGATTCAGGCAGAATCAACCCATGACGCCCTGGTCCATAATTTAATTTCCTACTGCTAGGTCACCACCACCAACACCAGGAATAAGAGCCTGTGTCAACCCAATGGATTTTTTGCGCTGGCATCACCTATTTTTAATATAAATCCAATGAGCTTCAGCGTTTAGAGCGCTAATCACCTTCAGCGAAAAAAAAATGCTGTTGGCAACATTTTTTTTTACCACATCGCTCAGTGTGCTTCCAGTTGAAATCTGTTCAACTTTTAGAACAGCACTGGGCTTGTCAATGAAAGTTTACATTTAAGGAATTTAGCAGATGTTCTCATCCAGAGGGAGTTCTATTTGCTAATTGCAATCACTCTGAAGCAACTTGGGGTTGGGTTTTGGTCCAGCAAACGGCATCCTATAACAAAATAAAATTTCTGGTTCGCATATGATTTTGGGTCAGCATGCGGAGGCACAAGTGCAGCAGAGCATTTAGAGCTCAGAGTCTCTTTATACAGAAATTTCCCTCGTTAGCTTCCAGGTTCTGCTCTTAAGAATTTATTTGAGCAGTTGGTAGAGTAACAGTTAGAATGCTTGCTCCATGGTCAGAAAGTCACCATGTCGAATCCTGAACCTGTGAAGGTACCAAGGTCAAGTTACATTGTGGTGCACTGTGTGCTGTGCTGTGCTGTGTTCACAATGACAAATAATCACTCACTCACTGTTAAAGTGAATTAAAGTGAGCAATTTGTCATTGTGAATAAACCACAGCACAGTACACACAACACCACAACTAAATGTGACATTTGACCCATCCCTAAAGGAGCAGTGGTTAACTGATGGGCCATGACAATACCATGCTCATGAGTACCACAGTGGTAGCGCAAGAGTGAGGGCACAGGGAAACATCAATGCTTTTCCCCTAAACATATCTGATACATGTGGGTGTTGGTGATCACCTAAGACAAGAAAAGAATAAAGGATGGTACATGGCCCTTGACATTGAACAAACAACTTAGGAGCATGTTACGTTCGGGATCAGAACCCTTGAAACAGAGGAACACAGATGCAGGATTCATAGTTCACGCTTACACTCTTTAATGCTTTAAACACAAACGTAAAACAAACAACTTAAACACGGACTCGCGCTGGTTAGCTGAGTCTCTATGCAGTTCCTAGGAGAACACCACTCGGAAACAGACCCACACTCCAACAAGTTGTGACGTACACAGCTTGACCACGAGCTCGCTCAGGTTAGCTCGGACTCTCTGCAGTTCATGGATGAGTCGCCACTCGAAAGTGAAACCACACTCCAGCGAGTTGACTGAACTTCCTGGTCTCTCCCGTGGCGTCTCAAAACAGCAAGGCACGAGCCCGGTCAGCTGCTGTGGTTTGCTCTTTCTCTCTTAGAACTGTAAAACACACACACCATGATGTAGTTGTAACTCAGGTGGGAAAAAACAAACAAGACACAGATAGTAGTTATTAGCCCGAAATCCCAACCTTACGAGTCAGTAAGGTGAAACAGAAACTCAGCTCAGAATTCTGGCGATGTGGATCAGAGTGTGCAGAGCTCAGGTGGCACAGACGTGACAGAGCACTTGGAGAACATGATGACTTTTACTGAAAAAGTCACGGTCGGCAAAATATATCGGTGAAAACAGAGGCGAAATTCAGTGTGGTTAGAATGCAAGCAGAAAACTCACTCACTCGAACTGGTTAAGTAAAATGAACAAATAATAAAGAAGTTTCCAAATGATTGCAAACTCATGGAATCAAATTCTTTCAAAACTTGGACGGAGTGACCCTGAAGTGTCCAAAAGCATGTCGTTAACATGGTTGCCTTTAGTTATAGGGGGCACTACTGCCTTAGAACTACTTTGTGCCCCCAAAGCTGTGGAGTAGCATAAAAAGAGGAATTTGAAGTATGAATGTGTTTGATTTTGTTTTGCTCAGACGTCGTTTGAAGTGTGAACCAAGTTTAAAAGTATGACGGAATGTATATGAAAAATGAATTTGATCAAGTGCTTACAGAAGTCATAGAAGTCAGTTCTGTTCAGGACCTTGAACATCAAGGAATGCAAAGCCCTATTAGAAGTAAAGAAAGTGCATGATGTATGCAAGTGTCGTGTCAATTCATCTGCTCCAGAAAACCACTTAAACTTTCAGGCCCCTCATATTATACATCTGTTTGTCTGATGGGCTTGGCATTCACTTGATGACCTCTGTTCGATAGCTTGAAAGGACAACTGTCAAATTAAATGACATAAGGTATATTTTATTTCTGTGTCGGTCTGACCCAGGCAATTTGCCTTAGAAATATCTGGTATACTTTTTTTTGTCCGAGCTTGGCTGCAGGGGCGACTGGTAATTGAAAAGCATTGCTCAGTGTAGCGTATGTGCTCAGACGTGCATTGAAGCTACCATTACCATCTCTGTGTGGCCTGAAAGGCTGGAGACGAGGAGCCTGATAGATATTGTAAATGATGTGGGACCTCACGCTCCTCTCAATGTCAGTGGGGAAGGCGAAACACACGGCCCAAGACCAGGAGGCTTGAACCGGCACGGCGGTTTTAGAGCTGTTTATGACACCTAATAGCCAGAACGTCAGCACGGTCCATTACACACACTTTTGGACGTGCAAGAGTGGCTCGATCTCTAAGCGCTCAGGGTCTGCTGATGCGAATGGGGCTGTATGGACATGCAGGGTCTCCGATTTAGATTTGTTAAAAATCACAAGCTATCTTGTAAAAGATTTATAGCAGAATAAGGTTATGTAACTGCTTGAGACAAAGTGATTCAGTAACAGATGACGTTATTCAAGCAGAATTGAGAAGACAAAACAGTGGTCAAAAACAGGCGAAGGTAAGATGCCAGCAAATGAGAAAAATTCAAAAGTGTCCAAGTCAAGGCAAGAATTATACATCCAAAAAGAGACATGTAAAAGATCACACAAAAATTATAACAGAATGATAGAAAGGCCTGGTACACATCTAAGTTGGCAAAACCTTGCAAAGACAATAGACAAGGCAAGGCTATTAAAAACTCTAAACACTGAAAAATGTCTTTTGTAACAGAGAACCTCAGAACTTAGTGGCATGGAGGCCATACTACACTCTTGTACATACTTGTTTCCGTGTAATGATGTTTTTATTCTTCATTTGCATCCAATCTAAAAGAAAGGCTATAGATCAGGTTAACATTATGAAATTGAGATTCGTTTCCAATGTTTGTCTAGGTTTAGCTTTTTATTCAGATTTTTTTTTTTTTAATAAAGGCATATTTGTATATTTATTTTTTAAATTGCATTTACATGACATTTGTGTAAAATAAGGGCCTGTTTACATGTATGCTGATATTTTTATCAACACATATTTTTTATAAGGGCCTTTGGTTTACACGTATCCACAGAATACAGCGTTTTGAAAAATCTTCACTTTGGAGGGTTTATAAAAAATATCTGCATTCGTGTAAACAGGCCCTTAATCAAACTCATGTTTGGCATAAGATTTCACTAAAACAGTTCAGTCAGAACACAATCAAACATTATATATAAATAACATTTAAGCATGTTTGATTGCTAATGCAGCTTGGTTTTCAGCCCACTCTACTGGCATGTGTGACATTTATGCACAACGCAAATGAATAAGTCAACTGAAAAATCCTCCACAAATGATTTTGCAGGTGCTGCAAGCGGAGAAGCGAATTAGCAGCTGCTGATTTTACCCTCACCAGAAACCTAAATATTTTTTGAAGATGTGCTTGCTAGCCTCTGGAGGCTCCGCAGGCTTGTTCTAATCTTGCTAAAGTCAGGTGTTGGATATCCTCGTTGTTCTGAGATGCAGTAAGTAGGCTAGGAGAATCTAATTGCAACGAATGTGTCTGTTCCCTTGTCTCTGGCAGATGGTACGCTGAGAGGTAGGAGCCAGAGAGGAGCAGAGGAGATTAAATCAACACCCCCTCACTCTCTTCTCTATCCCCAACCGCTCCTCTCCCCACTTCTCACTCTCCTAAATGATCGCATTACACCTCCATAAGGCAGCCATTAGTTTGGACCAGGCTTCGCTGGGCCTTGCAAATAGCCGGCGCTATTTCAGATTATACAGTGGTTGGGGAGCAGCAGAACACGGCGTGCTGAAGGCAGAGGCGCTGAACTCTGACGTAAAGGAGGTAATGAGTGCGATGTGGGACTGATAGCATCTTTCTTCACTGGTGAGAAAGTAGATCTACAGATGACTGAGCGATTTGGCTTAGTTATGATCAGATACAGGATGTGTCACTCACTGCTTCTTTCATAGTTTGACTTTTACTGCCAGTTTATCATGAGCCAAATTCAGGCAGTATATATGGGGTCTCAGTGTTGAGGAAACAGGAGCTTTTCAAGCTACTGATTTAATGTAGAAGTTAGCTACACTATAAGGTACAGAGAAAAGTGGTTAACTTTATTAAACTTATTCACCGAGCTTTGTAAGAAGAGAAAATTTTTTTTTTCTTGTAACGACTTGAGTTTTGGCTTTGGTTTGTGTACAACATGAGATTTTAGCCTGCTTCCTTTCATGTGCATTAGTTTCATAACCAGATTCACTTTATTAACTAAATAAACTTCATTGTTTCATTGCCTATGTGTATGATCCACTGTTATTTGGGTAAGTATTTATAGTGAAAATGAGTTAATATTTATCATTGTGAACACACCGCAGCACAGCACATAGTGCACCACAACAAAATGTAACCTCTGCATTTGACCCATCCGTGAAGGAGCAGTGGGCAGCTGACAAGCCCATTTTAAGGAGGCAAAGTAAAGACAGGTTCACAAAGCCAGTTTGGAAAGGAACATCTTAACATGCTGGGGAGATCCATCCTGGACTACCAAAGCATTGCTGAATACTTTTTCAGAGGTTTTGAGGGTTATATTTATTTAGTTTTGGAAGCGAATTAACAAGGACTTCATTGGATGGTGATTGCTTTATATGTTTGGGTCTTTTTCAGAGAAACTTGGGGAGGGAGTTGTATGTAAATATAATGTTTTTTTATTGCAGTCTGCCTCTAAAAACAATGTGTTTGACCCCATAAATTTCCATGCAGCTTCTTTGCCGTATAACCTCCTAGCATTGGTGAGTGCATGTCAACCTTGTGAGTTTAATTAGCTCTCCATAATTTGAATATTTTTTAAAAAATCAGAATATATTCACAATTGTGCTTTTGTAACCACTACATTACATATACTGCTAGAAACTTTGACCTTTTGAAATATGCCATTACCTCATCTGGTTCAGGGAGCAGATTCAAACATGATGTCTCTTTGGAATATCTGTGCATACGATTTAACGTTGACGTAAGGCGTGAATCACTGCATGTTCTGAATAAACATTAAATGACGAGCGTGTGTTTATTTGACTTCATCTATTGAACTTTACATTATTCTTCAATAGAAAGCAAACTAATATGGCAAGGGCTCAGAGCTATAGCCATGCGGTAAATCCCTGGTGTCAGTTCTCGTCTTTCATTTTCCCTCTTTCATCACTCTGACTTGGCTTGAATAGGCCAATAGGCCTGACCGCTGCATATTAAATGCTGCCTTGTACTTGCTGTGTTGGAGAGCGTGCTGTCCCGAGCTCTGCGGGATGAGCCGAGTGTTTGCTCGCTCTCTGTGTTCTTCGGTTGCTATTGATCGGCTATAATACATGTTTAGCTGATCCCGCTCTCCCTGCTTTCGACAGCCTGCTTGGTCGATTGCATCCTCTAGCCTCTGACTGACACATGCAGCCTAGGCCACTGTATAAGCACTGTGTCCAGGCTCTAAGCTCGGGATTACATCCGGGTAAGAGCTTAGATAAAGATGGCTGATAAAAATGGGCTATTAAAAGTAGACTACCACAAACTACCAACAAAGTATACATATATATTTCATAAATTTATTATTCATTCATTCATTTCTGAACCGCTTAATCACAATCACACACACATTCAAACCTTATGGGGCCAATTTTGAGTCGCCAATTAACCTATATTTTACGCTTTGGACTGTGAGAGGAAATCGGAGCACCCGGAGGAAACCCATGTGAACACTGGGAGAGCATGCAAACTCCACACGGAAAGGCCCCGCTAACCACTGCGCCACCGTGCCACCCATAAATTTATTAAATCACATATATATATATGTATACACTTACATTTTATTTTGCAATTACAGGGACAAACTCCCTTGATCAACTTGCTCCGAGACCTTTACGCTCTCCTGGGATTTTCAATCTTATTCTCACCGAAACAAGGTTTCATTTACTTAGACCACTGAGCCATCGTTGTCCTCATTGCATAGACACCATCTGACACCAATGACTAACAATTTTTCAATCCTGAATGATGAACTGACACTTTAGTCAAAGTTTTGCAATGCATAGTATGTGTTAAGGACCTCTCCCATTTGCAAAACTACAATATGATTATTTTCTATTGACTACAGGAGATCTGTTTGAGTATCTGCTGCAGAACCTTCCAGTTTCCTTATGTATAAAGCAATTTGAGTTGTTGAACATAGAATCATTCCTGAATGCATGTTTGCCTGGTTTTAATTGCCTGGTTTGCTTCATGCACCAACTCTTCACATACTACAGGGAGGAGAACAGCACTGTCTAAAGTACCTGCATATTTTACTGACTGAAAGTTGAAACCATAAAACTTACAAAGCAGCTTATAAAGTTTCTTAGGTGGAAGAATATTGAATAGATTTTTCCTATGCTCTCACCATTTCTTAAAAGAAATTCAACATTTAATCTAAGCAGTTGAGATGTAGTTTTAACGAAAGCCATTCCTTAATTTTTAGCATTCCCTATTACGATCTCTATTGGTGATTTTAATATTGATGGGTGCTTGAGCCAGTGTATGCATGTAAGTACTGTATGTCTAACACTCAGGGGAAATGTGTGAACTGACTAAAGGCTGGGGAGTTTTACTTTCCCAAACCAATCGATATGACCTCCACAAAACGTATTGGCATAATCAATCATTCAAGAGTTTGGGCTGTTTTAAAATTCCGTCTCCTGTCAGCAGCAGTTGACAGATTGTATTACCATCCAATGCACTTCATCTGCAGCGAACTGCGCTGCTTGGCTGCTGTCTACTCTCCAACACTAATTATACGTCCAAGCAAAACACAAACCCTTTCTACTGGATTAATGTTTGTCAGTTTGTTAAGTGCTTTTTAAACACTAAGTACATTAATGTGACAGGAAAGACATGTTGGATTCCATCATGTATCTTTGGATCTTCTGCAACCAACAAGAGTTATTTAAATAATTCCAACAATGAGGTTTTTAGTCAGAAAAGCAAACTTGTGGTACAGCAGATGGTGAAGTTGATTTCTAGTTTCAAGTAATGGTTTTTCACCTCTTGATATGAAGAAAATTATTATTTTTTAAAACTGTGATGCCATCAGGGTTTCCTTTTTTTGTCAATAGTCCACTTATTGATATTTCAATTTACCAATAACATTTCAAGATAAACATACACTCAACTACTCTAACATGATCATGTACAACAACAGTGCAGCACTATGAAATAGTTAAACAGTCTGTGCTGAATTATAGACTATGTTCTCAATTCACATCACTAATACCCCCTGCGGTTTGGCCAAGTTTTTTGAATCCATCGCTTCTGAAGCCGGCATCAAAACGGCATTACTTATCTGCTGCTCTTGATTTCTAATCTATCTGTCAGCCTGCTTCAAATGAGGAATTTCATTACTTTGAACAAGTGGGGGGAAGGCAGGCTGCGGGAGACAGAACGCATAAATCATGTTACTTGCTTTTGCCTGGCGTACAGTGGCAGGACAGGCCTGACCGCATGTGTGTGAGTTGGCGTGGACAGGGTCTCCTGGAGTAAGTGTGTGTATGTGTGTGGTGTCTGTATATGTATGCCCTGCTTTGGGTCACTCCCACAGTTTGTCACGCCGTCACCGCTCTGCGTCAGTCTGGCAGCTGTGGAACTTTGACATAATTGAGATATTTGGCAAATATTTCTTTCACAGGAAGAAGGAAATATGGTCCCGGGCCAAGGAGCCATGCTCCACCATTGGGCGGAGTGAAAAACCACTTTTCTAATGCCCGTTATGCTGTCTGTTCTGATGGATGGCTTTCCCCGGCATACGTCAACGATTAGGCCATTTGGTTTTCTGCTGTTTAAAAAGTGCAGAAATCAAACAGAGACGATGTATCATCCGGCCTGAGGTTCGCCGTTCTTCAAAGGGGAGCCGTGACTCCTTCATCTTTTTTATCTTATACATCTTTTATCCATGTTTCCATCAGATAGGTTGAATTAATTGGAAAAACGTCAGTTATTTTACCCAATAAGGCTGGAATATGTTCTGAACCGTATTACTACTTTCAGACTGTACATTAATACAAACTAGGTACAGATGGAATATTAACCCGGGTAATATTTTGGTTGCTCGACTGACCAAAGAATGTCTCAATCTTTTTGAGGACGGTCAGTGTGTGAGGGCAGCTGACATGTACAAAGTTGCTAAACGGCAGGCTGCTAATTACTCATGTCATATAAGTAGATTGAAGCCCAAATTGAACTCTGTGGCCCCTTAAATCCATCACTGTACGAAAAACCAATAATTCACGGCTATCGTCGGGCCCTAAATTATTCATCCGCAGAGGTAATGAAAATATGTTAATTAGGGGATTGCTATTAAAGAAGGAATCTGTAGCACTCTCGCTCGTTCTCTCCCTCTCTCCTCTACATTATAATAAGAAGTAATTATTTAAACATTGTTTTCTGAAGTTGAAATATTAGCGGTATAAAATTGTATGCATTAATGCGTTACAACTCATTTAGGAAGACTTTGTTTTGGGTGTCTCCTCGGCGTTAATAAGTCCATAAAAAAAAGCGCAAACCCCATTCATTCCTCCTCCTCCTCCCCTGAAACATCTAAATCAGCTTCAAAAAACCCAAAGCAGAAGAAAGAAATGCCTGTGCTCCTTGTGGAAATTATGCCATTTCTCTGCAATGCCCTGAGTGGAATGTAAAGTTGCGTCCTAGTTCTCGGGCCTGAGTAAGAAAAACACTTGTTCTCTCTCTTTCCCCCCACCCTCTCTCAGCTGGTTCCTATTAGGCAAAGGAAATCCTTCACTCTTCATGTTCTTTTTTTAACACCCTTTCTTTTACGGCCTGTTCGGAGGCTGATGCTCCAACAGAGGCCTATTCTGGACCTTTATCAACAGCGAGTAGTCAGGCCAGCTCTGTCTCTGTGCTTCTCCTTAGCGTTGAGGCCAGAAAGGCGACTTCTGTCCGCAGGACCTTCACTAAAACAGCCAGATTCATGGCCGTGATGCGGCATTGATGACTCCAGCATGCGGGAGAATGTTCGATTCCCATTACAAGCGCAGGATTCAGACAGCAAAACAGCATACTGCCTGTCACCTCGGCCTCAATGGCAGCATTATAGAGAAATCCGGGAGAGAATTGGGTGCTATCAGGATAAAGGCGTCTGCTGAAGGCTTGCGGCTCTGTGCTGGGGGATTGCAGTGACATTAATGCAGGTTTATTTCTTCCTTGGGAAATGTTGTTAAGGTATATTGTGTTTTTTTTCTAACCCTTGTCACTAGAATTGACACTTTACTACAATCGATTGCCATGTGTTAAAACAAACTATTCTACATACTAATATTTTTTAGCTTGTTAACCACTTTTTTCAATGCTAAGGACCATTGCATGATAGTAAAAAATAAGTTTAGCATATTTGGATGCTAGGCTAGAAAATAAGCTACAAGCTACAACAACAAGCTAACGAATTTACAATTACTAAATTAAATTAACCTTATAATTATTTTGTAGTTTCGTCATATTTTTGTTCAGTTCAAACTACATTTACAGCATTTAGCGTATGCTCTTATCTAAGTGTGCACTTCCCAAAAGCGTAGTTGCTAACTCTGTTAGCAACTAACATATTGTACATTAGCAATTTAACTTCTATTCTTTAACTTCTATTTTCCTGATTTCAAGGAGAGAACATTTTGGTATTAAGGGACTTGCTCAGGGACCCAATGAATTAAGTGAGTGATTATTTGTCATTGTAAACAGAGCACAAGTTAGAGCTAATAACATTTCCAGATGCTGAAGATACTGTTCCCCCTTCTTTTGAAAGTGAGTCATTATTTGTCATTGTGAACCTAGCACAGCACACAGGGCACCACAACAACCTCTGCATTTGACCTATCCGTGAAGGATCAGTGGGTAGCTAACATGGGCAGCACCCATGAAGCGGTGCTTGGGGACGTACCTTGCTCATGAGTACCCCAGTGATACCTTTACTGGTCCTGGGATTCTAACCAGCGACCTTTCCATCACAGGGTAAACTTCCTAACAGTTATGCTATCAACTGCTCAATATGATGGTAGTGCTAGAGGTAAGATTCAAACCCACAACCTCTTTGTCCAGAGGCCTTACCCTAACCACTAGACCACCTCCCAAAACACAATTTTGACATACTGTGTGATTTTATGACTGTTTTCTCCCTTTGAAGTGACCTTTTAAATATTGTTAATCACAATAAAACCTTTTATTTAAGGGTGCCTTTCATAACACTCAAGAACATATATAAATAGGCTCCGGTCTGCCCGCAACCACAGTTGGGATTCAGCTGTTTGGATAATGAATTTTCTATAGCTTTCCTATAGTTTACTCTCGATTGTTGTTATTCTACTGCATGCTACAGAAATTAGATCGTTACTAAAGCCTTTAAGTGGCACAGCTGATCAGTACTAGGGCACATGCACCCGTAAAAAGAGCCTAACGGTGCCTGTGGATCAGTGGACATGATCAGCTTTACTGGTCAGTTTTTAATAGACTGTCAGTGGTGAAGTTTTTAGGAATACCAGATAGAATGGCATTACAACATATGACGACTTGGAGCTCTTATAGAGTCTTGGGATCTATTTCATATTCTATACCAAATCTTATGAGGCACTTTTTTTTAACTAAAATTCATTATATGCAGCTTGTTTGATCAGCCTCTTAACTAATAGCTCATTTTGAGAAATGTTTGTTTTATGCCCAGTGAAACCCTAGAAAGATTAAAAATGAACCCTGCTATAATGAAGGGAGTGTAATGGATTGTGTTGTAAGCAAGTAATCGAGGGACGATCTGTGGAAACGCAAGCCCCGCTGTGGGAGATAAATAGTGCTGACTAACGTCTCCTATGTGTCTGCCAAGCCCATGCCAGTGCTGATGTAACTGTGCCAGGAAATCCAGGTCTGCTGTCTCTGCTGCTGGAGTCTGCTGGCTTTAGCTCTGGCACACTGCAGCGTACTCAGCACACAACACACTCAATATCTTTATGGGGTATGAGGAAATTGTCACTTGTCTTACACTGTTGCCTTTATCGTGGGACATTTACTTCAAACTAACTGTGCACACACACACACATGCACAGTGTCTTTATGGGGTATTTAAACTGACTTATGTATTAGTGTGAAACTTGTAGTTTTTCAAGTAAGACATTTAAAAACGGAATAAAAATTTCAAATGGCTTGTCACTGCTCTGTTTAAAGTCGCAAGGTTTCCTTCCATCATGTGAGTATAATTTTTACATACACTCATTGATTTCTTTATGGGGTACACACTGATAACACACGTGTCACTATAAGTCTTGTTCTTCAAGCAAAACATTTAAAAAAGATCAATGACCCCATACTTTCTGTCAGAATAGGGACTTTAACTCCCCTTTAGAAACTAAACAAACACGTGCACTAGGGGAGCATATTGGCAAGGACCTCACGATACGATACGTATCACAATACATGGGTCATGATATGATTATATCATGATATATTGCAATATTCTGCAGTTCACTGAAAATGTATAAACAGATCTGAAATGCAAGTTGCTGTGTACGATCTGAGTGGTCTTAATGAATCATATTAAATTAATAATTTAGTCAAAACAACATAACTCAGAACTGAATTTTAACTTTATTGTCTTTGCATTTTATCACACTGAACAAGTGGACACCAAAAACGTTAAGATAAAATGCATAAGATTGAAAATAAGAACTTAAAGTGCCCAGTCAGTTATCTGAGGCTGCTTGATTCTCCCCTTCAGAAATATCAATTTTTGGAGCTAGAAATCGATATTGTATATTGTGAAAGGAAATATTGCAATATATTGATATTGATGTATCAATTTTTACCCAAACCTAATGTGCACATACACACACACACATCTTTATGAGGTATTGAAATTCTCTTACTATCCCAATAATTTTAGCAAACACAAAAATCACAGTACTGATACTACTACTACTACTGCTACTACTACTACTACTACTACTACTACTACTACTACTACTACTACTAATAATAATAATAATAATAATAATAATAATAATACATACACACACATACACACATATATATTATTATTATTATTATTCTAGGGCAGGTTGCTGCCACCTCACAGAAAGCAAGGTCCCTAGGTTCAACCCTCCCAGGGACAGCCATATAGGCCTTCTCTGTGGAGTTTGCATGCTCTCTCTGTTTTTGCGTGGGTTTTCTCCAGTTTCCTCCCACAGTCCAAAGGTGTTGGCACCTGCCCAGGGTTGTTCCCCGCCTTGCGCCTGTAAATTATTATTATTATTATTATTGTTGTTATTATTATTCATTCATTCATTATCTGAACCGCTTAATCCCAACTGGGTCTCAGGAGTGGAGCCTATCCTGGGAATTTATGGGCGCAAGGCGGGGACCAACCCCTGGCCAGGCGCACACACCGCAGGGCACACACACCACACAATCACACACACATTCAGAATCTAATGGGCCAATTTAGAGTGGTCAGTTAACCCATATCACACACTTGAATTGTGGGAGAAACCGAACACCAGAGGAAAACCCATCCAAACACAGGGAAGCATGTAAACTCCCACAGCCTATGGCCGTCAACTCAGGTCCTCTACGTAGGCGTGCAGCGCTAACCACTGCGCCACTGCAGTTGTTCTAGAATTATTATTACATATTTTATACACACACACACACAATAATAATAAATAATAATAATAATAATAATATCTCCACATTTTATAACGGGACACAATTTCATTTTGTCTAGAGAAATAAACCCCCAATCACACAGAATACTTAACACACACACACGCACACTTACTCAGTACCCCACACACTCTACATCAGACATCCAAATCACATTAAGTTTCTCACACGGTCACAACACTGGAGACTGTGGCCTTCTTGGGACCCTGGCGATGATTTCAGCAGCCCATTTTAATAAGCAGCATGAACGACTCAGAGTGGCGGCCCAGTGACCCTCACCATTTCATCACACACACACACACACACACACCCTTTAATGATCAGCCAATCCCAGCTCACTACTGACCCAGACTCCTACTGCAAATCATAGCACCTGATGGCCAGCTGAAATACTGTACATGACTCCAGCCACAGGGACCTCGTTACACTGGGCGAGGAGGGAGAAAGGGGTGGGGAGTGGGGGGACTAATGGGTCAGACATTTGGAAATGACAGGCGATATTAGCTTTCAGTGGCGATTGGCAGAGCCCAGGCATGAAGCGGTGGAGGAGAGATCAGATTAGGCCCGATTACCTCATCGTTATGTAGAGCGGCAGGCAGACGGTGGAGTTCATTTCATTCACTGACTGCAGGCTGTTCGCTAGAAGGCTAATCAATTAATAGATTAGGCAAGTGATATGAGCGCTGTGGGGTTCAGTGACACCCAGGGTGATTACAGGCCTCTCTCTCTCTTTTATGCCAGCAGAAGATAATGTAGTCTTAGAAACTGTCCATTGATATCTACTTGTCAGTGAAAATTCTGAAGGAGCCAAACAGAATCGTGGCTTCTTCAACAAACTGTTAGTGGTACTGGTACTCACTTGCAACATATCAGCAAAAAACAACAGGTAAAACAATTTCACTTTAATTTCAGTATCTCTTAATCTTTTAGCTTGAGTCAATGGACAAGGAATTGTTTTGACCGAAGAATAGTGAATGGTCATTCTGTATCATTTATTGGAAGAGATTAGTCAGGTGATCTAGTGGTTGATTTCTATTTGCACATGCTTACAGGCTGCAAATTATTTTAGTAGACAAATCAAGTTAAACTGATCATTGAGTGACTTTTTTAGAGGAAAAAAATGTATAAATACTTTCACTCACAACAATGGCAACGTCACTAAAATTTACCACTAGAGACAAATGTATTTGCCAGTGATTTGTCAAAATAATTTGCCAGTAATGGCAAACTTGCAGTGAACATTTGGTGACAAATTTGGCAGGTGCACAGGTTTTCCACAAAGTTTGCTAGTAAGTTTGCCACAAACCTAATTTGCATGTGAAAATATGACCTTGCTGCAAAACTGTGACAACATTGCCAAACGTTAACAGCAACTGTTTGCCTGAACAAACAGTTCAGTCACTGTCACAGTATTGTTCAATTTGTGTTATTTTACAGGTCTCGGGTACTTTTTTAATAACAGTGAAACCATGACCTCGTGAACTTTAGCAGAGTTTTCAGTCACATAGACACCTGGGCTTCTTCAATGACAAACACATCATTTCTGTAATGCTGTCAGTCCACCGTAACTACTAGTATTTTCTCATTGTGCCTTCAGTTTTCTCCAGCGTCATAGTCTTCTGAGTGCATTTCTGTCTTCCACTATCTTCATGGTCAATTACTTGAACTTGTTTCTTGCAATCAGTTCACACAGTGAGCAACAACATATTTTTTTTGCCTTGACAAAAGTCCAAATCTCACGTCTATCCATTACTACAAAAAATAAGATTTCACTGGATCTTTCTTAACAATTGATTGTCTCAGTTTAAGACTATTTAAATTTTGTAACACTGCAGTGGTCATGTGCAGGAATTTCAGAACTATATAATTATTTAAAAGTGGTAGTGTTCCCAAATTTTCTTAAACTCACTGGCCGACTATTCAGTAGATAAAGCTATTGACAGAAAGCATGGGCACATTAATAAAACACGAGAATAAAGAAAGCAAGTCACTTCTGTCATGCCATATCAAATCTCCACAGTTCAGTCCTCCTTAAAATAATGACAGCTTTGCCACTGTCAGGCATTTGAGAAGCGAGATGCCTGGAAAGTTGACAAACCTTGACATGTGCATTCAGAAGTCTCGCCTTCACTTCTGAGATTCCTCTAGCCAAACTTCCTCGGACGCCTGCTGTGTAGCCTTGAACATTCTGCCTCTCGCAGGCGCCATTGAACATGTGGCCCTCCTGTGTCTCACTCATTTTCTCTCCTCTCTTTTCATCCCCCTTTCCTTCTGTGCACTCAGACAAGACATGCGATGACAGAGGTGCCGGCACAGGTCATGGCGATTCGCTGAGCCTGTTCCCACCGAGCTTCTTCCCCTTCATCTTCCTCCTCTCCTTTTCTCCATATGGGTTCACGGGGTCCAAATTCCTGGCCGTCATCAGCCCTGCTCTGAATGGTGTGATGTTACCGAGGTGGTGTGCTGAGGATGGGATCACTGAGAGATGCTTCCTGTCCCTCCGTACTGCAGTGAAATAACAGCTTGGCAACATGCTACTTTTAGCTGGTCAACAACTTCATTATCAAGCTTGCTCATTAGTACCTCAGTAGTCCCTTAACTGGTCTAGGCCTCGAACACTTCAATCACAGGGCCAACTCCATAACTGTTCACTGCCAACTGCCCCAAAGTAGCTACCTAAAATTTGTGTCACTGCAAGTTAGTTACTTTTTTCAGTCACTTATCTGTAGTGAAGCCATTTTCAAAATGCTGTAGCTTTTCCAACAAATGACTTTGCAAATGAACAAATGAATAGCAATCAAGTGTGGCTGAACAAGGCTGTGGCCATAAAATAGCTTTAATGTAGTAAGCTACTTTTCTAAGTAATTTGTAGCATAGCCTTTACACTACAAACATCTTTTGATTTTTAAAAGTATCTAAGTTAGAGCCAAGGAACTACAGCCAAGTTTTGATATAATAGTTTAGCCACATTTTTAACCGTTACACTACCAACAAAACTACCAATAAAGATGTTCATTTAAACAAAACATTACATAAGGAAACAAGCAAGGGTATTGCACTGCTGAAGCAGAGCCATGAGCTGACTCACCTCAACCTCAGTGGGTTTTTCCTCATTGCGCCTGCGCAAACACAGAACTGGAAGTGAAATGCAAGCAGCACACAGACTACAAACATGGTGATGCAGTGTGTAGTCTGGACAGAGGCACTGGAGTCTTGACTTTACAGTTCTGAATACAGGAGACCAAAATATCGTGTAGTGTGTGCAGTCAGGTCGCATCTGAGCATCTGCCCATATAATGTGTTCACATACTGTAAATCAGGGGCTCTTGGTTTTCAACGCATGCGATTCAGTTGTACAGTTTGAGCTGGAGGTTTACAAAACAATGGACTGGGGAAAGAATAATGAAATTTAAGTGGATAGATGAAATAAGAGCAAAAGGTAACCTAAGTATCAAAATATAGGTTGTGGTTCCAATTATAATGTTTTAATTAACATGAAAGTTTCTAGATGATCAAATTACAAAGGAATATGAGCTTGTCTTTTGATGACAGCTTTCTACTGGATGTTGTTACAATGCTTGTGAACTGGTGAGACATTGGTAGTACTATCATGCTTTCAACTGAATTCACCAATTTTTAAATGAGTGAATTTAAGTGAGTGATCACTTATCATTGTGAAGCAAATGCACATCACACAGTGCACTGCAACAAAATGTGACCTCTGCATTTGACCCATCTGTGAAGGAGCAGTGTGCAGCTTATTGGCAGGACCTGGGGAGCAGTGCTTGGGGACAGTACCTTGCTCATGATTACCTCGTTAACACCTTTACTGGTTCAGGACTCCTACTGGTGCGGCAGATTTTGTGCCACTGGATTCTACTGGAATTTTCCTTAGAAAATGGATTTGATCCTACTTATGGGCCAAACGGGACTTTCATTGGAGAGTGACTGATGAACGCTGGTACATTTATAAAGTTCCTGTGCCTGAGAAAACCCTACCATGAGTAGAACAGTCGACACAACAATACTAAAAGTATGAGAAAGTGTTGAGAGACATGAGAGCTTACTGTATTCTGGTCCGGAAGGAGCCTGTAGCGGATGACTCAGCTGCTATTCCTTCCACTCCGGATCCAAAACACAAACCGCTGCCAAAGGCGTCGTGGGTCCGTTAATCTCCAATCATTATGTCAGCTTGTCATATCGATTTCTTGGGAAAGTCCCAAGATTTCTTTGGATTTCTTTGTCAATCTTAGAGCTTGTTACTTGGAAACAAGAAAACCAAGCTCTTAACAAATCCTCTGTTTCCAGTCTCAAGGTGGCCGAAATGGTAATTGGAATAATTGTCATTTTTTCGTATTTGCTTTGTTTTGGACCATAAGTCCCTGGCCTAAAAAACATAATAAATAGAATTGATTGTGTCAAATTAAACTCTAATGTGTGTGTGAATGTGTTGATTCTCGCTGATTAAAATAGTAAATGTAAAGTGCTTTAATGAAATGTCCAATTAGAGGTCTAATATGTCAAGAAACATAGTCATTTGAATCTCGCAGTTGCTCTGGGGAATTAGTTCAACGTTTAATTGCATGATTTCAATTAAAATGTCAAGAAGATGCATAAGTTGAGCTCTGTCCAAACTGTGCTGTCATAATCCTGTTTGATGAATAATTCATACATCAGTCTTGGGTCTAATCAGAGTTGGACAGGGTATTCTTTTATTTCCAGATCCAATCTTTCATTGATAATTATGTCCTCCCTCATTCCTGTCTGCGTAATAGAGATCTGTCTAACATGAGACTGTTCAATAAAGAGTTCAGGCCTACATAAACCAGAGTGAATAGTTTTGGACTGCAAATGGCCACGATTCAATTCTGGGCCACCTGCTTGCTGCACTTGGGAGCTATTTACCATAATTGAGCCAAACGTTTTAAATTGGACACACATGATAGCATTCAAAAGCATATTTTGGACTCCAGCTTTTCGAATGAATTTGTTTCGGGCAGAATTTGCCCTTTCTTTAGCCCAAGACCTGATGGGAGATAGACACATTCCAGAGTCCTCGCGCCCGTTGCCAACTGCATACTGACGACTGTGTTAAACACCTGTGCAGCCGCTCGGTGCCAATGTCTGTTTCCTGCCTTCTGGCTAGTTTGAATTATTGACCTTAGGAAATTGGAGATGGAAAAGCAACTTATCAAGTTTGGATTTCCTGATGCATACGGCTGGATAGTTTTTGGATTGCAGTTCAAAAAATGGTTGAAGTTTCCAGGGAGTCAATCTGTATTTGCACATATATTAGAATTGAGACCAGACTGTGTTGAGACTGGCCCTTACCTTGCGGCTCACATTCCGTGTAACTAAAACTTCCTCATGACTCTGCATGTGTATAAATAAATTTGCTGCTCATCTTCGTATGTTAAACTCCTTTCGTTTATAACGAATGACTTTTCTAAGCTGTTTGGAATATTTCTTAAAAAAAGGGTGTGGGGTCTAGACAACTGACAAATTGTCACGGAAATGTTAATGGGAGAAGCAGAGACAAAAGACGAATCACACGCTGCCCATACAAATTACAGTAATAAGCAGATCTGCATTAAGGCGGCGTAATATCCTCCATCGCATGGCTTATCACGGCGAGACGCACCAGCAACGTCTATCTGGAGTGATTTGGAATTAATGTCCCATTACTCTTAAGCATCATCATTTTTGGCTTTCATATCGAAATGGCAGCAAATTACACAGTAATTAGATATTTCGAGGGGGAAAGAATAGCCTCTGGCGATGGGGTAAAATTGCATCTCTGCTCTATGGGAAGTGCAGTGATGTTGCGCAGAGGAGGCACCAGCCATCAATCGTTGGGAATAATGTGTGTGTGTGTGTGTGTGTGTTTGGGGGTGACCTCACACAGAACATCAAGCATACTTTATGATCTCCATGTCACACTTTTATGGAGTCAAACTAAGTCTGAGCTCTTGGTCTTCACTGAGCTGGACCCAATCTCCTGAAGTCAGGATTAGTTGGTGTAATGGGAGGGAAATGGGATAATAAATATTCATTTGAGAGTGAGTCTGCCAAAGGAAAACGACACAAAAGGAAATGAAAATGATTTTTAAGGTTTGTCTCATGCAATCAATTATAGATTTGCAACTTCAGCCTGATCTTAATTTACTGTCGGGTTTGATCAAGTTTTTCCTCCCAGTCCTAGGTTGGGCTAAAGAACATCACTGTCAGCCACAATATCCCTCGGAAAACACTGGAAATAAATATTTAGTAACAGTATATGCAATTCCGCTAATTGGAATTTTTTTTTTTTTTGTAAAAAGCGGGGTACTTTGGAAAAAATGATGTTTATGGATAAGTGCTGGCACAGGCAGCCCACTGATGGTGAGGAGCATCTGCAGAGTCATGGACTGATAGGAATCTCATTTCCCAGCAGCCTCTGGGGGCCCACCCGCACATCTGAGGACGCGGCCACCCTGCATTCATCTCCGCCAGCAGCCGCGTCGGGCCCTCGCTCACTCAGGTTCATGATACATGTGCCAGTGCAGTCAGCCAGGCCATATGTGTGGTAGAGCGAGCGATAAGACAGGAGAGAGAGTGAGTGAGAGAGAGAAAGTGTGTGTGTGGGTGTGTGTAGTGTGTTAAAGAGAGAGTGGGGTATCATTTAGGAAGGGGAAGAGAGATTCAAGCATGAGAAAGTGTCACCAATTAAACAGCAATGGATCCACATTAATAAAAACAAAACCTTGATTTATGATCCAAATCTTTTCCAACTAAGAAACATTAAATTTGATTTCATAAAACTGAAATTCAGCTCACACATTCCATCCTATAAAGCCATCGGGCAGCTTTATCAGTTCAGTGTCACAGTACACAGTCTTTGGGACGGTAGGTAACCTAACGGTTGGGGAGTTGGCCCCATGATATGATGGTTGCCGGTTCAAATCCCAGACCAGTAAAGGTACCAAAAGATAATCATGAACAAAGTACCATCCCCAAGCATTTCTCTTGGTTTGCTGCTAAAAAAGCTGCCCACTTTGAAAGTGAGTGATTATTTATCATTGTGAACACAGCACACAGTGCACAGCTTTGACCCATCCGTGTAGGAGCAGTAGGCAGCTGACATGGGCAGCATGCGTGGAGCAGTGCTTAGGGACTGTACCTTGCTCATGAGTATCTCAGTGGTCTGAGATTTGAACCGGTGACAATCTGATCATGGTGCGAACGCCCTAACGGTTACACTACCAACTGCACTGTGTGGTGTGCTGTGTTCACAATGACAATCACTCACTTAGATTCACTTAAATTCATTTAGAATGCAAAAGAGAGAAAGAAACTATTATCCTCACGGGTAATGCATCATTGCACAGAGGAAGAGAAATATGAGAAAGTGACTGAGATACACACATGAACCAAACCTCTACATTTTTTCAGAGAGAGAAAGAGCAAGCGAGAGAGACCTTTTTGATCTTTAACTCAAAATTTTAATATCAGAAAGTGTCTCTAAACTACAATTCACCATAACTGAATAAAACAAAACCTCAATTTACTCTCCAAATCCAAAGGCTTATTTAAACGTATGTAGATATTTTTATAAACACAATTTATAAACAAGTTTCTATTTTTAATAGTGTTTAAACAATATTTGTTTTTTAAAGAATCTCAGTACACACTAGAACACAAAATCAAAAGTTTACAACTTGTCTGCGCCATGTTTTTTTCCGTCAGTGAATAGCAGGCAACATGCCTGGCGCATGTGCACAATAGAACAAAACACGCCATTGTTTTAAGAAAACTGCGTTTTAGTGAAAGTGAGTGATTATTTGTCATTGTGAACACACCACAGCACAGCACACAGTACACCACAACGAAATGTGACCTCTGCATTTGACCCATCCATGAAGGAGCAGTGGGCAGCTAATATGGGCAGCACCCGTGGAGCAGTGCTTGGGGACGGTACCTTGCTCATGGCTATCTAGGTGGTAACTTTACCAGTCTGCGATTCAAACCGCCGACCCTGTGATCATGGTGTGAACGCCCTAACCATTACACTACCAACTGCGCTGTGTGGTGTGCTATGTTGACAATGACAATCACTCACTTACATTCACTTAAATTCATTTAGAAAGAAACTAGCAGAACACGCTAACCATTATGCCACCATCTGCCCCGTTACTTGTTTGCACGGATCTACAGAATCCAGCGTTTTGAAAAATCTTCACTTTGCAGGGCGTTTAAAAAAATATCCGTTTGAGGTGACTAAAACTCTGTTTACATGTAAACGAGAGGCCCAAACATATAAAAGAATATGCATTTATAAAAATATCTACATACGTGTAAACAGGCCCTAAAATAAGAGACATTAAAGGTGCTAAATTCAGCTTTTACTGTACATGAGATTCTAGGAGGGCCTGAGGCACTTTTTCCAGGTCTATGCCTTTTGCATTCTGACATAAATATGGAAGATTTTCATACTGCCAACTCAGCCTCTCTCATAAAGGTATAGGACAAAACACATGCTGAACACTGGGCCTTAGAATACCTGCAGGTGAAAATAAATAAAGTCAAAACCATTCTGAGAACTTGGCTCAGGTGTTCAAAGGGTCAAGCCAGTCTGGGACAATAGAAAAACAAGAAACACAGTATCTAGGGTTATAATGAAAGATGGAAAATGGTAAAATACTGAGTTTAAAATTTGACATGGATGCATTAGCTAGAGGCTGGGAGAGGAGGGAAGAGAGAAAGGTAAATGGAAAGAAATAGAAAAAAAAACAGCATTTGACAGCAAGGGACTGGAACTGTGTACATTACATACATACCGCAGCAGCATAAGGAATGTGCTGTAAAAGCCAGCTAAGCTCAAACCACCATAGAAGCTACATCTGTCGGAACTGTTTACATCCTCAGTTCAAAGCTCGCATTTGCTTAAACAGCGACTTCTGAGCTCTGTAAAGCAGCGCAGAACTGGAATGGAAACACTGACACATCTCACGCACGTCGCTTGACCGACCGTAGTTCTCTCCGTCTGCTTTAACCCCTGCAGGAATTCGGTGTTATTTCAATTAACTCCAGGTTAAATGAGCATCAGCAGATCTGTGGGACCAGAGCATGTGACACTTATTGGGCGCCTTTTTGATGAGTTAAAGGCAACGTTACCCAAGGCTAATCTAATTATACTTGTTAATGTTCTTGTTCCCCACGACCACCACTGCCACCACCCTCTTTTTTGGCAAAAAAAAAGATTTGCTTAAATGAGTTGCTGTAGATTTCACTCCATTATTTACTCTCCGACGTCTAAGATCTTGAGCGTGATTAAATTAAGGACATTAATATGGAGAGTGAGTTCTATCCACGGCAATCTTCAACACCCTCTCTATGTGACTAAATATAGACTTAATAACATGGGATGGGGGAAAAGAGAGAGAGAGAAAGGGAGACGGAGCAAGAGACTGTTTGTCAGTCGGCTGAAATGCTTGGTGAGCATTCCAACAGAAATGTGCATAGCCACATCAAAAATACATTTCAGAAAATGAGAGAGGGCTTGTGCCTATAATGACAATTTCAAACCAGTTTCACAAATCCTCCCTTTTTCCTGCTACATTGTGTAGGAAGAGCTCAAAAATCCACCATGCAAATGATTTTCCGCTTTTACTCACAGAAGTGCTGAATGGTTGGGCCACATGTCCCACACTAATACAGGCATCTTAGAAATGTGGCCCTACATTAAGGCTGCACCCTATATCGTTTTGGCTTCATAGCAATGTGCGACAATCAAATTCCAGGACAAGCGATGTTACACAAAATGAAATCAAATACGTAATGCTCCAAGTTTTTCGCTAGTAAATCGTGGTTCACACTCAGAAATAGTTAGTTTTCAGTTTTGATTTATTTTGTTATTTTCTTTGAACATGCACACCCCTAAAAAGCAGCCCAATTATTCATTCTTTATCCCAGGAACAACGGGCGCAAGGCAGGGACCAGCTCTGGGCAGGCGCCAACACACTCACACAATAGCACTAACATGCACGCCTTATGGGGCCAATTTAGAGTCACCAATTAACCTACAGTCCATGCATTTGGACTGTGGGAGGAAACTGGAGCACCCACGCGAACATGGAGAGAGCAGGCAAACTCCACACAGGAAGGGATCGAACCCGGGCGGCAGTGCTAACCACTGCGCCACCGTGCCGCCCTAAGTAACAAATGCTACAATATTCTATTTTCTAAAACACATCAATGTACAAAGTACTTATACTACAAAGTACTGTATGCTTAGGTTTTTATTTGATCAATTAGTGAGAGACTGAACTGTTTCATTCAAAGCTTTGTGGGAATAACGTCTTGGCTGATATCTCATCCTATCCACGCCAACGACTTTCACTCAGTAGACATATTTTGAAGACTCTCCATTATTCAAAGCCATGAAAAAACATTTACTCTTACATCTTGTGCACACTGCATTTCATTGCTAGAAATTAATTATAGAAACTCACATTAAATAAAACCGATAATACTCTGCTGCTTGTTTCAATTGCCGAGAGTATGGCGGGCTTCTTACGGACCTCCATAATTAGCTCCAAGGTTTATGGCTAAGCCCACGTCAGGTCCTGTGTCGATTAGCACTTGTGAAATATGACTGTAGCCTTGGGCTCAAGCATGGAGAAAACACCGGTTAATTAATTAATCAACATACACACTCTCTCACCTCCTGTCTGCACCACGTTAATTTGATGACAAGATTCACCTGGACATCATTATGATGAATAATTTCCACTGCTTTCCTGCATGGAGCCGTTAGGAAAAAGCCATTACTGAGGAACACAGGCAGAACGCTCTCTCTCGGGATTCGAGGGATCCTTCGGCCTGACAATAACAGACAATTTAGCAATACAACTACTTGAGTTCCTGTACTGTACTTAGGTATTATTAAGAATACTTTGTAGTTTGATGTGCTACCATCATTATTAACAGCATAATGGCAAATAGATGCGCTTTCTCAATGCTTTGCAACCCACAAACAATTAATTGCTTTCTATTACAAGCCGTTTTAAGGAACTAAATGCTGTTCTTATTTATTGATCTATCTGAAATGTGTCATTCACTTGATTTTCTTCTCATTCTTGCTTCTTTAATTTGTTTTACAATTTTTGTCATAGAGAGACACCATCCATGGCTTAAAATTGTTAGCCCATTAAGACCCGGAGTATTGTGTTATTTGCCCCATTGTTTCCTGGTCCAAATAATTTGTAGGCTGTCATTCCATCTTTTGGCGAAAAGGGAATGCCACCATTAAGGGGGTCATTCCTTATTTTGTCCACAAGGGAGCAACTCCATTAGGGAGAACTGTGCAAATACTTTTCATATGGTTAGCCCCTTGGTTGAACAGCTCATAATATAACAGCTCAAGTATAGTCAGCAGAAACACCTATGAATATCCTTTATTGTTTCTCCTTTTATCGCATTCTCTGTTTTTAGCACGCAGCAGTCATGCAATTTCTTTAGGAATTGCCCAAGTCAAAGAATTTTTTTAACTGATACTGAAGTGGGATAAAGCCAAATTCAGGCTTTTAACTGACAGAACAAAATCACATGTTCCACTGTCGCAGTCTTGTCCTCTTCATTGAGAAGTGGGATTATATTTGGAATATGTGCAAAGTAAAGCACTTTATTTTAATGAAGAACGTCTACTAGTACCAAAAATATCTTTAATACCTAACTATTGTTGGTATCAGATGATTTAGTACTTTACTCAAGTAGTATTGCAATGGCAGACTTTCAACTTTGACTTTTAGAGTGACAGTTTTTATAAACATTCCTTATTTTTACTAATGAGTGGAAAAAATGTGAATGTGAGACTCAGATCCCTGCTACACCACTGTCTGTAGTCTGGAGTCATTTGGTAAAGCCTGGAAATTCCCTGGAATTTGTTATGCCTGATATGACTTCCAACAGATCTCTTGATTCGACATTAATTGCTGTTTTGCAGAGAAGCCTTCAAACGAAGAATGCACAGAGAATGGGGTCAAATCTTGAAACATCTCCATCCCGGGATGCCGAGTCGACATTATGCAGGCTTACATCAGCCAGCCAGTTTGTTTTGACGAACCGCAGGACCTAATGAATGGAAATGAATGTATGTTTGTGGAACCAAAATAGCACATAATTACACAATTACCCTCTAATGGCAAAGGTATGCAACATTTACACCTACAAACACCAAGGTTTCCCGCAAAAATAAGCCTTTGAAATTACTTTGTAAACAAATTACTGGCATGAAAATATTAGCATCATTCCAGGGTAGGTAGAAAATGGCGTTACGCCGCCACACACCGTTCTGAATATGTGATCATAACAAAACACAGGGGGAATTACCGTGTGCACCGTTTGAAGTCTACCCTGACTTTTTAATTCAGTCCCTCTGCTTGAACAGGGTGTCCCATTTAGCTTTTCTAGAGACAGATCTGCATTGAACTCTAGTCTAACATACATGGGCCAGAATGAAAACTGCACATGCTAGTGCAGATCTTAGTAATAACAACCTAATAATTGCCAGTGTTGGGGAAGCTACTTTTAAGTGGTAGCTTTTCAAGCTACAAGCTGCTTATGATTTAAAGTATATTTAAAAGTATACTTCAGAGAGTCAACACAAAAGAATAAATAATGGAGTGAAAGCTACAGCCAAGCAACCGAGGTGTGCAAAAGAGGTGTGAACTTACACTGGTCTCACGATTTGATTCGATTAAGATTATCTCGATGCATCACAATACATCACAATGCATCCCATCAATATTCTACATTGCTTCATATTGTGCACAGATTTTTGCTTGGATCGCAGATCGGGCAGTCATAGTTACTACCAGGATGTTATTTTTAACTAGATTTTTAATCCATAGCCAGAAAATCACCAAGCAATGTCATTATGATATAATCCACGGGTTTTCAACTGGTTCCGCCCCAGAGGCCACCACTCGGACTATGCAGTAGTCTAGTCTACTCTACTCTCTTCTTTTTTAGATATTTTCATTTAATTCATTATTCAAAAGATGCCCAAATCATCTGGGTATTGCATGTCACAGACCGCTAGTTGAAATCCCCCAATATAATCGATTATGGTTTGTCACTGCATCGATGCAGAATCATCCATGTCTGCATCGCAATGCATCGATTATGTGATTAATTACAACACCCCTACTGTTTAATATAGTAGTAAGCTATACAACAGATTCTTGTATCCATCTTCACGAAGGTGGACGCCATCCCCTGACTCCATCTCAGAGCTGCCAGGAGTGCGATGTGATGCAATTTTCCTTCTTGTAGTTATCTGTTGCCTAACCCTGCTTTTTCCCCTTTTTGATAATAATGTTTAGCTCTCATAAACACTTAAAAGTATCGTTTTGCGGGCTGCAGGGAGTCTCTAAGCAAATATCCTGACGGACTGCTCAGTGCAACAATGCCGGTCAACCAATTTTGGGTCTCGTGTTTGTGGTTAGATAATTTGCTATAAGGAAATGACAGTCTGTCTCCTTCCCCCGAGCCTAATGCTCGCTTCATTTTAAATCGAGACCAAACAACTCTGGCTATTCTGGTCGAGGCCTGCGTGTAGACAGATGCCGTCACAAGGCAGCGGCTGCCGTGAGTCCAGGCTCTGCGGCATGGCTTTTCCTGTGCAGCTGCGGTCATCTAATTGTGTGGTCAGTGCATGCTCCCGGCCTTCTAATGCCCGACATCATTCTCATTATTCCCATTTGCCAAAAGTGGCTATTTTCTACCCTCTTTCAAATTGGAATTAATGAAATAATAAAATGCCATTTGAATCGGTGTGACCACTCAGACGGCGTCGCCGTGCTCCAAGTACAATTATGTGGCTGAGTGTGATGCTCGCTGATAGACAAAACAGCAGGAGCTCATGAATATGCATGAGGCGTCTCCGAATATAAATTAACGGGGGCTGGCCTCACTGCTGACCCACTTAGGCTGTCAATTACCATTCTGACAGGATTCCTCTGATAGAACCTCTCCGCCATCACTCCAGCTTCACCCATTTCAAACTGTAGAAGTAGTGTGTTAGCATGCAACTGACATTAAACAAAGAGCCGGATGGGTAGATTTGCTTAGGTGAGGTATTTGCCTAAGACTAGTGCGTGAAGAGACAAATGTTGTTTAAATTCATGCATTCATGCTATTTAAAATCTTCTATTTATAAACATCACTGTTTGATGCTTATAAATAATCATAGATGATGATCGTCATAGATTCTAAAAACTGGTGATGTATTAAAATGGCTAAAGATAAAAGCATTCTGAATATTTATTTTTTTGTATGACAGCATGCTTTCGCACAGCCTAACAAGTTCAACTAAATTTCCTTTACACGGTTGACAACTGCTAGATATGCAGAGGAAACTAAGACTCACAACAGTTCAGAAAGAATTGGAAATTTTGCGAGAGAGAAGTCAACCTCCATCCGCTCAAAATGACGCATTAAACACTCAGCTACTGTCGCTTTCACATGCAAATGACCAGAGTGCTGTGTGCATAATGGAGAACAGACTCCACTATTCAACTGTCTGCTGCATTATCAGCCTTCGCAGAGGGTATTCTAGTGTCTGTATGTGTGTGTGCATGTTTGTGTGTGTGTGTGTATTTGTGTGTGTGCATGTGCATTATTGGGACAGAGACAGAGAACACATAAGCAAGCGTGTCTCTCTATGTGTGCGCCAATTAAATTGAGCATGTGTGTGTGTGTGTGTGTGTGTGTGTGTGCGTATGTGTGCTTTTGTAAGCTTTATTTATGCGTCCTGCTGTGGGCTGCTAGATGATAATCCAACTAAGAGGCCATTTTTTCCACCGCTAACATGTGACACAGCTTGGTCCTGACCCAAAGCCTCTTGGGGGCTTCTTCTGATTTTTTTTCTTTAAATGCAAAACAGCAACTGCGAAGCTCCGCCAAAATCTCAGTTGACTCACAGCCAGATTTGAAACTCAATTTCTACCAGCTCTGCCTTCATCCTCACTAAACAGGAAGGCGGTTTATGAAAGCCATCTTTCTTTGTCTCCCCAAATTGGGCCTTTTGCATGAACCGGTAAATGTAAAATCAACGGGCCCTTGGCATTCGGGCAACATCGTTACCCCAGAGCTGCCAGTCCAGATGTTAGGGTTGATAGAGGGCTTATGGATGTAGTGATTCCAGCCAAGCCCTCCCTCCTCCCCTTTTCTTTCTTGAAGCTAATTTCCTACAACAGGTGAGCAGTGACTTAACATCATTGACTTAGCATTGATTTAAAGATGTGCTCTTTTTTTCTTTTTCTTAGCCAAACAAAGTTTCTCAAAACTGCAGTAAGCCACTCTGGCCCGGCGCCAGCAACACTGTTTCCTTTAGACCCGGGCCTTCCTGGGAGCTCCGTACATATGCATAACTTGGGCTTGCTGGCTGTAAACACAGAGAAATCAATAACCCTGTGAGACTCCCGAGCACTCGCTTAACGCCCAGCAACACGGCTGGAGAGGGAAAAAAAAACGGAGGCCGGCAAAAACCTATCGGATCCCTGCGATTGTCAAGTCTGCCCGGCGACAGCCCTCCTTCCCTTTTTCGCCACCACATCCCACCCGCCTCCCGGCCGTTGCCGGCCTTGCAGGAGCTCTGTTAGCATTGTTAATGGCCATTGTTGCCGAACGTGGCCCTCTGCTCGGGCCCCTGTATTCTCCTCCTCATCCTCCTCCTCCTCCATTCCTCCCCAGCACTGGCAGATGGATGGGCCTGACCTCGCTATCAGCTGGTCCCAGGCGCGAGGTCCGAGAGTGGCGGAACAAAGTAGGAGGAATGACTCCTCAGCGGGCCCAGTGTTGTGTGAGATGCGTAATGAAAGCTGGGGCCCTTTCGACAAGAGGCTGGGAGGCAAGGGGCCCGGGCCGTGAGAAGAGGAAGGAGGAGGAGAAGGAGGAGTGGGGAGACATGGCCCTCTCGACACCCCCCCCACCCGCCACCCCCCCGCCCTGTGATGAATGGCGACGGTGGCTGGAAGTGATACCCACTGGTGCTTCCTTGGCACAGGGGTGGGGATGAGCAAGTCTGCCTGGAAACCGGGAGACTAACTCAGCAGAGGGACGTCCTTGAGTGTGCCAACGTTGCTTTGGGCAACGAATTTCGGAGGCCGGTCAGGCTGGTGTGGTCACTTCTTTTCCTGTTTGCCTTTACTATGTTTATTTTCTCTTTCTTGATGGTTGGTTGGTTAAGATCAAAGCTCTGGAGCTTAACTTAACCAGTGGAGTTGGTTATCACAGTGATATGGAAAAATAGAATTAACTGCATGGCAAAAGTCTGACATGTTTGACTGCACATTTTACAGCTCTTTTGGAAGGAAAGGCAACTAGAAACATGTGATGTTGATACAATTTGCATAGCAAATTATTATTATTATTTAATTACTTGCAGTCAAAATGAGAGTGAAATTGCATGGTGCTTTCAGCAGTTTATAACTCTCATGATAAGTACTGTTTTAGTACATGAGACCGGTCTTGAGAACAGTTTTTTAAAGTCTTGTCTCAGAATCGGTTGTATTTGAACTTGGTCTTGTCGTGGACTCGGACAAAGAGGACTTGAGATTTTATTTTGAGACTAGTCGAAACCATAATTCTGAAAATCTTACTATTAAAACTCTTTGAGACTAATGCAGGCATTTTGAGTTGTTTATTAATTAGTGTCTAAATAATTCAGAATCTTACAGAAACTTACAGAAACCACTTTGAACTTAACAGATATTATATTCATTTATCTGTATGTTTTTTGAGTAATTCCAGTGCAAAAAAAGTAATTGGGTAAAATCGCATTAATTACAATATTTGGCGACGTAAACACGAGTTAGCAATCACGACTCTAAATGGAATGCCATCATGCACAAAATGTAGTTCCCTCTTTCAAAAAAGCCAAAAGCAGCTAATTTTATGTTTCATTTTTTATCAGATCATTTTATTCTGTTTTATGGATACCAAAATGGATAAAGGAGTGTTTCCGCTTGGCACTAAACTTATTTTTCTTCACAGTACTAATCCATAGAATAGTAAAAAAGAATCTACAGACGAAAAATGTGTAAAACAGGCATTTGGTCCCGTCTCAGATTCAACACACTCTGGTCTCAGTTTGGTTGGTCTTGACTACAACTCTAATGATAAGAACTTTTTTTATTTATTTTTTAACAAGTCAGATGTGTTGATCACAATGATGGGAGGAAAAAACAGCAATAACCCCATGTTCGACTGGGGTTTACAGTTTTATTTTTTTGCAGAGGAAAAGGCAACCGTAAACAAGTGATGTTGATAAAATTTACATAGCATCCGCAATTATCATTAAATTACTTGCAATCATATTTGTAGTGAAATTGCATAGTGCTTTCAGCAGTTTATGAATCTGCAAAACAATCCCATGAAAAGAACTTTGATTCTTTTTAATCAAATTGGGGGCATTGAAAAATGTAAAAAAAAAAAAAAAAAAATCATGACATGTAAATTATACTTGTGAATATGTCAAGTGTCATTGACTGCTCTCATTTGAATGTGGCAGGTGACACAGTAAAAGCCAATCAGAGTCAATTATTCCCTCTCTCTCTCTCTCTCTCTCTCTCTCTCTCTCTCTCTCTTTCTTTCTCTCTCTCTAGGATCCATGGTCAAGAGCGTGTGAGAGTGAACAAGAGAGCGAGCAAGAGCAAGCAAAAGAGAGAGAGAGAGAGTGCTGCCTGAGGCTTGGCCTCTGTCTTGGCTCCCCCAGCCCTGCTGGATCTCCACCATCTGCCCCAGCTGCTGCTTTCCCTTTAAGTGCCACTCTGATTGACAATGAACCCAAAGCCCTGTGATAATTGTGGCCGCTTGGTGACTTGGGCAGGTAATGCCTCCCTTTCAGGATTTATCAAGCTCCATCTGTTCCTCTTGGTATCTGACAGAGTTAAATCCCTCCACCCCTCCGCACCCAGTGTGCGCCTTTTCTTTGGGACATGCCGGGCCCCCGCTAGTCGAGCAAATATTGGGCTTTTGTGGAGGGAATGCTTATTAGAAAGCTGCACCACGACCTCCGGGGAACAGCCGCACCCACGCAAAAAGAAGGGGGACTTGGAAGGATAGACATGTTTGTTCAATCATTAACAAAAAAAAAGAAAACAGAAAGACTCCTTGTGGTGCCCACCCTCTCTCTGAACCCCACACCCCCTCTTTTTTCCCGAGGCCGGCTTTAGGCTCAGGCCCATAGAAATGCTGTGTGTGTGTCGTGTGGCAAGAACAATCGTAGAGGGAGTTCCCTCTTTCCTTCTTTTCACCTCGTCTCCCTCTCTTTCTTTATTACACGCCACCTCTCTCACACTGGGAGCCAGTGGGAGCCACGGGACACCAACAACTGTCAGATCACCTGGAGCAGGTGCACTTGGGGTTTTGTGAGACTGCCTGCAAGGTTTCTTTAACAAAATGATTAGGGTTTAGGATTAAAGCTCTCTCTAGTGAAAGCGAGTGATTATTTGTCATTGTGGACAGCACAACACAGCACAGCACACAGTGCACCACAACAAAATATGACCTCTGCATTTGACCCATCCTGAAGGAGCAGTGTTACCACAGAGTGTGCATATTTTCCGTTTACCCACATCCATGGAAATCTCAAATAACTCCATAAATGTTTTGTTAGGTTTTGACAGTCACTCTTCCGGCACGGTGGAGTCAAGTCTGTTTTTGGTTACATCAGAGACGAATCACATCCCATTTTCATCAAAAGGACAGAAAGGGGGGAGGGAGGTAAAAAAGAAGCATGAATTATTTCTGATGTTTAAAAATGGATTCACGAGTCCATAAATGTGTCAATTCGCATTGAGCATTTAGCTCTGAGAACGGTGCAGCCGCACAGATAATAGAGAGCAGACACTGAAATTTAAGAGAAACATAAGAGAAACGCTTGCTCATTCGACCGCTCCTTAGGCGAGACAGGCGTGCAGACGTCCTGTCGGCTCAGAAAAGGAAAGGGGGGTGGGGGGTTTGCGCAGACGATGGGGGTTCTGGCTTGCAGCTTTTGTGTGAGGCCTCAGCCCACCACCACCACCACCACTCCACCTCCCTCCAATCCCCTCCAAAAAAGGAGTCTTATAAACTAATATGCAGGCTGCAGAAGTCACAGACAGAAGCGCTCCGCTGCCACGCTCGTCTCTGCCAAGCCTACTGCTGCGGTGCCAGATTCATGTCAGTCTTTGGCAGATAAGTGCAAAATATGTCAGTTTTACTTTGCAGAAATGGGACGATCTTAGCCATGCGCTTGCTAATTGTAGGCAGCATATCACCATCTGTTCAGAACAGATATCATTTTCCATCAAAATGGTCAGACGGCGTGTGCATTTACTTTTATTGGTATACATGGACACAAACCAAAGATTATATTTTTTAAGATTAGAGGCTTATTGTTGTAAACACAGAACATTTTAATGTTGTGCCTGCTTATAACACTTTGCAACGAATTGTGGATTAGGTACAAATGGATGCAATACACGTTAAGATTGCTTGTATGAACAGAATCATTACTTCTAATACTACTACTGTATAAGTGAAGTCTTCTGAATAGCACAAAAATAACTATATTTCTGGTAAAAAAAAATAAAATAAAAACAGAATAAATAAATAAATAAATAAATAAATATGCAAATAAATAAATAAATGAAATTCTCATGTGAATGTGAAAATAAGACCTTTTCCAAAATATCACCACCTCTCTCTCTCTCACACACATATTAACCCTGAGGCAAACAGTTCAGATGATACATTCGTGTACCACACTCATAATGGAAATAATTTCCTAGCCAATGTCACTTGTGCTTTAAAGGTTTGCAGAGAAAACATAATGTTCAACGAACCATTATGCTCCTAAATGTGTTTCCATACAGTGCATTAAAAGGTCTATCTATATTAATAGGAATTGCTCTCTGCGCTGCAGTCTGCTCATTAAGCTTAGCTGCTGTTTGGGGTTCAAAGTTCAGGCCTTAGGTGATAATAAAAAAGGAATTTTGATGCTAAGTACTAATAGTGCATTTCTATATAACATTAAAGCTACAGGAGGAATCAACTGATGGTGATCCAAAAGCAACAATCAAACATACTCTACTCAGCCTACACAGAAGAAGATTAGATGATGCAGACTTTTATTAACATTATATTTTAGGCCCCGCATAGATATTGAAGATTTGAAATTAGTCGTTGTTTGAAAATCTAGACATTGCACATATTGCATTATTGTTGTATAAACTAATTACTGGCATTAATCTCAGGAATTTGCTATAAATTGCAAAGATGCAAATTATTACAAAATTCTCACAATGTTTCATCTATCTACCTATGAAGAAACTGACCAATTCTAATTGGGGCAGTTGGTAGCGTAACGGTCATGTAGTTGGCCCCGCGACTGGGGGGTCGCTGCTTCATGTCCCCGACTGGTAAAGGTACCACTAAGGTACTCATGAGCAATGTACCATTCCAAGGCACAACACATTTTGTTGTGGTTCACAGTATGCTGTGATGTGGTGTGTTCACAATAACAAATAATCACTCACATTAAACATAATCAGAAACATTAAACATTGCTAATACTTTGTTTGATCTTACAGTCAAACCAGCACTTACCTGTTGAAGTCAGAACTCCGTAAGATGTCTGGAGATGTACAGGAGATAGTATCTGGCACCAAGATTTAATCAAGAAATTCTTTAAGTAATATTATTTGCCAGACAGGGCTCTCGTGGATCTGGCATTTATTCTTTCAATGCAACCCACAGATGCTTATTCGGACTGAGATGGGGAAACTGGAGGCCTAGTCAACTTCTTGACCTTGTCATGTGAACAGTTTTTACAGTGTGAGTAGAAGCATTATTCTGCTGCCAATGCCATTAGAGGTACACACAGTGCAACAATGTAATACATGTCAAAGAAACATCCACAAGAATCCCAGGTTTTTCAGTAGAACATCTAATCCCAAAGAAAAGCCACCCTTCTCCATTGCTCCATTGTCCAGGTTAGACACTCTGAGTCCAGTGTCCTGACACTTTTCTAACATTATGATTTTCAGCCTAAATTGTGTGTAATTATTATATTTCACAGTACATACTGTATATACTTCAATGATAAAACAATATGAATTTGAATATTTTGTTGATCTATGTGGTAAAATTTAGTTTCATTACAATTGCTCTGGCCAATAGTGGAAGTATAAAGAAAATATTATAAAAAGAACAAGAATAAAGAAGTCATGGAGTGGAATGGTTCCCAAAGTCCTTAGTTCAGTTCATACCTCATGTTTCTTAAATAAGGTTGAGGAAGTTGCTTTACCTTGCTTTACCTGACCTAGTATGAAGGTATTATTGCACACTTCTTTTAATGATCATTGTGAGAGCAGCGCACGCTGTCTCATTTGCTGCGAGCTCTTGAGTTGTCTTTGTACGCAACATGTATCCAAAAAAGAGTCTTGAGTCTTGAATTGCCTTTCGTTGTCTTTTCTTTACTACAGTTTTACAAGCAAAAGAAGAATCCCTAAGACTACAAAGATACTTTACGTGGCGTTACGTGACGGTCAAAAAACTGTAACGCTCCTGAGCTCTCAGCTGTATCACATTCAATGTGAAACTAACTCTTTTACGTTCTTACATCATACATATACCTCAGATTATGACACGTAAGGCACATATTACTTCTATTGTTACATACTAGTACATTTAACGTGTGTCGCGGTAATATAATTCTATTATGTAACACTGTACATGGAAAGTTATGGAAGGTTCCAGAAACATTTCTCTACTTTCTACTGCAAACAGCTACAAAACATTAAATCTAAATATTCACACATTCATACACATAAAATGGCTCTAACAATCATAGTACTACAAATTAGTGGATATGAATTGGAGTTATTGTTGAACCAAATTGTGATCAAGACAGGCATTATTACTAAATATGCTCCTGAGATTGTTCTTTATGTCATGAAATAGGTGGCAGACATTGATTAAAAGTGTCTATAACAGTAACTTACCCGCTGGTTTTCGAGCATTCTTGCTGACTTTCCATTACCTTCTGACTCTGGCTTTTGCCACTTTTTCTTTGTTAAGATATGTAGCTTGGTTTAGCTAAGTCTAGCTTTTCAGGTAAGACCAGGAGTGGGTTTCAAAGCACTGATGTACTGATGCCCTGGATAAGAGCACCTACTAAATGCCCAAAATTTAAATACAAGAAGACAACATGCATAGAAGTAGTATGAAGCATAAATTGAGGATGAAAAGTAGAAAACAATGAAAACTAAAAGCTGAAAATTATGAGGAACTGCAGTTCTGCAGAGCTATAGAATCTTTGTCTGATCCTGAAAGACTGACATTTCCCATGTAAAAGATGGCAATAGAAAATATTGAAACCCTAAACAAATGTATATGCTTCATGTCCTCAAAATGTATATTTAAAAACAACTTTGAATATAAAGTCATTACGGTGTGATGTCTGTCTGTGTTTAGACCTCTCACAACAGCGCTGTAGGTTGGTAGAGTGCGCGGTCTGTGTAGTGAGGAGTCTCTGAGCAGACCCGGAGGACAGTCCATCATTGTATTAATCAGTCAGCTGGTGGAAGGTCCAAGCGCAACACGGCCCCACAGGATGGCACTGCTTAGTCTCCAGAAGCTGTCCCCCGAACCCTGGGGCTACGGGCGCTCGAGATTACCGCCACAGCCATCATTTATATCTGTCAGCAGCCCCCGGACCAGGGAGGCATGGGGCAGGATTAACCACGTTACAGGCAAATCTAGTCCAAGTTTCAGCGGGCTAATGGAGGCCTGGGTCCCAAACCCAGCTGTCTGCTGGAGGGAATGTCTGGAGAAGACGATTTGGGGTGTGCGGGAGTTCACAAAATGGCTAGATAACAGTAACTGCTTAGATAACATGAAGGAAAAGCATGGAACAGTATTAGGAAAAGGTTCCTTTTAGGAAAATTTCAGGGTTTACAGCCATGTCTCTCAGCAGGAACACTAACAGTGGATTTTAGGGAAAACATTGAAGCTGTAAAAAGCTGGAATTCTACAATGTTTTTATTCAAAACTTTGAGTTAGGCAAAGAACTTGAAAAACTTAAATGATGCAGCTAAGGAAACATTGCGGATTCCATATGATTTGATTTAGGGATGTATTCGGAATACAATTTGAGAGCTAAAGTGTTTTGAGTGGGAGTGTCTGAAACACTGTTACATGGTTATACAATTCCCTTTTGGCTCCATAGTGCTGTTGGACATTGAATCATGAGACACAGAAAAAGAGTAGAAATTATATTGTTGTCAGAGTGGGAAAAGTCTGAAAAGACTATCTTCTATCTTCTATCTGTTCTTCACAAAACCTAGAAATGTGCCACACTTGCAAACAGGTCAAAGGTCTCCATTCACATTCAGTTCACTGCTAGGCACATTAGCAGCACCTGAAATCAAATATAAGTTCCTGTCTGCTTTACACAGTTGAAAAATTCAAATGATTAGACCAAAGCTCTGGCCAGGTTATCTCCTTTCTGAACCTGATTTCCCATGCCGATTTAGCGACAGAGACAATCTCATCTTAGCCGCCCTGTCGTGCCTCAGTGCTGAGCTTGAGGATGAAGATCAAATCTCACCATAAACGACTCCCTCGTACAAGAGAAGCATCATTTCTCTGATATGTGACTTCCTCCCATGCTGACCTTATGAGAGAGATTATTGGATTACTTTTAAGACCTTCCTTTCTCCCTGCCACAGTTCACTTATCGGGACGCAACTGTTATGATCTCCAGGATTCTTATAAGCTGCATTGTGATGATTTGGTCTCAGGGTTCATGTACGTCTCTCATTGCTCTCTCCTCCTCCTTTCTCGGAGGCGAGAGATGATTTTCTAGGATGAATGATATCTGTTCCGCTGTAATTGGCTGTCCTGAGATCAGATGTCTGATCTCATAAGTTCAACCAGCCTGATAAAGGAAGGAGCTGACAGCTGCCTGCATTTGAGTGTCAGACCACTTTCATGGCTAAAAGGGAACAATGGCAGATTCGGTTGAAAATGTGCCATGGTTGAAACGCTTGAGTGAAATTCAAGGTTTCTTTTTTCTTTCGACTTCTCCCATTAGGGATTGCCACAGCAGATCGTTGTTGTCCACATATTGATTTGGCAAACGTTTTTTGCCCTTCCTGATGTAATTCTTCATATGTAGCTGGGCTTGGGACCGGGAACTTGTGCATCCTCAGTTGGTGTGTTAAGTGAAATTGTAGTTTTAAAAGCTTGAACCGGGCATTTTATACAAGTTCAGTGTTGGAAATACACTTTATCAATTGTTTATTTCCAACACTGATTACTATGACTTTGGACTTTATTAATGCATTAATGTTCCATAAAAACATGCTGTTCATTGTTTATTTTTGGGTGGTAGTAGCCCAGTGGTCAGATAGTTATACTTTACATATTAGCTGGTTACAACCAGCCTGCCAGGGTTGGTAGTCACTTGCGCCCATAGTTCCTGGGGTAGCCTCCGGTCCCCCTGCGACCCTGAGTGATTTTTAATCACTACACCCAAAGGCTTCCTGATCAAGGCCTTTAACCACTAGTTAATACAGGCAGACTGTCTCTGTAGTAATGAAAATATAAACTGCTCTGAATAAAGTGAGTGGGTGATAGTGAGTTATTACTTGTCACTGTGAACATACCACACAGTGCACCACTACGAAATGTGATCTTTGCATTTAACCCATCCATGAAGGAGCAGTGGGTAGGTTTTGGCAGCACCCAGGTAGTAGTGTTTAGGGACAGTACCTTGGTCATGAGTACCTCGGTGGTACCTTTACCGGTCCAGGATTTGAACCAGAAACCTTCCGATCATGGGGTGAACACCCTAACTGTTACTCTTCCAACTGACCCAAATCAGGGCATCTATACACTCTAAGAATGTGCATTCAACGTAGAGAAACAATGCAAATAATTGAGGAAAAGTTAGAAACAATTGTAATGACAAGAAAGACATTATTAATCTCCAGACATTCCCATTCTCAATATAATACACCAAGATATTTTTGTGAGTAATTTTTACATATTTATTTGACATCTAAGTATCATTCTAGGCTACAGTTTTTGTAATATTAGTTAAAGTGAACTGTAATACTCTTTGGCCAAAAGGTTTTTATTGCAGGAAGGTGAAAAGACGTGGGATGTTACACCTTTATCACAGCCTCTGTCAACTGAGGTACTCCGGAGGAAATATTACTGTACAATACAAAGTTATTGCTGAGCTTTTTGGGAACCATTTGCATGCTGTTTGCAAATCCCCCAAGCTTTGAATAGCTTCTTGCTTGGTTATGCAATGCCTTTAAGGGCAGTTTTATATTCCTTCAAAGCTGTGCGTAAGAGAATCAAAATCCCATACACACTACAGCAGCAGCACCCCCAAGCACTGCTACGAAGTGAGTCGATTAAAATGGTATGGTATAACCCGTACAATCTGATGCATATTTACATATGGAACATTGACTTTTATGATTGCCCTGTGCTCACACGTCTTCAACGAATAACAATTTGTGCTCGTTGGGATAATTGCTGTTTAGTTTTCCAACGGGGACCTGTGGGGTCTTTTAGGGTTCTGTTCTGGAGGTCAGTTATTGCAACGCATTGTAAGTGCTCAATTAGCATATGAGTTTGCGATTTGCAATTAGTGTGCTGTTTGTCGCTTGGGGACCCCTGACACACAGCTATGAATTTGTCATTCATTAGAAATCCATAACAGGAACTGAGATGTTCAGATGTTCCTAGATTTAATATGCATACTCACATATTCTTTCTTCTCTTTTCTGTTCCCATCTCTGAAATTCTGCTTTTGTCGTGTAATCACATATTCTGTGCTTGTTTTTTAAAAAGCCGCATATGTACTACTTTTCCTCCACTGTAACTGCCGACTCAGTCTTATTGTTGAAGTTTAAATGCCATCCATTTCCTCCATCGCCGTCTTCCGTAATCATTCTGCAGGTAATACCAACATTATGCTTAGATTTCCCCCATCTCAGTGAGGGGTTTTGCACTACCATTTAGACATGCCTGGCCAATGAGGAGTCAAAAAGGTCTTCTGCTGTTAATTTCCTGAGAATTGAACAGACTTATCCCAAGCGCTCATTTTCCTTTGGCAAATGGATTCAGACAGCCGAATTCATCAGCCGCTCATCTGTGCAGTTTGCAGGCTTTAATTGTTTGACACTTTCTGTTTAGTCCATGTCATTTTCAATTGCACTGACCACAGCACGAAAGCAGGCCACGCTGAGTCAATGAAGTGTATTCTGCTGCTGGAGTCTATCAAAGGTGCCTGTCCTCTCTTTCTCTCTTTCTCTCTCTCTCTCTCTCTCTCTCTCTCTCTGTCCATACTTTGGCACATTCATCAACAAACCTTTCTGCATACCTTTTTAGACCTCAGATCAAACATTGTGGTCACCAACTTTTGTCCTGACCACAGATAACAAAAACCCAGACCAATTATATGCCTAAATTCCAATGAGGCTATGTAAGACGTTTACATGAAAGTTCAACCAACATGATGTGATAAGCTTCTATGCAACACCAAGTTTAGTTAAAAAATGAGTACCTCTCCTCTGATTCAAGTTTGTATCTGAGCTTCTGATTTCTCCATCTGCCACTCTTCCACTGCCTTCCTCTTTCCTCCTGAGTTCCCTAGGGGAAGATTCCTTCGAGTCCTGTTTTGCCCCACTGTTAATGGCTTCCTTGCAAATTAAAGCCTTTCACCACGGATGGACTTCGGCTTAAGTTTTTCACATATGTACAAGTTGTACAAATAAAATTAATTGTCCAAATCAGTCCAAATCAGACTTTTCCTCAGCATGGTTGAGCCGTAATTAAACATACACAATAATAATTGAGATTAGTACAGGGCACTGGTTCCACATTAATTAGACTGGCTGGGGTTTTAACAATAGTACACCATAATAAGAACCTGCCGAGCCAATCTGTTAACCAAGTTTAAAATGTAGCCAAGAATAGAAACAAGAACAGTAGAAATACAAAGAAAACAAAAGAATATTTCTCTGCATGTTGACACTTTAATCGACAGATCTTTCAGCATAACCTTTTAGACTGCAAACCAAATGTGTATGATGTTCACCAGACTCTGGCACGTTCCACATTAATAATGCTATGTATCGTAGCCATAACAAGGCAGCACTGCTTCGCCGATGTCAGCTGACAAGTTGAAACAAGAAGCAGCAATGAGCCCTGGGAAATTCATGATTAATCATACACCCTCTCTACCTTCATCCCTCATCGACTCACAGTCTAAGAGCAATGACCAATAAATAAATGTGCGATGCAGGTGCCCGGGAGGAGGCTGGACCAGGCTGGGGTTTCGCAGGTGGTGACTGTTCAACCTTGTGTGTCTCTGGTGAAGGCACAAACCCAGAGAAAGAGGGAGAGGGAGAGAGAAAGAGAGTCCAACGTAAGGATCAAAGACAACGCAATCAATAAGATATATAACATAACAAATAATGCCATGGGTAGCTCATTAATCCTAACACAGGCTTATTATGGTGGCTGCAGGCTCCGTCCTGCCGGGTCACTTTGCTCTGTTTATTGAAATTCAGCACACTGAAGCCAAAACACTGGGAGAAACGTCGGACTTTGGCACTCCCAGGGTCAGGACAAAGTGAGCTCAAAGTGAGAGCGTGCTGGGTTCACGCTCCAACGGCTGTATTCGTTGTCTCACAAAAGGGAAAGATTACTCAGTTTTCGATTGGTTTGATTACTTCCAAAGCAGTCCACTCACCACGTTCTGCAGTGAATTTCTCCAGAACAAAAGTTGGCCCTGACATTTCGTAACGATGCTTTGGTCCAGTTTGAGTGCCAAGTATGGACACATTCGTTTGTGTTAGCCTGTGTGGAAGTGCAACCGTGGGCACAGGTGACATTGGACACTGGCCCCGCCGTAATGCAGTGGGGAGAATGATGGCTTATCCCTTTGTGCCCTTGAAGGCAAGGTGTCTCCACATAGCCGATCCATCACAATCAACGCAAGATCATTTATATTAAATGCTCTTTTAAAGGCACGCCCCATGACACTGTATTTGGAAACAGGGAGGACTGGAAGCCATGCAGTAAACTGGCCCATACCTGTCCCCCTAATTTATGACCTGGGCACACAAAGAGGCTAAAGATGGCAAGGTCTTGAGCCCGGTGCATAATAACCGGCGGCCTATTTGATCTCTATTCTCGGGGTGTGCTAGTCTCCTGCCAAAGAGGTGAATGAAACCCATTAGAGGGGTCCGTAGTTTACAAAGAGTAATACCACAATTTACATAAATAGTGCATCTGTTGCGCCATCCATTAATCTTGCTGACATCTCAACTAGGTAATTTATTTATATGCGACTTCTCTAACAGCAGATTAATTAAAAGACATTGTTATTAGCATAAGGGAGAGGGGTTGCCTTGACATGGAATATTGTCCCATATTTGGTCAGAACTGTGATCAGAATATGCTAATATGCTCCTTCAGTTTTTTACAAATGTATCTCTCTTGCAATCATCAGAAATCTGTAAATTGTCAATCTGATTTATGGTGATAACTCGATGAGTTAAGACAGCAATCATTTCATACACATACAGTCAGTCAACAATAATTCATTAATCCTTAAATGTTGGAAAAGGGCTTCTCCACTCCAGTGATGGCCTCATAAAAGATGACATGAGTCTGAGTTGCATGAAGCCATTGCTAACACTCTCACTTTATGATTCAAGCCATGCTGTAAACCGTGTTTCAGTAACATGGCTCAGAGATTTGACCTAGCAGTCAGCTGTAAGGACAATACAATCAGATGGAAATGGTTGGTGTGAATTTCACATGACAAATATTTCATTTCTGCCCCACTAAGATCAATCCACCCCATCCTCTAATGGCAGGGTTTGCATCTGTGCACTTCATTGGAATTAATGTGGTCCATCAATAAACACTGTATTCTTGTTGCCTGCATTTGTTTGATGCACATTTTGTCTTTGGTTTAACTAAGTAAATGTCTTGAAAAAACATAACAAAGTTACTGAAAATGTATTAAATATTTATTGCAGTCAGTGCATTAATGTTGCTCATCTATCAACACTAAAAAACCATACATGCAGATTACAAATTGTCTCTCCACTTCATTGAGCCATCATCTAGCTGAAAGTGGACAGAAAGGCCCAGGACTCACGCTGCGATATCCTAAATCGACGTCTGTCACTGAATGGAAAAGGCGGGGACTTGCCCTTGATTTTTCCACAAAGGGAAATTACACCAGACATTGAATATGAGGCATGGGCATTCATGGTTGTGCAGTCGGCAGACGGCCAGGTGTCAAGGTCTCTGTCCCAGGCTTTTCTTGTACCACCCGTCTGCTCTAATCAATACATGGTCGGTACTGGAATCGAAGCGGAATGCTTTGGGCATGCCTCCTAATGGCATATTTGCAGCTGTAAAGGTAAGGATTAACGAGAACAAATGACTTGGCTGGTCTGGGGCTACGTCGCCATGCTTTCTTGCCATGCATGAGCTTTCAGGCAAGGCGTCAGCCTGTCATCGGGTCCATTACCCTGACCGCGTTAGGGCCAGACGGGCCCAGCTCAATCACGTCATGTAGAGAATGCCCACAAGATGAAAACAAAGGTCAGGTGTGAATTCATCAATGAAGTCGACGCTACTGCATGCTCCTAAATATGATAAACAAGCCAGAGGGCATCTATTATGCCTTTGTCACATTCTTTAACGCTGACATAAATAATACACTGAGAGAATGATGGCTTTTGCAAGTCAAAAGAGGGGATGATGTTGGTGCAATTGCCAGGGCGATAAACAGGGTCATTTACATAGCTGGTAATATATACGTTCTGTAACACAGATGTACACCGAACTCAATGGTTAACATCAGCCTTCGCTAAGTTGCTTTGCTTGCATGTGGAGGAGTAAAGTGTTAAATGTTAAAAGCCAAGCATCTGCATATTGCAGGTCATTGCTCACTCATATATATTTGACAGGCAGAAATGAGCAATATAGTTCACATTGGGAGGGTCCTGAGTGATATACAGCTGACTGTATACAAGCACAATGTCTTGTAAAGGTGGTACGTATAAATGCAGAGATAAGATAAAGGGGAAGAGACTGACTCGTACTGTAGAGAATACAAAATATTTTATATATTTAGGAAACCTTCATTAGCCACAAAATGGAATAACATTCTTGTTGATAAATTCTGGTGACTACAAACCATTTGTCTGAGTGAACACTTTATAGGCCCTCAATAGCCCTTTCACAATGGCCAGTTTTTCACTGTATATTTTTGGGAGGTTTATATACTTTAAATGATAGACTCTTTTATATTTCAGGTTTGTTGCTTCCGCTGGGTTCTGAAAGCAGATATTTTTATTTCCTGGGTAATCAAACCATAGTCAGCTTTCAACTATAAGAGGATCCTGGCAATTACCTGCTGTCTAGTCCCTACCTTAATCAGAAATATCTAAGAAGAGGTCTTAAAATGTGGTGGAACATTACAGGACATTTTTTGCTTTGGACTGGGATCTTGATCTTCTCATCCCTGTCACACTGAATCTGTCTCAGGGATACAGTTTATCTTTACAGATTGACTATACAGTATACTTGTCACATCTGTGCCTCCTCCCAGATGCTCGAACTCGCCAGAGTATTAAACCTGAGGTTTAATGAAGTCTACATCAGGGTTGTCATGGTTATGGTGTGTCTGTCCCTTTAACGATTCCCCTTTAGTCACTTCCGGGTTTGTCACATCAGGGGTTGGGTTTCACTTCCCTTCTGTGTATCATCTGTTTTTAGCTTCTGTGTTGTTTTCTCATTGGTTGTCATAGTTAATTAGTTTTGTGTGTTTTTTATTTAAAACAGCCGATACCGTCATTCAGTGTCTGTCCACCCTCATGTGTTATGACCGTTGTGTTCTCTCTCTCCAAACCCAGAAGCCAGACCACGCCAACTGAAGCTAAGCCTTGCTGCCTTCATGCTTCAGCACTTCAGCTAGCTAGCCGCTAACTGCAGCTCAAGGGACTTTCTCTGCTCCTCTTTGGTGGTGCTCACCTGTTCTCGAGCTGGACTAGAGGCGTTGCTGGACTTGGTTTGGCATGGCTGCGCTCGGTTCACTTACCTGGGTGATATCTGCAAGTTTTGGGTGGCTGTGTGTGTGGGGCCAGCCAATCCCGTCATTCAGTGTCCATCCACCCTCATGTGTTACGACAATTGTGTTCAGTCTCTCTCTCTCCAAACCCAGAAGCCAGACCACACCGACCAAAGCTAAGCCTTGCTGCCTTCATGCTTCAGCACTTCAGCTAGCTAGCCGCTAACTGCAGCTCAAGGGACTTTCTCTGCTCCTCTTCAGCTGTGCTTGCTGTTCTCGAGCTGGACTAGAGGTGTTGCTGGACTTGGTTTGGCGTGGCTTTGCTCGGTTCACTTACCTGGGTGATAGTTGCAAGTTTTGGGTGGCTGTGTGTGTGGAATTTCACCAAATTAACACTGCATTATATTCCGACTTCTTCGCACAGCAGCATCATGACAATACTCATCTTAAACTGCTGCTGATCTTTTGAACATTTAATGCATAAAAATACTCTATGATGATACTCCATAGTTGTAATTTTAGCACATATTTGTGCACAAACTATTTAAGATTATTTGCACGTATATTGCTGATTGTTTTCTCTCTTTAAATCAGTTGAATGGCTGGCACCAGTGACACTAATTAAGGTTAAATTATTAGGCTGAAATGTGACTAAATGGAATGTTTTTTTCTTTGTTATATAGGGATAATAATACATCTCATTGGTTCAACACAACAATTTCATTGTGTACTCTATCACATACTAAAAGCAATTATACATAAGACTTTCATACCATTGCTTCTAATTGAATCACTTTTCAGGAGGAATGAAGCAATGAGCTGGAATGAAGGAATGAATAATTATGTAAAGGTACCAACAAATTTGTACATGTATATATGTTCTGTTCTTTGATCAAAAGGTGGTTATTTGGTCTAAATGTGACATTGCCAATATACCAATATGACAATTACTGAGCCTCACTGAACTTTAAGCTAGCTGAACTCTCAAAGATATATTTCTTTAAGTTCAAATTTCATGCATGCATCTATAGCCGTCACTAAGAAAAGAAGCACAATAGCAAAAGTCATTCTTGTGTTAATGAACTTGCAAGGCCTGACCTTTCTGTGTGAGCTTTTACATGCAGCAGTTCCATGTCAGCCATGTATGACTGCTGGCCTGTGAATGCATAGGAGGTAATCAACATTGTTTAATGCAGTTTTGCATAAGCATGCATTGTTAATTAAATGCAAATCAGACCCCGCCCACCCAGACCGCTCTCCTCGTAACCTACTGCTGAAGCCGACAGATAAAGGTTACAGCAGAAGGACAGCAGTCTGAGCAGTCCTGCGAAGTGATATGTCAGCTTTACCTTGAACATTAGGGACTCGTCTCACCCCAGTGACTGTCTGTCTCACCTGCTGAAATCATGTGAGAGTTTTAGAAGGATTATGGGAAAGGCAGAGAGACTCAGGAGAAGCTTATATTCACATGCTATAAGGATTCTACTCCAAGATTCTTTTTAACATCAACTTTTTTTTGAGATGGTGTGATAATTAGTTACAAAATTTGCTGATGTTAATTCTAATCCATTCTAATACTCCTTGTACCCCAGACTGCAAGACAAGCCCAAAACATAATCGATGATAGTGTAACAATTAGGACATTCGCCCATTGATCATAAGGTTGCCGGTCTGAATCCCAGGACCTGTCCCCATCCCCGTCCCCAAGCACTGCAAATTTAGATTTTATGGACAAATTTGAGGAGTCAGAAGATTTATACAGCTTTGAAAATGGCATCATCTAGCCTTATATAAAATATGTCTGTGAACAAGTCACAGATCATTAAGGTGATTAAGGTCTAGAACTTTGGTAAAAGTAAATGTATTGGGGTGCGCAAACCTTTAGATGGTGTTCCTTTCATTTTTAACTTCACAAAATGAAAACACAAATCTTGCATAAATTGCAACTTTAACTTAATATCTTACATTGATCTGTTCATCTTTTGCTTACTTAACTACTTAGGCTAAAATAGGCATTTTAAGCAAAGGTGAAATAACTTTTATATGCCATTGTATGTAACTTAGTTTAACTTGTTTAATGTGTGACAAACCTATGTGGCAAATACTTGTTAAATAACTTGAATCTTGATTCTTGCCTATTTCCCGTTATTTGTCAGATCAGGTTTGGAACTTAAGTTTATGAAAGCGCTTCATCCGATGAAGCCTAACCAATAGTGAGACCAGCAATAGAGGAAATCATAGACACAAGACAGCAGAAGTGCACACATGCACCCAGTCCCGTGTAATACATATATGTATGCCCCACTGTTAAATATTTTCTCACAGAAAGTTGTGAACTCAAATAATCAGACATGATTTCAACCATGAAGCATGCATACATAATACATAGTCTGGGCATTAAGGGCTGCACAACAACACATAAATTATTGATCACGGGCATATGGATTTTCATGCGTGTGAAGACGGCTGGAATATCCTCCCGGTAGGTGTTGTCATTTCCTGTCTGTCAGCGGAGAGGGGAAAGTCGTGTCAGAGATGGAGCTTAATTGGAGTGGCACCTTGCTGAAGGAGTCGAGAGACCTGCCAATAATCTCACCTACTTTAGCTGAGGGGTTCGATTCCGAAGAGGGGGGCATAAGACGAGGCACGACATGGCCAGCCACAGAGGAGAGAAAGATGCCTGGGCGGGTGTCTGTGTGTGTGTGTGTCTGTGTGTGTGTAAATGAGTGTGGAAGTGTGTGAGAGGGAGTAAGAGGGACTCGCGTGCCACTAGCTTGACTGAGCGGGTTTCATCACGTACGCTGCCAAAGACACTTTGGCTGACATGTCATATCGAAACGCACTTAGGCCCTCCTGAAAATATTATCATTCATGAGTGCTTGGTCGTGTCTCTTATGGCAGTTATATGGGCCGGTGTGAACTTTCTCCAAATCAACTATGTTTGTTTTGCCAGCCGGTCTCAGTTTAAAAGTGACTCTCTTTTCACAAGTTGTGTTTTTGGCAAGGGTTTAGATATTAATGATAGTGTGTGTCTGTGTTCCTGACATTCTCTTTTGCTGTATTAATGGTTTGCTAGCTTAACTTTTTGCTTAGGTTTGAATATGAAAATGTTACAAACTAAGGCTAATTGCCACTGGCCAATACAAACTTCGGCTAGCTAGTTCTAAATTTAGCTACCATTAACAAAAAGATGTCTTAGTGGAAATAATTAGGGCCTGTGTCCACCAAATGCATTTTTTGTGCTGGCAGTGCTTTCAGCAGAAAAAAAAATGCTGTTTTTTTACCGCGGTGCTCAGACCACTTCAAGTTGAAATCTGTTCAACTTTTAGAACAGCGCTGGGCTCACCAATGTCACTTCTTTCTTGCTAGCTGATCAAAACCAAGAAAGGGATGGGACATACACAGTCAAGAACTCACTAACAATCATGGCGGCATATCGGTAGCAGCTAGATAAGCTTATTTTGACATTACTTACACTGTTCTAAACTACCAATCTCAAAAAAACATGTAACATGTTATAATGTTTACATGAAATGCGGAAGTGCCCGATGGCGCTTTTCGTAACTTAGCAACAACAAGCACTGATAGAAGTGCCAACAAGTGCTCCGGAAGTGAGATTTTGACTGCTCTCAGCGCAAAAACACATTTGGGAACACAAGCACTTATTGGCAAGCAGATGTTAACTTTTGTTGGGAACTTAGCAATGTGTGTTTAAGATGGGCTTATTTTACTCATTGTTAGCCTTTTTTGCATAGGTTTTGATAGAAAAAATTATGGGTTTGTATGTCTTTTAACACTGTCTATGTCATGTGTTTCTGACATTTAAAACAAATGCAATCTTCTGTCACTAGGTTGCCAACTAAAGCTAATTTTAGGAATTCATAATGTTCGTTTCATCTAGTGCTTACAAGACACATTGCACTTTAAAGTGGAAACTATTCTTTCAAACCTTTGACCTGATGCAATGTTATACCACCCAGACTGAGTGTTTTACAATTTTGATTTGGTGTTAGTTCTACTTAAGATGTGTTTTGACAAGTTGCACCAGCATCAAACCAGCATAGAACTATCATGAACTCTTCCCAAAACTTTAGCTGCATGTATGGTGTGAGCTCTTCTCCCTCCCAGAGTCCTGATTTAGCAAGCCGGAAGCTCCGTGACTAACAGCTAACAGCTGAGCTTCTCTCTCATCCATGATCGCAAGTGAGCAGGCTGTTTGAAATGATGAGAGACAGAGGCAGAGACAATGTTGGAGAACTGAAAAGCACCTGGCATGAGACTTGTTTCCTCCTCCTGCTTGGCTGGTGGCTAATAAAAATGCTTACATAAAAATCAGAGACATACATGAGAGCAATCAATATTTTATAACGCAGGCAGAAGCCCCGGCATAGCCGCGCAGGAAAGAGGGATCGGGAGGAGATGAAAAATAGATTGCATTAATTCAGAACTGTGATTTACTACAATTATGTCATCTGTCAGAGGCCGGTTTTTGTGCAGGGAGAAAGAGAGAGAGACAGTGCCAGTGAAAGAAAAGTAGATTTTCTCTGGCCCTCTTTGAGGTCATGGGAGAGGGGGAGACTCCACCACCCAGTCCTTCAGGCAGTGAGCCACAAAGCAAGAGAAAGAGAGAGAGAGAGAGAGAGAGAGAGAGAGAGAGAATCAAAGGCCCAGCAGATGAGTGCACCCACCACCCACACCACCCTGAGTCAAGGCAGGGCTCCAGGCCGGGGCCGACCACATTCTCCTTCCCTGCTCAGTGTTCCATGACTACAAGGTGAGACGGACAGCAGAGGTTAGAGCTAGCAGCTGCTTCCTGGCCCACGAATTCCAGGCATTGAGGACCATCTGTCTATATGTTCACTCAGCTATACGGGAGCCATCTATCAGGCTCCAGCTCCCACAGCTGCTGCTTGGCCAGGTCCTCTGCCTTTCTCCAGGACCCGCTTACCCCCTCCCCTTTCCAAGGGCCCCCCATATATGCCCCACGCTGCTACAAGCTGATCCTTAAAAGAAATCCCCTTCCAAAAAGCTCCCTCTCAAATTCTCCAAACAAACCCACCAACTTGCAACAAGCCCCCAACAACCCCACACCAACAAGTCCACCACAATAAGCCCTCTCCCCAAACACCCTTCCAACAAGCCCCATCAATGAATCCATCTCATCAAGCTCCTCCTTTCCCAACAAGCCCCACTTCCAACAAGCATCCCAACATGCCCTCTCCAACAAGCCTACTCCCCAAGCCTCTCCTGCAAAAAGCCCATCTCCCATCAAGCCTACCACCAACAAGCCCCTCTCTTCCAACATACCCCCCACCTCCTGAAGCCCCCTTTCCAACAAGTACCCCTCCAACACATTTCTTCTTCAAAAAACTCCCCTCCAAAAGTGATAAGCCACCTTAAACAAGCCTTGCTTCTGATAAACCTACCCTTACCCCACAAGCTCCCTTCCGTCAAGCTCCCCAAAATTGCCCCACCTCAAAAACTAAAACAAGTTTCACCACAAAACAACCCTTCTTCCAACAAACCTCCACCTCCACAAGCCACATTGCCATTAAGCCCCTCCAAAACATACCCTCTCAAAAAAGCAATAAACCACCTTAAACAAGCACACCCCTCTTCCAACAAGCACCCACCTCCAGAAGCTCCCTTTCCAACAAGCTCCCCTCCAATATGTTCCCTTCCCAAAAAGCCATAAGCCACCTAAAACAAGCCCCTCCTCACCCAGCAACCCTTCCATCCAAACCCCACCCTTTCCTGAGAAGCCCCCTTCCCACGAGTCCCCCCAAAAGTCCTACCTCAAACATGCCCCCATCTCCAGAAGTCACCTTTCCAATAAGCCCCTTCTAATACATACATAGTCTCTGAAAAAAGCAATAAACCACCTTAAGCAAGCCCCTCCTCATCCAACAAGTCCCTTTGCAAAAAGCCCACCCCTCCAACAAACTCCCTTCAAGTCCCTCCCCAAAAAGCCCCACCTCAAACAAGCCCCCACCACCAAGCCCTGCCCCCTCTTCCAACAAGCCCCCACCTGCATAAGCTTTCTTTTCCAACAAGCCCGCCCAACATGTCCCTTCTCCAAAAAGCCATAAGCCACCTAAAACAAGCCCTTCATTATCCAACAAGCCCCCTTCCAAAAAGGCTCTCTCTTCTGACAAGACCCCCCCCCTAAAAAGTGTCCCACCTCAAACACTCAAACAAGCCCCCTTCCAGCAGGCCCTCCCTTCAATAAAGCTTACCTTAAACAAGCCTTGTAGCTTGCCATTTCTCCAAGTCTCCACATCTAGAAGCCCACCATTCCAAAGACCCCCTTCAACATGTCCCCTCTCCAAAAAGCAATAATCCACCTGAAAGCAAGCCCCTCCTTTCCCAACAAGTCCCCCTTTCCAAAAACCCCAACCTCCTCTCTATAACAAGACCCTTCTCCAAAAAGCCCCTCTCCCCCGTTGCACACGCCCCCTTCCAACACCTCCCCAAAAAGGTTCCTCTCAATCAAGGCCCCCCTTCCCCTCCTCTCTTCCACGAAGCCCCCCTCCATCAATAGGAGCCAGTTTCTCACTTTGTGTGACACAGAATGGCTGATTTGATTAAGTTTCGAGCTCTCATTATGTTAGGTAGGGGTGTAGAATTTCAATGATAATCCATAATGCATGACCAGTTTTTTCCCCCTTTTTTGTTGTTGCCATGGTGACATAAATTCAAGGTTACTGGCTCAGACGCATAATTGGGTGTGCATTGAGTGCTGAAGAGGTGCTGTTAAAATTCCCCTCATGAAAGTGGAGCATCAATCATGCTGTCGCAGATTGCAAAGTACTCATAATCAGATGAAATGCCTCAGTGAGAGAGTGTGTGTGAGAGAGAGAGAGAGAGAGAGAGAGACAGAATGGCAAGCTAAAAGGAAGTTGTAGTATGTCTTAACGTCCCTGTCCTCCTTTACTCCCTCTCTCCCCTCTGTCCTGTCGTTTTTCTGTCCCACTCCCTTCTAGCATAGTAAAACTGGATTCTTTCAGGCAGCATTGTGAGCATTTTTAATGCACTTTCTTGTAACTTGGTCTCACTTCATTTGGCCAATATCGGGCTCTGGCAGGCGAGAGTGTAGCCCAAGTCTGTTCAGGCCAGAAATGATGGGAATCAATTCTCACCAGAGATCAGTGGCCCTGTGACAACTGCAGCCTGCAGCCCGAGGCTCATCAGAGCCATTTTAACGCCAGACAAAGGAGATTTTTCAGGCCCTGTGTCTTCCTCTAAAGCCCTATTGAAAATCATGCCTGCTACTCAGACCCTTTTTGTGTCATTTTCAGTTTTTTTTTTTTTTAGATGAGGCTGAAGTTTTAAATGGAATACAACTATCCTCTGTATGTGAGAGGGAGAGAGAAAAATGTGTCCAACACTTCAAAATTTGTCTTGTAGTTGTAGTTTAAGTTCTGGATTAGCAAGGTTTACCCATCCGTAAGCCAAGTTTAAATAATTTCTGTACATGTAGAATAACTAGTGTTAGATTGGTCATGTCATTGAAGCTTTGTGGGGACATTTTTGGGGTATGTTTGGGTTAAGATGTAGTATTATGTAGATCTAGCATTATGAGTTCCGATGGAAGAAACACATAAAAATAGAATTGAAAGACTGTCACTTTGCACAGACCAGTTTCCTTCAAAAAACATAAAAAACAATGTTTTAGTACCTGATTTACAGTACTGGATTTAGAGATCCTAGATCTCGCTAGAAGTCGCTACCAGGCATAAGAGTGTGTTTACATAATTTCTGTAATGGCAGAACAACCAGTTTGTGTGTCAATGTGTGTGTGTTCTTGCATATTCTTTCAGAAAGATAGAAACTGAGCGAATTGTGGCTTTGTGGGGATGTTTTTGTACATGAGGACCGGTCCTCATAAGGAACGACTTATAGAGAAGTTGCAGCAAAATTCATAATATTTGTTTTTGTCTTGTTTTCTGAGGTTAAGGTTGGGGTTATGTGAAATATGATTTGGATAAACTAAATTAGGTGTCAGTGTAATAATCTTACCAAAATAGCATGGTGTGTGTGTGTGTGGGTGTTGTAGCGGGGAATGTTAGGGACAGCAGCAGTTTAAGTCATATCACAGAATATCTTTTGTCTCCACACATTTCAGACACATTACATGGACACCTTATGAAATCCACAGCACAAAACACTGTTTATGACGTCTATACAATGATCATTTTATTGCCTCTATGGCTGCAGTAAACTACATTTCATCTTGTTCTACCCCTGTGCTATCTCACCTCGGGCACTTCAAACAGACACGCCATCATCATCATCATCATCAAACACATAGTGATCACCATGAATCTAAACACATAAATCTGAGCCACCGTTTGACTTTGACACATATGGTTTCTGATACTGCGGTCTAAATAGAAAACTAGAGATGGCACCGATCTGGTACATGGATCGTTATCAGTCTGATAATGACTTATATAGTTGGATTGGTATCGGTGGTATTGGGCCGATCTGTAAATTGTAGGTTTTTCTATATTTGCACATGCGTGCATGCACAATTTGTTAGACATTGGAAGTGGCACTGTGGTAAAGCTGGTTTTTGTTTGACATTCGTGTTAATTCGTACCTATTGATATAACAAGCAGAACAAGCAACACAACACCCTACAACCCTAAAAGCAAACTGCAAGTATACTGTTTAATTTCTTTAACAACACCAGCATTTGCTCACAATCTCTGTGTTCCTGAACGTTTTAGCGCCACAGGATTAGGAACATCACAAAATTACGTCACGTTTCCACTCTCACGAAGAAGCGGATGCAGATGCAGGAGTTAACATTGACAGTGCTTTATTACAAACATGACATAGTTCAGACGCAGACGTAGTGCACACACACACAGAGTGGCGAGTGTGAGGGTGAACCGACAGGGACAGACTGACAAAACCGAACTTATATACACAGACAGGAACACAAGGGCTGACTACACACAGGTGAAGCTAATAACAGCTAACACCAACGACACAGGATGTGGGGCCAAGACGAGACAGACATGGACTTAACTAAAACAAACAGGGCACAGCGCCCCCTGCTGTCTGCACCGCTAAGGTGCAGACCAGCTCCTGACAGTACCCCCCACTAAGCATGCCTCCTGGCGTTCCAACAAAGGGATTCCCCCAAAGGGGGAGGGAGGACCCGGGCACCCCATGAATGGCGTCCCGGACCTTGGGATTTCCAGAACGGCAGCTGTGACTCGAACAGATACTCTGACAGGCTGTGACTCGAACAGATACTCTGACAGGCTGTGACACGAATGGAAACTCGGACGGGCTGTGACGCGAACGGAAACTCGGACAGGCTGTGACGCGAACGGAGACTCAGACAAGCTGTGACGCAAATGGAGACTTGGACAAGCCGTGACACGAAGGGAGACTCAGACAAACTGTGATGCGGTATGAACCTAGACTCGGGCTGTGACTTGGTACATGGACTCGGGCTGTGACTCGGACTCAGTACATAAACTCGGGCTGTGACTCGGACTCGGTACATAGACTCGGGCTGTGACTCGGACTCGGCACATAGACTCGGGCTGTGACTCAGACTCAGTGCATAGACTCGGGCCGTGACTCGGACTGTGTGCATAGACTTGGGCTGTGACTCGGACTCAGGACATAGACTCGGACAGGCTGTGACTCGGACTTGATCATAGACTCGGGCTGTGACTCGGACTCGATCATAGACTCAGGCTGTGACTCGGTACTAAACATAGACTCAGGCTGTGACTCGGACTCGAGACATAGACTCGGGCTGTGACTCGGTACTAAACATAGACTCGGGCTGTGACTTGGTACATAGACTCAGGCTGTGACTCAGTACATAGACTCAGGCTGTGACTCGGTACATAGACTCAGGCTGTGACTCGGTACATAGACTTGGGCTGTGACTCGGTACATAGACTCAGGCTGTGACTTGGTACATAGACTTGGGCTGTGACTCGGTACATAGACTCAGGCTGTGACTCGGTACATATGCTTGGTGCAGAGACGTGGACTGTGGTTAAGACCCAGACTTTAGACAAACAACCTCGACTCGGCTCACACGGAACCAAGGACTCTATACACGAACCAGAACGTGACTCAACACTCACAGTGGAACGCGAAATATGAAAAACACAACTTAAACACTGAGATGTTAGCCACATAACAAGTGTGGGCAGAGGCTGCCGCTCCTCTAAAGAGGCATTACGGCCCTTTAACGTTCCCCGGTCCCACAAAGAGTCACCAAGCTGTTCGTTGACGTCCACCTCTTCCTCAGGGGACTTTACGGGAGGATCTGAACTCTGTCGACTCCGCCGACTCCGCGACGTACTCCTCCCGGACCTCTGGCCATGACTGCGTGGCTGTACAGGCATGGGAAGCGTGACCTCCTTGGCCGGGAATGTGCGCTGCGATGCCCCCACAGGCGCAGGCTGTGAGACCTCCATGGACATGGGCTGCGAGACCTCCACGGGTGTGGGCTGCAAAACCTCCATGGGCGTGGGCTGCGAAACCTCCACTGGAGAGGCTGCGAGACCTCCACGGGCATGGGGTTGCGAGACCTCCACGGCCGTGAGCTGTGAGACCTCCATCGGCGTGGGCCGCGAGACCTCCACAGCAGCCATTATGAGCCACCTACTTGCCTCCGCGTCCTCGGTGAACCCCTGCTGCGTTCTTGCGGTTGGTCGGTTCATCTGTCTCGTTTCCACTCTCACGAACAAGCGGATGCAGATGCAGGAGTTAACATTGTTGGTGCTTTATTACAAACATGACATAGTTCAGACACAGACGTAGTGCACACACACGGAGAGTGGCGAGTGTGAGGGTGAACCGACGGGGACAGACTGACAAAATCGAACTTATATACACAGACAGGAACACAAGGGCTGACTACACACAGGTGAAGCTAATAACAGCTAACACCAACGACACAGGATGTGGGGCCAAGACGAGACAGACACGGACTTAACTAAAAGAAACGGGGCACAGCGCCCCCTGCTGTCTGCACCACTAAGGCGCAGACCAGCTCCTGACATTACAGAACTGTGTTTAAATGAAAAATGTTGAGTTTTTATTTGAACAATAAATAATTTTACATATGTATGCATGTAATTATTTTAGTTATTGATATAGTGATTAATATTAGTTAATAAAATAAACAGTATTTAAGTCAAGTACTTCCTTAAGTAAAACAGAATAATCTCAGTCATGTATTTAGTTTTTTAAAGCATCATTATCTGTTTTCTGTTTAAAAAAGACTCAGGGATTGTATCAGATTTGGAATGTAACCAAATTTCACAATAACAGTATCGGATATAAAAAAAAGTGGTATTGTGCTATAACTGTAGAAAACCTCAGCTTTTTAACTTAAATGAAGTATGCAAAATACATTTGCTATATAATGTTATATATATAGAATAGGCAAGATATAAACAGAATATAAAATATACACTTTAAACTAGAAGTAGAATATAAAATATAAAGTTTAAATTTTAAATTGTCAATCTGTTATGAATTGGGAATCAATTTTGAATCAAATCATGAGTCAAAGAATCGGAATCGGAATCAGAATCAGAATCGAATCGAATCGAATCGAATCGTGAGATTTTCTGAATCCTGCACCCCTAATATATATACAGTATATATTTTTATTATTATTATGGGAGGTTGAGAATCTGTATCTCTTGTGTATATAAACAAAGCTGGATTACTCAAAGAATACTCAATTGATCTCCCTGCTTTAGGAATTATCACTTCCATTAGTTTAAAGAGAAGCACTCCAACAGGAATCAGCTTCTTGTCTTTCAGCCTGCAGCCACAATGTGCCACTCTCATGTTTGACAAGCAACACTGGATTGTAGTCTGCTTATGCCACAAATGACCAAGATTAAACCCACTCAGACGTACACAGCTTCGACATGGGCATCAAATATGCATCTGCCATTATTGTATCAAGGACCAATCATAAAGAAACCTTTCAAAGCTTTGTCTGCAACAGGGAAGTTGTTTCATTTTGGAGTACAAAGAGAAGTGGGCTATTTCTATGGTGTTTTTTTCCTGAAAGGAAGACAGGAATTTCTTTTTAAATCTAATTTCTCTTGCTGCCTCTGTGCATACATTAATGATGTGTTGGATGACACAAATGGCACGATTTAAGGAGGCATGTGTCTATAATTGGTCATACCATATACAGCAATATTTATAGCATTCAGTATTATTGTGAACACTTTTGAATTATTACCACTAGTACAAGGTTGCATTTATAGGTAGATTTCATTCTTGAAGTACAATTTGTTTATAAAAGTTTGGAGGGAAAGATATGCAGAGCCAATGCTACATCCATCATATTCATTCTTTAGCCTGAACCAATTAGTCTGGCAGAAATCTAGCTTAAACAACAGGCCGCATATGTAACTTGCTGGCCTAGGTTTGTTAACTGGCTTGCTGTGTTAAATGACAAAAAAGAACAGTTGTGTTTGTTAAAGCAATAATAAAGTTATTATTATTAAAAATAATAATACAGCTCTAAAAACATCCAATCCAATCATGGCTCGAATGCGTGGATCCGATACATGGATTGGTATCAGTATGATAATGACTCAAATAGCTGGATCGGATATCGGTGGCATTGGGCCGATCTATGGAGCCGATCTGTAAATGCATGCACAATTCATTACGCATAGGAGGGGGCACTGAGGTAAAGCTGGTTTATTGTTCGATATTTGCATTTATATCCTACATATCGATATGACAATGAGCAGAATGTCATATCGCCACTGTGCAAAGAAGTCAGATGCAATCGCAGGAAATTCCAAAATGCAGAGTTTATTTGTGCAGAAACACAACCACACAGCCATCCAAAAACAGTTGCAAAAACCAGCACCCAGTCCACCGAAAATAACGCGCTGCCACGTCAATTCAAGTCTGAAATCGGTAGATCCACTCGAGAACGGCGAGCACCGCCAAGGAGCGCAGAGCAAGTCCTGTAAGCCACAGGCCGTGGTTAGCTTAGCAGCTAAGTAACACGATAGCAGCGCGGCTTAGCTTCGGTCGGCGTGGTCAGGCTTCTGGTTGTGCAAGAGAGAGAGATACACAGAACACAACGAACGAAATACATGAGGGTGAACGGACACAGAATGGCGAGATCGGCTAGTTTAAATAAAAAACATCAAAAACTAACTACTTAAGACAACCAATGAGAAAATGACACATAAGGACAGTGAAACCCCAACCCATGACGCAGAACACAGAACAAGCAACGCAACACACTACAACCCCAAAAGCAAATCACCTTGACTTGCTCATTTGTGACTTCCACAGGGGAATATGTAAAGCTTTTTTGCAATAATGTTTGTTATTTTAAAAAAAGTATTGATAAAACAAATTAAGTTGAATTTTAACCAGCCTTTGGATTAAGTATTAGAATGATTGGTGTTAATCACATAATTGATGCATCACGATGTAGATTCTGCATCGATGCAATGGCAGACCATAGTCGATTATAACGTATTCAGTTGAATAGTTGACCTAATAATCATAATCGAATTTAATCGTGAGATCTGTGAAGGTTCACACCTCTAAATTAGAATTCTCATTTGTTGTTGTTTTTTTTTTTTAATAAAGATTATGTTACAAATATTCCCAATGTATTTTGTATGTGAATTGTTCCAGGAGCAAATATACATTTGAGCATCATTTGAATTACATATAGTACTGTTGAATTACATCAGTCCTGTTTACTACCATTATGGATATGGGGAAAGTAGAAAAGTTGTACTCTAAAAAAAGTTCTGCTGTTTTAAATAATAAAGGCAAGCGTATAAACTGTATGTTTTTTTTCCCCATAAACACAGCTGTCATTCAAAAAGGGCTGAGTGTATTTTGCAGGGCTTCACAGCAGGCGGGAGCAGCGGCCCCTATAAATAACTGACTGTCAGTCACATATTTCTAAACATTTTAATCACGCTTAAATGCATCAAATTAACTGAAGTGAGTGTGACCCAAAAATTAAAACATGTCATTGAAGTGGCTTTTAGTCATTTGCATTTGGAGCGTTTGTACAGTTGTGTGTGTGTGTGTGTCTGTGTAAACAGAGCTACAGTATTTAAAAGGCTAAGCAAGATCATATGTTAAAGGCAGCAGTGGAATGATGTATTTTAGAAGAGGTATGTAAGATAAAGGATGGGGACGATCAGAATCAAAATGAAATTTATTGGCAAGTACTTTGTCATATACAAGGAATTTGAATTTGAATTTGGTGGGTGGTGCTAAAACATTAGGAGCAAAAACGTTTAAAAACAGTTGGAAAAAAATGGTTATGTGATTATGGGAACGTCCTGATCATCACAGTACATTTGTGAGTGAGTTATTATTTGTCATTGTGAACACATCACAGCACAGTACAGCACATGCTGCACTAAAACGAAATGTGACCTCTGCATTTGACGCATCCGTAAAGGAGCAGTGGGCAGCTAAAAAGTGCAGCGCCCGGAGAACAGTGCTTGGGGATGGTACCTTGCTCATAAGTACCTCAGTGGTAACTTTAACTGTCCTGGATTCAAACTTGCGAAATTCTGATCAGGGGCAAACACCCTGCAGTTATGCCAGCGCTACTTTTAGGTGTTTTTTTTGCTATTTTCTTTTAAGCTCCCAGCATTTTTTCAATTCTGTATAGTAGACTGTGCAACCTTTTTTGAATTGGATGTAAATCACTGTTTTATTATGAATAATAATTGTTTAAAATATGCATTAGGGCATTATTACAACTGTATAGGAAATAAAACTTTTCAAATTCAACACTGATACACTATTTAAAACAGGCATTCTGTCAACATTTTTTTAAACATCATGCAAAAACTTGCCCGCCATGCTACACTGTTTATTTGCTGTTCCTAAAATTCTGTGACCATTTGAATTGGGTTAGATCTAATTAGATTTGTTCGTCCATATCATCAGAGATACCAATAACTGACATCTGCTTTCGTGCAATCATTTTATGTATTTATTTTCTTTCATTTGTGTACATCTCTGAAAGGTTGGAGGTATCATCATTTGTGTAGCATTTCAGTCAGAGAGTTTGAAAATAAGCTTTTTGCCTTTGGTTTTTTTATTGGAAATCATTTGAAAGACACACTTAATTCCCTGTCAAATGAAAAGTGGACAGGATTTTAAACTCTATATAATTTCTGGTTAATGTTTATTGTAGTTTTTTCCTTCCTATTCTGAATCACAATTGGCAAACCGACCACCTGAAAATTCCCAGAAATTGATGCATATATCATATAAGGGTGTTGTAAATAAAACCAGCTTTACAGGGCCCTAATTGCGCCCTTTAATGCGGATGCAAATGCAGCGAGTGGGTGGACGCCTGGGGGAGTGCTGGAGCGAAGGAAGGCAGCGCAGTCCATATGGCAGCAAAGGAATGTGCTGCTCACTGGCTTCACAACTCTTCCTTCCTGCCTGGGTGCTATTGTCACCATTTAGAATGTAGTTAAAGTGTGGGCCATTTTGCATTGTGGCAGCGTCTCAGCTAACCACTGAACTGTTCTTTGCCCAACTCGGCTGGCAGTCTGCTCTGGCAACAGATGTTTGGGATCAAGTTAAATTTGCTCTGAGCCGAGCTGCATTCACATCTATCTTTTACAGATGTTTTTGCCGCCAGAACTAATGACAAGCGAGAGGGCAGTTCAGTTTAGAGCGTCATATCTGCTGTTTTAGATACTAGATCACTCTGAAGTCCTGGTGAGAAGTCAAACAGCTTAGGACGGTTTAAGAAATACTTGTATAACAACATGCAGCTGGGGAAAAAGAGCTCTTGTGAAAATAATGACCGAATATTAGATTGGAAATTTATGCTTCTTCTTGATCTCATTTGACAGATTTGGCTGAGGAGGTTTTTTTCTCAATTTGCTGCATAAATAAAGATGTAAAAATTGAGCATCATTATATAAGGTTCATTCATTCTCTTTAGTTAACTAGTTGAAATTACTATTAGTCCAAGTCTGCAGTGGATTCCAACGTGTGAGAACAAAACTCTGATCATGACATTGAACCTCGTTTCCCAATATTGTTAAGTGTATTCCTAAATAATTTATTCTTAAGAATGATTTCCTGAATGAGGCTCACTGACTTGAAACCAGAATGCCGTATGGACTGATTGTCCAGATATCATGTCATCTTTTAAATTTTACTTTTAAAATTACCACTAATATATAGTTGGTTAACAGGGCAGCCACAATAGAGTATTGAATGTCTGGTTTGAGACACCATTAAAAATCTTCCTGTTAGACCTCAGAAAAATATTTTCCTCTCCTGTTAAAAAGCCACAAAATAATTTTAGCTCCTCACCAACATTAGCATTCATATAGCATTTTACTTGTAGACATCCTAATTTTTATTCTGACCTGTTCATAACAGTTCCACTACTGTTCATACAGATGTGTTTTAAAGCCTTGACCACCATCAAGCCAGCAAAATCCACCAAACGACCCTCATGAACTGGTATAAAACCTGTGCTAATATACTAATCTTGTTTTGTCAGCAGGGACATTTTAACAGGTCTAAAACTCTTTGCCCCTATTTTGAGCACAATCTCACACCTGGCTCCAGGCCTGATAAATAGCCAGACTCAATGTCTGCTGGAGGTATTTCATGCATAATCTGTCCCTCCCCTGCCTGTGTGTTGTTTACAAGGTCAAGGTGAGAGGGTCACCGTTCAGTGGCTTAGTAAAATTGGCGTGCTCTTTCTTAATAATGGATTACAGAGTGCGGTGATGGTTGGATGCATAGTGACACCTTTATCAAGGACGGCGCGCTGATGTCAGGGACAAGGCGGGTGAGGATTTGAGACCTAAAGCAGACGACTGGTCCATCTCCTGAGATACGAGAGTCGGCGAAACCTGGGCCGCAGCTGATAGGATTTAATAATGCAGCGTTGGGGGCTGCTGCCAAACTGAACGGCGGTTTGGATGATTTATGTAAGCACCTAGTATTTGCTAAGTGAGAGGGGTGATGGAATAACGCAGCTTCAGACTTGGCGAAGGTTTCCTGTGAAAAACGGATTCGGATCTTGTTTTTTAAGAGAAGGTTGAGATAAGGACGGGCAATATGCGGCTAATGCTTTGACATCTAAGCACGGGATGTAATGCATAGTGGTTGTGGAGGTGGTGCTTTTTTCCCAGTAATGTGCTAATTCACTGGTGAAATTCATGCTGCACAATAATAACGTGTGGGATTGCATGCGGTTTAGATCTTTGATAAACCCATGGGCAATCCTCGGTTAAAACCAACAGCATGCATAATAAAGCAGAACAATGACTCACACCTTTCCCAAGCTTTATTTTTTGAATTCCAATAAAAGAACGTAAATTTCAAATGTGATTTTCCTTGCCGCATGGTGTAGTGTGGCGTGATATGTTAAACCATGCTTTTAAGCCAGTCCGTAAATAAGTGTAAATGTATCTCTCCCTCTTTCTCTTTTTTCCCCACTGCAGTTGTGGGCTGTAAATGTTTAAGGACCAGGAAGAGGCCGAAGGGAGCTTTGAATGACTAGGACACAACGGGGCCTCTGTGTGTTCTGCAGAGGTCACATCTGCCTCTCTCTCCCTTTCTCTCATTCCCTCTCTATCTCTCTATCTCTGACACAGCAGTGGCCCGGCTTTTCAGCCCATCCTCTGCCTCATAGCCGCGCGTCTGTGCTTCTCTCAGGCTGTGATAGAGCGTGACATTTCACTGGCCGCCCATTACCGGCCCTGTCACTCCGTCCGCTGTCACACGGCCCCATACCAGAAATATGACATCATAAAAACGCCCAGCCAACAGCCCCTAGTGATGCCGGCTCGCCCCTCCTCACCTCGCCTCGGGATAATGGCCCAATTGTAAAATTAGTGTTTTGGTAATAACGTTTGTAAAAAAAAAAAAAAAAAAAGGCCCATAAAGGGGTGTATTTGTGTTGCAATGCAGTGGAGCGCTGAAAAGCAAAAGGAAGGGCTTGAATGAAAAGTTGTTTTTGTGGGTGATGGACGTTTTGGGGTCTTATCGTCTCGTAAAAGGTAGCCCCACAATTATGGATGAAATGCCACAGGGGTGGTGGTGGTGGTGGAGAGATGGCTAAGTGAACAGTTGCTTATAAACTTCACCCGTTTGGGCGGATTCAATTCAATTTTACTTGTATTGCACCACTTGAGACATTGGCCTCCCCCTTAAAGAGCAAACCCAAAGAAAAACTTCCTCTGTTGGGGCATTTGGTAACATAAAGTTTAGGGGGTGAAGAGAGTAATTATTTGTCATTGTTAACACACCACATCACAGCACACAGTGCATCACAACAAATTATGAGCTCTGCATTTGATCCATCTGTGAAGGAGCAGTGCTTGGGAAAGGTACCTTGCTCATGAGCATCTCAGCGGCAGCTTTAGAGGCGTACAGTCTGTGCCCTATAGACGAATGGGCTTAGCTGTGGTTCCTCACCTACCTGTTGTTCTTAAACAGGGCCTTGCTGCAGTGATTAGCCTTGCTATTGACTGCGTAAACAGTGATTAAAGATATTTACCTCTAATGAGCTTGGGAAGGGAGGGAGGACTACTGTAGAAATCATTAGCAGCGTACAGTGGAGATGCCTGCTACTGTCTGCATCGAAGTCGGCTCGATACCGTCGGTGGCTATCGCCACAGGCATCATTCTCTGACTGGCCAAATTAGCCCAAGGTCGCTCTCTTTTGCTCTGTATGGATTGTCGATATTCGATGTGAATCATTCCCAGGACCCTCAGGTCTTCCGAATGCAGTTAACACCCAATAAGCTGACTTTATTGAGATGGCTCCTGTATTACAGTAGCTGTGGCCTGCTTTAGTTACTTTATTTCTAAGAGTAGACACAAAACACAAACACAGCTTGATTAAAAAATAATAATTATTATTATGTTTAGCTAACTCAATTGTGCTGAATCAATCTGCCTTTCTTTAACCTTTTAAACCTATCTTTTTATTGTGCTGATTTTCACTGAGACTCAATTCTAAAGACAACATTCGGAAAAAAGTGACCTTTCGACCTGGGTTACAGCCCAGTATAATGCCGCCCAAATCAGTGACCGCTGCTCTGAAAGCCAAAAGAAGGCTCATTGGAAAGAGAATAGCTTTTCAAAAGGTGACAAAGAGTGGGTCAAAGCAGGTCACGGAGTATGATGCCTCCCATTCAGGTCTTAATTGGCACTGGTGAGACAGAGGGGCCCCGATGTGCTTCACGGAGGGGTCTTAATGTGGAGAAATGGTGATTTATGGCAGGCAGAATGAGTTTGCAGAGAGACAAGCCAATAAGAAAACAAACAGAGAGATTTTTTCTCACTCAGCCCTTCTGGCTGTGTCTTGCTGTGAACCGGGGAGGAGCGAGAGAGTGAAGGTTGGTGGAGATGAGGTTAGCAGAGATGGTACTGCAATCAAACTCTTCCATCTGGGCCTTGAATGCAATCTTGAGAACCAACAAATAAATAAGATTGTACCTTAACTTAAGACAACAAGGGCCAATTTCCCAGTGGAGGATTAAGCCTAGTCCCAGACAAGCTTTGAGTTTGAATAGTAAATCTCCAATGATACTACAACTTAGTCCAAGACTACCCTTAATCCATGAGCAAGAAATCAGCCCCAAGAGTCTGAGTATTGGACAGTGATATGGACAGTGAGGTCTGAATGTTATTTATAAGCTATTAGCTAAATTTTAGACAATATCTTTAGTTCAGTGTACAGAATGGCAGCACTGCAAGGAAGCAACTCTTTTGAAGTAATTATATATATATATATATATATATATATATATATATATATATATATATATATATATATATATATATACATATAATATAATTATATATATGTATATATATAATAATATATATATATATATGTTGGTTTTGGTGATTTGCATATCAACCCCCAATCAACTTGGTCAAAAAAACAAAAATTCTCTGAAGTTTTCCCTACATTTAGTTTCTCCCTCAAACCATCTTGTTGGGTCATAGTCACTGTGATATGGATCTCAATCTCAGGAAGTTACAGCTTTCAAAAGGAGCGTGAAGGAAGAAAACAAGGTTAACAGAGATGGTGCTTCAATGGAACTCCTTCAACTGGGCACTAAATGCCAGTTTTTAAGATTGATAAATATTAGATCAACTGCACACAACAAGGTGTGAGTTTTGGGCTCCAAGGTCATTTTCCAAATATTTGTACACTATCTGCATTCTCCAAAGTTGATGTTGCATTCTAGGCCCTGAATGTCAATCTTAAACATAAATAAATGTGCAAAGCAGGCAGCATGTCAACATGAGCAATTCATTTTTTTTTGTGCTTTTACAACCCTGATTAAGTTGGTCAAAAGAAAAAAAAATCTCCCTGTAGGTTTGTGTACATTTAGTTTCTTAAACCATCTTGCTGGTTCGTAGTCAATTTGTCAGATCGAAGGTTGTGTGAGAAAAAAAAGTTACGAGAGAAGATGCTTTAGTGAAACTCCTTCAACCAACTCCTTCAAGATTAAGCTCAACTATATACTACAAAATCTAAGTTTTGTTGCTTTCCATGGCAATCTTAATAATAAATGAGATATTAACTCAACTTTCAACTTCTATTTGAGTTTTTGTACCCCTCCGAGATCACTTTTTCGACCAGCTCACATGCTTTTGTTGTGGGGGTGGTCCAGTAGGTATAGTGATGACAGTTTTTGAGACCATTTCATCATGTGTGTGTGTTAACACCCAAAAAAACAAGTGTAGTATTCACTCATGTGCTTGACATGTTCGTACATGAAAGCTGCGGATGGTAGCATGGGGACTCACACACAGTGTCCATGCGTTACTCTGGCATGTTAAATAATCATTGCCACATGTGACAGACTTCACATGAAGAAGTGTATATGTGTGTGTGTTTTCATATGTGTGTATGTGCATGCACACTTTGTAATTGCAATCAGAGCTGAATGGGATAGAGGGGGTGGAAGTTAAGTGTCATTGTCATCAGCGTGTGGTGTGTGTGTTGTGGATTTGAATAGCTGTAGTTCCATTTTTATTAACATCAGAGACTCATATGTGTGCAGTGTGTGCTCCCAAACAACAGAGTTCTTCTTTCATTTGCTGAAGAGCGCTTGAGGTGGAATCGTAGATCATGTCTGTGTGTGTGTGTTCAAGAGGAGAGCGGAAATCTGTCGTTTGCTGCCTGCTCTGTCACCCATGTGTTTGGGAGTTTGACTTTTTAGCTTGCACAAGCATGGTGGGCACCAACAAGCCGCTTAGCAGTGCCGTAGCTGTGGCCCAGACAGAAAATGTGTGTGCCTGTGATCTATTTCTGCTGTGGGATCCACAGATGGCTGGAATACCTTGCTTTCAAAGCTCTCTGATTGTACGAGATGGACGTGAGGGCATTGCTAATGCGGACTGTGTGATCGGTATGCCGGACAAAAGCGCTCACCTCTGCTTCGAAAGACGGCAAACGCTGCGATAAGATCGGAGTTGTGCACCAGATAGGAGCTAAAAGCTGTAGGCCGCATTTGCAGCAGCCATTGTTGCTTTGAATGGCCACTTTCACTAGCATAAAGGGGTCAGCAGAGGGCTTAAGCAATCTAGCGTGCCATTGAGATAGGTCTTCCGACCTCTGCCAACATTTGTTTTCATTCACAAGTCAGAATGCCTCCGCTTTACTACCCAGTATGTCCAGTCATCACACATAGCTGTCTGTTAGAGCTAAGCCTTGAATCTGTAACTGGGAGCTTTAGTGCAATGTCCAGAATCACCAGCATTGTAACTCTCTTGAAGTCTTCTGCTGAAATGTTGCTTTTATGTTGGTTCTCAATGGTCATTTGCTAGTTATTGCAGGTTTGATGCCGGTCAAGGGTTCAAAAGTCCAGTTAAGTTGGTCAAAATAAAATTCTACGGTATGACTCTGCCTACATTTAGTTTCTCTCTCAAACCATCTTGTAGTCACTGTGGTATGGATCTCTGTCTCACTGCTATTTTCTCCTGCTATGTCTAGCGTGTGAATCAGAATTAAAATCTGAAAATGTTTTGTGGTGTGATGTTTTGTGATGTCAAGTTGCTGTAAACAAAGTAAACAAAGTGAATAACTGTTCAACAACGATTAAGACAGACATTTTACATTAGGTAATGTTAATATCCTGCTTTATGGGATTTGACAGTGCAGCATATGTTACTGTGATGGAGATCCATATGATCTGTGATTGAGCAGGACCATGGAAATAGCAGTTTTATGATCCTAATAATATTACACAAAAGTTGTTTTTCACCATGGAGTGCAATATGGTTATCTTTAAGAATAATATTTTTTCAATGTCCAAATATACTGTATCATGCCTAAGTGCCCATAACGGTACAGAGAAGGAACCAAAAATTGGAGCCTGAAACTTGATTGCTGATTTATCAGACACAGAAGTGTGAGTTCACTCTTCTATTTTCTTTCCACCAACACTTCTCTCCTTTGCATTGTCATTTGCGCTCTGCTAAAGTATTTTCCAAAGTTTTTGTCACTCTTTTAACCAGTCACATGTTGTAGAGTCGAACCTAATTACTTGCAAACTTTAAAAAAATTGAATCCAACAATTTACTGCAACTTTTGTCACTTGTACTGAGCAGCAAAGTACCAAACTACACCATACAGTGGAAAAGCACCTAAATTAAACATTAATACTAGCACAAGAATAATGTCAATAATGTCAGCCTTCATTGTGTTTGCTGGTCAGAAACTGGTAGAGTAAAGTAGGTGACCGAAGAATTGACAAGACACCGGTTAAACTGCACACCAAAAATTGTGTCTATATATAATGTTTTTGCAATTAAGCGGCTAATGTGTATGGATTCAAAGAAGGTTGTGGTAATAAGAAGAAACATGTATTTCATTTTAGACAACTCAGAATAAAAGGGCTGTTTCAAGGTGTTAAGGTAAGTATATTTTTCCCTAATGTTTGCCTTAAGAATGAATATTTAAGACTGTTCTCCTTAGTCTCTCACATAAACGCACTCACACACTACAGCTTTGCACCAAACTTTTGTTTAAGTAACAAAACCTTCTTTTTCTCTGTTCCAAAGGGGGATAATTGCATTTCATTTGGACTTCTTGTGTGGCTGCGAAGTCTCGGTGTGGCGGAGGCCAGCTCAGAGCTCTGCACTGCCTGTGCCGTTGGTAATTGAAGACCCGCTCTTATCTGTGCCATCACCCTGGATTGTAATTCAAGGAGCAACAGTGTTCGAGGGCCTTCTTTTTTTATGCGCGCACCCATTATTGGGGCTGAAGGGAGATAGTAGCTTTTAGTGGCAAATAGGGCCTGGCGGGATGGGGCTCGTTCAAGTGTTTTACAAATGAATGTGCGGTGAGGGATGGGGAAAGGAGGGGTGGTGAGTCGAGCAGACCGGCAGCTGGCTGGTCAGGAGAGGCTGTGATTCACACATGGGATACCCCTCCTCCACCCAAACATCACCCACCTCCAGCCAGTGATGGGCAGAGCACAAGGCCTGGCTGCTCTCCCTGCTGGTAATTACTGCTATTAAAGCTAATCCTGCTACCATTCAGGCCTGCTTTTGTTTTGGGATTTAGCTCCTCAATGCTTGGAGAGTTTCTCCTTTCAGACCCAACACACAAAAGAGACATTTTTTCGAGTTGGTAATTATCTGCTATATCCTCTCCATTGGGACCAGGCGGTGAAAAAAAACACTCTTCGACTGGCGATAGTGACAGCTCGCACAGACCCCTGTTCTCTCTTTTCATCCCAAATGCTATATATAATCAGAGTGACAATGGCCGAAAAGCACAGTGGACGTTATTGAGAGATTAACGAGATAGAGGGAGACTTTATCAATCTTGTTGGCAATGCTGCAATAAATGTAATTATATTCTGTGCTTATTAGCATGGTGGCATGGTGGAGTTGTAATTTACAACCCCATAATTGGGTCTCTATTTTTATGATGCCTAATCCGCTATTAATCATATTGATGGTTTAGTAAATGTAGTGCGAGAATTCGCATTCTCTTCCATTTCTTGTGATGCATCTCTGATCCTGCTGTTCGCTGTGTTGCCCGTCAATTAACGATTCAAGCGCTAATTTTACAAAGATGCAACTACGTAGACATTGCCTTCACTGATAAGCTCTAATGAGAGATTGCAACACTGCGCCCTAATGACTTTGTTGTCATCATTAATTAGATGTTTCTGGTCTTTTATCTTTAGTTTCATGAATAATCTTTGTGCTCTCTTTAGCAACCAGTCACACACTCTCAACTATAGGGCTTCACAATTATGTTCCACTTTTGCCCCAGAGTCAAATGTTGTTACAAATCTTGTTGTTACAAAAATTGCACTAAGTTGAAGTTGTGCAATTTCACTCAACATCAATATGATGCTGCTTGTCTGTTGTGCCGATAAGACAAACAAACAGCCATGGTGTGAACCGTCCTGAGAGTGAAGATGACAACAGGCAGGCTGAAGATTTGTGCTCAGGGATTTTACATCACCTGACTCTCAGGAATACTCTCTGAATGCTTTGAGTGACATGCTTTGTCCGATCATCCTGCTTGGATTATGACAAGTACCTGTCGTGTCCATCTCACAGCCCTATCAGAACCCAGCCTCTTTCCAGATGGCTCCTCTCTTCCTGGTCCCGGACCTGCTGTGCAGGGACCTCTCCTGATTGGCTAGACCAGATGCTCTCCTGCTGCCTCAGATGTGATTGACAGAGGACTCCCCCATACAGTGTTTCTGTACAGCACTGTTCTTGAGCAACAGCCCCTATGGCTTTTGATTCTCCTTTGATGATTCTGGCCAAGACATCATTAGTGTGTTATGAGTAGGAAAACATTTATTGCTTCTTGCCAAAGCCTACCAAGTGATGTGACAAGCCTACCAAGAAGCCTTGTGGAACAGGTGCTTCCAATCAGCATCTTAAATCTCAATTTCCATTTTACAGCAGACATTGCCAGGAGGGTAGCCGAGCTTCTGAGATTGTCCTGGCGTAGCCAGATTACTTGTGCTTGAGCACTGGGCCGGAGGAATGCCACCTGTGTTTGAGAGCTGATGATCACGGGTTGGGTGACTGGAAATGTCTGAAGGCTTGAATGGGAGGCAACTTCAGCAGGTAGGTGAGTCAGCAGGGTGCTGGGCAGAAGGTGGTTTCAACAGAAAGCAGTTGGGATAGCAGGTGTGGCCATCGAGGCAGCTGAGCATTTTGGCAGCAGGTTGGTGAGGCAGTTTAGGCAGCAGGGTGCTGGGAAGTGGATGAACATATGAGGGAAATATGGACAAGAACGAGTGAACAGAATGATCTGGTGAATAGATGTGCATTGACACAGATGGATCAGCATAAATTCTAGATAGTTCTTGATAGCTGTTTGCTGTTTAATGCTGATTTTATATATATTCTAGATAGTTCTTGATAGCTGTTTGCTGTTTAATGCTGATTTTATACTGTGTTGGTCAATCTAACTGCTTTTTGGCACCAAAACTGGCTTGGAAGTTTCTGAAACCTGTCTGTATTTTTAAACTAACTTTAACTGGAGATCATGTTGAAATGCATCACTCAAAGTCTTGGATTGCTGATTCTTGTCTAGATTTAGTACCGGGGTGGTGGTGGCCTAGTGGTGCACTCTGCCTTGTACTTTTGGGCATCTGAGTACTGGGCCCTGTAGGTTAGGTTAAGACAAGGTTTAATTCACTCATAGTACTGGGCCAACACCACCATAGTTATTCTAGTGCATTTAAGGAACTCACTGGTTTGTGCAGGTATTAAACCAGTGTGGGCAGTTCTTGGTCTGATTTCTGAATAAACCTTTCACCTTCTGCACAGAGAAAACAACTGTGGAGGATCACAAACACCCATTTAATCTTTCATGGGTCCATGTTGGTGACATAAACACAAACACAGAGGGCTGTGTTTGATCCCAACCCATCACACATTGCAGTTGGAGTTACGGCTGCATGCAGCAGCGGTGGCTAGAGCTTGCTGTTTCTCAGCCATCTGGCCCAGCGGAACAGGGGAGGGAGTTTTTGAGCTTGTTAGCGCCTGAGTCCCGTGGAGCTCCTGCAGCCTGGCTCAAAGAGAGAGCCATGAGTGACACCGCTGCCCAGTCTCAAACACAGACACACACTTACACTCACACACATACGTACACCAACAGTGCAGCATATGCTTACAACACTCTACAGGGTATTTGTAGGGATACAACTATGCGAAGATGCTGGGCTTTAAGTGTAAGGCACAAATGACAGGTATATAGCTTAGGTGCACAAAAATAGTCACTGGCCAGATTCATAGTCTTACAGCTTTGCACTTATTCTCTTCAATAAAATAAGGGTTTGTTCTTGAGTGTAACATTAAATAAATCAGAGTGTAATCTTCAATTGCCTTTTCTGTCATTTTACACCAGTTTGGGGCTGTTCAAAAGTCCCTTAAAATAACAATACACCAACAACACACTACTTAATTTTTAGACCAACAGGCATATAAGAGCAAAGCTCAGTGCATTGTAATTTGCTAGTTAAACAACGTGGATGTCAGAAAGAGAAAATTTTGTCTGCACCTGCCTCAAACTAGCAAAAATAACTTGCATTAAAAGCTTCTTAGATGCGCCCATGTGTGCACACCTACAAAGCTGATGCCGTTCCATGATAAAGCTGACCAGCGGCAAAACTTCAGTATGTCTCTTCCTAAAGGAGGACATTAGGTATAGCAATGCGAATGGGTCTCCATATCTGTCAGGCCACAGCTGTGGCCTCAGCAGTATGCAGGCCATGTTTCAGCAGATCAACTCTCATAAGAGCTCTGTGCCGCGTTCCATGTAATACACTTATTGAAGCTGACACTAAGTCCAGGTTCGGGTTTGTCTTGCGCAGCATGGGCGCATTAATCAT